>OX453281.1:20177560-20815060 GCA_949710005.1 Ricordea florida | reverse complement strand
CAATTAATCATAACTTTAAAAAAATTTGTATCAAAACACATGAAATTCCAAGATTCTTTTGGCTAGCAGTGAAAAAAAAAATTAAAAAGAAAAAAGAAAAACAATTTAAGCGCGCGTGTGATGGCGCGTACTGTCCAATTACTCAGGCATCACACGTACTGTCCTATTTAGCTGTCCTATTAAGGCTGAAATCAGGGCAGTTGATAGTCAATCAGGTTTGAGAATTTTGTTATAGTTATGATTATGATGATAGTATGGGTGGTGACCTAAAAATGTATTCTTCCTGTAGGTGTGGTCTCACCCTGGCTGGGCTCCGCTTAAGACTCTCACAGGACACGAACAGAAGATCAGCTGCGTGGACATTTCACCTGGTCAGCCCCTTTATTTATTATAACATTTTTATTTTTCGTATTTTTTTAACAAACGGCTCGCTGCTTACCATACAGACATAACCACCGCTACTGAGAACATGATGTATCCAATTTGCAGTTAAAAATAGAACACTTGTAAAGCTTACAAAGGTTATTAGTTCTAAGAGCTCAAACCCTGATGCTTAGCGTGACTTAGAACGTAATGCGTGACGGAAGTAATGGTGAAAGTTTGCTGGAATGTAGTAGACAGGGAGAATAGCGTACCCAAGTCAATTTCCTGGATTTGAGGAAGAAGAAGCCATCTAAATGCATCTTCACAACGCTGACAAGTGAAGGTGTGGTAATTAATATCTATTCGTCTTGTTTCAACTCAGATGGTCAGTACATCGTTTCCAGCTCTTTTGACCGAACGTTTAAACTGTGGACGTCAGACTAGTACACGTGATCAGCCAAAGGAGCTTTTACAAAGTGCTGTCCAGTAGTGACGTCACTGGTATCCAGGAGACGCTACCAAACGCAAAAAAATCGTTACTGTAATGTCCGCAATGTATGGCGTGACTTCCGGTTCCATTTAGCAGTCTCTCGGTTGGAATATTCCACTTTATCTCCGAGCTTCTATGGGATCAACATGTGACAGTGTTGGTGTTCCTGTAAAGAGTTCTTGTGTGACGCGTGTCACGATGAGAAGCTGTTCCGCAAGAGATCGGTTACATCATTGCCAAGGAGGTGGTAGAAAATTATACTTTGTACATTTTTCATGTCAGCAAGAACTTGTTTTCAATAAAGCGAGGATTTGAGAGTTGTTTTTTTAGAACAGTACAGTGTGGTTGCTGAATGATGAAGGTGCATGCTCAATTGCCGTATACTTTCTACTTACACGTTGCTTGTTGAGTATTTATTACTTTCAAGTTTTTAGCGTGACGTTTTGATTTTTTAAAAATAGTTTTTACTTTGGTTTATTTTGGGAGATTTTCATTTCCCAATTTTTCTGTGCTTCGATCTCATAGTGAAAAATTGTACAAAACGCTTATGCCCCATTCACACCAACTAAACATGTTTAGTTAAACCAGGTTTTAAAATGTGAAAATTGGTAACCGGACAGTGGAACACGGGCTTTTTACAAAGGGTTCAAATAAACTTTAACAAACCTTAACATGTTCTTTCTATTTGCGCTAAATTTGTAGTCGATAACCTCAGTAAGCAGCTGTTATAAAGGAAACAATTTTAAACCGTGTTTACCTAAACGGGGTATTAGTGTTTCAAAAATATGAGGAAAAGCAACTTTCCCAATCTAAAGGAAGGCCGTGATGACACTTCGTCATTGTTCGGAAGAAGTCGAGACGTTTCGTTATCGCGTTCAGTTCACTTGTGTAAAGCGCCTATAATATCGAAGGCGCATGGTCGGTTTTCCCTTATGTGTCTTGCAAAAATAGCGAAACTAGCGATTTCATCTCAGTACCATCATTTGATGTTGCCCTCTATTTCTTGCCAGTGCAGTCTCGGAAAAATTTCACTTCGTCATGGTTCGGAAGTGGTCGGGACTTTTCGTTGTTGCGCATGTGGTTCACATGTGTAAAGAGCCCAATATACCGCGGGCGCGTAGTCGGTTTTGCCCTGAAGAGTATCCTAAAAATAGCGAAGGTAGCAAGTTCATCTTTGTAATATTCATATGTTGCGGGTGGAAGTTATTTGAGAATGGACATATATCAGGATTAGTCGATGTTTACCTAGCTGTCAAACGAAGGCTAAGCCTGAGGGAAGATCAAACCTGCCAATATGCTGGGCTTTGATATGTCGGATATACCAATTACAAACAAACCCAACAAAATTAAAATCACAAATATTGCAATTTTTTCTTCTTTCGTTTGGGAAAATATTTTTTCTCCTCCCTTTTACCATCAAGATTACAGCTTTCCTTATACAACAATTAACTTAAATTCCCAAGGAACGCTAACCTTGTTTCGCTAAAACTTTATGGCTTATCATTATGATCATGGTATTGCATACAATTTTTGCACACGTTTCTGTATATATTTCCCGACCATTGTTTAATTTGGTACTTCGACACCTTTTAAACATACTGATTGTATTTTCTTGAAGTGTAGCATTTATTAAATCTCTTTCTTTACCTCTGATACGCTCGGTGTTTCCTTCGTTCTTTGTTTATTCAACAAGGTTCCTGTCCTTAAAGTGGGAAGATTTTGAAACAAACATGTCGCCGTTTCGTAAAAGACAGCGGACGATGTTTTTTATAGTAGCGTCTCTTTTTTTTCGTATCTGCCGAGTATCGAATTACACATTGTCACTTTTTCTCGCTATTACAAGTTTGCAACGAAACGACTCTTTCATTGTTTATATTGCTTTGAGAAAAACTTATTCCACTTCGCTATAATTACTTCTTATTCAAATTTCGTCATCCCTGAGTGAGCAACAGAAACAATTTACATTTAAATGTTGTTTGCCCTCGATAAGCTGCATTTGACTTTCAGATAGCCGTGCAAGTCAACGTGGAGTTTTTTTTTCAACACCAGTCGCAGGAGAAAGTGATTCTCTTAATAATTCCGAGTTCCTTTCTATCTTTGGCGCTGAGGTCTGTACGTGGGAAGGGAAGTGAGTTATATTGTGCGTTAATTTTCTCCCTTGTTCCTTTCTCGTGCTTTTAATTCCGGTTTAATTGGTCTTCCTGACGAGCGCTTTTTATGCGAAAAACGCACAAGAGTGACATGTGTTTATTTTTTTATTCAATAGATGGAGTTTCAAGAACAAGTCACTGATGTTTGAAAGACTGTTGAGAATCGTCTGACTGTTTCCATTGTGGTCGTGAGTCTCGTGGTCCAATTGTGCGGTTCCAGAAAACGAACCGTTGAACTGCGCAGCGCCCAAAGCAACAGGTCCGTATTCACCAGTGTAGCATCACATATAAATAGCAATAATGTGGAATAACTATTTCGGATATACGTGTATTAGAAACTGCACCAGTCTTGTTCACAACCTCAGGTTTGTCGTAAACAAAGCAGTTTTTTTCAACGGTCGATAGGGTGAACTGAAACATCTTGCTCCCGGGTTTGTAGCGTCTAACTTCCAACTGTGTGTCGCGTCTTCGGATATTCAGCGCTTCTTAATGACCGCAGCGGTCGGTGTAAATTTGCCGGCTGGTTTGTGTAGGTGTGCCACCAGCTTGTCGCATAAACAAAACTTACTGTAATTGAAGGAGCTGAACCGAGTAGCTGTCGTTTTTAAGCGTACGCAGAAATTACAATGTGAAATCTTTGTTGATCAGATAATATTACAGTTCGTTTCGAATCTTGTGTCGTTTGGGCAGGTTCCATGTGTTTTTTTGTCTACAGATAAAATAGCGAACACTGTTTAAATGCCTTGTAAAGGTGACGAACAGTATTGTCGTGAGATGCATTTTGACCCAATATTAATTTTTCGAACCAAATTGTGGTACGGTACGGTTAGAAATTTTACGTCTGTAGATAAACCCTGGCAGATCTAAAGTTAACAATCTGATAATTTGAAAAGCTAACAAGGAATACGTTGATTTGGTGCTGTTTGTTTTCCAGTAGTTTACAAACTGCGTTTGTTTTATTTTTTTCCCCGCTGCTTGCACTCAGTATGCCATTTATGGTGGGTGAGAACTGAACTGTGGTTGGGATCGTTCCTTGGATACGCTACACGGTCTACGTCTATGTTGTTTATTCGCCGACTCAAGTTGATCTAAAAAATTGTCAAAAAACTGTCGTAGAAAAAAATGAATCGATTATGATGCCGCAAATAAACTGATAGGTCCTTAAAAGCGTAGTATGTTTCTCTACGCAAACTTATAAGGGCTCGACTATTTGTAGTCCACAAAACAATTTTCACAACAAATCAAGTAACGAAAAACATAGTTAAGGCCGACCTAAGAGATCAAATCAGAGATTGGAAAACAGGAATAGCTTATGAATATGAACTGAATTCTGTTGTATTGTTTTTTCGCTTATCGTGTATGACAAACACTGTGTGGTATTTCTTTTCTTTGAGTAATTGCTTCATTACCAAAACAAAAGACCAGCATTTATGGACAAATGTTTGGAGTACATACTTGTATCAAAGCTTAGCAATTACTCCTAGAGAGTCCAATGAAAACAAGGGAGTAGTTTATCTGTACTAGAAAAAAAAGGAAGATTCTGGCTAGAGAGAGTTAATTTTTATCATAACTGGTCGATGAGGCTTTGAGTGCGTTTCTTTGGTATAATCCGGATTTGGATTTGTGATCCGACATCACACGGATCATGGTACATCAAAGGAACCGATAAATCCACTCTGGATAAGGATTCACTCGGATCATAATTCTTGATCCGGATCATTCCAAAGGAATACTCTCTTATATGACTTTCTTACTTGAGTTTCATTCAATGAACTGTTGGTGTAGGTTGTAAATATTGTTGGAGGGCCTTGTTTTCGAGAACAGTGATCGGCCCACAGTTTCTCCCAAGTGGTATGAATACGTAGTAATGAAAACAGGTTACGTGAATATGGAAAATTGATCAGCAATATTGGACTGTGTTGATCCTTTAACACATTCTCCTTATGTTTCTGTGGGAGATGAGTGAGGGCTCCTGAGAAGAATTTGTATCTTGACATCGGGGCTTGAAAGGTTTCGGGCTGTCACTCTATTTGGCTTAAAGTTTCATGATGGAGCAGTTCTTTCTATGGTGCTGTTTAATTTTTTTTTCAAAATTATTAGACTCAATAAATTCTAAAAAAAGTATTAATTCACTGGTGATTTCAACGTTGTTTCAGTTTTTCTCATTTTCTGTGACTGACCATACAATACGGCCATTCGTGTAAAAGCCAATCAACAGCTCTTTCACGCGCTGCTTTTTGTTTGTTATTTGACTCTTCTCTACTTGTTCTTGTACTTACCTTTCTTGTGAAACATGTTTTTAAGTTTATTTGAATGTAGGTCCTCTATGCAAGCTGTCGTGGTACCTGCCTGTTTGTTTTACTATACAGTGTGGTTCTATCTTTTTCATCTGTGGATCAAACCATGCAGTGTGACCATTCTTTGTAAAGCTACTGAACAGTACTGCACTGTGGTACTGTTTGTTTTACTACACAGTGTGGTTCTATCTTTTTCATCTGTGTATCAAACCATGCAGTGTGATCATTCTTTGGAAAGCTACTGAACAGTACTGTACTGTGGTACTGTTTGTTTTACTATACAGTGTGGTTCTATCTTTTTCATCTTTGGATCTAACCATGCAGTGTGACCATTCTTTGTAAAGCTACTGAACAGTACTGTACTGTGGTGCTGTTTGTTTTACTATACAGAGTGGTTCTATCTTTTTCATCTGTGGGTCAAACCATGCAGTACGACCATTCTTTGTAAACTGAACAGTACCGTAATTTGGTACTGTTTGTTTTTCTATACAGTGTGGTTCTATAAATTTTTTCATCTGTGGATCAAACCATGCAATGTGACCATTCTTTGTAAAGCTACTGAACAGTACTGTACTGTGGTACTGTTTGTTTTTCTATACAGTGTGGTTCTATAATTTTTTTCATCTGTGGATCAAACCATGCAATGTGACCATTCTTTAGAGAGCTACTGAACAGCACTGTACCGTGGCACAGTTTGGGTTCTTGGTTTTCTCTTTTATAATTCTAGAAGTAAAAGGGCTTAAACGTAAGCTATGATAACCCGAAATTTGACCCTGAGAACGAGAAGGCTTACCCCTCGAAACTACCCTGAAATCAGTTAAGTCAATTCTTACCTGTCCTCTTTCTATTTTTAGAAAACCATAAATTGGTCAGTACACAACTTCCCCTTCAAATGTCAAATTCACGGCCAACAAACAGAGGATGAGAATTAAAGAATTGATCATTTTGGTGATTTTCTATCGATTTTTAGTCTTAAAAGATTAATTTCTCCAGTCTCTTTTATGAGGAATTGCAACCCACTCACCAAGGAGAATTTCTTCTCTGATCTTGTTGGTTAAAGGTTTTAAGAAAAGAGATGTACTGTAAAAGGGGCAAGCGTGCTCAAGAAAGGCCAAAGTTTGTTCTGTAGCGTAAACGGGGGATTTTTATACGAAATGCAAGTTGATAGTTTCAGTGCTTGCCTTTTGTAGATGAGCCATTGTGTCTGATAAAAGCAGCTGAAAAGATAAAAATAGGGGATTTTTATACGAAGACAGCGTAAACAGGGGATTTTTATACGAAGTGCAAATTGATAGTTTCAGTGCTTGCCTTTTGTGGATGATCCATTGTGTCTAGTAAAAGGAGCTGAAAAAATAAAACATTGCTCTTTTTTAATTTACGTCATATTTGAGAGCTGGCCAAGTGTCCCCCGAATGATGTAACGTGTACGACATGAAGTGGGTCTATTTGCCCTGATGACCTAAAAACCAAATAAAGTACGAAACTTTACTATTGTATTGCCCTACAAATTTGTGAAATTAGGTTTAAGTTACATGGGATCAGGCGTTACGATTTGTTTTTGCCGTTCAGCTGTGGATCAAACCATGCAGTTTAACTATTCTTTGTAAATCTACTGAACAGGACTGTATTGTGGTACTGTTTGTTTTACTATAAAGTGTGGTTTTAACTTTTTCATCTGTGGATCAAACCATACAGTGTGCCCATTCTTTAGAAAGCTACTGAACAGTGCTGTACTGTGATACTGTATGTTGTGACGATGTGGTTCTAACTTTTTCCTCTGGAGAAATGAACCCTTGTATTGTCATTTGTGGATAAGACGCATCATGATCTCTGAATGCTACTGCACCAAGGGACCGTTCATTTTTAATAAGGGAGGAGGGGCTGGTGTGATTCTGGATGCACCATTTAAAAATTGCATGACCCCCCTCAGCTTGCCAATGTTTTCGCGTGACCCCCCCCCCAATCAAAAGAAAGAGAAGTCAATTTTGGATTGATTATGACAAAGAAGTATTGCTAAAATATTTCACGTAACCCCCCTATTTCCCCAATTGTTTTGCATGACCCCCCCATCCCACCAGCCCCTCTCCCTCAGTCCCTAAAATCTACACTACTTCACTGTTTGTTTTTGTGTATTTCGCTAAATGAATTTTCTGTTACAATTTGTTTGCATGGTAGAGATTCGCTTCCTTTGGCCTTAAATAACAGGGGATGTGTTCATATAAAGGAAGTACATTATATTACCATCATCAAACGTGGTAATCACAAGGAACGTTCTTCAAATGCGTAGGACGACTGACTACTTCACGTTTTACCGCCCACTAACTCGTGAAACAGATTCGCAAAATGCTTTCTAAACGGAATTCCCCACCAGGCCACGTAGTCATTCCTTCAAAAGCTATCAAGGATCTTGTTACAATATTGTTTGTTTGTTTGTTTTTAGTTAGAATTTTCCTTGCTCAACGACTTCAGATTACTTTTACTTTGACACTTTGTGGTGAAGCGAGTTGAATGTTATTTCCACACCTGTGTATCTTAAAGTTTTTGCATACGATTTTACCTTAAATGCAGCGTGTAGATCTTAACTACAAAGAAACCCGTCCAAGACCCTTTCTCAATTTTAAAATGCAATTTTATATTCAAATGCTGGTCGAGCACTAAAACACTGTAAATTGTAATACAAATTAATGGAATAGATAAATAAATTAGACTATGAACGGTGCTTTCAGGAGAGAGTGTGATGTAGCGCCGCTTGTTTTTAGCGCGGCCAAATACGAGGCCTTGTTCTATTCATAGAAAGGCCATTAAATATTTGCAATACTGGTTAACCGTTCGTGCTATAAAATACTGTATTTGAATTGATTTGGGTCTCCTAATATAATTCAGCCGGGAGCACTTTGAGTCTTTTACTCACTGAATATTTAATCAGATTTGCAAACTGCTTAGGAAGGCGAGACTCAGGGGCTTTGGTGTTTGATACGGTATTTAATTGACCTTAGGTTGTGATAAACTATGGGACTCACGCGACACGTTCATCCATTAAGTCAAAGAGTTTTTGTTTTAGGACTTTAAAGCGTGAGTGTGTTCGAGGTAAAAATAACTTAGGAGAGATATTTTCCCATATGGACCTCGCGCTAGGTTGATAAGTCTTAATTGTTTTTATCCTTTGTTTCTGTGATAGGATGCATAACAGCGGAGAGAATACTTCACGGAAATTGAGGTAAGTAGACACGTGCATAACACGGTTCGCGCTCGGAACTGTCTCAGAGGGGTATTTCCTTCCCAAAACGTCGCCTTTTGTACAAGGCTTAAGGCGTGAACGAAAAATTCCGGGTAGAGAAAAAGCTCTGTTTATGGGGGTGCTTACAGACCATAAAATTAGAAATGTACAACGCTAGAGGTTCTAAATACAACCTTCTCTGACGCAAAATGTTATCTTTATCTGTGAGGACGTTTTTGTAGCTATTTTGCCAAAATATCATAAATTTGATGTGACAGTTGTACTGTCTCTTCATCATTATTCACCACTTCCTTTCAAACTGGAATTTTCTTGTTTCGGCGTTTTCATATTTTCTCCTCTCTCGTGTCCCGACTGCATAAGATGTTCTAAAATCTTAATTTCGAGACTTTTTCCTCCGGGAAAACGATAATTAAATTAGTAGAGTCTTTTTATTGCGAAAATGGAAACGCAGCCGGCGTTGTATTGATATTCTGTGTTGTTTTGAAAGTTCTTCGTTACGCGCCAGGTTGCCCATATCGCTAGCGTTCTTTAAGCCCGTCGTCAGCCTCTTAATCTGTATTATCCACATTTCGACGCTCATCTTTCGCAACTATTTACCGGAACCATGACCACGTATTACCAGTGGGAGAGGTTTGACCACCGCGACAAGAAAGAGATAGCGAGGTTTCAATTTAGCTCAGGAATTTAATTGCATTGACAGGAACTAGCATAATCAGTGGCTAGTCCGTATCTTTCCATAATAACTTAATTTATTTGTGCCTTTGAGGAAAACTTCTCTTTCCGTAGCTCAATCAAAAGCTAATTATAGTTGTAAGTCTGTAGTAATAACAAGTACTTAAATCCTTAGGACACAAACAGTTCTTTCCGAGCGCGGGAATTTTTCTGATTCGCTGGGTATTTTTTTCTAGTTTTGTTCGCTCATTTCTGTACTCGTTGTTAAGTAACCAAATTACTTAAAACTAAAATCGAATCTTCCACTGCTTTTAACTGAGAGTTCGGTAATTTTCTGTCAATTGCAACGAAGCCGAAATTTCATAATTTAAATTCGTAGGGGAGCTGGCCATAAAATGCCTTCCCGTGAAATCTCATGATCTTTGTGCTGCTGTTTGACCTTTTATATCAGCTAATAGAATGGGCGAGGCGTTCAGTTGTTCTTTTTCCCACTTAAAACATACTGCTAGCTAATTACACACAAACCAAATCCGAGGTTGAATTTTAGCGCAAAGCATGTGATGCTACGAACAGATGTTCGGCAACGAAGGACGTTCGTTCGCTCGGTATCGCGATTTCCGAAAACCGAGTCACCCTGCGTCTTGTTAGCCTTTCTTTCTTCCCATTGTGTTTAGCATTGAATGTTAGCTGAAGCTCTCGAGACAAAATGGTTACGGTTCCTGTACGCGAAGTGTCTTTCGGGCACCGTTTGATTGGCGAATAGTGCCCCAATGTGGCAGCTTGTCACACCGATGTCTTATGGTAATAATAGCGCGAGTCGAATTTAAATATCAATAGCAAGTGAAGCTTCTATATTGAGAGCAGGTGCATAGTGCCATTAATATGCGTGTTTCGCTACGGTACTTTTTTGTTATGAGAAGACTAAGAGACATGGACCATAATTTGTGATCAAACCGGTTACCTTTGGCGACTGACGTTCTCACAAAAAAGCTAAGAAAAAAAGCGACCCATCTCATCTCGTTTATTGGTTGTGTTCCTGCTGAGATGTATGTTATAAAGTAGCGTGGACAACAACTTCAGGGACCATTTCAACGCGTATATATTTTGGTTTTCATAATGTGGGGTAGTGGGAAGTTAACCCGAGGCTGCATTATGCCGTTTGTTAACGTGCGCTAAGACGGTGCAAGGCTTTGCTTCGTGTTCGCCGCCATCACATCTACGCTTTGAAATGCGGACAAACGCGGCTTATTGGCTTGTGCGTGCGTTCTACAGGGATGGATAGAAGCAGAAATTATGCCGCCGCCACAGAAAAGAAGACAGGCGACTTGTCGCAATCACTCGAAATGCCAAACTCTGGAGAAAATGAGCGGCCGTCCTCTTACTCTGCGGCGCAACGCGCTCGTTCCATGTCTCTGTATGGAAGTCAGCTATTTCAAGTCGCCAGAAGACCGACTCATGCCCTCTTCTGTTTATCGGAGACGAATCCAATCCGAAGACTGTCGAAATTCATCGTGGAGTCGAAATATCCTCTTATTCTTTTCTCACTTGTGCGAAGTGTTTAAACATGTTAGTGTACGCTGAACGTGATCCTAACGGCTTTAAAACACCAAGGATTTCGTTAGAATAGGTAGTACAGTCAGCCTTTAGCTAGCTAAGATAGTTGAAGGCAGACTTAACCTCTGTATGTTGTGTTGTATGCTGTTGGTTGCGTTGATCCTTAACCTAGCCTACAGTGTTTGAATACTTTATTTTATTGGCAATCGGAGCTAACTGTATCGTGTTGGCTCTGAGCACTCCGCTACCCGAGGATGACCGAACGGACATGACAGTGAAACTGGTTGGTAGTTCAAATGTTTTCTTTCTTTTTATCGCTTGCTTATCGTTTTCAGAGGTCTTCAATCGCGGACTTGTTTGAACTATTGTTTTTTTTTTTTCTCTTTTTCCACAGGAAAAAGCGGAGCTGTATTTTCTTATAGTATTTTGCGTCGAAGCGCTTCTGAAGATAATGGCACTCGGCTTCGTGCTTCATCCTGGCTCGTACCTTAGAAATGGTTGGAACATTTTGGACTTTGTCGTTGTCATTGTGGGGTGAGTGACTTCTTGCCTTCACCTGTAACTCTTCCGTTGTCAGGAGTCGCACATTTTGCTTACGGATAGCGTTAACCGAGAATTTGTAGTTGTTTGTTTTTGTTATTTATTTAGCCATAATTTTTCAAACCAAGAGTTCCCTTTGTTCTGGTTTGTTCTATGACCGAGAGCCGATGAAAGTCCGTTTCTCGTCTAGTTTAGAATCTTTCACAACTGCAGTTTACAGAAACGGGGTTTTGTGTCATAAAAATTTAAATGGTACAAGCATTATTAGGCTTTACCTCTATCTAATCAAAAAAATCCTAGTCACTCTAACGCACGCGTAAACTGTAAAGACAAGGTCTTATTAATTTATAGACTGAGTAGAAAAGTTCGACTCGTTTCTTCGCTGTAAACTGGAATATTCTTGGAATATTCCCGAGAAAAGAGAATTTAACATTGCCAAGTTATCAGCGAACTCGGGACGCTGTAAATCTTTCATGTTCATAGGTGATTAGTATGCAAATTCTCCGTACAACGTCAAGACATTGTCAGACAAATACTAATGAGACAACTCAATGATAGCGAATTGATATAACTTCAAATTCTCCAAACTAAGATATGACTAAGCATATGGATTCGACTTGGGAGAGGGTCTCTTCAGATCTTGAGAGTGAACCTAAATCGCACAGTGTTTGAAAAACAAAAACATTTTAATATTTTTGGTGGAATTTTCTTTCCTCTCGTGTCCTTTCAATGCAAAATTGCTTCACTATTCAAAGGAGGACTTTCAGAAATATCTAGTTGGCTAGGATAAAGCGAAAATTTCGTTTGACTAAACAAGGTGGCGTAACGAAAAACTGAAAACGACTCTTTGTTTTTCTGAGTTCGCTTTACTGGCAAACCGGAAAACCCAAGCTTGATAGCTTCTTATTTCTATGTATGCATTTTTTTTTTCTCACGATCAACTTCACTGGCAACTGTTGCACTGTTCGTTTACCCGGTGCGGAACGTCGAAATGTTAGCGTTTTATTTTGCCAAAGGGAGTTTATATATCGCTCTAAGATCGTTTGTTTTGTTGTTCTTTTGATGCACGTTTGAGATGTCGTCTCACGCAGGTTGGAGATGAATATTTAACGAGCGACATCTCTAATGCTCTAACTTCATCTTCGGCGTGCGAAATTGTTTTGTAAATGCGGGATGAAACGAGAGAATTCGTTCGTTTTCAGTTTAATATGCATCATTAAAATGAATCACTTGGATGCGAATAGGATCTTTTACAAATTGTCAAATAAAGTGGAAGTTATTACTGCTCCAAACCAGCATGGCGCTGTCTTTTTACAATGCTCAAATTTTGCGAAGTCATCTGAGTTCGTTAACGAAATGAGGTGCTTAAATAAGGGCAAGAAAACTTGAAAATTTCGTCGTCGACAAACGAGCTCAAATATTGTGGTTAGAACAGGCGGTTGAGTGTTTAATATTGTAATATTTAGCCAATGATGTTTTTATACGAACCGGCTCCTTCTTGGAACGAAACGACTTTACCACTTCAAGTATACGTGGTTGAACATTTTCCGGCTGGTAACAGTTGAAACATAAAAACGTTTATTTGTATCTGTCGGTTCTAGTTTTTGATGAGGGTGCATTCGCAAAAAAAAAAACAAAAAAAAAAAAAAAAATGTTTGAATCGTTTTATTTCGGGATTATTCGCAGCACTTTCTAGATGGCATACCGTGCCAATTTATAGATTTAAGTAATATTCATCCATGTAAGTTCCCGTTTTGTGTTTCGTTTTTTTGCGGCGTCATCTCGTTTCGTTCTCACGCGAACGACGTTTATCAAAATTCACGAATCCTATTTCTGAAAATAATTTATTCATGAACACTTAGACCTACCGATAAAAAATTACCTCTCCAGTGAATAAAAACACTGGTAAGATTTGTGTTTGAAATAACGTTTATCGAGGACAATATGAAGCTGGTGCGAAATTGGTTTAATAAGTTTTGTTTTCAAAGCGAAACGTGACTTTAATAATGTTGCAAAATCTCGCACAATGTATACTTTTATCATACGAAGAAGTTATGATTCCGCGTCAGGTTTTTTGGCCCAATTCCTGTTCCTATACTCAAGTAAATGAAATACTATAAGCCAAAAGATGAACATTTCTGTGGATGGAATATTTTTTATATCAGTTTTTTTTGCTGTGATGTTGACAGAGTATAACTGACCTCCTTTATGATGGCAAAATGTCGGGACGGCTTAATTCTATTTCATGGTGATTCGTGTCGCGTGCAAGACATTCCAGCGATTTTTTTTCTCAGTGATCTGTGGGTCGGGTTAAAATTGTAAACCTTTAACCCTTTATGCCCCAGTATCAATATTCATTTTCTCCTAACTGTTCTCATATATTTGTTTGAGGTGAATTTGTTTAAATATCAATGCAACTCTTTTTTGATGATCATTTATTCTCGTAACCTGAACGATTGATGAACAGCGAATATTGTAATGAGAAATTGGATGCTGGTCACTACTGGGACTTAAAGGGTTAAAGAAGAACATAAGGAAAAAAAACGCGACCGTACATGCTATTTAGGGCGAAACGTTTGGTCATATTGTTATTTATTCTCTTAATTACATCTTCAAAACACATTTCTTGCATGGATGTTCTAACAACAACAAAGTACTGTACTGTTCAGTAGCTTTAGAAAAGAAAAGTCACACTGCATGGTTTGTTTATTTATTTATAAATAAACAAACCATTTATAATTTATTTATAAATCCAAGTCTAAAGGCATACACAAACAGGCAAAGCCATAAGGAAAATCTGTAAGAGAAAGGAACACTCCATGCGAGACAGATCACCATGTAGATAATCTAAATAAATAATCATATAATAACAATCAAGAAAAACAAAAGTAAATAAAATAATTATATATATTCATTCCTCACTTAAAAACTTCTTCATTTCCGACTTACAAACTGCACAACTAGGAGATAACCTAATATCTAAGGGTATCGAATTCCACATCTCCACAATTCTATTAAAATAAGTGTTTTTAAAAATAGTCGTTCTAGCAAAATTTGTCTTCAAGGAGTGGTCATCAACGTGTCTAAACCTATGCGCATCATCTTGTGAATAAAAGTTCAGAAACGGAAATACATCCACATTCAAGTATCCATTTAAAGCCTTATACAAAAATGTGACATCAAAAAGATAGCGCCTCTTTTAAAGCGAAAGCAGATTAAGACATTTCAGGCGTTCTTCATAGGTAAAATTTCGTTTTCCGAGAATAAATTTTGTTCCCCTCCGCTGTATACGCTCAAGCTTGTCGATGTCTCTTGCGGTGTGTGGCGACCACACAACCGATCCGTATTCCACTTGCGATCTCACCAACGTGTAATACAGCACCTTCAGGGTTTCGATGTCCTTCCAGCCTGTACAAGTTCTTCTAAGCAGGCCTAAAATTCTATTAGCTTTATTAGTAATGGCATCTACATGAGAGTTCCAAGAAAGATGATGGTTAGTAAGCAGACCAACATCGCGGAACTCATAAACGTCCTCTATGAGCGATTCATTTAGGATGAAACTAGATCTGAATGGTTGTTTCTTCTGGATAATGCGCATCAACTTTCTTTTCTTAACATTGAAGGTCGTCCTGTTGTGTTGACTCCAGGTACCCAAATTATCTAGATCATCTTGAAACATCGTTAGATCACTTGGACAGTTTGATCCACAGTTTGGAAATTAGAATCACACTGTATAATAAAACAAACAGAACCACAGTGCAGTACTCTAGAATGGTCACACTGCATGGTTTGATCCACAGACGAAAACGTTAGAACCACACTGTATAGTAAAACAAACAGTACCACAGTACAGTACTGTTCAGTAGCTTTCCAAAGAATGGTCACACTGCATGGTTTGATCCACAGATGAAAACGTTAGAACCACACTGTATAGTAAAACAAACAGTACCACAGTACAGTACTGTTCAGTAGCTTTCCAAAGAATGGTCACACTGCATGGTTTGATCCACACATATGGAAAAGATAGAACCACACTGTATAGTAAAACAAACAGTACCACAGTGCAGTACTGTTCAGTAGCTTTACAAAGAATGGTCACACTGCATGGTTTGAACGCTGAACACACAACGTCACATCACACTCTTCACTATCGTTTAAACGGAAAGTTCCAATGCATGACTTCATCAATAGGAAAGGAAAATATGTTAAACATGCCTGCCAACTAACCTCTTTTCCTCTATGCCTGCCATTTCAGCATTATAAGCTTGGACCAGGTCAGCGACTTCCTGAAACTTGGAGATTCTCTGGATGTTAAGGCGCTGCGTGCAGTCCGAGTTCTACGACCTCTCAAGCTTATATCCGGGGTACCAAGTAAGTGATATTCCTACGTTTTCTCTGCAATTAGCTCTTTCACTGTTACGTATTCAAGACAGAAATGTTGTTTGATCCACAGATGAAAACGTTAGAGCCACACTGTATAGTAAAACAAACGGTAACTCGGTACAGTACTGTTCGGTAGCTTTCCAGAGAATGGTCACCACTGCATGGTTTGATTCACAAATGAAAACGTTAGAACTACACTGTATAGTAAAACAAACAGTACCGCAGTACAGTACTGTTCAGTAGCCTTACAAAGAATGATCACACTGCATGGTTTGATCCACAGATGAAAAAGATAGAACCACACTGTATGGTAAAACAAACAGTACCACAGTACAGTACTGTTCAGTAGCTTTACAAAGAATGGTCACACTGCATGGTTTGATCCACAGATGAAAAAGATAGAACCACACTGTATGGTAAAACAAACAGTACCGCAGTACAGTACTGTTCAGTAGCCTTACAAAGAATGATCACACTGCATGGTTTGATCCACAGATGAAAAAGATAGAACCACACTGTATAGTAAAACAAACAGTACCACAGTGCAGTACTGTTCAGTAGCTTTACAAAGAATGGTCACGCTGCATGGTCTTCTCTTTATACAGTAATACTAGCAGTACCCCACTTCATGTATCGATATCCTTTAGTCAGGCACCGTAAAGCGGTTAAACGCATGAAACAAAATCATCAGACTTGTCACTTAATGCGGTTAATGGTTTTTTTTTGTTGTTGTTGTTTACTTTGGTCTAGTATAGTTTAGTTGTTTTCTGTTTTGTTAATCGTCGTGTTTTTCTCTTTTAGGTCTTCAAGTTGTGATGAAGTCTATAGTCCGCGCTATGGTACCTCTCCTTCAGATAGCTCTCTTGGTGATGTTTTGTATTCTCATTTATGCAATTATAGGACTAGAGTTTCTCAAAGATAGATTTCATACAACGTGCTTCGTCAACGGGACAGGTTAGTAAAAGGATGCCTTCAGTTTTGTACGATGAAGAGGAAGGAGGGGGCGTCTGTAAGCAGGCAGGGTTCGTACAATTTTAAACAGGTCATGAATTTTCTTGAAAGGTCTTTGAATTTGCTTAAGGTTCTTGAGAACTACTTGATTTGTCTAGTTGATCTTGGAAAGTCCTTGAACTTTAGTCTTATATGGCCTATCGCGTTTCTGGTAAATTTAATGATTTTTTTAAAGAGCTTTTGTCCACGAATGAGACTATATCTATCTATCTATCTATCTATCTATCTATCTATCTATCTATCTGTCTGTCTGTCTGTCCATCTGTGTGTCTGTCTATCTATCTGTCTGTCTGTCTGTCTGTCTGTCAGTCTACCTATCATCAGTATTTTGAAAGCTACAGAGCGGCACTTTGCCATTTATTCTACTCTACTTATTTATCTGTCGATGGACCATGCAGTTTCATGACCCATGTTTCTTCGAAGTCACTGAAACTGCATTTGTTCCTTTTTCCCCGCGCTTCCTTAGTCGGAAGGTGACAATTGTTTCTCGTTGGTATTTTATGTGCTTACGTAAAGGAGTTGGGTCCCAAAATTTTATTCAAATTCAGATCGTGAGATCGGCCCCTGGATTAAATAGAAGATAAAAATAACAGCTTAAAAATTTGAGGGGGTTTCAAAAACAGAGTGCAATCTAATTTTAGTAGCGTTGTTGGTAAATATAGTATTATAAAAAGACATATTTTTTGTTTGACGGAGATATGCCTTAGAGGTAATTTCTTACCAGGAGTAAGTTCCGCATTCAGTGAAGGAGGCTACAGTCACTATTGTGAAATTAAGTGTAATTTATGTGTCATGGGCTAATAAGCTACAATCATATATCACAGAAATCGCTTTGGTAGATTCGCTGAACAACGAAATGTTCCATCTTTTATAGAACTTGTCATGACCATTGCCCCTTATATAACCTATTGGGGAGCTTAATTCCGAAAATCTCGACCCAGTTTTGCCGTTTTCCCAAGCATCTTCGATCTTGTTTTTTAAGGGGCGACGAAGAAATTTCCCAGACTGTATTTTGCATTTTCGTTGTGCCGTTCACTGCGCTCTTTGTTTGGTGCCCTCTGGGTCGACGTCTTCGTCGTTGTCGTGTTTTGCTTAATGAAACTCGCTACCATTTACGTACTTCTTTACCTCTGTGTTTTGCAGGTCTAAGAGAAGAAAACCCCAGACCCTGTGACGAGGGACCCTTTAAAGGAGTGAGGGCGTTTTTTAAAGGCAGGCCCTGTGAAGGTGGTTATAAGTGCCAAGAGTATTGGATCGGTCCGAACGATGGTATCACCACTTTTGACAACATCGCCTTGGCCATGTTGACAGTTTTCCAGTGCATTACCATGGAGGGGTGGTCCTCAATCATGTACTTGGTACGTTAACATAGTAGCTATTTGACTTTTCCATAGCAACTGTCTGACGTTACCATAGTAGAGACTGAAACAGTTTGTCGCAAAGACGAATTTAAGATGTCTCCTTTTTTGTTGCTATGTAGCAAAGTCCTTAACTTTTTACGTTTTCCGCGTTCTGTTGTCTTCTTAGTATGAATCTACCAGCGTTCTGATAAAAATGCTGTCCTTTTATTGGCGACGCTACTCACTATCTATTTAACAATTATCCTCCGAAATCGAGTCGAACATGAGCTCAGTGGTCTACGCAAATTTAGCCAATCTTGTCAATCTTTATATTTTATGCCAAGTAATACGTTAAATGTTGTGTAGTCAAATCGGATCTGTATTATAAACCTATCAACCTAGGGCGCTTTCCATTCAACAAAAATCCCGACCTGTCAAAATGGACTACCTTTAAAGGTAGTCCCGACTGAATATTCCGGTCGGGTCAAACCGAAATGGTCTGTTTCATTTGATGTACCAACCAAAATTACCCGAAATTTTGGGTTGAGTGGAAAGCGCCCGAAGTCGTAGATGATCAACTAGGCGTTTATTTCCATCGGTGTTTGCTTGTTTGTTCGGCAGACATTTCAGGCGATAGACGAGGACGGCTACCTGTATTCCATATACTTCGTTTCTCTGATTGTTATTGGTTCATTCTTTGTGCTCAACCTTGTTCTTGGTGTCTTGAGCGGGTAAGTGTTCAATCATTCGGTAGGTAGGGCATGGTAGGGCTCTTTTATTGTTCGTTAATCCAAATAGTCATCGACTGGCTTATACTTTTTTGCACATCTTGTAAAATCAAAGAACAATGATATTAATGATTTAACACTTTCACTCCCAAAAGTGACCAAAGTCTAAAATCTCCTTAGGTCAAAACCAACAGATGGCAAGAATCAAGGAATTCAACAACTCAATTATATTGAAGCTATCTAACGCCAAATTCTTAAATCTTCCTTTAATGGAAACGAATAGCGCTCACTGTGGAGAATTTCTACTCAGATTTCAGGAGTAAAAGGGTTAATCATAGACTGCCATTCAACGGTAGAAATGAGACGGCTTAAGCGGCGCTCAGATACACGGCATTCTAGGTTAGCTCTCTGTGTATATACAGGTTAAGGTTGAAGGTGCACACTCCTCTTAATGCCAACATGACTGGAGCTTATCCCGGTTTCTGTAGCATTAAGCACCTGGGAGTATTATTACTCCCCCCTGGATGGGATGCTTGTCCAACGCAGGGTTACCCCCAGCATTATATCGCTGATAGCCATTTATAAACCTGGGCCGGGTTGTTCGAAGCAGGGTTACGTTAAATTTAAAAAGCACATTCAGAATAATTCTTTTTGAATACAATTTGATGAGTGTATACACTGAAAAAAAAATAGAGAAATATTTATCAGGGAAAATGCTTTTTAACAAGAGGAAAAGAAACTCGGGTTAAAATTTAACCTGGCTTAGCGCCAATCGGCCTTCGAACAACATGGAGAAAGACGGTGTGTGGTAAAGTTTCTTGTCTAAGGAAACAACGCCGTGTCGTCTCCAGGGCTCCAACTTTGGACCTCCCACTCGGACGTCCGACACACTAAGCACTACAATACCGTGTCCCTACTTCTGTGTGTGTAACACGCTCATTTTTTAGAAATCATTTTTTTTGACTCTTTGACGGGGTAAGTTTTGTTTCATTATGTGAAGTGTTATAATTGCCCACCGTGAAGACTCTTGTGGGCAAGAGTGAATTTTTTCTTTTCTTTCGTTAAGTGACATACTCCAATACATACGTCAATATAAAAGAAATTGGGATAATCAAACGAATTGATTAAGTAAGTTATACCACCATAAGGTAAAAAGGGAGGTGCTGACGATTCGAGAGTTACCCCTTCGTCATCCGCTCCGACGAAGGGCTAACGCTCGAAACGTCAGCACCTCCCTTTTACCTTATGGTGGTATAACTTACTTAATCAATTCGTTTGATTTACCCAATTTCTTGTGTTTCAATCCCCCACCGACGTAGCACCAGTTTCTTTAGAAACTATCCCCACATACGTCAATATTTAACAATTATTCGCCGAAGGCGAAGTGATTATCGGTGAATATTCACCGAATCGAAGTCGAAGTCGAAGTGAATGTTCACCGATAATCACTGAGCCTGAGGCGAATAATTGTTCTATTATAAATACTTAGGTGATTATTTCAAAAAAAGAAAAGAAAAAGCATTGTACAACACACAAAAATTTATTTCATAAAAAGCGCGCAAACGACTGGCAGCCATTTTGTTCGTCGAGGTGATTATCGGCTGATAATCCGAGATAGCGAACCAATCAGAGCGCGTGATTTTGTATAATCACCTGAGTATTTATACTAAAGCTCTTTATTTTTACATGGCCGGGCAGGATGAGACGAGTCCTGAGTTCTGATTGGCTACCCGAGCCGGCAAGGGGGATCTATCTCGCCCGCTCGGAATTTCAAGCGTTAAAGGTCCAGTAATACGAGCAACATTTTCTTTCAACATATCGCGCAACGTTATTGCATTGCAAGTCGAAGGGCTTTGTTGCCCGTATTACCCCCTACGTAAGTAACTTGGGTAAGATTTCCGCACAGGTCCCTACTTCATTATGCATGCTGTAGCCGTACGGTTTCGTTCTCAGAAATGTTTGCACGCGCTTTTCCCAAGACAATTTAACTACAGCATGCATAATGAGTAGGACCTGTGTGGAAATCTTACCGTAACTTGCCTTGCCACAAAATCCAGGTTCGCAGGTTGCAGCAATGTAGACTTGAGTTCTACTTTCTGCTACAAACTTCATTTTATTTGCTCGTATTACCACTCACGCCGGATAACACGGGAAGAACGCCTTTCAACTGCCAAGTCAACATCGTTGCGCGACAAGTTGAAAGAAAATATTGCTCGTATGACCGGACATTTACCCCGCAAAACAAAACAAACTGGTGATGATGATAATGATGGTGATGATGGTGATGATGGTGGTGGTGGTGATGATGATGATGATAATGATGGTGATGGTGATGGTGATGATGATGATGATGATGATGATAATGATGGTGATGATGATGGTGATGATGATGATGATGATGATGATAATGATGGGGTATAATAGATCATTTATTGACAAAATTTGTTAGGTCAAGATGGCTGCATATAGGCCTCTTTCTTTTTTTGTCGTTCAATTTACCTCAATTACTCTCTTTTGATAAAAAACGCAAGAAAAAAAACTGTTAATAACGCATATTTATTCCTTTTTGCCCGTAGCGAGTTTGCAAAAGAGCGAGAACGAGTGGACACGCGTCGAAAGTTCTTCAAGGTGCGAAGACAACAGCAAATGGAACGGCAGGTTCAGGGATATATTTCGTGGATCGAGAAAGCTGGTAAAGTTTCGCAGTATTTTGTTCCGGGAGGGGGGGGGGTGGTGGGGGTCGTAGCAACACTCCCAGGTAAAAGGGGTATAGGCTGTTGGGTCTCCTGTGGCACCTGTGGCCTTTCAAATTAAAACTTGCCATTTTCATTTAGAGGAAACGGCGGCCGAGGAACAGAACCGGAGGGAGAATCATCTCAGTATCCACGACTCCCAATCTCACCTTGTCAGCAACGACCTCGTCAGCAACCCTGGAGGAGTGGTGACTAGAAAGGAGGGAAACTGTTATCGAGTCAATATGCCCGAGAGGTAAGCTGACGTCATAGTGTTGCGCTTTGCTTGTAACTGTATTGATTCTACGCTTTACTAAGGTTAGTGGAGGCACAGTAGTGTAGTGGTTAGCGTGTCGGACTTCCGAGCAGAAGGTTTGGAGTTCGAGCCCTGGTGCTGACACTTTGTTGTTTCCTTAGACAAGAAACTTTACTCCACACTGTCTCTCTCCACCCAGGTGTATAAATGGGTACCAGGGATATAACGCTGGGGGTGACCCTGCGATGGACTAGCATCCCATCCAGGGGGGAGTAATAATACTCCCAGGTGCCTCATGCTACAGAAACCAGGATACGCTCTGGCTGTGTGGGCCTTCAGGCTCGTGTGCGCCTTTTATCAACGTTGCATCATGGTCATACCGTTGTTGTACAAACATCGATGTTTGATTACACTAACACGGTATGGGATGGGCTGTCAATTGGTTGCAGTAACAGCTTGCAACGTCTGCAAAATAGAGCAGCACGCATTATACAAAGGAGGGCAACAACCGAAGGATCTTTTAAAATGTTAGGGTGGGTGGATTTGGAAACCCAAAGAAAAGCCCACAAATGCATTTTAGTTTTTAAATGTTTAAATAATTTAGCTCCTCCATATTTGTCGGATTATTTTATTAGAAATTGCAACGTTCATTCATACAACACGAGGAAAAGGAATGACATGCACTTGCCGAAACCCAAGTTAACGCTAGGGAAAAGGACTTTCAGATACTCTGGTGCGCTTCATTTTAATAATTTACCCACTACAATAAAAGAAGCAACATCGCTCCCCATTTTTAAAAATCTTCTTAGACTTTATTTTAGAGAGTAGTTTTTATATATTTTTAAGCGCTTTTTATCCGCTTTTTTTATAATTGTAATATTAATCTTTATATATAGAAATTTAATGTAGTCTTAATTTACGCAGGGCCCCTTTTGATACCAGCCAAGTGCTGATTGGGCCACCCTGCCTAAATAAAGTTGACTTCACTTCACTTCACATCGTATGAGTAGTTATGCCATCGTTGTAACGATGTTGTGCCTGTGATGTTGCACTAAGGTTGCAAGGGTTATTGTAACAATGTTGTACTGAAGTTATGCTTAGGTGGCATGATAGTTCACTTAGTGTCTGACATTATGGTTGATCTACGATTATACCCAAGCTGGCCCAAGGTGGCGATCATATTTTGCTTTACTATTGCAGCTAAGCTTGCTTCCTCGACAGTTTACTTACCTTGTATGTTTTTGTGACTTGCTGTGTAAACACGAAATGGCTGTGTACAAAATGCCTCCTTGTAAATTCTCAGCTGAATTGGAAGTAAATAGCCATAAGACCTTGTTTAGAGCATATTATTGTGACTGGGCGTTTAGAATTTGGCAAATTGTTGTAACATTGTCAAACCTAGTTTGCGGCGGAGCTTAAGTGGTTTCAACAGAGAATTAGGTTGCTTGCCCACGCCTGTCCCTATAGATGTTTCCAAACGTCACCTTGTTTGCTCTGTTTCGCATTGCAGGCCCGTAGGTGTACAGCGGCTAAAGCATTGGGAGCGAGATTTCTCCATAAAAATCCGTCGCATGGTGAAATCCCAAGCGTTTTATTGGACCGTTCTTGTTTGCGTCTTCCTCAACACTATCGTACTGGCCGTGGAGTTTTACAATCAACCTGATTGGCTGACGCATTTCCAACGTAAGTTGTAAACAAATTTCAGGTGGTGATAAAGATCGATGAGTGCCTGTATTATATAGCTGTTTAGGGACGGACCATTAGAAAAGTGATGGGGGGGGGGGGGAAATTTTCAGCTTGCACGAATTTTTTTTTCGCTCATTGCTTGTGCAGGAATTTTTTTTCCAGGTGAACCCCTCTGCTCGAATTTTTTTTACTACGTATGAAAAAGTCACAATTGGACCTTCCTTCTGCATGAATTTTTTTTTTTACCTTCTTCTTTGCATGAATTTTTTTTCTTGACATTTTCCCTTGAATGAATTATTTTTTATTTTTTCCCAACCCCCCCCCCCCATCACTTTTCTAATGGTCCGTCCCTTACCGGCAATAGATAGTTGGGGCTAGTCTTTTGATGCTCGCATCCTATCCAGGGCGAGTAACTGTATCTCTTGCTGCTTCAAACTAAGATCAGCTCTCATCAGTCCTCATGGCTCGTTTGCGTCTTTACCTTCAGTTTTGTTTCTTATCCCTTACCCCTGTAATTCATGATGGAGTTATATTTTCTGCCTCTATGTTTTCCTTTTCTCTCAGAGTACGCCGAAATCGTATTTTTGACCATCTTCTTTCTCGAGATGATTCTGAAGATGTACGGTTTAGGATTTCACGTCTACTTTGCCTCACACTTCAACTGTTTTGATTGCGCGGTAAGTAACAATTTTATATTCTTTTCCAGGTAACGTTTACCAACACGATCAGGAGATAATAATTGAAGATACCACTACTGACTAGAATTGCCCTCATGTGAATATTCTTTATGAATGTTTTCACTATTTTAATTTGCTCGATTTTGGTTTAACAGCCTTTTCCAAGTAAAATATCAGAGATGAGAAACAGTGCTTCATCTCTAATAGAGAGTAAAGTTGGAATTATCATGAATAAGTAGAACTGTCCTTGTATGCCTAGTGTAAAGAATATTTTCAAAACTTTTGCTTTCCACTATTGTTACTTGTTCTGTATTACTTTAAACTCCAATTTCAAGTGATTTGTATATCAAACGCAACAAACAGGATTTCATAACATATCAGTGATCGAGAAGAGCGGTGTAAGTAACATCACTGAGTTGAGCAGCTCTCATGTGCATAGTGTTATTAGTGCCAAATTGTGACTTTAGTTTATTATTGCAGGTCGTTTGCTCTGGGATTGTTGACGCGATACTTGAGAGGTCTGCAAATATTAAACTAGGTATCAGCGTGCTGAGATGCGTTCGTTTGCTAAGAGTTTTCAAAGTGACTAGGTAAGGATCGTGTTCATTTTCTTCAATGAACAACACAAGTAAACTTAGAGTTAAACGGCCATTTTCAAACCATGCTTTTGGGTGGCCCCTGAAGAAGCCGCTAGACAGGAGTTTCGAAACGTCGGGTCGGTTAATTTTTATTCATTATTTCAAACTACAATCCTGGCCAAAACTTTTTGGACACTTTTTCTTTTTTCCGCAAAATGAGCATTCCAATGTATTCCCCCTCCCCCCCCCCCCAACTGGACAATGTTGGTTTCCAGGAGTTAAGGATGTGTCACAAACATTCTACAGTCAAAGGACTTCAACATTGTTTTTTTTTTGGGGGGGGGGTGGGGGAAAATCTTTCTAAGGCTGTATTTATAACTGTAAATTGTTGGTTTGTAGCATCTTCCACGTAAAAAGGCGAGAACAACGGCAAGTCTCCCAAACTGTTATGGCCAGGATTGTATGTCTGATTGTCCACCTGGTTACAAACGGGCACTTTTGTAAACTAACTTACTTACTTTGGTTCAGTTCCAACGCAAGCGTATTATCAGTACAACACAGTAAAGACAACTCTCATTCAGCGGTCAACCCTATTAAATTTTTCGCGGTCACTGCTGAGTTGTCTTAACGATGATTTATCTCTTGTTTTCACCTCTTCAGCGGCTACCAAGAATCCAACTAATTACGTTGATCTGATTTGTGTTTTAAGTAGATATGGCACCGCGGCTTTACTCAGAATATATAGCCACGACTTTAACACGGTGTTGTATTCTTGCATAGATATGCGTTAAGTAACCTTTAAGCTTTATTGTCGATAACCAATGAACCTCTATCACGCAGCTACTCTATATTAAGCCAGGAGCCATGGGGCTTTTTATTACAAACAGATGCATTGAAAACAAACCCACCTCTGTGATGACCGCTAACCTCCTTTGAGTGTCCGTTGACGGGCGCGTTTACTGAAAAGCATCAATGATTGTAAACTAATAGCGTTGAGAAATGGCCTGTACAAAGGCAACTAAGGGAAAATGAGATGTCGCCTAAAACGCCCAATACGCTAAAGTAAACGAGGACTGTAAACTTGCCAACCAACCCCTTTAATCACAAACATGGCGACCATGAGGTCAGTGCAAGAGTCTTATCACGTGATTGCATGATAGGTACACAATTCGTACAAAGTTATAAAGTTCAGTCGCGACATGAGATGTGGAGGAGAGTTTTCTATTGTGCACAGCTTGCTTGGTAGCTGTGTTGCTTTTGCCAACATGGGCGAACTGCGGCGAAACACCGTCATTTCGAGCGAAAAGCGTTTCTCAAAATAACTAGGTCTGTCAAATCGCCATATCCAGCATATAAAAGAGAGGAATGCTCCCAATGATGGTTCCTGATCTGGCTCATTAAACTGTTAAGTCCATTTTCCCAAGAGGTGCCGCTTAATAGACGTATCACTTTACTCTAGTCAATGCAGTGTATTCTATGGAATAGAAAAACAGTTTTAATTGGGCTATTTTTTTAATGTTCCAGACACTGGCGATCGCTAAGGAACCTCGCCACGTCTCTCGTCAGCAGTATCAAGTCGATTGTAAGCTTGATTTTCCTGTTATTCCTGTTTATCGTGATTGCGGCTCTCCTTGGAATGCAGCTCTTTGGTGGCAAGTAAGTGAATCAGTGATTTTTCGTGTTAAGTGGACCGATTGTTTGCAGAGGGAAATGAATTTGCTCAAGACTAAAATTTCATAGTATAAGTAAGAGCTTTATGATCTGAAAATCCCAAAATATTCACTGCTTCAATTTTTTGTGTCATTTTGGTTTATTTGCTGCCACTGTTTAGGATAACAGAAATGTGAATCGAGAGAATGACTTTCATTCATTCTATGCTAATAAATTTTGGTTTCATTTACAGCATACCATACATTTCCGACTATAATTGCATCCATATTCGGGTCCGTGACAAAATTACCTGTACACTTGTACAAGTGTATATCGCTATCAATATCATAATTATGATTATGGTTTTCATAATGATCATGATTTTTTTGTGTATTGCTATTGTTATTATTACATGGCTGGTTCCGTGAGCGGGCAAGATGAGGCCAATCCCGAGTTCTGATTGGCTACCCGGGCAAGATGTGACGAATCCTGAGTTCTGATTGGCTACCCGAGCGGATAAGATGCCTTTCTTGCCCGTGTTGTCCCGCGAAACAAAACAAAGCAGAATGACCGTAAAATAAATCCCTTTTTGACCAAGCTTGTTCGGTCAAGATGGCTGGATATTGGCCTCGTTCGTTTTCGCGTTTTTATCAACCTCGACTTCGTCTCGCTCAATAAAAACGCAAAACAGAACTCGGCCGATATGCAGCCATACTGATCTGACGCTTTGTCAATAACGCATATTTATTCATTATGCTCGCTGTTTATGCTCGTTACTTCTTGTTGTGTTAACATGTTGTACATCTCTTTAGATTTAGAGAAGACAACAGGCCTACTCCAAGAACTAACTTTGATAACTTTCAAAACGCGATGCTAGCCGTGTTTCAGGTTAGTGCAGGCAAATCATTCCACGCGGGTGCATGCTTGTCATTCAGTCAACTAAAAATAAATCAATTAACAGTGCCCAATTATGGTTCTTTTGCATCAAACAGATACTCACGGGGGAGGACTGGAATTCTGTGATGTACGATGGTGTGAAGTCTCACGGGGGACCTCACACCACACAAGGAGTCGCTTCGAGTTTGTATTTTGTTCTTCTCGTCATTCTTGGAAACTGTATCCTTAGCAACAGATCCAACTAGCAATCCGGATTTTATTTTTCCGAGTTTGTCGGTGGCATCCTAAGAAAACACATCGTTCAGAGAATCACCAACTCAACAGATACCATCTTGATTAATTAACAACCCATTCACTCTGGCATTCAAATCCTAGCAGTATGCAGGATGTTTGTCCCATGAACGTAGTTTAATTTTTTTGCTCCCACGAGTCTCCTATAGCTCAGTGGTAGAGCGTCTGAACTAGTAATCGAAAGATCGTAGGTTCGACTTCTATTGAGAGACATCAGGTATTCGATTCTCTCTGCCCGGAAGGAACGTCTGCGTTCGTAGGCTACACAGTCTAGATTCTGAAATTGGGTACGTTTTCTAGGTGCGTAAGCAGAAGTAACGCTTTTATAATAAAATCTCGAATTTCAGTTTTTTTTTCTTCCAGAGCTATCGAATGTAGACGCAAATTTCAAGTGATTCCTGTATAGGTCTGTAATAGGGTATAGGCTCAAGAATCTTACGTAGGAAATCAGTCACCTTTAACACGTTTTTAAAGAGTACTCATGGAGCTACGACTTACGCTCATTTAATAATCCAAGAGGCGGGAATCAACTTTTTAAAGGAAAACAAATTCGTATTACGCAGTTCTTATTTTCAAAGAATGTCGAAAAAATTTTCAACTGCATCCCTAACTGATGACATTTTCTACAAACCTGAACTTGAAAGTACCCACTTTCGGGCATATAATTCACGGTAGGCCACCATATAGTCACCAAATATAGTGTTTACAGGGATATACAAGGGTTTACAAAGGTACAACCTTGTAAACCCTTGTATACTCCTGTAAGCTGACTATATGGTGGCCTACCATGAATTATATGCCCATTTTCGTGACAGGCTTCAATCTCTGACACTCCACGCGAATTTGGAGGGTACTTGTTGCCGTCGAAAACATTTGCCATTTTTCTCCTGAATTTTTTGGTTGCGAATGATCTTCTAGGGAAACTCTGAGAGAGTCTTTGGAGAATTTTCAATGTTTCAACCGTCCTCATAACAAGTGCTGACGAAGGATTTTTATTAGGAGGGGGTGAACGTCTAAGAAATGACGTAATTGACAGGGCTAAAAATTAACTCCAGTGCTTGGTGGCCAGTCGGGCCAGTTTCCTTGGATTCTCAGTGGCCCATCACAAAATGAAGTAGCCCTCCATTTTTTTTATTTTTGAGAGTCACGTGACAATCACAAAATTAAAATGGCGTCTATATGTTGTGAATGTAGATCGCTCGTTAAATCACTGTTAAAACGGCTAGGAATTTCCTTTACAGAACTAAAAATTCACTAATATGGATGATCTTAGAGTCCAGGCATAGAAGCGAAGAGAAAGGTAGTCCAATTAAACTACATATTGAGTTTTATTCTTAACTTTGTATTTCGCATAATTTACATTGCAACTTTTCGAAATTCTGTAGCATGGTCGCACATCGCGCATTCAAACCTTAACTTTTGGTAGCCCTGGTCAGTTTTAACTCGGCACTGGCGACCGTGCAACCGCCAATTTTTAGCCCTGAATTATTGACGGGTGACCTAAACAAATTTTCAAAGCGAGCAACGAAGACGAAGTTTTACTTTGTGGTACTCCAACACCGATAAACCATCTTTATTCTTTGCAGAATACCAGCTGTATTAGAAAGCCGCAGTTCATCTCAGGAGAGAGGGGGTGCCCCCCCTGCACCCTTCCCCTAGATCCCCCCCCCAACATGATACAACATACCATTAGAGTTCTTACATTTTCTTAACAAAACAACAGACACACTTTTAAACGTGTTCTTGGCCATCGCTGTTGACAATCTGGCGAACGCACAGATTTTAACAGAAGACGAAGAGAGAGAGAAAGAAGAAAGAGAACTGAACAAAGCGCGTAACAAGCAAAGATACAGTCAGCGACCGGCCAAGGGTGGAGGCTGGGGCAAAGCCAAATCACTTCCGGTCATCATGGCACTGAACTATTTTGTTAAGAAGAGGGACGGCGGTGGGGCTTGTTCAGCGGTTGATCAGCCAAACGCCACACGGTAAGTGTTGTTTAGGGACGGAGCATTAGAAAAGTGATGGGGTGGGGGGGTGGGGAAAAAATTCATGCAAGGGAAAATGCCAAGAAAAAAAATTCATGCAAAGAAGAAGGCAAAAAAAAAAAATTAATGCAGAAGGAAGGTCCAATTGTGACTTTTTCACACGTAGTAAAAAAAGTCGTGCAGAGGGGTTCACCTGAAAAAAAAAATTCCTGCACAAGCAGTGAGCGAAAACAAAAATTCGTGCAAGCTGAAAATTCCCCACCCCCCCCCCCCCAATCACTTTTCTAATGGTCCGTCCCTTAGTGTGGCACGCTCTGTGGCCCCAAGCACATCTCAGACCAGATCAACAGACCTCAAGCAGATTATTTTACAGCAACTTTTTGTACTTCAAATCTGATAAAGACGGGGCAAAACGACCCTTGAACAACAAGTGCGGCTACCCTTTGAAACAAATTAATAACAAAGAACAACAACAAGTTTCATTGCCATATTGAAACAAATTACAATCGAAATAAATTGTTAATTGTAAAATTTGGTAATAAGTCACTCAGAATAACTCAAGAGCTAATCAAAAGAAATAAATTTTACGCAGTCTCTACTTTTTTTTTCCATTGTCATCTTATGCGAACGCTTTTCTTATAATTTTTTTTATTTTTCTTTAGCAACACTTTGGAGAATGGAGAACACCTTGGGATGTCTTCTGTAAGTAGGGTACTATACACTTAATGTATGGTCCCGAGGTAAACAGTTAGTTTTATTTTCCCGAGAGTCCTGATTTGTCCCGGGACGAAGTCGAGGGAAACATCAGGACTCGAGGAAAACCAAAACTGACTAGTTTCCCGATGGATCATATATTAAGTGCTTTGTTATATATTTAGAAGATCACGCCATTTTTAATTTAGTCATGCCCTGATCACGTGCTGTTGTATTCGGCGCGCGGGCAACAACTGCCCAAGTGTATCCCGGTCGGGATACATTATACACTTAATGTATGGTCCCGAGGCTAAATCTTACCTGGGGGCAAGCTTCACGGCTTGCACATGAAGGACCGACAGGAATGGAGGCGACTTGTTCATGCCCCATGCGCCACTGGGCGTTTAAAGGAGTGATGAATGTATGGCCCCTAGGGAAACATTTTTGTTTTCCCTTGAGTCCTGATGAACATCAGGACTCTCGGGAAAACAAAACTAACTGTTTCCGGAGGACCATACACTAAGTGCTTTGTTATATATTTAGACTTTCCCTTAAACAAAATATAGCAAAAACAGACAAAAAAAGACGGGCACAACTGGCGCGCGTGCAAAAACTGCGAGATTGTATCCCGGTCGGAATGCATTTGAATTTGATCAGGGGCACGTAACCAAGAATAAAACAGGGGAATATTTATATTTGAAAATTATGCAACAATATTTTTCTGTATAACAAAAAATTTTAGGCAAATGATTTTGTCTGTATAAATATTAATACTAAATTATAAAAAACAACACAGAACAAAATTTAAGCAACTTCATACTCGCTTATCGTTTTGTTATATGAGACTAAAATCCATGCAACTAGATACTCGCTTATCGTTTTGTTATGTACATGTTTATAATATTATATAACGGGTTATAAAGCCACCAAATTCTTGCTTATCGTTTTGTTATGCGTGACTGAATTCCATGCAACTAGATACTCGCTTATCGTTTTTTTATGTACATGTTTATAATATTATATAACGGGTTATAAAGCCACCAAATTCTTGCTTATCGTTTTGTTATGCGTGACTGAATTCCATGCGACTAGATACTCGATTGTCGTTTCGTTATGTACATCATATAATATCACATAACGGGGCTTAAGCCACCAAATTGTTGCTTATCGTTTCTTTTCTAGGCGACTTCATACTCGCTTATCGTTTTGTTATGAACAATTTTGTAGAAATATCACATAACGGGTTATAAGCCATACAACGAAAAACGGCCAAAATTAAGAATTGGTTCATGCTTAACGTGCGTGCACACGGGAAGTTTGGAGAGCACGAAAGATGCGTAAGAGTTGTCGAGGCGATAGCCGAGTTTCTAGCTTCTTGAATGCTCTCCAAACTTCCTAAGTGCACCATAACTTGATGTATACAAAGCTAAAAGCCAAAAGCATGAACCAATTCTTTTTATAACATTGCAAGATTTTTTTGTGATGACTGATGTTTGCATAAAATTATTACGGGAGCTACGATCGATTAACCCTGCCTTTAAAGTTTTCACTTGTCTAAACGGCTCAAACGTTAGCTTTGAATTTTCTGAAATTAATTTCATTCATGGATTGACAATGTAAGTTGTAAAATCGATCAGTATAAACTTTATGAAGAACTTGAAAAGAACACGGCAACAAAAATGGTTCGTGCGTTGAAAATTATAATTTTATTCCTACCGTGGCGAACGATTTAACTGCAGCATTTCTGCATTCCGTTTCGCTCTTAACTTTGTCAAAACTCGTTTCAAGCGGGAAACCAAATCACTGCTGATGAAGCGCGCTCAGCCAATCAGGATCAAGCAATCATGCCCTCTTGATTATCAACAAGCAGCTATTTCAAAAAGAAATAGTGTTTCGTTTCCAGAACATGGAAGGATAAGAATGACAAGGAATTTCCTAATTTATACCTCTCTTGCCCTTTTTCATGGCTTCCGTGCCAGCAAACACGACAAACGCAAAGGTATCGTGTCTTTGTTTGCGCTTGTAAGCGCTCTCATTGGTGGGAATTTTGTTACATAATAATTAAGTAAAGTCAAATAAATATTTAACGAAACGATATGCGAGTATCTAGTCGCGTAAAGTTCAGTCAGAATGTAACAAAACAATATGCGATTGTTTCCTCGCTTATATTTTGTTATTAGTAACGAAACGATATGCGAGTATCTAGTCGCATAAAGTCCAGTCATTGTGTAACAGAACGATATGCGATTGTTTACTCGCTTATATTTTGTTACATTTAAGTCACGTCAAATAAATATTTAACGAAACGATATGCGAGTATCTGTTCGCGTAAAGTTCCGTCAGAATGTAACAAAACAATATGCGATTGTTTCCTCGCTTATATTTTGTTATTAGTAACGAAACGATATGCGAGTATCTAGTCGCATAAAGTCCATTCATTCTGTAACAAAACAATATGCGATTGTTTCCTCGCTTATATTTTGTTATTAGTAACGAAACGATATGCGAGTATCTAGTCGCATAAAGTCCATTCATTGTGTAACAGAACGATATGCGATTGTTTACTCGCTTATATTTTGTTACATTTAAGTCACGTCAAATAAATATTTAACGAAACGATATGCGAGTATCTAGTCGCATAAAGTCCATTCATTGTGTAACAGAACGATATGCGATTGTTTACTCGCTTATATTTTGTTACATTTAAGTAACGTCAAATAAATATTTAACGAAACGATATGCGAGTATCTAGTCGCGTAAAGTTCAGTCAGAATGTAACAAAACAATATGCGATTGTTTCCTCGCTTATATTTTGTTATTAGTAACGAAACGATATACGAGTATCTAGTCGCATAAAGTCCAGTCATTGTGTAACAGAACGATATCCGATTGTTTCCTCGCTTATATTTTGTTACGTTATAATGATATTTTCCACGGAATTGCTTTTTTGCATTATTTATTTTGTTATAATGGACGTTCTTTAGTGCATATTTTGCGAATGTAATTGATGCCTAAAACAGAGCTCGTTTTGTTGAGTAAATCTCTCGGTATTTAACCATGTCCTTTGTTGCTTTGCATTCGTTTACACGTTTTCACCAGAAGTCATGACGAAGTGAGTCATGCTGGGGCAAGTTTATCCCAGTTCCTGTAGCGAAGCGAGACACACATTTCGCGCCTCGACGAATTTCTCATGTTAACACCCCCTATATAACCTTAAAGCTGGAAAATAAATTTAGATATAAACCTGACTTCTGTGAAATACGCAGCCGTATTATACGACATTCTGCTGGGTAACCTGAATATCTAACCTCTTTCCAGTCTCTGAAAAAGAAGATTACTAAGTACAAGCGAGAGGCAAGCCTCTATGAGAACAGGATAGTGGAGGAGAGGAACGGGATCGGGGCTGGAGGCTCCGGGGCTGAAGACAGGGACAGGCGTCCGAAGAGAGACAAAGGAGCTCGAGCAAGGAGACGCGGAAGAAGACACGACGAGGCTAATGGCGACACGGAAAGAGAAGAAGATGACGATGAAGGTGAACCAACCAAGTCTTAAGCATTTATCGTTCAAAATCCCATGTTTCTCCACTAGTTAAATCGTTTCGTTCCTTTGTTGGCCAATTTGAAACATTCGACAAGTGAAATCTGGGGAGAGGACAAACTGCTTACGAGACCTTAGTTCGAGTTAAAATTAATTTATTTTACACTAGTTTTGGGTATAAACATAAACTACTAGGGATAGTGTTTATTCACCTATCAAACACCAAGGCAAGGGTTGAATAATTATATCATAGCGTCATGCGAAGCATTTCAGCGAAGTTCGATGTGTGTTATATGGGATCAAAACCATTTATCGTGCGTCTCAAAAGCTTCTTAAAAAAATTGATTCACAGGAAGGAGGAGTTATAAAGCAGGCAAAATGAACCTTTTATCTTTCGATATCCAAAACCGTCAAGGTGGCTGATTTCCTTTGTCTTTCTTTCAAGTATTCTCTTATGCATTCGGGTTTAACAAAATTAATACATTTTTGTCGAGTGTCTTAGAAAGCTTCTCATATGAGATGATACACGGGCAGAAGGGGATATATATTAAGCATTCAAAGACGAGCTTTCTTTTTTTAGTTGATATCCACAAACCTCAAGTGTGCTTGATTTCTTGTTCTCTCTCTTATTAATCCATAATGAGGTAGGGACTGAGGCGAATCAAAACACTTTTAAATTGCTTTATCCCGTTCACAGATGATGAGTCTCATCCAATCACCGCTAAGAACATAATGAAGGCGCTTAAGACTGGAAGGTTCGGTCACCGTCGCCGCCATACGCGTAAAACTAAGCCCATTATTAGAACAAGAACCTTGTATTTATTTGGACCAGAAAACAGGTAAGATTCAGAAAATGTATGGGTAAAACCTAGGTTGTCCGAAAGCTAACCAGAGGCTTATCCATGGTTGTTTGAAACACGTAAAATGAAGGGTGAAAAAGAGAATTGACTCTGGGTGTAAATTTTGGTATTACAAATTGCTTCCTGAAATTCCCACTGAGCGTTAGCCCCAGCATTGGGAATAAAAGGAACCACTCGAGTCGAACAAAGATTTCTTTGACCTTGGTGAGAATCTGAAACAAATCAACCGATGCTTTCTATTAATATGAAACACAGTTGAACTTGAATTAGCGCAAATCGGGGATTTACCGTATATTATAAATTTTACAATTTCCCTAAATGTGATTGGCTCGACAAATGTATTTGTCACTAAGTAGTTTACAACTTTGTTGTAGTTTGAACAGGATTTGAGCATTCGAGTCTCGTCGCCACCTGTCCTTATTTTAGTCTAAACCGCAGTTGCTAAATTTTGATTTTAGGAAAATTACGATAATTCTGAGTGGATCAAATTTTCAATGACTTTGCGTGACTTTTTTAGGAATATTGCGTGACCACACATCTCAATTCTAATCCTGTTATGAAATAGATTGTTATTGATCGTGATAGCTTAATGATAATAAAAATTTGTTATTTTGTCTCGCCACGCGGTCACTGGATGATGACCGTGACGTTACCATTGCTTAGTGCTAGTGTTGTTTGGGCGATAGGGTCGACTGGTGATACATAACGCTGTACCCGACCCAGTCGAACCTGTCGCCTGAACAAGACTAGCAGTAAGCAGTCGAAACGTCGCCATCATCATCCATTGACCGCTAAATTTAACAAGGCCTGAGCTCGAGTGAAACGAAATACAGAAGATGGAAGAATATTCACTGTGACTGCTTGCCAGGAATGGAATAAGCTGCCTCTTCCAATGAGAAACTCTCAAGACTTACAAAAATTCTCTTTGACGCAGGATTTTTAAAGATCAGCAATTTTTAAATCATTTTTCATTAAAAATGTTGTGCCGCATGCTTATAATTGCATTATAGTTTTGTAGATTTCTAGCAATGTTATTGTACGCCTTAATTTTTTATTATTTTAATCTTGCAATGAGGGCCTCTAGTGTATTAGTATTAATATGCTATTTCGTGCTACTCTCGATAAATAGAGACTTTACTTACTTACTTACTTACTTACTTACTTACTTACTTACTTACAAAAAAACAAATTTATATTATCATCAATTCTAATCGTGTTGTTGATCTGGTGTGGCAGGTTCCGTCGCCTTTGTCACAGGATTGTGAACCTGAGACACTTTGACAGCTTCATGCTAATTGTAATCATGTTGAGCAGCATCACGATCGCCATTGAAGATCCGCTGGATGATAATGCTAAAAGGAATGAGGTAAATAAACATCAAATGTCAAATTCTCCTTACTCAGATCCACTTGCTTCTTTTATTTAGAACCAGGGGAAGTTGTATAAGCATCAAGACACTTCATTGAGACTCAACATTTACTTGATTTTAATGCTCTCATTGCATAGGTTATTTCAAATGTTGGCAAGATGTATACTTTAAATGGCCTGTTATTTCCTGAAAATTATTTTTTACTCGGCTTTCCCAAAAGGGAACGCCCGAACTGAAGCTTGGGCTTCGTTTTAATGTCCAGTCCCAAATCGCCTTCGAGGTCCAACTGCTCGTGCATGGTTTTAATGCGCATGCGTTAAGTTGGATGTTCACAGTGAGAGGGGTAGTGAATCATGTAAGCCTTTACAAAATATCCCGAGGGCTAGTGAATCATGTAAGCCTTTACAAAATATCCCGAGGGCTAGTGAATCATGTAAGCCTTTACAAAATATCCCGAGGGCTAGTGAATCATGTAAGCCTTTACAAAATATCTCGAGGACTAGTGAATCATGCAAGCCTTTACAAAATATCCCGAGGGCTAGTGAATCATGTAAGCCTTTACAAAATATCCCAAGGGCTAGTGAATCATGTAAGCCTTTACAAAATATCCCGAGATTTCCTGATTACCCCCCCGAGAAGATCTCGGGATATTTTTTAAAGGCTTACATGATTCACTACCCAGTGAGAGGAAGTATGTTCACAGAGAAAATTCAGGATTTACTGCATATAAAGCCCGAGTTAACGCAGATATGCGTCTAGTTAATTTTATTGCTCAACCTATAGGGTTGTGGCTTTATTGACACCAGACAGCTTGCTTGAGGTTGTGACAGGGGCCAAGCTCCGTGCTGCGGGTTCTCGAAAATCGATAGAAACTGCAAGCGAGCTCTCTAATTGCTTTACCATAACGATCACCAATCTATTCAAGAATTCCTTATTTTATTAAAACAATGAGCGTTAACTTGTGTAAATTACAATAAATTAATTACAATTTTCGGCATCAAGTTGTGAATTCTGATCAAGAGTGGGCGAGCTGCCAATATTTCTATATTTTTCATTCCTCTTCCCTGCTTTCTTCGTAATGAAGAATTAAAAAACTGTACATTATTTTTGTTCAATTCTGTACGTTATTTTTATTTCTTTGGCTATTTTTATTTCTTATTGCCATATTTACTGTATCCATTATTTGCTAAAGCATTCTTAAAAAAAAAACTATCCAAACTTTTCTGTGAATATTTTGTGCGAGTTGAATAAAATTGAATTTGACGTTTCATCCAACATCGTTTATGTTGAAACTTTAGCAGTGATGAAATTTTTTTTTGGTCCATAGATCTTGATGTATTTCGACTACGTTTTCACTGCAATCTTCGCGTTTGAAGTACTTGTTAAGGTAAGCGTCGTTTTAAATTGTCACATTTTGAAGGTTCATAGCAATGTGATACACTTCACAAAAGACTGCCTTGTTGTAACCTAGATCTGCGCTTGGTACCCGAATTGTGTTTTATTCTGTTCTTGAATCAGGCAAAAGTGGAAATGTTCTGATGTATTAGAGGCGAAGGAACGAACTGGTCAGAAATTGTTCTTCTGACGCCTCGACTGTAGAGGCCCGGGTATTGTCAAGGGACTCCATAGGGCTATTTAAGAGTTTAGCGGTGGATATTAATCAATCTACGTCGTTGTTCACCTTCGGTATTTTTTTAATCTGTTATCTACTCCGTCTACCTCTTCCCCGAGGTCTGGTGCCACAGCATTAGATGGGGAATACGTTTCCGTAGAGTTTTTTTGGCCACATATTAAGAATAATTTCTTAGTGTTTTTTTTGTATGTGGAGTGGCACATCAATTAGCTTTTCATGCTTACAGCATCTTAGATCCAGGTTACCTTGTAAATTCACCTACAATGGCCGTTTTTATACTAGGGGACGCATTATCCGTATGGACGAACTTGGGCAAACATTCGTAGTTCGTCTGGTTATGCGTCTCTAGTATAAAAACGGGCACAAAACGTATTGTGCGTCTAGACGAACTACCCTTCGAAATACGTCTTGAACGATGCATTACTAAAGGTTGTTCGTCTGGATGCATAATGCGTCGTGTGCCCGTCTTTATACTAGAGACACATAACCAGACGAACTACGAATGTTTGCCCAACTTCGTCCAGACGGATAATGCCGACCCCTAGTATCAGGGTCGTAACGAGGTATATTTTTTCGTAGCTGATCCCATTTTTTTATCCAGAATTTTGATCCCTAATCCCAAAAGCGATCAGAATTCTGATCCCTGATCCCGATCCTCGTTGTTATCTAGGACAGCGTGATCCCTGATTCCATGAAAAACACCGCTGATCCCGATCCCACGGGCTGTGATCCCAGATCCCGGGCTGTGATCCCTGATCCCACCCCTTTGCAGGCCTTTGATCCTTGATCCCATATACCTCTTTGCGACCCTGCTAGTATAAAAGCGGCCATTACTATGAACTCTTGATGACTCACTGGCACAACGTAAAGAATCTATTTCACACTGAATGCCTCGTTGTAATGTAGGCAGAACATACGACTCGTGCCTCATGCTCTTTTTGATCTTCGTTATTCTACGCTCGCAGGTAGTCGACGTAGGGATAATTCTACACAAAGGAGCGTATTTTCGAGACTGGTGGAATGTCATAGATGCCCTCGTAGTTTCGTTCAACATGGCGTCGCTAATCCTGGCGTGAGTAATTATTTTTGATGCAATGTATAAGAGAGAGAGGGCAAGCATCTCTGAGTCTATGAATGCTGTTGCTCCTGAATTATCTGATGTGACCTGATCGAGAAAAAGAAACCTTTTTGTCATCTCACAGGTCTAATTGGGGGAATTAGAAACCAACAAATGGTGATAATGATGACACCAATGATAATAACATTATACTGGACGCATATTTGCGTTCACTCGGGCTTTATGTTGGGAAGAAACTTTGTATTCTGTGCCTACATTTACCTCCGTTTTAACATAGTTAATCGAGGGACTTGTTATGAAACCCTGGAGATTTCAAAAGCAAGAACAATGCACTCGCAATAGATGTTGCATCGACCGTGACCCTGCACAATCTTTTGTTTTTGTTTCGCATGTTATTTGTGAATATGTTAGTCGAAACTTTTGATTGGTTATCCTACCGAAAAAAGTGTGATTTTGTGTAGGGTCAAGGCCAAAAAGGCGAACAAAAACATAAAATAAAGAAACTTGTCGAGTTTCATAACCAATATAAACTATGGTTGTAACGACTTGACTGTGATTTGCCAGGCGCATGCGTGTTAGGAACTTGACTGCTATTTGCCACTGAAACGAAAACAAAAACGATATCGGAATTAAATTATGAGCTCGACATTTCTATGGGGTGACGAGGCCGAAGGCCGACTATCACGTATTAGTATAAATCTACTAGTGTTCTATCACAAATGCCGCGCTCTGATTGGCTACGCTACTCACTATCTATTCTGTGATAGATAGTGAGTAGCGAAATGGCGGCCGCTTCTTCACATTTTCGAAGTGTCCGTGAAGAAGATTTAGACAGTTTACTGGTCGAGGCTGTTCCAGAAAAGACAAAGTTTTGAACGACTAGTAGATTTATACTAAAACAATTAGATTATTCGCTCTCGATTTCTATGCGTGATAGTTGACTCGGGCTGCGCCCTCGTCAACTATCACGCGATAGAAATCTCGAGCTCATAATCTAATTGTTAAATAGAAATCGAAAGCGAATAATTTATTTGTTTTAGTAAAAATCACAATAAACGAATCATGCGTCGGTGAAAAAAAAAATACCAAAATACTAAATAATCCTGCGAAACTTTGCTAAAGCGCGAAGTCGTCGCCATCTTCAACCAGTAAATGTTGGTCTTCTTCATCCATCTTTGAAATTCGGAAAAATTTCAATCTTTTTAGCTTCTTCTGGTAGTTTCACTGTGAAGAATGACAAAATTCACAGTTTTTTTTCGCTGTTTTGTTGCAAATTTTGACTTTGCCGGCTTCGCTCCAAAACAAAAATACACGGGTGGGACTGTTTCCATGGAAATGGTCCGTACTGCAAAATCCTGACCGAGAAAGAACCAATCAGAGCACAGGGATTTGCCTAAGACTGGCTTTGCCATATAATAAAATGGTTTAAAGGTGGAATTTATTTTTTTTTTTATCATAGCGTTCTCTTGGGAAAGATCTCGTGTATATACCCACCACGAGTCCCCAACTACGTTACACATGTTAAATTATTCAATGCACGATTCAATTACGTCAACGTACCATTCAATAGGGACTTCAAGCAAGGACGACGCCGACGTCAACGAGAACGACTACGAAAAACATAAATTCGCATTATTGCAATGAAATTGCAATTATTCCAACACATTCTCCTCGTGAAACTCATGCCAACTGTCCATTGGAGAGAACGGCAATGAAATGTACCAAAATGCAAAACGCACGTGCGGGGCGTGCAGAGCCATTGTTTTTGCCATTATGCCTATTGTTTGTTTGGTGCTCTCGTTCTCGTCGACGTTGTCCTTGCTTAAGGTCCCCAATGACGTACTGGGGACTCGTGGTGGGTATATACACGAGATCTCTGCCGTTCTCTTCTCTACTTTTTTAGCCAAAGCAATGTTACAGGTGGACGCCGCTCGGTTATTAAAGCTCTTCGAGTTTTCCGGGTCCTAAGACCGTTCAAAAGTGTGCACAAGATCAAAAAATTACAGGTAAGGTAGCAAGATTTTCTTTATTCTTTCGTCATGTACAAATTTTAACCAGTAATGAAGGTTTTGTTATTTACGAAGACAGTAAACCAAAGTAAAGTGCCAGTTAAAAACAACTAACTGCAGGAATTTTGATTTTGGTTTCACTGTTTTCCAAACTCACTGAAAGATTTCCAAAGTTGTAAGTGAATGTATTGTATTGTCTTTTCGCTGAAAAATTAATTCGGTTAATTTTCTGCCAATTATTCAAGCGCGGTTTTTCTTTTATAGAAGTCTTGAATGGCTGTAAAACGTGTAGAACACGTGCAAGACCAATATTTATTTTCCAGTCTGACCCTTTCAAGCGCTTTTACCAAGAGCTTCATTGCTTTATTTGCACGATCGTTTCTTTTTTTTCCAGGCCGTGTTTCGTTGCATGTGGTACTCGATCAAGAACGTGGCCAACATTTTGATGATAACAGCGTTGTTCTTGTTCATCTTTGCTGTGATGGGGGTTCAGCTGTTTAAGGGAAAGTTCTTTTACTGCAACGATGACTCCAAACTGACAGAGGAGGAGTGCAAGTAAGAACATCACTGCGCTTTTGTATTCGTGTGCACGCAGTTCCCTTTATTTCCTGAGCTGTTCAGTTCAGATGAAAAAGTTAGAACCATACTGTATAGTAAAACAAACAGTACCACAGTACAGTACTGTCCAATAGCTTTACAAAGAATGGTTACACTGCATGGTTTGATCCACAGATGAAAAAGATAGAACCACACTGTATAGTAAAAACAAACAGTACCACAGTACAGTGCTGTTCAGTAGCTTTACAAAGAATGGTTACACTGCATGGTTGGATTTACCGATAAAAAAGTTAGAAGCACACTGTATATAGTAAAACAAACAGTACTACAGTACAGTACTGTTCAGTAGCAGAAATGTTACACTGATCCACAGATCACACCGTTGTACACTCCTTAAACACGCTACAAATGTCTCTTTTCCTAATTTCAAGGGGCCAATTCTTCAAAATTAAATACGACGAGAATGGTAATCAGGATCCAGATGTTCAGGTGCGTGACTATGTGATGATTGTCTGTGACATAACTCTTTGCATTGCTTAAATGCTAGTAAACATGATAGTTTCACTGGTTTTTCCTGGGGAAAGTTAACTCCCTTTCGCTGTTATTTAACAATTATTCGCCGAAGGCGAAGTGATTCTTGGTGAATATTCACCGAGAATCACTGAACCTGAGGCGAATAATTGTTTTAGTATAAATACACAGGTGATTATTTCAAAAACAGAAAAGAAAAGCATTTTACAACACGAAAAAATTTCATTTCATCAAAAGCGCGCGAACGACTGGCAGCCATTTTGTTCGTCGAGGTGATTATCGGCTGATAATCCGAGATAGCGAACCAATCAGAGCGCGCGATTTTGTATAATCACCTGAGTATTTATACTAATAGAAGTGAGTATAGGATTGGGTGGGGGAGCGATGAGTGAGGGAGTGTCTAGGTGAAAGAGCTGATTAGTGAGCAAGTGAGTAAGAGGAGTGGGTGGATGAGTGGGTGCATGAGTGAGAGAGTGAGGAAGTGGGTGGGTGCATGAGTCAGTGAATGGGTGAGTGAGTGAGGGAGTGAGCGAGTGAGTGCGTTAGCGATTGTTTGAGTAAATGAGTGAGTAATTGAGTGGGAAAGCGAGATTTGGAGTGCGTGAGCGAGTAGTTGATCGAGTGAGTGAGCAAGCGAGTCCGTCAGTGAGTGAGCGCGTGCGCGTGTGTGAACGAGTGAAGAGTGAGTGAGAGCGTGAGCGAGTGAGTGCGTGAGCGAGTGAGTGCGCGAGCGAGTGACTGTGTAGATGGGAATAGTGCAGTTGTGTCTCGTTGTTTTTCATTCATCGTGAGTTCCTCTTTTGTCAGGTGGAGGATCGAACTTGGGACAAGCACGCACTGAACTTTGACAATGTGTTTTTAGCAATGTTAACATTGTATACATCTTCCACTGGAGAAGGCTGGCCCAGGTTAGACGCATGCGCATTTAAATACCTCTTACTAATGGAGTTCGAGGTCCGTACTGTGTAAAGTTATGGACCGAGTTTTTCCCGCTCGGATTTTATGGCCCAAGTGCGAAACGAAGCGAAGCGCTTGGGCCATAAATCCGAGCGGAAAAAACGAGGATCCGTAACTTACAGTACGCACCGAGAAAACGAGATTTGTAAGATATTTATTATATCTCTGGAGACATTTTGGCGACCAAAACAAACTTTTGAATTTAGCGGACCGTACAGTGAAGTACGGCCGGCTAAATTGACCAATCACGCGCGTACTAACTGAGAGATATATTAATTCAGGCTTATTCTACGTGTGAAGCACGTATGTGTTTTGGGAGCAATGTGATTGAATTCTGATCGTGCAATACTTAACAATTATTCCCGTAAACAAGATGGACATAAAGGATATTGCATGGCTGAGCAGAGGTACGAAATTTCTCTTCGAGTATTTCACGGGTGAGCGCAGCGAGCGTGTGAAATATTTCTCAACATAAGAAGAGAAATTTGGTATCATCAAGCGACCATGTAATTTTCTCCTTATAATTTAAGATTTTATGGTATAGCGAGTACTGGGTGACAGCAAATCGAGATAAACGCTACTCCACCAGAACTATCAAACATGTGCGCATATCATTTTTATCCATTTGGTGCCACACTAAATCTTTTATAAACTATATCATATTAAATAGATTTAGGCAAGCCTAAAAGCGGAGCTCCTCACACAGACCCTCACACATTGAAAATGCTGTCACTTAAGTTATTAAATACGTCTGGTGTACGCAACGGAATGATTTCCGCACAGGTCCCTACTTCATTATGCATAGCTGTATTGTAGCTGTAGCTGTATTGTCTTGGGCATTTTACGCGCAAACTTTACATATTTTGGAGGAACGAAATAGTATATCAACAGCATGCATAATGAAGTAGGGACCTGTGCGGAAATCTTACCTACGCAACTACTTAAAGAAGATTCGATAGCTGAAATAAATCGTCAAAAAAAAACATCTAGTTCGCGACTCAACGGAAGAGCCATTGCGCGAAAAACAAAGCCTCGTTTCGGTTTAAGACCTTCTAAATATCCCGGATGACTGTGGCCGCCATGTTGGGGCAACGTCGTCGTCGTCGTCGTCGTCGCTAGGCGCACGCGTCCGCGAGCCATGCCGCTCGCCACGATGACCATGAAAACTCAAACGCATGGTTTTCTCAATTTCTATCCTCGCACGGTAGTTATGGGGCTCCGCTCTGCGGCTCTTCGAGCCGCTGTTGAGCTCCGCTATAATATGTTATTATACAGACCGTGACTGTGTTACTGAAAATTAGACCACTCGTAAAAGTCATAAGAAACTACATCTGGGACCGCAGTGGCGCATTTTCCATATAATCACTCGTTAGGATATCAATGACGTCACTTCCCGCCTAGCTCGATTCAGTTTGTGTACAAAGCTGCCAGACCAACGTTTTACTGTGTTTTTGTCTATATGATAAAAAGAAAATTACACTTTAGCTCGAAGATATGAATTTTATGTTCTCGTGGCAAGAACAATATCTCACAATTGGGCTCGTGAGATATTGTTCTTGCCGCTGGAAAATAAAATTCATATCTTCTCGCCACCGTGTAATATCCTCTATGTGTATAGTTTTTTTTAGTTTTTTTTTTATTTGACATTTAATATTTCTATAGCGCTTTTTACCAAAAAAGATGAAAAGCGCTTTACATGTATTAAAATAAAGTAAAATAATAAATCAAATTACAATAGTTAATATAAAATGAAAAATTTGTGCAAGTAAAATATAATAATTATAATTCCTAAAATTTGATTAGAGTAAACCTATCTGTTTTATTTTAGCAGCGAAGTGTTTTTTATATCATAGATACTGAGATTTCGTCACGAAAAAAAGAGTACGTAAAAGTGATACGTAAAATACATTAGCCAATAGGAAACGTGAACGATGAAAACTCACTAGTGAAAAAACGTCGTTCGTCCAATCAAAAACGCGAACGACGAAAACTAGTGAACAACATCGCATCGCGATTTCGATTGTCGTCCATTTTCGTCTCAGCTGAAAAATGTTTATAAAAATTGTGAAGGTATAAACTGACGTTTTATCTCGTCTGTTACTTCATTAAATATTTGATTTTGAAAGAGAAACTGATGTTTTGGTTATTCTAGTTTTACACGCATACATTGCAGTTGAATGAGTTCCCTAAACACGCGCGTAAGATTGACAAAATTTGGCTTTTCAAAAATCTCAGTATCTATAAAATAAACAAATTACACCATGGAAAATGCTTTATACGATTTTTTATTTACACGTTGAGTTGTATAAGAAAACTCAACTCGTGAATAAAAATCGTACGCGCGCATTTTCCATGGAGTAATCTCTATTTTTTTGTGTTATTGATGTTGTGATGAATTTTCTTCAATAGTGCCATGCAAGTGACGATGGACACAACAATAGAAGGCGAGGGACCCATTGTGAACAACAGTTCGGGATACGCCATTTACTACATCAGTTTTGTGGTGGTCTTCTCGTTCTTTTTCCTCAACATCTTTGTGGCGTTGATTATCCTCACATTTCAAGAAGAAGGCGAGCGAGAAATCGCCAGTTGTGAACTCGACAGAAACCAGGTGCAGTAAACGATTTCATTTCCAACAAGTTTATGACTGAATATGAAAGATAATAGTTTTAGTAAATACCAACTCAGCAACCATGACATTTTGAGCAATCTGATTGGCTCTCCACCTCGGGATATTCAGCACTATTCCACCTCCTTGGAGGAGAATAAAGTAGGGGCTTCTGGGTAATTCTTGAGCCAGTGAGTGTTTGCTTAGAGAAAAAAACAAAATGGCGTCCAAGCTACCGAAATATGGCTGTCGTCGATTCTCGGTATTACAGCGTTTTGTAAGAGGTTTACCAGAGAAATTAAGCAAAACATTACCACGATGAAACGTTGACCAGGGCGGGACCAAACAATAGCGCAAATGAACGACACAATAAAACTACATGTGAAAAACAAAGTCCGGTAAGTCTCTTTGTTGTACGAATTACGCTTCAAAAATTAATTTTTTTCATTGTTTGTGTTATCCTCGGCGTCGCCGTCGTGTTTGCTTAAACGTCGTGTCGTCGTCGTGTTTGCTTAAGCGTCGTGTCGTCGTCGTGTTTGCTTAAGCGTCGTGTCGTCGTCGTGTTTACTTAAGCTCCCTATTGAAATTGCTTCATTGGTATATACTAAAACAATTATTCTCTTCAATCTCGGTGAAAACTGGTTTTAGGAATATTCAGCAACCATTCACCTCGATTTCTGAGAATAATTTTTAGATAACGTGGGGGTGATAAGAGTGTAGAAGATTTAGAAATCGCAGGGTGATACAAGTACTCAGCTAAAACAAGTCAGGATTTATCAGCCTTCAAGAGTATCCAGTTTTTCAGGTTTCTTGGTTTTTCTCGAGGTAGACGAAATAAGGGACGGACCATTAGAAAAGTGATGGGGGGGGGGGGCGGGGAATTTTCAGCTTGCACGAATTTTTTTTTTCGCTTCCTTCTTCCTTGTATGAATTTTTTTTCTTGGCATTTTCCCTTGCATGATTTTTTTTTTGTTTCCCCCCCCCCCCCCCCCATCACTTTTCTAATGGTCCGTCCCTAAACTAGAGAGCCAATAGCATTTTCTCCCACGGGGCTCGCTCGCGGGTTACAATCAGGTGCCGTCTGCACTATCCACCACAGGAAATTAGGGTATGCAGACTGCTCTTAAAAGTTTGAACCTAAAATATTTTTTAAGTTTACTTTATAGTTCTAGCGGTCAAACGGCAATGTATTTGGTACAGACAAGCCGCGCCCTTTAAAAAGACGATTTGTTACTTTCCAACCTTTTATCATTTTTCTGCCAGTTGACCTCTTCACTGACTTCCCGTTCTTTGCATAGAAGCCGTTTTAATGTAACAGTCTCGCCGCTAAGAGAGGTCTATTCAATTTCGAGTCGACTGTTCTTAGCGGGGTCCGCCACTCAAATCGTATCGTAAATTTTGTTATTGGGGAGCATGGTTGGCGCAGAGGTGAGAGCGCTCGCCTTCCACCAATGTGGCCCGGGTTCGATTCCCGGCCCCGGCGTCATATGTGGGCTGAGTTTGTTGGTTCTCTACTCTGCTCCGAGAGGTTTTTCTCCAGGTACTCCGGTTTTCCCCTCTCCACAAAAACCAACATTTGATTTGATTTAATTTAATTTAAAATCATTTGATTTGTTTTGATTTGTGCTTTACAGTGTCCCCAATTAGTACGTCAGTGCTAGATACAGTTGACACTCAAATAAAGTTCATTAAAGTTCATTATATTTTACCAACAGCGTGACTGCATCCAGTTCGCACTCACCGCCAAACCTGCGCAGCGTTACATGCCCACTGATCATAAAAGCCTTCAGTACAAAATCTGGATTCTGGTGATGTCCAAACCGTTCGACATCTTCATTATGGTGATGATCGCACTCAACACAGGGGTACTAATGACACAGGTATGCTTGGCCCGTAAACACGCGGGGGGAAGGGAGTGTAGGATGGTGGTAGTGTTACCAGATGGTCAGGTTACTTGACTTGGAATCTGTTGGTCGCGGGTTCAATTCCCGCCCCTACCGTCCTTTGAATGTAAACCTTTTGGCCATTCCTGGGTAAAAAAAAAGCCTTCCCACTCTGCTGAAGAAACATCTGTGTTAGCAAACAAAAACAACTATTTGTGGTTGAACCGTGTATGATTTTACTGACCAAAATTGTCACGCTAGTTTTCGTGTTTTTTTTTTTTTTCTGTTATTGAAAAGTTATCCTTGTGCCGTTTGGTAGCAAAACCTAATTACTTGGTCGATTTCTGCGAGCGCTACAACCAGTTTCAAAAGGGGTTGAGACACTAGACCTTTTTTTTGGTAATTTTGAGATTGTAAAATATTTAGCAATCTTTCACCCCCCTCCCCCATCTCAATGTGGTTAACCTGCAGCATGACATTGAGTTGGTTAAGCAACAACTTTGAAAGGGGGGTGGGGGGTCGGAATCTGAAATTGTTACTTCGTTTTCAATTTTTGGCGCAATTTTAAAGGGAACGGCATTTTTTTACGGAGAGTGTCTCAACCATTTTGAAAGTGGTTGTAGCTCTTCGTCAGCACTGGTGGTAACGCTTTAACTCCATTAAACGGCGGTTTGTTTTACCAGTTCCGGATCTGTGTATCTTGTACTGAATCCTCAAATGTAAAAGTGAATAAATTCATATTAATTCACGTAGGTCCTGATTCTTTCTTTTCGCTGGAAATGACGTCATCGATATCCTCACTCGTGAAGATATGGAAAACACGTCACTACGGTCACGGTTGTAGTTTCGTATGAATTTTACTAGTGGCGTAATTCGTAGTAACACTCGCGTCTATATAATAAACCTCTTTTACTGTTTTATTGCAGCATTACAATCAGCCCGCTGAATTGAAATCAATCCTGATGTATCTGAACATTGGCTTCACACTTCTTTACATGGTAGAAGCAGCTCTCAAGTTCATTGCTCTACGACTGGTATGGTGTTATAGCCTTATTTCAAAATTGTATTTGATTCTTATCAGGCGCAGTTACTCCACTTTTGAGCTATAGTGTAATAACTTACGTAAAGTTCCAAGAATGGTCGCACTGCATGATTTGATCTACTGATGAAAAAGTTAGAACCACACTGTCTAGTAAAACAAACAGTACCACAGTACAGTACTGTTCAGTAGCTTTACAAAGAATGGTCACATTGCATGGTTTGATCCACAGATGAAAAAGTTAGAACCATACTGTATAGTAAAACAAACAGTACCACAGTACAGTACTGTTCAGTAGCTTTACAAAGAATGGTCACATTGCATGGTGTGATCCACAGATGAAAAAGTTAGAACCATACTGTATAGTAAAACAAACAGTATCACAGTGCAGTACTGTTCAGTAGCTTCCCGAAGATTGAACTTTTAGTGAAACTCAACTTATCACATTAGATATCTGAGATTTACCCAATAAACTGTTTAATAGATTGCGTTTGATCTCCCACACTATTTTAAGCAAATGATTTATAGATGCTAACAATGTTGTCTTTTAATTTCAGAATTATTTTCGAGACTACTGGAACATTTTTGACTTCATCGTTGTGTTGGGCGGTTTACTAGACGTCGTAGTTACACTTATTGACATCCTTCAGGTGGGTACCACGTGTGCGATATCGCTAATTCGCACCAATCGATTTAAGGGAGGGAGGGGTAGGGGGTGGGGTAACGTTTCCGTTCTGTCGCAATGGCACTGTTTTTACTCAAGTATTTCAGAGTGGATACAAACTAGCCTTGCTATGAGGTTCTTAAAACACAATCTGAAAACTCGTTAAAGGGAGAAGTAAAAGCTATTTGATATTTTTGGGCGGAAAATGGCTACCCAGATCTAAAGAGTTAAAAGGTCACACGCTGTATTTTAAGAACCATGATCCGCAGAATCTCCCAAATTTCCAGCGATGTGACCCGATCCCGCGGAAACTAATGTTTGGTTTCCTTGGTGCACATGCGGGTCTTTCAGTTTCTTTTTTATTTGTCGTTATTTAGTCGTAGCACGATCCGTATCACCAGGAAACTGCCCCGTAACCGTGTCACCTTTTTCACTCTTAATATCCAAATCGTAATTCACTTTGGACAGTGTCATTTACCTCCTTATCTGTGAGTTTGGAGAATTTGGTTGTAGATCGATCCAATATCTTTAAGTTAATCATTTCCTCAATTCTCGTCCCCTACTCTCCTAATAATGTCTTGATATTGCAAGGGAGACGTTTTATGTTGAACACGCTGTGGAGCTAAACAGGTAACAGATGGCATCTTTCGTTCAATTTACAGCGAGGCAGAGAGGATATCCCAGGAATTGGAATCGATCCCAGCATGTTCCGTTTGTTTCGTGCAGCAAGACTCATAAAACTTCTTCGACAGGGTTACACCATTAGAATCTTACTGTGGACCTTTCTGCAGTCGTTCAAGGTAAAGATCACAAACGTGAAGAATCCTTCGAGTGCACTTTGCGTATCTATAGCTTCAAAGTGCCATTTTGAATTGAGAAAACAGTGAAGCTCTGGAGTGAATAGTGAAGTACAAAATTATCTCTTGTTCCGACCCTCCAAACTGGTTCGGATCCAGGGAGGCTGCAAGGTTATGTCATAGTTTATCAATCATTGTTTCTTATAATTGTAAAGCCCTCTAGTTTTATTGTATATAATACACGTAATTCAGTCTTATGACTGCAAGGTGTAGAATTTCTAATAAACGATATATTCCTTATAAACGATATATTACTTATAAAAGATATATTACGATATATTATTGTTGAGGACTATTTCCGGGAGCGCGTGCTCAGCAGTCTTGGATGTCGGGGAAAATTTTTGTCGAAGAGAGTTTTCTTAACATAAAACCTTAGGGGGAATTCTAGTAGGGTGGGTGGGTGGTCATTGAGTTCTCAAATGGGATTGGTGAGATGTGTTAGTTGGTACCGAGAGGCTGGGAGTTGGCTGTATGTTTTATGTGAATAGCCCATTTCCGAGTTGCTACATGCCTCAGTTTCATAGCGAGTCCAGGTGCAAGACCATTCAAATGGAAATGAGTTTAATTTGCATAAGAATACTCTATCATTTCCATTTGAATGGTCTTGCACCTGGACTCGCTATGAAACTGAGGCATGTAGCAACTCGGAAATGGGCTATTCATTCCCATGACGGTGTATCAGAGTACCACACTAAAGGCACGGTTCAAACGTCGAACTTTACATGTGCCAAATCTAATGCAAATGAGGGAAAACAATAGATTTTTCTCCTTTGCATTAGATTCAGCACATGTGAAGTTCGACGTTTGAACCGGGCCTAAGAATCCTAAAGCCTGGAAAGAGAGAAAAAAAACTATATATAACTATATGTACAATTTTTGAATCAGTGCTCAACAGCCAAAATAGAAGCCATGTTGGTGTTATAGCGACCATGTGGTCAACCAAAATGGCCACCATGACGTCACCTGAAAAGTCTATGGGAATGTGACTCATATTTTTATTTCCACGCCAACAGGCCCTTCCTTACGTCACTCTTCTGATAATGTTGATGTTCTTCATGTACAGCGTCATTGGGATGCAAGTAAGTTAAAAAACACGCGGTTTGTGACATGTCTTCCGGTTTTAATTGCTCCTTATGCCTGAAATAGCTAATTTTGTATGTTTATTTGTCTATTTATATATTTTATTTACTTAAGTATTTATTCATGTGTTGTATTAACCTTTTTATTTATAACGTGTTATTGACTCTTTAATAAATAAATCGTTGTCACTGCCCGCCGCGATTAGCCTATGCTATTTGCGGGTAGTGGCAATTCTGTATTTTAAGGTCGCCATTTAAGTTATTTTTTTTGTTTCTTTATTTAGATTAGGTATTTTTCAATCATTGTAGACTACTTAAATGTGAAATAAAGTTTGTTGTTGTTGTTGTTGTTGTTTTGTTGTTGTTGTTAGGCTTTGCTAACATTTGGCACTCCAATCACAAAATTCCGCACTTCAGGTGCTTATCCCAAGTTCCTGTAGTATGAATCACCCAGAAGAATTGTCACCCCACACCCCCCCCCCCGACCTTAGGGATTCCACTCCACTTCAGGGCTACCCCCCCAATATATTCTTGCACTTGTCCGAGGATGAGCAATGCGAAGTGAAGGTATTTTGATTTTTCTAAAGTCGATTGTAGATCCAGGCACGTTTTGCTCGTGAATCTCCAACCATTGACTGGATATCATAAGACAGGTTATCCACTTTCATCATCATCATCATCATCATCATCATCATCATCATCATCATCATCCTTCGGCAACCGAGGCCGGGATGTCAGCAACAATAGCATGCCACACAGCGCTGTCTCTCGTGGCCTGACTAAGTTCTCCGACTTCGATACCCGAGTCTTTTGATAACATTTGCGGGTATATCCTTTTGCGGTTACGGATCGGTAGTCTTTGGTCCCATAGCAGAAGAGTTGACTCTCTGCTATTAAGCAATGTCCGGCAAACTGGAGACGTCGACGCATTAGAGTATCAGAAATCGAGGGCAGGTTTCAGTAAATTCTCTCCTTTGTTGCATGCTCAGACCAATGAGTATTCTGCACCCGGCGAAGAAGGTTCGTGTGTCTTCCGTCCAGTCTTTGTCTGGCTGTGTCAGAGCCCAGATCTCTGCGTCATAGAGAAGAACTGGTTCAACTTTAAGACTAACTCGAAGCACTTTTCTCTCCTTGTCATGTCATTTCATATATAATTTTACCTTCGATAACTCGAGCCATGTCTGTCAATAGGTGACAAGTCAAAACAAACAGTGTACAGTAGCCCAAAACATCGAGTCTATTTTGAAGCAGCTGTGTAATCTTTGCCTTTTTACATTACACTAAACACATCAGGGGCCGGTTGTCCGAAGGCCGATTAGCGCTAAGGCTGGCTGCCACTGTCGCCTTAGTGCGCATGCGTGTGGCTTTAACATACCCTTACTACACTTTGACATTGCCATTTTAAGCTACATCCCACAACCCTACCATTTTCGATTAACGCTAAGCCAGGGTTAAATTTTAACCCGGGTTTATTTTCCTTTTCTTAAAAAGCATTTTATCCGATAGCCTTCTCTATTTTTTTCAGAGCATGCAATCTTCAAATTGTATTCAAAAAGAATTATACTGAGTTGTGCTTTTTAAGCTCTCATATCTGCATTTAAATTTCGCACTAACCCTGCTTGAACTAACCCGGCCCTGTCCAGTTAAGATTTCGCTGGTTTATGGCACATTTTGCATTGTATGTTCACGAAGCGTTGCTGCTTAGCTCCTTACGCTAAGTAATTTGTTTCAACTCCCAATAACTCGAACCTTTTTCAATTTCGCTTCAAGGTTCGAATTATCGGGGGTCAACTGTAAAGTACGAAATGGAGTTTTACATACGAGTCACTACTCGACGAATCACGAAGCGCAACTTTGACTCCGGGAATGAGTAGAATTGCTCAAGTAAAGAGCAAATGACTAACCTACTCTCATTTTAAACCAGTTTTTTTATCTTATTAACTACAATCTTTATTTCACAGCCTGGGCTTTTTCGTTACTCGCCGTCAAACACTGGATACATTAACCAATCGTATTGCAGGATTCGTAAAATTAAGCTAATTAATTCTGCTATAGTAAAAAGTTGACTCGAGTTTTTACCTTATACTTCTCAGCTTTTTGGCAAAATAGTACTTGATCCTAACACGGAGATAAACAAGGACAACAATTTTCAGAATCTTCTGGAAGCTCTTCAGGTTCTGTTCAGGTGAGTTCAATACACATCTGTTTTCCGATTCGATCGTATACATAAATATTTCTTTCTTACTCCGCAAACACTTGTAGCAACTGATCTTTGTCGAGCAAGCCCTCGCTAAAAAACAAAATTGACACTGCCAAGACATTTTTCTCTCCAAAATATCGCGAAAGAAAAGCGAAAAGTTGAAAACTCGCAGTTTGTGAGTGTTGTTTACAATCTAAATATTGAAAATTTCGATAACCGACTACGAGTACAACTTGTTACGTCCAAGTCTCACACGGTCAAAATTCGACTTCGTACTCGGAGTCGCATCTAAAGGTCTCTATTGCTCTCTTATGTTTTGATCGACATAGAAGTAGATAACTACAGAAAAAAACGCGCGGCTGTGTATTGGAAATTCAGGGCTATGACGGGGATTCAGTCTTCTAAGAAACCGGTACTGCGTCGTAGGGAAAATTAAAACACACAAAGCGTGATTTATCAAACGATTTGATAATGTAAGTTGTACCACAATGAAGTGGAACAGACGCTTACGTCTCGATTGTTAGCCTTTCGTCTTAGCAAGTTTTGAAGCGCTAACGCTCGAGACGTTACGTTGATTCAATAACAGAGTCTTGTGTATCTCGAGAGTACAAAACGCTGTAACTTTGGAACATTCGGTCGACAAATTTCAGTACCAGGTTTTTTAAACTTGTCATAGTGTTGCAAAGTTTCGGATGAATCAGAGTTTCCACAGTGGATTCCGGACCCAAAAGCTCTGGAGTCTAAACGTTATCTAACATCAAGTTGGGAGGGCGTATATGTGCAAAACCTGCTGCTTACTATAGTTTATTAGTAAGGTGTATTACTACGATGCCACAAGTTTTCTAAATTTTGTAATGAGATAACCTCACTTAGTGTGAACTGGGCAGTTTGCTAGTTGCATCTTGAGAGTCACATAGGAGCGAATTTCTGTCCCTTTAGGTCGGCAACAGGGGAAGACTGGCACAAGATAATGCTGTCCTGTTACAGCTCAGCCAAGTGTGACCCAAGAGTAGCAGCGGCCTTTGATGGGGGAAATTGCGGAACAACATTTGGTGCCATATTGTACTTCTGTACTTTCATATTCCTTTGTATGTTCCTGGTAAGTCCTACTGAGTTGAATCAGCTTAAGATGTGACATTACCACAATGCACTTACTGTCTGTCTGTCTATCTGTTTGTCTGTCTGTCCGCCACACTGTCAATAAATGGCTTTCTGTATTTGCTAGATTAGGAACATGCGTAAGCCTCTTCGCCTTTTTATCTCTATTTGTATCTTCCCGTCTGATTGGTCCACAGCCCTTGGATCTGATAACATTAACATTAGGAGCGTCTTGATTGGCTCACTGCTTTTCCTGCAAGATGTGCATTACCTTCGTTTGAATCATCTGTTATCACACAGTTGTATGCTGTGAAGCGTTTTGATTGGTTTGCTATCTGTTCTGGTCTCCGCTTTGTAACATGGCATAAATTTGACCTTGCGCAACTGTTTCTATCGACAAAATGGTCATCTGATTGGTTGTTGTCTTTGTTTGTATCGTCAGATGCTGAACTTGTTCGTCGCTGTCATTATGGACAACTTTGAATACCTGACTCGTGACGAGTCCATACTGGGTCCCCATCACTTGGACGAGTTTGTCCGCGTGTGGTCTGAGTTCGACCCTGGTGCAAGGTAAGTTAAGTCTTATGTGATGGCTCAGCTTTTCTGTCGCATAATTTATTTGACTTGCGCTAGCAACAAGCAACGGATGGCAACAAGCGGCAGCCATTATAAAAGGTCAGCGTTTATAACAAGTGCAAATGGAGGTGCTGTATCAGCGATTGGGTAACGTGTGCATCAAGTCTGCGTAGCCTCGCGTACTCAACTTGTTCTGTCTATTCGCACTACCTAGAGTTTTTATGAAAAGGTCTTAACCAGGAACAATTAAAAGATAGATAATTGTTCCTTCGGAGAACGTTCCCTTAAAATGTCTATTTGGCTTAAATTGTTTCACTGATTGCGGTTTTTTCTATACACTCAGTGGCTGTATCCATCACAGTGAAATCTACAAGATGATGTGCAGCATGTCTCCCCCGGTTGGCTTTGGTAAGAAATGTCCGAAGATTGTCGGTTATAAGGTGAGTCGAGTTTGTTAAACGGGTTAAAGTTACATTCATAATAGTCGTGGGGAGCAAAAGAATTAAAAAAAGATTAGCAATCTCTTAACTAGGTCTAACAAGGGGCTGTTTAGTCCATTTTATTTAGTACTGTGTTGCCAGGACTTAACCTCACTTGCTATGGAACTTTAACGTAGCGAAGGAGTTACTTGCAATGAAACGACAAATTTGCCTTCCGAGCGTTACATGTGAAATTGCAAACAGAGAAATCTGTAAAACTGTCAGCCTAATTAAAAAAAACCACGATTGCAATCCATTTTGATCTTCTTCAATTTTGCCCATCCATGTGTTCCTATAAATTTGCTGTTACTTAAACCTTTCTTGCATACTTTTGAGCAGTTGTTTCTTTACTCCGCCAAATAACGTTGTCAGTTCTTACTCTTTAAATTTGGCTAAATTTTCTGGCACAACTCCTAAAACTGCGTGAGGCTGAGAACAAGAGGACCTCAATTGTGGCCTCGCGCATGTTTTGGCACGTTTTCTGCATGGATTCATGAAAGGATTTGGTAAATTGTATTGACGGAACCGCTTTATTGGAAAGTGTATAATATGTTTGGGGTGATAATATGTTTTTATCTTTAGCGCCTGATCAAGATGAACATGCCGTTGAACGATGATAGCACGGTCGCATTTAGCACTACGCTTTTCGCCCTCATTCGAACGTCACTGAACATCAAGTTACGCGGAAACATGAATGCAAATGACACGGAATTAAGGAAAATGATTAAAAGGGTTTGGCCAAAAACACCTCGAAGAGTATTGGACAAGTTAATACCGAAACAATCAGGTGAGGAGACGTATCTTATTAAGAATTATATTGTGTGTTTGTAACCACTTTAGTAGTTCGCCGTTCAATTCCATAAAAGATCTTTTTCACTTCTTAAACTCATCAATAATGCGAAAGGGAAAGACAAAGGAAATTAGGCACCGTGATTTGTTTGGATAACTGATGAAGCCAGCTCGCTTTTGCACCGTTAATTTCTCGTTCTAAATAATTTAGTTTGAGAAACTATATCAAACACGAGATACAGTGTTTCATCACATGTCAAACACCTCGAATTTTGCTAAAAAATACTCCGATACGTGTCGTATTTTTAACTGTCTTCTCGGTGTTTGATATGTGATGAAACACTGTATCTCGTGTTTGATATGTGATGAAACACTGTATCTCGTGTTTGATATGTGATGAAACACTGTATGATGCAAATGAATATATGAAAGACCATATATTTGAACTGCGGAGTAATATGTAATGACATTAATTGATCATCGCAGTTATGTACACCACTTAAGCAGCTGTGAAATTAAAGCCTGAAAAAATTCAGGCCTGAACACTGTATCTCGTGTTTGATATGTGATGAAACACTGTATCTCGTGTTTGATATACTACTTCTCACTCCATCGCTCTCCTCGAGGGTTTACGGGCCTACTCCTCTTTTCTCACGTTTCCAATTTCAATGAAGTACGTGTCATTTGATTGTGTACTGTCATTGTCGGTACGTGACCAAGGCGACTTTGTAGATTACTGCCATAGGGGATAATACAGGAAGTCTGCGTTTAAGACTTTAGATCAATGGAAGTATCTGAGCAACCGTGCACCTACCCCTCCCTTAACCCAGCATTAACGCATACATTTTAAACTTATTATAACTTGTTGGGTTAGGGGAGGGGTAGGTGCGCAGTTGTCCAGATACTGACATTGATCCAAGACTTTAAATACCAAAGTCATGGCTTGGGTCTCGATAACATGTGAACGATTTTCGCAGCGTGGTTTATGACCATTAGTTGGAAAGGTGGAGAGAACTTCCAAGTTATGCCGTTTGTTTCGAAATAGTAAGAACAAAAAGACGATGTAATTTTATACTTCTGTTCGCCAAGCAGCAATAGGGTTCACTTTTGATGTGATTGGCCGCGTGAGATACTTAACTGTCTTCTCCAAACAAATTTACTAATCAAAATCAAAATCTAGAGTTCACGTAAGCTCCAGCTAGTTCATTGGCCAATTTAATGACCAACTGTGGATAACGTGTTTTCTAGCCGACCGACTCCTAATTGGTTAAAAGTGGTTCGTCTTGCCTCGCTCATTGTCTGTCTGTTTCTGTTTAGTACTCAGCTGCCAGCAGATGACTATTGGTAAAATCTACTGTGCGAAACTCATACACGAAAATTACAAGTACCTCAAACGAAAAGGCGCTCAGACAGAGAGGGTAAGTAAAATAGGTCACCACTGAAGGGTGAAACAGAGAACGAGCACACATGTAATGTTCCCGTACCTCGCTACTTGAAATGGTTGATTGATCGACTTGTTGACGAGGAATTTATTTGAGCTGGCTTTCATCACGCCTTCACTCACTAAGTTACATTAGCTACCAATGTGTCCCTTGTTTAAGATTCCTGGTGGGCTTTTCGTTAAAGAAGCCAAAAATGTCTTGGTTCCGAAAAGCCAGTTGAAAAAATGTTTAGTACTCGTTGTGCAAACCTGTTCTGTAGACATGTGTTTAGCAGAAGAAAATCTTGTCTTCTGATGTAGTTCGATGCGCGGAAACGTATTCGTTTCCAACCTACAACGTAAACATCTGCGCCCAATATTGGCCCTAAAAGTGTCGAGCCTTTCGAGAAACGCACGCATGGCCAACTAACTTCAAGTAGTGTTTGCTCATTCTGTGTGGTTTGCGCAACATAATGTTTCAGTTGACTCTACGTGCGATCTCATTTTACGCATAAAATAGCGTCATCAGTGTTCTGTCTATTGTTTGTAGTGAAGAGGAAAATTCACATCACTTAATCCCTTTTTAGGTGGAGCGAGACGAGGACAGGCGCACGCGCAATATGAAGGTTTGTATATGAACTCTAAAACCTAAGTTTAACCCAATTTTTCATATAACTAGACGCATGTAAATAACTGCGAACACTCGGGTTTTCCTACTTTAATACAATTATCGGAAAGTTACGGCTTAGTTATAGTGAGCAGGATTAGATCTTCCAATGTTAACATAAATCGTGTTGTTTGTTTGAGAAGTTGTGTTATTCTGACGGTGTTTTTGTTTTGGAATGAGAATTTGATGCTTGTTTTTATTGTCCTTCGGGATCCACGGATACGCCGCACAAACAAAGAGAGCGATTTGTGGTTGAAAAACAAACAGATAGCCTGTTTTTAAACTCGGGCATTCCTACGAGACCCTGAGTAGAAGATAAACTGCAATTCGTATTTCCAGCTCTCTTCTCGGTTCCAACCTATAGAGCGCATACACATGACGTCACGGCAGCCATGTTGGTGTCCCCAAACCGATCCCCCAGGAATTGAATTCTATTCTTATGCAAACATCTTCTTTTGTTTGCGTTTAAAACATGGCTGCTGATCACGTGAATGAATAGGCTGTATGTATGTTCAAACGCTCGAAGACAATGTTTTCAAGGATATTTTCTTGGTTTCTTTTTTTTTTGATAAGTTAGTTAATTCCTTTATATCTATTGTTCAACAAACAGAAAGGTCTGTTTCAAAAATTGGTGGGATCCCTGCGGCGCACTAGAAGGAACACGGAAAGAGACAACATTGAGCTGGGACACATGGGAGGAAGAGGGGAAAGCAGAAGACGAAGAGCGTACACGAGCGACGCGAGACTCGATCTTACACGGTGAGTAACGCGCGCGAGATCGATCAAGCTTTTTTAGTAAGGAATTTAGTTCAGTCCGCGCGGCACACGCTCTCGAAGCTAATGAATAATAATTGAATGTACAACTCAGTGCTTTGTGTTAGATAACATGGACTTTTGGATTTCGCAAGAAAACAAGACTTTCATTCCAGCTCTCATTAAGGTAAGATCTGGAAAAGTGAGATAGCGCGCGATAATCACGCATTTGCAAAGGTCGTGCGTGCGTGTCTGCCGCGTGAAAATGGCAAAATTTGTTGAACTAGGCTATCATTTAATATTTCGAGCAACAGCGCCCCGAGTTTTGACATTCTTGAGTTTAGTGACTCAGATGTCGCATGAAAAGCAAGCCAAACACATGTGTACCTTCTAGCTACCGAACGGAACACCACGTTTGGGAAAAAATAACCATGGAAAAGAGTAAATGTAACGCAAGACGACAATATGCGACAAGGTGAAACTTGGGATTGCTATATGCAACTTGGGATTGCAATTTGCTACTTGGAATTGCAATTTGCGACGTGAGTTGGTATTTGGCAGTATGTGGTCAGAATAAAAAAAGCACTTTGCTATCCATCTCCACTTGCCGTCCTCGTGTGTAAGTTCTCCTAGGTGAGAACGAAACAGGTAAACATTAATATAAAGTATGAGATATCTGCGCTTTCCATCGAAGGACAGTTCAGATTAGAGAATGGTCAAAGTAGTTACTTGATACTTGTTGTCGACCATATCCATGCGAGTATTTCGCTTCGCCGGAAGAAAAGTTGTTCAAGGGATTAAAATGAACCATTGTACATTTTATTTCTACAGCAACAGAAGTCAGGAAACTCTCGAAGAGTCTTGCGAGTCCCTCGCTTCGCGTTCATGTAATGCGCATGACGCTTACCCTTTGAAATTTTGGATCTAAGCTAAGAAAATATACGACTTCAACTTTATTTGGTCGTCTTTCAGTGAGGGAAAAATTTATGAAGGCGATATAGAAACTTACCATCATGCGCGCACGTCATTAGAAACGCGCAAAGATGGTTTGGGGCTCCTTATACGGGCGCACCTCTTGGAACTTGAGGAAGCTTCCTTACATGAGCATAGCACGTGAGACTGGAGTGACATTGTTCCTTAGACGCTATTAGCACGTGACACTGGGATGATCTTGTTCCTTATACGGGCATATCACGTGGGACTGATTTTATATCCTGCATGAGCGTACTACGGCTTCCTCAGTCGTATCGATTGGGCCAGCCCCTTAACTTCCTGTGAATGGGCTTGAACCTTGACAGAGTATCACTTTTCTTACAGCGTTTTTACCGTCTTCTCATCCTCCACGAACGACGCCTTAATTTAAAGAGAGAGAAAAAAAGAACTTTTTAGTCATTAAATGGCACGTTAATATCAGAAATAACAGGTTTTCTCGTTTCACGGACATGGAGACGGGAATCTATGAATAAAAGTGTAAGCTCTGCAAGAGTTAAAATGACATGGTATTCATCTTATTCCTGGCGCACACGCAAAACCACAGGTACAAAGTGAAGCAAATATTATTTCGTTCTCAACTAAATGGTTGTTCTCGGGTCAACGCTCTGAGAAAAAAAACTTGATTTAAAGCCATGCCTTATATTAAACCGATCTCCCTGCTGACTATTGGTCAATAAGGCTTTCACCAAAAGAGCCGCATTTGGAAACAGTTTCATCCCCATCCATACATTTTGCGCGGAGACGCGCATTTCTTTCTTCCTATTTTGGAAGAGCTATTTCAGCCACCTTCTGTTTTCTTTGAATTACATAGGTTTTGCAATTCAAACCTCGAGCCTTTTCGCTACAAAATGACGTTGGATGATCATTAAATAATCATGTGACATATTTCTCCTGATGCTAACTTGGTCCTAAAAATCTATTTTTTTGCCTAAAGGGGTATACGGTATTACACCCTTTACAACGTACTTTTTAACATTATTATTAAGTTTAACAGTGTTATTTTAACATGCGTGTTGGCGTTATTTTTGTCTTTGTTCCATCATTCACGTCTAAAATCGTTCTGTTTTCATTGCTCTATTTTATTTTGACTGTGTTATTGTATCATCTTTTCCCTCAAGGCATATGACACATTCGAAACATTTGTACGTGAATCGGGCAGAAATTAGTTTCAAAGTCCGGTCTTACTCGCGCTACAAGTGATTGGAACGAATACTCGTTTATCTTGTTTCTGATTGACTACCAATACCCGTTCTCTCTTCGGTTGTGTCTTCATTTTTCAAATTTCAATTCAGTGTGTATTTTTATGTCGTTCTGTTATGTATGCAAAACGTTTGAAAATGTGAGGCAAAGGGAGCCTTCGTCGAATTTGGAGGTATGGGAGCTGTGGGAAACACTTGCGTTAAGTGTTTAACACAGCTTCTAAGAAGAAAGATGAGCCGTGTTTCATCAGATATCCAAACACGTCACAGTGGCTGATTTCTTTTTCTTTCCGCTGATACAGCATTGATAAGATTGAGAAATTGAAAGTGTGCAATGAAAAGTTTCTAAGAAGTCCTGTTCTACCATTTGCTTACTATATAGTATGGCTCTAACTCTTCCACTGAAATGAAACCATCTAGAGTAATCGCTGTTTTGTCTGTGGTTTTCTGTAACTGAAACTTAGCTTTGGTATTGGATGAATTAACACATTTACCGCCAAGGTTGATAATGATCACCTGCGAACGAAACTCATTTTTCGGCGGCGGCAAGATTCACTTTTCTGCTAGCCTTACCGCTTACCTTAAGATTTGGACGGTTCCGGGACCCCTATATGTAATGTATCAAACACGAGATACAGTGTTTCATCACATAGAAAAAAACACCGATAAGACAGCTGAAAATACGACGCACAGCGGAGTTTTTTTTTAGCGAAATTCGAGGTTTTCGATATGTGGTTAAACACAGTTCTCAAACGAAATTATTTAGAAGGAGAAATTAACGACGCAAAAACAAGCCGTGTTTCATCAGATATCCAAACACGTCACGGTGCCTGATTTCCTTTGTCTTTAACTTTTGCATTATTGATGAGTTCAAGAACTCTAAATCAAGCGGTGATATTGAATTCGGTTCCTTGCATGGAAACTTATGAACAGCTAGCATCACAGAATAAAGGCACCGCTTTCAGCCTTTCTGATAAGTTTTGATGTAATGCACCGGGCACGAGAAAAATACACCGAGAAGGGATGTGATGAAACATATAGATCCAGAATTTGATACAGAAAGCCAAATATAATGATTTAAAAGAATAAATTAAGGATAGAAAAACGAGCGGTGTTTCTTCCGATCCAAACACGTCACGGTGTATGATTTCCTTTGTCTTTTGTGCATGCAATAAGGGCGGACCATTAGAAAAGTGATTGGGGGGTGGGGAATTTTCAGCTTGCACGAAATTTTTTTTCGTTCACTGCTTGTGCAGGAATTTTTTTTTCAGGTGAACCCCTCTGCACGAATTTTTTTTTACTACGTGTGAAAAAGTCACAATTGGACCTTCCTTCTGCGTGAATTTTTTTTACCTTCTTCTTTGCATGAATTTTTTTTCTTGGCATTTTCCCTTGCATTAATTTTCTTGTTTTTTTCCCCACCCCCCCCCCTCCCCCCATCACTTTTCTAATGGTCCGTCCCTAAGTGGAAGGGTTTTCGAAGTATAGCGAAATAAACGGCAACCGGATTTTCAAAGTCAACTGACGGTTTGACTTAAAGACTAGACATTCGCGCCATGCTGTGCTACTCGATGTGCCCAAGATTTGACTTAGGGAGTGAAAGGGTTTTTGTCTCTCCCAGATGTATTCAATATACAACTACTTGTATCAATATGAATTCAATACGAAGAGAATGGATGGTGAGAATTGGGCACGCGATCAACCTGAGGTAAATGAGTTGATTTAACACCAAACTCTCTGAACTGGTAAAAAAGAGGAAGTGTATGGCACTCGTTTAAGAAGAACTGCTGCTCAGATCTTGGGAGTAAAAGGGTGTTTAGGTATCAGCGCAATCTGAGACTTAAGATTTGACAAAAGTTTGATGTTACAGCTTAATTTTTCCCAAGTTCTTGAATAATGTAGGATGAAAAACAAATAAAGTGATAGGTCATTAATTGCAGTGACAGACGTTTATAGAACGAAGTATTTGCAGGGATTTATTAAAATCTTTTTATAAGCATTATATATATATTTTTTTTTTTCATTTTCTTGTTTGTTTTTGAATCTGCGTTTTGCATGAGAAAGACATGTGCCATGTTGTTAGCGAATACTTCACTTCTCCAAAGTTCTCTTTGCAACATGGCCCGACATGACGGTTATGTGCGCGACGATAGATGAGGTCGTTTGCTGTCAGTAAATGAAATATCGTTTTCCATTCATCTTCGAAAATTTCCTACTTTTACGTCCTGGGAGTTTTGAGAACTTTGCTGTCTTTCATTGTTGGGGCACAAATGAAGTAGAGAAAATCGAGAATATTGCTGAAAGCTTTTGGCTTAGTTGGTTCACTTTTCTTCTTTATATCATAATTTATGACGGCCTTTTAGTGGAACATGAGGAGGTGGGGTCATCTTGTTCTCCAACTGAAATTCAGTTCTTTGCGTCAGCACGTTAGGAAGATCGGTTTGCCCCATCTAGTGACACTAAGTCAAAGTTGCAATTTCATGGAAGCTCTAGCTGTTCGTTGTTGTTTAGTTTTCTCTAGGTCACCGATTCGGAGCATTGTTATACATATCTACATTTGTTTACAGTGCTTGTCAATGCAAATGCTAAGTAAAGTGAAGGTATTTTAAGAAAAAGTTAGCTCTTTCGTGTGAGCTAGTGTGAACTCGCGTCCTGAATCCCGTATCGAGATTATTCCGTTGTGGTTTACCATTTACGAAACGTTCCCGGAAATTCCAGTTAGAATGGAAACATAATTTTCCTGGTCGTTCCGATGGAAATTTTCCGGGAGCAACGGAACGTCTGAAGAAGGTTATCTTGTTTTTCCGATCGGAAGATCCTAAACGGAGTTCCTTGTTCCATTTTTTTTAAGTCATGTGTGATACATGTTGATGTCAGTTCTAAATTCTTCGTGCAAACAGAAGGGGCTTTTGCAAATGGTAAGCGACTGTTCCAAACAGAATTTTGAAGTTTGTTTACCATTTGTCAAAACCATACTGACCGGTTTTCCCATGTAAATGGTAAACAACCGATATATCTGCTTACAGAGCAGCCGTTTTCAAGTGACAGTTGTATCTATTTTTATATCTGCTTACAGAGCAGCCGTTTTCAAGTGACTGTTGTGGAACAAATCAATAATCAATACCTTAAAACAAATCAACACCTTATGGTGGTATAACGTACTTAAATCAATTCGTTTGATTTACCCAATTTCTTGTGTTTCAATTCCCCAACGACGCAGCACCAGTTTTTAAAAACTATCCCCACAATACAAATCAAACAATTAGTATTGGCCATTCACAACAGACGCACACAGGCAAATGAACCTATCAGAACGGACGCACAAAGAGGAATGGGCCAATCAGAGTTCAACGCTAAACACGTGCGTGCTAGCAAGTAACGAAGTGTTTTAGTCTTACTTCTGATTAGCTGGGAATGTGGCAGGATATTCTCTAGCCAAGCACCTATCATAGCAACGCAAAATCCTTGAAGGCAATATGAAAGAAAGTTTCAACATTGTATTGAAACTCGCTGTCAATGACAGTGTTATTGATAACATAACGAAACGTTAAACGTTTAACGTTTTTCTTAAAGAACTTTTTCGAAGAGACGACTTCATCTGTCAATTGAAATATGAAGTCTTTCTTTGGAGCAGCTTTGACACATTGTCATGCAAATATGTATTGCTAAGGAAATGAAGAATTTATCAACTTAAGAATACTTGACTGATCTAAAGAGAAATTCTGCCAGCTAATGCAATAAAGAAGTCACTTAGTGCTTGGAAATGCCAAATGCGTTTTTTGACGCTTTCGCAAATTGCTTTACTTTTCTAATACGTTTTCAATTTACGGCTATTCATCTCAGACCTTCAGCGAAGTGTCTGACGCACCCGCAATAAACCTTAAAATCTTTTAACGGAAGCCACAAATCATCCAAGTATTCGAGAAATATCAAAATTGTTATCTTTTCTCAACATTATAATTTTTTAAGTCGGCGATCGCTAAGTTTCTTATCTGAAATTTTTCCCTCCTACCGCACTGAAACATTTGAACAAGTCAAACCCTTCAGAATCTGTCAATTTTCTCTCGCTCTTGTGAAAATCCCATGCCTAGTGATAATAATTTGCAAGAGAAAGTATTCTGAAGTGCCGCTTAAAAACCCGAATTATTAAAACAACAGCTGTGAATAGCTAGAAAATAGAGGCACTTTACGAAACTCCAAATGCAGTTTTTTTTTTTGACTTTCTCATTGCATTTCTCGGAGTATCTTTACAAATGAGATCGTCAAAGATTTAGTTGAAAAATAAACAGCAGTAGCTCGTTTAAATGCAGATTGTAACAAAATGAGATGAAAGACTCTTTTAAGATAACAGCCATTCGGGTAAAACTTGTCATGAATCATTTTTAACCTTGGAACTAACAAATCAAAATTGATTTCTATAACACTGTTGAAGCTTCTTCATTTGCGACAAAACTGTGTGTTATTAGAAAAGCTACCGAACAGTTCTGTACCGTGGTACTGTTTGTTTTACTACACAGTGTGGTTCTAACTTTTTTATCTGTGGATCAAACCATGCAGGGTGACCATTCTTTGTAAAGCTACTGAACAGTACTGTACTGTGGTACTGTTTGTTTTACTATACAGTGTGGTTCTAACTTTTTCATCTGTGTATCAAACCATGCAGTGTGACCATTCTTTGTAAAGCTACTGAACAGTACTGTACCGTGGTACTGTTTGTTTTACTATACAGTGTGGTTCTACCTTTTTCATCTGTGGATCAAACCATGCAGTGTGACCATTCTTTGTAAAGCTACTGACCAGTACTGTACTGTGGCACTGTTTGTTTTACTATACAGTTTGGTTCTACCTTTTTCATCTGTGGATCAAACCATGCAGTGTGACCATTCGTTGAAAAACTACTGAATAGTACTGCAGTGCGCCGGTGTTGTTTGTTTTTCTGTCTGTTTTCCCAGTTTTGCATTTCTGGTGTTATTTCATCACTGGCGCCGTCTGGAGATAAGCCCATAGATCTGACTAAATTAAATTTCCTGCTTAATGGTACAGTTTTTCATATTAATGCACACTGAATCACACACAAAGAAAAGTCTTGCCTCGTGGCTCTTTCCGACGCTTGTCGTTCATCTAATATCGAAAATTAGGTGCAATGAACAAACAACGACATAAAATTTGCTAAAATCCTATGATGCACATTATTGAACCAAAGCAAAACAAACACTTCAGCGAGTAGCAGATCAAATAAATGAATGATGATTTTTATTGCGGTAAAGCTTTATTTACTGAAGAAAATTTTGGTATCGTTTCTTTGTCATCTTTGTTAGCTGTCTTTTGATGTTATTTTGCCGGTTCTTCGTTAGACGAAATTGTTGGCGCTACTTTCGTAACCAAAATCAAGTGCTGAAATGGGCTATGTAGTTGTTACCTTTTCTTACTGTTACTAAAATATTGAATCTCGATTTTTCCTCTGTGGATCAAACCATGCAGTATGACCATTCTTTGTAAAGCTACTGAACAGTACTGTACTGTGGTACTGTTTGTTTTACTATACAGTGTGGTTCTATCTTTTTCCTCTGTGGATCAAACCATGCAGTGTGACCATTCTTTGGAAAGCTACTGAACAGTACTGTACTGTGGTACTGTTTGTTTTACTGTACAGTGTGGTTCTAACTTTCTCATCTGTGGATTAAACCATGCAGTATGACCATTCTTTGGAAAGCTACTGAACAGTACTGTACCGTGGTACTGTTTGTTTTACTATACAGTGTGGTTCTATCTTTTTCCTCTGTGGATCAAACCATGCAGTGTGACCATTCTTTGTAAAGCTACTGAACAGTACTGTACTGTGGTACTGTTTGTTTTACTGTACAGTGTGGTTCTAACTTTCTCATCTGTGGATTAAACCATGCAGTGTGACCATTCTTTGGAAAGCTACTGTACAGTACAATACTTTGGAACTGTTTGTTTTGCCATACCTTGTGGTTCTACCTTTTTCAACTGTGAATCAAACCATACTGTCCTCGGGATGACTCACCGTTCGTTGGAGACTATATTTATTGTTCAAAACAGTACTGCACAGTGTGGTTTCATGTTAAGCCCTGCCAAGTTGTTAGAAATCGTTGCAAAGCTACTGCTCAGTAATCTCATGTGCCATTTGTTTTTCAACGTATCGGAAAAGTAGATGTTAATAGACCTTTTTCTAAATATGTTCTTTCAGTTATGTAAGGGTTAGTTAAAGCATTTGAGAAAGACTCATCCGTTTTGACTTTGTGGGAGAAGAGTAATTAACTCAGACTTTACGCATTTGTTTTTCCTTATGCCAGAATACCGCAGCGCAGAGATACTAAGGAAAAAAAACATTTCATTAAACCATTACTTACCTTGAGAAGCTTTCTTTGCCTTCATTCGGATGTAGCAACGTTTTTTCGTCTAGACTTAAGAGTTGTCTGCTTTGGCGACATGCTGAAGGAAAACCGCTCCCGTCGCCAAAAACACATGCCACTTTCCGTTCGTATGCCAAATCATATTAGCTTATTAAATTAGGTGTCTTTTTCGGTTCTCTTAATAGGCGTCCTTCAGTGTCACCGCATTATAGACAGTTCGCTTAAACAGCCAATTGAACTCAAATGGGCAAGAGCGACGTAACGTGTTTTTACCGTCAACTGATTACTAATGCTGTGCTGTATTTGTCTTTTTGGCTGTTTGCTTGCTGCCACCTGGCGGAGGTCATCAATTATGCATATTGCTTTCAGATCGCTTGTGCATGTTATTTCTCTCTTATCCTATAATGCGTGGGCATTGTTACCGAGAAGCGGTGGTGCTCTTTTCTTGGGGCCCTGACAACTTTTCTTATTCGGGATCCGTACAGTGAAGTTTTGAGATATAATAAATGTCTTACTACGTCCCCTACTCTTTTCGAACACTGTTGTAAGATCTTTAACGTCCCATAAGAACAGCGCTGTGAGACGGGACCTACGGTTTTTCGTCGTTATCCGAGAAGACTAGAATGTCTAACCATTTGCCGATGTCATAACAAATGTAGCACATTCTCCTCAGTTAATTTAAGACCCTGAGTGTTGGTCCGGCCGAGGTTTCCAAACCTCGTTTTCTTGATCCGTATTGTAAGTTACGGAACCTCGTCTTTTCCTCCGCTTGGAATTATGGCCGTCGCGCTTCGAGCCTGGGCCATAAATTCGAGCGGAAAAAACTCGGTCCGTAACTTACAGTACGGACCTCGAACTCGGTTAGTAAGAGGTATTTATGTTATTTTATAGTGAATTCGTATAACGTACTGAAAGAAATAAATGCTAAAGGTGTATTTTTTTCAGTTTGTTACAAGGAAACTTGGAAAAAGGGAATCCAAGGTCTCCTACTTGGAGGCGAATCTTCGACCTTCTGACGACTAGCTCGAAGAAATAAAGCAAAACCTGTCAGAGTTTGACTAAAAGGGCGAAACAAATGATAAAGTTTTAATAAGGATATCTAAAAGGGTTATAGACCCAATAAAAGACAGACCACTAAATACGAATCAGCACCATTTTTTTTACCTTGTAATATCAGACCAAAGGAAAGAACATCAGGCAATGACGACACAGGAGATCAGGGTTGGCGCAGTGTTGGTGAGCAGGGTTGGCGCAGTCGAGAGAGCGCTCACCTTCCACCGGTGCGATTCCCGGCCCCGGCGTCATATGTGGGCTGAATTTGTTGGTTCTCTTCGATGCTCTTGGAGGTTTTTCTCTGGGTACTTCGGTTTTCCCCCCTCCACAAGAAAACAGACGTTTAATTTGATTTCATTTGTGCTTTACAGTGTCTACAACAACAACAACAACCAAACAGCAACAACAACAAAACAACAAAAACAAAACAACAACAACAAAAACACAACAAAACAACAACAACAGCAATAACAACAATAACAACAAAACAACAACAAAAACAAAACAGCAACAACAAAAACAAAACAGCAACAACAAAACAACAACAACAAAACCTTTATTATAGTGTCTTAAGGATTAAGCTTAGTAGCCAATTGGGGACACTTAAGTACATACATGTGTACAATTCTTAAAAAGCTAATAAATATATACATGTTAACAATGTCCTTTAGTTAATCAGCTATGAATATTTACCTAGCACCTATGAAATTAAAAATCATAATGAACATAAATGGCGTCTCCAATTTGTACGTCAGTGCTACAGTAGATACAGATGACATTATTTTTATGATGATGATGATGATGATTATTATTTTTATTATAAGGAAGCCATCATTAATGATATGATAAACTATCTTGATTTTGTAACATATTCTTATGTGTACTGCAAAAAATGTATGAGACGCACTAAGAAGAATTTCTATCTTGACGCTGGGGCAAGGGTTAGTGGGCTACAGTCAATACTTAAATGCTATGCGAAAATAGCCTAGCTTTAGAAAGTGCTGTCGCACAGATGGACTACCCATTCACGCTCCTACATTAAACGTTTGCATGTGTTTCTCGCAGTACGATTCCCAAAGAGACCATCCAAGATACCGCTGACCCAGACATCGCCCATCTCCAGCGTCACCACAGCTGGAGCCCCAAACTAAATGGTGACGTCAATAAAAATGGAATGCAGGTATGTTGCGTGACTTAATAGATAAAAAGGACATGAAATGGAGCTATCTTGCGTGACTCAACAGCAAGACTACTGCAGCACGCAGATGTGTTGAATCCATTGCTGAAGAGAAATGGAATGTAGCGACGATGGTTGTGGAATTCATAGCAAGTTAGGAATAGAATTTAAGTGTGTTGCGTTACTCCATAAATAAAAAGTGACAGAATTAACGGGTTTTGCGTGACTGCCAAACTATATAGAAATGAAATGTAGGTATGTCGGTAACTTCATAGATAGATAAGAATAGTACCTTAGTTCTTCCCAATTTCACGTATGCCCTTTCAGTCTACGGAGCATCAGAGTCCGACCTTACTCCTGTACAACGTTTTCTAGATCGTTGTTTGAAAAGGGGTTTTACCACAATGAATCTTAATGTACGATCTTTTTTAGAGAAGCAGGATCGTAGTATTTTTAAAAGGGTTTCCTACGCAGCCAATCACCCCCTTTCACTAACTATTCCGCGCGTAAAGACCTGTTGTTACAATCTACGGAGTAGGTCAAACGCCCGACCAAATATCAAGAGCGAGCGCTTCAAAAATACGTTCATCTTAATTTTTAGATATAACCTTGCGTTAGAATAACAAGGTCTTACAGATTCTTAGCTTATTGACGAGGCCCTGTTAGGGGTAAATTCCGACAAGCGACATGACCTTGAAACGGCGACACGAAGAAGCTGAAATGACGACGAACGACGAGCCGCTCACGCGAAATTACGACAGCGACCTGCGAACCGTACGAAATTGCGACTTCAAAAGGTTTGAAACTCAGACGGGCGACCTAAAGAACCCTCTAACAGGGCCTCATTGATGTAGTAATTGGTATGTATTTAGAATTTTTAACTTTTATTAGCTCTAACATAAGATATATATTTTTATGTTTTAAATGAATGAAGGCTATTTATTTTTTTCTCAAGGAACTGAGCGGCCCGAAATCCTAAATCCTCGAATTTGATTGGCTAATCACGCGCGAGTCAATCGGTCCAGCTTTTTGCGATACGTCCCATGGGCCGGATTTTTTCCCTGGTGTAGCGATCATGGCTCTCTTTTCCCCCTTTAAAAAGAAGATGTAAAAAAAAGAAATAAGTTATTTACCGGGGTAGGTCTGTCCGTATGGGAAGAAGCCGTTCTCAAGACCTCGGGCACAGTTTTTTCCTTTACAGACCTCCCACCCGGTAAATAACATATATTTAGTTATTTATTTAATTATTTTAGAATATAGGTGTACGGCGTGCTTCCATAGCCAGATAGGAATAGACTGGGACGTGTTACATAACTCCATTTCTTGAAAAGCCTAGCAAAGCTAAAGCTTGTGAGGGAGCAGCCGTGAATTGCGGAATATTCCGCATGAACTATGTGTTACCACGTGCTCTTTCTTCCCTATATCATCACTTCAGTCGTCTTTCTCGAGTGTAATGTTTAAGAAATAAAAAACATGTGCCGTGTTTCTATCGAGTTATAGAAACGCGAGTGGAAGTTTGGGAGAACGAGAAATGCTGTGGGAACACGAGCCGCAGGCGAGTGTTTCCACAGCTTTTCCGAGTTCTCCCAAACTTTCACGAGTGTTTCTATAACTCGATAGAAACACGAAGGACATGTTTTCTATTTCTTTTAGAAAACACCGCGACGAAAAAAGGGAAAGCAACTTTTTAATTTTGATGATCAAAATGTAAATTCTCTTTGGTCGTGTCATCATTACGTCAACAGCTTGTGCAAGTTCTGTGTTTCTATCGAGTTATAGAAACATGAATTCTAACCAATCAGCGCGCGTATTTCCTTAGGACTGTTTTCTAAGTTGTTTTAAAAAACTTTGTTTTTAGCCCGTTCCAGATCCATCTCGTGCGGTGGTAGAGTCAGCGGTCCCTTACAGTGTAGCCGCGCCTTCTATTGCAGATCATCTCCAGGAATCCACCCTCTTGCCCTCTGTTTATTTAACACCCAGTAAAAGTGGATTTCCACGAGGTAAATTACGCGACGGAATAAGCTTTTAGTCACTGTTGGACTACCCTTGTTGACTTCTCAATAATGGTAATAGGACTGAGTGGAGTCCAATTCTGTCTGTAATCACACGAGTGATAACAAAATCGGCCGACCGCGCTAATTTGTTTATCACGAGTATGATTACAGACCAAATTAGACGACACGAAGTCTTATTACCAATTAATCATAAAAATTGCAATTTCCGAGAAAAGAAGAGCGAAATGCAAGTGATGAAAGAAAATATTGTCATTGTTCAATGGATAAAAATTCTTTCTTTTGAAGAAAGACCCAATTTATAAGTCTGCACACTGTTTCTATGGTGATTGAAGCCAAGGTTGTGATTGGTTGATTTAAACTACAACGTTGAATGGGATTGGTTGATTTAAGTTACAACTTTGAATGTGATTGGCTTAGTGAACTGTCTGACAACAAACTGTCTGATAACATATTGGCAAAGTGAATTAGTGGAAAATAGGAGATTTTTTAAATCAATTACAATCGAGAAAATTGTAATTTTTGACTGGGAAGGAAAATGATCTGCGACCAAGAGCCGTTTTCAAAAGTCCCTACAACTTGACGGTTCCGAAGCTCTATTTTATGTTGGAGTTTATCGAATGTCTGTAGTTCTTGGTGCACAAACCAGTCTAACGTGCTAGTTAACGTAAAACATCCTGGCTTAAACTTTAATTCCCGTTGTAAATATTGCGATCATAAAAAAGCTTTCTGGACCCGATAAGTTAACGGGCCATTACGAGCCCCAGGAGTGAAGAGTGCACAATAGACCCCATTTGCATGACTGAAATAGGAATTGATGAAAATCGGTGGGAGTGAAAAGGTTAAGAAGGTAGACTCTTGTACGAGTCAAGGTTTAACAACGGGAGTAAAAGTCTAAAATGGCATATAATAGCGTCATATTTTGCCCTGGGAGTTAAAGAGTTGAGTTTTGCATCCTCACTGATTGGCTCAGTCTTGATCCTGGGACTGAAGGTGCTAAAAAGGTCATTAAACTAAATTTTATGACTGAAGTATTGTGAGGATAGTTTCTAAAGAAACTGGTGCTGCGTCGGTGGGGAATTGAAGCACAAGAAATAAGGATAGTGAAACGAATTGATAAAGTAAGTTATACCACCGTAAGGTAAAAGGGATGTGTCGCTCCAACGAAGGGCTAACGCTCGAAACGTCAGCACCTCCCTTTTACCTTACGGTGGTATAACTCATTTTATCAATTCGTTTGATTATCCCAATTTTTTTATGACTGAAGGCCTGACTCAAGGAGGTGGAAGAAATAAAAGATGCAGGCTGTGGGACTAAAGGTTTTAAGTGATTGTACAAAATCGCGCGCTCTAATTGCTTCGCCATCTCGGATTATCAGCCGATAATCATCTCGAGGAACAAAATGGCTGCCAGTCGTTCGCGCGCTTTTGATGAAATTTAATTTTTTCGAGTTGTACAATGCTTTTTCTTTTCTTTTTTTTGAAATAATCACCTGTGTATTTATACTAAAACAATTATTCGCCTCAGGGTCAGTGATTCTCGGTGAATGTTCACCGAGAATCAATCGCCTTCGGCGAATAATTGTTAAATAAGGTAGTGGCTCTAAATATTGTATAGCTCCTAAAACTAATTTCACCAAAAGAAAGAGACCACATATTCTGTGACTCATGGCTTGACTAAGGGACGGACCATTAGAAAAGTGATGGGGGGGGGGGGGGGGAAACCAAACAAAAATTCATGCAAGGCAAAATGCCCAAAAAAAAATTCATGCAAAGAAGAAGGTAAAAAAAAATTCATGCAGAAGGAAGGTCCAATTGTGACTTTTTCACACGTAGTAAAAAAAATTCGTGCAGAAAGGTTCACCTGAAAAAAAAAAAAATTCCTGCAAAAGCAGTGAGCGAAAAAAAAAATTTCGTGCAAGCTGAAAATTCCCCACCCCCCCCCCCCCCCATCACTTTTCTAATGGTCCGTCCCTAATGGGAGTAAAACAATGAAAACTCAAATTTCCCTGGATCAATTGTTATACTTTGACTTTGAAGGAAGTATCGTTCATTATTAGTTCTTTCATTTGCCAGCTCCTCGCATTGTAGAACGTACTTCACTGGATCTGGACAGCTCCAGTGATAGCGACACAGGCGTAGACGTGGATCAATATCGTCCTCATCGAAACCACGAAGACATAATTACACGCATCAATAGCCACTTGGCCGACGCTGTGGCCCGGGGTACCAGTCCGTATGCCATATATGGGCTAGAGGACGATGACGCAGACGATTGGTGCTGAGAAATGTCACCCTGCAATCACGTGATTGACTCATGGTCATGCGTGATGGCAGGGGCGATGGAATTTCAGAGGACGGTTTCCTTGGTGATATCACGGCTCAGCGTACGCAGAATTCTCGTCCGTTTCTTTCTGGAGGGCGAGTACAATAGACGCACATGGTACGGATGACACGTGAAACAATCCGCCTTAACACAACAGCCATCACTACGCCGTGATTTTAGAACTAGTTGCGAACCCTTCTTTTAGGAAGAAATTGCTGGCCAAGGAGTGCGCATTCCAGCACGAAGAAGTAACGAAATCGTTCGGGTGGCAATCGATTAACGACGCCAAATGGATCCCTAGGTTTGTGTGGTTTCCATGACTACCAGAAGGACTTCAGGGAAAAAATGAAGACATCAAGGAAAGCCTTCAACCTAGGTTTTTTTGGTTTACTTATAAGGCAGAGCGTGAATTTTAAGCTCTCAGCGAATTTTCCGCTTAATTTAATAAAAGCGGCTCAAACTCATCTTGTCGTACAAGAATAAACAAAGCTTCGAGAATATTGATTGCGTTGGGATTAAACAATGACCGCAATCATCCTCGAGAGGGAAATAATATTCGGATCGTGCTTAGTAATGGATATGAATAGCAAGCGATTTTATTTAAGGATGAATTCATGATTTATCAAAAGTATTTAAATTATTCTCAACGTTACAATTGTAATGTTTTTGAGGCGGAAAGCCAATCTGTCAGGAGCCCATATTTGGTGTGTCAGAGTCATTATGATTCGTTCGCGGTAGCTACCCTAACAGTCAGTTACCCCAAACCATTCACTTTCTTTTTTCGCGCGAAATTTTGATCACTTGTTTTTGCTAAGAGATCAAATAAGAGCTGAAATAAAATACTTTTCCCGTACCCATTTTAAGCAATACTTGCCATCAGGAGCCATGCTGCACACGGACTGGTAGACTGAACACAAACTACAAGCACGCGTTTTATAATTTCTTGCGATAATTTTATTGGTTTTGGTAACAGTATTGAAGTTGTTACTCGGCTTAGCGGCTAATTTATTGATTTTCAGCGAGGTTTTATAGTCAGTCATAAAGAATTAAAGAAAGCCTACAACACCGATATACTTTGTTCATTGTTTTTCCCTGTTATTTAAGCGCCCAAGTTTCAGCTTTTACCAGTTAATCTTGTTGCGCGAGTGTGATGGCCTACCAGCTTCTTTCCCTTAATCCATTCGGTTCATGAGCCCTTCTTCTCTAAAGGCTTGCTTTTACAGAGTAAACAAACGACGCTTTGTGGTTTAACTTCTTCACTTGAATCGACTTATTTTTGGAGGGGAGAGTGGACTGCGATTCGAAACTAGCTTACAGTGTCTGCAGTTGTCCGCAGTTGTCAGTTAGCCACATTGTACATCCAATGGGACCCTAGTAGAGCTACTGCCGTTAAAAATACATTGAATTTCGTTTTAAAAACGTCGTTAAAATCGCGCCATCTCATCCTCTTCACCTCCGCAAAGTAACAAAATGTCCCACTGCAAAGGTGTTTGACAGTTGTTTAGCAGTGATTATTTGTTTCCCTTTACCAGCTAAAACAAGCACTGTCTGAAAATCAGCATTGCAACGGCCTCGGCCATTCAGCCACACGAAAAATGGATACCACAATATCAAAAAAAGAGCATCAACTGTTTTATTTGATCTACACTATTACCTGTGTTTAGAGTCGTAAAACGTTACTATAATTTTCTTTACAGCCCTACTTAAAGGCGGGGATCATAAATCCACTTTAAGAGTTAACTGAGCTAGACTTAAAGGGCATCAAAAAAGTATATCAAGATAAATGTTTGAAGACATTAGCCCCGAAACGGAATAGTTAACTGGAGCAAAACCCCCGCCGACTACGACAATAAATACAGCGAAGTTTGGAACACGTGTTTATTCTGCTGTGAGAGACATACTGCTTGTTGACTGACTGGCTGAAGTGCATCGTCGCCGAGTTCCATCATCGATAGCACACGGGTCCGACTTTGACGCCAAACTGCTCGTTGCCAACCGCTCGATGATAAAACGACAAGTCTTCTATAGGAAGAATATCGAGTTTGTCACTGTCAAAGACAAATTCCGTCCTGCGCCACTTTCCGTCGTCGTACTGTTAAGAAAACCGAGAAAAAATCACTTATTAGCGAGAAAAGAGACTGTTCTTCTTGTCCTCTGCAGATGCAAACCATCGGACCCATTAGTTTCTTGAACAAAATTAATTATTATATAGATACTGATGAAATACCAGGATTTTTCCAGTGACGAAAAAATCATATCTTCATCGCGCGCAGTGAATATATTATTTTTATCTTTCACGTGTGAGGATATTGGTGTCGCCATGGTTACCAACATGATTAGCCAATTACAAGAGAGCTTCCCGCTCAGGCACGTGGCCGGTTCGTTTGAAATTTCATTCAAAAAATGTCTTCGAGGTGCGAAGACGGTACGGTTACGGGTGACTTTCTCGATGAGCAGCCAAAATGTAACGTCGATATTTTTTCCGAGCTTGTAGAGCATCCAGGAAGATTTGTCGAAGTTGTTTTATGTGGAAATTTCATCAGTATCTATAAAATAAACACAACATTACATGGCCGCTTGGAGATACGAAATTTCTCTACTCGTGTTGAAAAAATATTTCACTCGTTCGCTGCGCTCACTCGTGAAATATTTTTCAACACTCGAAGAGAAATTTCGTATCTCCGCGCGGCCATGTAATATCCTCTATTTGTTTCATCGCTAGTCAGGGTGACCAGAGTGTACGTCGCCTACAACATGACAATACATTGGACAACAAGAAGACGCCTGAAGGCGTTTACGCGGGATGTGTTGGTTTAAAATTGCTGATGCAGTATGTTTTTTTTTGCTGATTGTGCGATCATGGATATCCATGGTGCAATCCAACCTGAATTTCAAGTGATTCGCAGTTACAACCAATAAAAATCACACAATTTTTTCGGGACGGGCTCGGGATACGGGAAAGTTAAAAAAACAAGGCAATTTTTGACTCCCAAGACGACGAAAGGAATGCGCTACCGAATTTTATACGCTGGCTGACTACGTTATCCCGCGTAATAACTGTTGGGAACTATCGGTTCACAGATATGAGTCGATCTCAAAACCACATTCTCCATACTACCATACTGAGAACAACAACGAATAAGAGATAGGAAGAAAAAAGGGTTGTGAAGGCCTTTGCTCATGAGGAGTCATTGATTTCGAATCCGTTGAAAGACGAACTTGTTTGCCGCTGTATTAAGATATACCAACAGATGATTATTGTGTCGCAAGATCTAATAGCGTAATACGACGCGTAGCGGAGTATTTCAGTTTGGCCAAATTCGAGGTGTTTGATATTTGAAGTACATGTATCGAGTGTCTGATATAGTTTCTCGAACGAATGATTTAGGAGAAATTAACGACGCAAAAACGAGCCGTGTTTCATCAGATATCCAAACACGCCCAGGTGCCTGATTTCCTTTGTCTTTCTAGAAATCGAGAGAGAATAATAAACGAATCATGTGTCGGTGAAAAAAATACCAAAGTACTAAACCTCATGCGAAACTTCGCTACAGCGCGAAGACGTCGCCATTTTAAAAATGATCTTCAACCAAGTGCTGTCCAATGGCTGATAGTCTGCAGTAGCCCAGCCAATCAGATTGCGGCATTTGTATAAGTCTACTAGTAGATTTTTACTAATAGTGAATAATAGTAGTAGAGGTACCCTGCAAGAATCTCGGATAACATTTGGCCTTGGATTGCTGGTTGAGGTGAAGTTGAATCCTGCTCTTCCGTGGAAAGTCCACGAAAAGCGGTGACTCTTGGTAGTCCTGTGAAACCACACTATCACTCTTCTACACTTCACTGTCACGGCTTGTCTTACTTTGATGCTCAACAGTCTAAGGAAGTTAAACTGAACTTTGTTGGCTGCGTATTCGATCTATTGAAACAAACGGTGATGACAACAGGTTGAGTCTAAACGTTTTGCATGTAAGATTTCAACACCTTTACGTAAAACCTCTAAAAAAATTCCTATAACAAGCTGATTCTGATTTCTAATAAAACTTCGCTTGATTCCTCATTGCTCATAATGTTCACGTTCCGCGAGCGCTTATTTATAGGGACTTATTTAATGGAACTTATTTATAGGGACTTGTTTATAGGGAGCAAGTTATGATTCTGCTGTGAGACCCGTTTATTACCTCCGCCAAGGAGGTTATGTTTTTACGCCTGTCTGTTTGTTTGTCTGTCTGTTCATCGTTTTACGCAAAACCTAATCAACGGATTTGCACCAAATTTGGTGGAAAGGTCGCAAATATACCCAGGATCAATCGATTGAAATTTGGGATTTATCCGGATTAAACTCCGGATCTCAGGTCCAGATGAGTGTAATATCAGGTGTACATTTGACACAATACGGGGCGGAGGTATGCGCTCTACCGAGTGCCCTTCTAGTTTAGTTATTAGGTTAGTTTGCCAGTCACATACTCTTTAAAATGTCCGACGCTGGAGCATACCTTAAATCCGTCTTCAAGGTCCGAAAACCTTTGCAGAGATGACTTTTGCAAGTCTTTCTGCCAAGTTTTTTTGGGAATCTGTGGAAAATAGAAGAAAACAGTCGACCTAAAGCCTTTAAAGTTTATGTAAGGAAGCGATATATTTGATTTGCAAACGAGCTAATGCCGACAGGGAGACCCAACTTACGCCGTCCTTTCTCTTTGACCCACGCGGTGTGAATAACATTGGATAGCGGTAGAGATCCTACATCTTTCGGATTAATTCAAAAGACAAGCAGTACCAAAAACTTACTCACTTTCTCCTTGAGAGGAAGAACGCACGACTCTCCACCAGCTGTAAAGTTACAATACACTTTTATGGCGTCGCCCGGGCAACCGAGGTTGGGATCGATCCAGTAGTAACCTAAACCCAGTTACAACACAAGAAAGAATCATGTCCATTCACAAGACAATTCAAAAGCTTTCAGAAATTTTCAGACATCTTGCTTAAGTATTGAAGGGTGAGCCAATCAAACCGGAGAGAAAAACAGAGGAACGCTCAGGGACAAATAAAAGATAAGCAGCGTTAAGAAAATCTTTCATTAGGCATTAAGCCATTAACAGTATGCTTTCAGCCATTTTATTATAAAAGCTGTTTGAAGTAGTAATGCGATAGTTAAGGAGACATTGGGTTTCTTCTAGTAGAGACACTCTGGTTCACATTGTTATTCTCCAAAGGGAGTTTATGTGGCTGCCGGGGTTATACCCTGTTACGGGCTAGCCTTTCTTCCAGACGGAAGAGAAGCACTCCTAGCTGCCTTATACCACAAAGCCTGAGAGTATGGACTAGCGGTGTGGGCCTGCCGTTTCACATTGTTACCTCTGAACAACAAGTGACTCTATAACCCACCGTCTTTGATATTATCAACGTCCATAAGCTCCTTGCAAGTCATAGCAGGATTCTCCCGGGTACCCAAAGGGTACTTGTAGTTTTCCACCGTGGATGACATGTACAACAACGCCTTGAGATCTTGGACTGACTGAAGGAGAGTTCATGGAGAAAACAAGAAGCTTGAGTCTTCTTATGATTTTACAAGAAACTGTTATCTTGTTAAAAGGAAAAAACCTTTGCTTGCCGAAAACGCCTGAGTAACCATTTAAACTTAAGAGCGAGAACACGAAATTACAACCTACCGTTTCGCGGCAATTAAATCTGTTTACATATTGAACATGTGATATTATATCCTGCTGGGGAAGCAATTAATCACTTGCATCGCAAGGGGGATACATGTGATTTCACTTAAAACTAAGTGATCGGAAATCAACAAATCAAAATCGGCATTATTTTGTAGGAAATTGTGTAACAAGAACAAGCAGGGGAACCTTAAACTGTTGAAAGCGTTGAGCTAGTAGACAAGAAAGGGTTATACAATAATAAGGGTTATCCGGCAATGTTTCGGACTGACCAAGGGCCTTCTTTAGGAACGGGACAATGTCACAGTAAGTTGGAACTTACCCGATCAAGATTTTCAAAGTGGGCAAGTTGGTGAAGACCTTGGATCGCTCCAGGTGGACCCTAGAATGATAATCAAGACAATGGTTTTAGCCGACTCTCGTTTGGAAAAATGATACAGAACTCATTTCACTTAACGGTATTTTAAGATCTCTGCTAATGAACAAAGTTAGAAGCTGCAAAAAACTGATGATACAAAAAATCTACTTAACCCTTTAAGCCCCAATAGCAATATTTATTTTCTCCTAACTGTTCTCATAGATTTGTTACGGTACTAGTGAGGAGAATTTGTTTAAATATCAATACAACTGTTTTGGTGATCACTTTTGTTATTCTCATAACATGAATGGTTAATGAACAGTAAATATTGTAATGAGAAATTGGATGCTGGTCACTTCTGGGACTTAAAAGGGTTAAGAGAAACAAGATGTTTGTCCGATGAACCTAGTTTAATGGCCTTGCTTCCACGAGTCTCCTGTAGCTCAGTAGTAGAGCGACTGAACTAGTAATCGGAAGGTCGTAGGTTCGAATCCTATTGGGAGAACCCAAATTTGCTTATTCCAAGTTTGCCTGTGACAAATACACCTTTCACATGACAGCCATAATACAAACGTACCGCAGGTCCACTTTTTCCCTGCAATTTAAAAAGAAGAAAGCGTCAGAATTTTTCCATACTTTTCCTTGGTTTTAACATGTGTAAATTATTCCAGGCATAACCAATCGATGACATCAATGACATCAATGAAATCAATGAGTAATCAATAGGTAATCAGTTGATTAGTCATTGATTATTGCCGATGATCAATGAGTAATCGATGACTAATCGATAGGCCACAAAATTTTTGGTCATTGATTAGTCATCGATTGCATCGATTAGTCATCGATTACATCGATTAGTCAGCGATTGCATTGATTAGTCATTGATTTCATTCATTACTCATCGATATCATTCCGTGGCTGAAAACCGTATTTGGTGAATAAGAACGAAATAAAAACAACATAAAATGTGAACATATGTGCCCAGGTTTATTTAATGCACACGTACACGCATACATTTGGAAAGCGTACAAGAGGCTTACCGGATATCCTCTCAGCCCCTATAGACAACAAAGAAAAAATAGAGAAAAGGCAATCAAGTTAAATACAGTGGAAGCAAGGACAAATGTATAAAATGTGCGAAAAGGCTCTGCACGACATTTACTCTGCGATCTTACTGACGATACTACAAATAAACAAAATCCTTAAATCTTTGGAAAGGATAAACAATGCTCCTCATAACCTTTTCACTGAAGATTTGTCTTTTTGTAGACAGCAAAGAAAAAATAGAGAAAAGGCAATCAAGTTAAATACAGTGGAAGCAAGGACAAATGTATAAAATGTGCGAAAAGGCTCTGCTCTACATTTACTCTGCGATCTTAATGACTACTGACATAAAACTACGGTGTGTTTTTGCAGTATATTACATAGGCAAATCTACAAACAATGAAACAAACAAAAAGATCTTACCTTCAATCCAGAGTCGCCCTGAAACGGTTAGAGAACACATTAGTTAACTGAGGTCTTTCCACTTATTGTTATTCAACAGCAAATAATTCATACATTCTTGTACCTTGAAACAGCGCTAATCGTTTCTGGGAACAGAAAACTGATGGCAATTTAAAATCGAAGATAGAACAAAACAGATGTGATACTTGCCCTGATACCCCGTAGGCCCTACAAGAAAGCGGATGACAGGAGAGTGAGACAGGGTTATTACATAAAATAACCATGAAAATTTACTGGGAACCCCGGCTTCCTCTATTTCAAACGGCGATAAATTTTTAAAACAAATCGAATGTGGTTTAACATGGTCTGTACTCCTATCGACAACGACAAATTCGATTTGTTTTTTACCACAATATCAACGCCAAAGAAAATGTGTTTTTAAGAGCGTGACCAACATTGTGACACTTGCAAAAAGCAAGCGTTGTCTAAAACTTTCTCGTAATCTGATTGGTTTATTCCCCAAAATGAGAGTTTCTGATTGGCTATTGCACTGTGGGACACATTGACGCGAGCAGCGTTGTCTAGACTCTTATCGACAACGGCAAATTAGCAATCAGATTATGAGATTATCAGAAATTGTGGTAGATTCCAAAACTGAACAAAGGGTTACTTCAAGGAATGGTTATGTTCTCGTGACTTTAGACAAGGCTTACCTCTCTGCCAAGAGGCCCCTGGGAAGAAAAACAAACAGAGACAAATCAATGTGACTAAAAGGTTGCTAGCATTATATAGACATAGAGAACAGTCTAACAGCATATAATAAAACAAAAAAATGGCGAAAAAGAATTCCTGTATGGCACCAGGCAACAGACTAACGGAAAGACAAATTTTGCGTGAAAAGAGAAGAGACCAGCCTGAATATTGTTAACCTGTAACAAGGACCATCTCACCCGTACCTCATTTCCTTCACGACCCGGGCCACCTGTAGGGCCACGCCCTCCAACATCACCCTGATGCACGAAATGAATAAAAATAAATAAATAAATAAATAAATAAAAAGAAATAGGATGTAATAAGGGATGGACGTGGAGATTCAGAATTTACGGGACTTTCAAAGTTCAAATATCTTAGGAGCTCAAAAATTGTACTAGTTTGCGGTTATGATAATAAGTTTTTCTAGACGTATTCAAATTCAGATTCATAATTCATTCTGAATGTTAACATATCAAAGGAGGCTTGGCCTATGAATTAAGGGGTCACTGTGCTTCTAGCCAAAGTTAAAGCGACTACTGTTAAAACAGATTGAAAAACAGGGGCCGGTTGTTCGAAGGCCGATTAGCGCTAACTCAGGGTTAAATTTTAACCCGGGTTTCTTTTCCTCCTGTTAAAAAGCAATTTCTCCGAAAACTTTATCTATTTTATTCAGAGCATACTAGCGTCAAATTGTATTAAAAAAGAATTATACTGAATGTGCTTTTTAAGCTCTCATATCAGCATTTAAATTTCGCACTAACCCTAGGTTAACTTAACTTCGAATAACCCGGCCCAGACTAAATAACAGATTGAGCAAGAAGCACAGACATTCTACTCATCCTAGCCTATAATAGCAGCATGCAAGATCCGATTGTACTCGAATTGCTATCGAGAAACGGAGCCTTAATTTCATTGTTCTTACCCTTGGTCCATTTTCTCCAGCTGATCCGCGGCTTCCAACGCCACCTTCCGAGCCCTACGATAAATATTAAAGCATGAGACAGTTGTAAGAGCGCAACGAATATTCTGTGTGTCAGAGAAACCGGTAATTCAAAATACCTCGTTTGCACTCGGTAAAAAAATGGCGCCTGCAGCGATTCGTCTGTGTCACAACAGAGCCTTGGATGTTTGTATGTGATAGTTGAGGGAAGTTCAATATAAAATGGCAGTCTAAACAGCTTTGAAGCTCATCACGGGTGGAACCAGACAGGCAGCGCAAAAGTATTGTATTAAAAATAAGTGTTCAGTGAAAAAAACAAGCACAGCTTTCTTCGACTGATGCATTTACTTTTCCCTGTCAATGTTTCAGATGGACCCGTTTACGTTATTGGAAACTCCACTTGGGATGTTTTAACTTAATTAAAGCGTGAAACGACATCAAACGAGGCCAGTCTTCAAGATCGCAAGCAAGACGCGAAATTCCACTTAATAAACGGTTGAAAAAGGGTACACTTGGAAGTTAGAGGTTAATTAATAATTATTCGCCGAAGGCAAAGTGATTATCGGTGAATGTTCACCGATAATCACTGAGCCTGAGGAAAAAGCATGGTACAACACGAAAAAAAATTATTTCATCAAAAGCGCGCGAACGACTGGCAGCCATTTTGTTCGTCGAGGTGATTATCGGCTGTTATAACCCACCGATTAATTTTTGAGCAATTTTATTGGCTATTTTGAGTCACGTGGTAAAAAATCGGAGGACGGGTATCACGCAATAACCCCCGTCCGAAGCGATATTTGTCGTCCGATTTTTGGATCACAATTAAGAAACGGAAACATTCAGTGTTCGGTGTTTTATTTATTTAATTTCCATGGAAAACAAACAAACTCGTTTCTATAATCCAGTGACATCGTAATTTTAAAGTAGCTAGTCGCAATTGTAGCTCCGGATAAACAGAAAATCAACAAAATAAGCTGCTGGTGTTTTTGGCATGGAGGTGAGCAAAAGTTACGAACCCTTGGGCAATCAAATTCTTGAAAATCTCCCCACTGAAATGTGCAAAAAGGCTGGTTTTGCAGAAGGTACACTTCCCCTTTTCAGTCAGTTCAACCTGTTCTTGCAACTGGAACTAAAGTTCGCCTACCCTTGTTTTTCTTCGATCTCCTCGGCGCCCGCCATTCAACAATAAAGCCAAGTTTGCGAACAATTCCTTCAACTACACCATATTTTCCAAATTCCCTGTTTCATGGGTGTAATTTCTTTCGCAGTGTTAGTGGTATGGTTGGATTTTCTGTTCTAATCCATTGGAAATGTTTTGATTTGACTTGTTTTCGAAAAAAACAGTTGGTAAAATAAACCAGAAGTGCCGTGTTTTCCAGATTTTCATGTAAGGGGCGTTGCGAGAGTATGTTTGACATGACAGCTTGTCAAGCTCTGGTCCAATCACAGTTTATATAAAACAATTTTGACCAATCACTGTACATGCAGTGTTTGCATCAGTCGCCTGAATCCCCAGTCAGACGACTTGTTTTTCTTTTTCTTCAACACGTACAATTAAAGTAGAAATTAATTCACGATCGCGGAGGGTTATAAAATAAATAAACCCCTTCCTGGCTTACTGGTGTATGGGAGGATAATGCCCTTGGCTGAGAGATTGTCCTCAAAATTTCACATATGCCCTCGAAGCTTCGCTTCTCGGCCAACTGTTCATTTTTCGGACAATCTCTCAGCCGCGGGCATTATCCTCCGATATACCAGCCGCCGGAAGGGGTTTATTTACTAAATAATCCGAGATAGCGAACCAATCAGAGCGCGCGATTTTGTATAATCACCTGAGTATTTATACTAACAACCATTAAACTAAGCAGAAAAAAGCAATAGGTCGTAGAGTGCTAGAGCTATAACTTCCTCTGTTTCATAAGGAAGTCCTTTTCTAACCTGATTTCCTTTTTGTCCAGGTAGTCCCTTGTTTCCAGCACTTCCTCGGTCACCCTTGAGTATAAGAGAAACAGTACATGGTCCGTACAAACACGTATTGTCAAAAGAAGCCAAAGGCTGACTTTATGGAAAGAACGTTACCGCAGCGAAACCTACCGTTTCTCCTCGGATTCCCAAATCTCCTGGCAGACCTATCTCGCCTAGCAATCCCTGTTATAAAAAAAAAGAAAATCAATAACATTTCAACCCTAATTAGGGCGCTATAAACTTAGGAACAAACATTTTACACACCTATGACCTTGCTATGAACCTCACCTGGTGAATACCTGACGAGTCAGCTGTTTACAAACGGAGCAGCCACCAACGACATGAAGTTTTAAAAGACCAAATTTCAATTCAAGTGTTCGTCAGATTGAGACTCAGAATTGAGCACGAGATTTCAGGTCCAGCGTCCTAACTAATAGTTTAAGCTGCCCGACTTTGTCTTATATAAAAACCAATAGGAAACTAAATAAGGCCCAACTATTCCTGCAACTCTTCCCCCGAGAACGTGGGCAGCAAATAACGACAACATACAACCTAATACCAGGCGGCTGCGACAAACATAATGACGAGATGATATATACGACTTTGTTCGGATATTTGTTTATCGAATTTGGTATGTTACCAGGATCTACAAAGACCGGATTAACTACAAGGGTATTCAAGCTGCAATGATAGTGTAATACCTCAATTCCGCGATATCCTGGGAAACCTGTGAGCCCTTCTGGTCCTTTTGCTCCCTACAAAGAAGTATGTAATTAGAATGAAATTGTTGAAAAGAAATGTAAAAGAGAATGAAATTTGATGAATGTAAACCCAAAATGTAAGCTCGTCAGTTAACTGACGCAGAAACTCAGCAAAATATTTAAAACAGATCGCAACAGCTTCAGAGGCTCTGCCACCGGAAAGCCAAACTACACATTCGCTAAAATAACAATCCAGCTTTCTTAACCGACAGTAGTAGTCGACCTGCATTTTGCCGTTCTTTGTAGCCGAGGACGGCGACGACGACAAAATGTTGCAACTCAAAGAAATACCTAAAAGGGCATAATGGGCTTTTGACACCATATCAAAACACCAAAAGTAGCTCTGTAGGTCTGCACTCTCTTCGATGGTTTTCTAGATATCTTACTTCTCAGTTTTGCAGTCCAAGGTCTGTATATGCAAAGTTAGCAGAGCCACAAGTAAAGGAAACGGTTGACTTACTGAACAGTCACAACACCCCTTTAACCCTGTAAGCCCTAATATCAATATTCATTTTCTCCTAGTTGTTCTCATATATTTGTTACGGTACTACTGGGGAGAATTTGTTTAAATATCAATACAAGTCTCTTTTGGTGATCATTTTCGTTATTCTCATAACCTGAATGGTTGATAAACAGCGAATATTGTAATGAGAAATTGGATGCTGGTCACTAGTGGGACTTAAAGGGTTAACAATTGAGATTGGCATTTACAATCTGCTTTCAGCTGGATAACTAAGGTGTTGGCATCCTCACCTTTTCTGTTCATGTAACAGTTCATAATGTTTTACCTGACGTCCCTCAGCTCCTGCAGGCCCCCTCCGTCCCACTGGTCCAGGACTCCCCTGCAACACGAAACAATACGTAAGCAAGGAACATATCATTACCAGTGGAGGCACAGTAGTGTAGTGGTTAGCGTGTCGAACTTCCGAGCAGAAGGTTTGGAGTTCGAGCCCTGGTGCTGGCACTGTGTTGTTTCCTTAGACAAGAAACTTTACTCCACACTGTCTCTCTCCACCCGGGTTTGTAAATGGCTATCAGCGATATAATGCTGTGGGTGACCCTGCGTTGGACTAGCATCCCATCCAGGGGGGGGGTAATAATACTCCCAGGTGCTTCATGCTACAGAAACCGGGATAACCTCCGGCCGAGTGGACACTAAGGCCCGTGTGCATATCATTACTTGATGACAACTGTGATTACAACTGGATGGTTTAAGAAATAGAAATTCAGCTTATACTTCTTGCTTTATCTGTTTCGATAAGAGTATTTTAAGAGTGTGGTCATGAGTGCGAACATATAAAAGTTTCATGTGAACTGCGGAAGAAAGATTTTTAACAAGTTAAAGATCGTCGCAATTATTTTCGGAACTTAAGTAGTAAGAGACAAGAAGGGCGGTCAAGTAGCGTATCTAGGATGAAAATCAACAGAAGGATTAGCATTCAAACCTTTGGTCCTGGCTGTCCTCCATGACCGATACTACCCTGATCTCCAACCTCACCCTGGAAGATAAACGAGTAGTAATCTACATTATTCCTGGTGCACAGGTCCAGCGAGGTGTTGAAAAACGCGCCGAAACGGCCCCGCCAACACCAAGACACAACACACAGCAAGCTAGCAGAACCAAGTGAAAATTTTATTTCTGACGCAATCAAAAATAACTGACGTGGAACGTATTACGCGATCTACGAATTGCGTGACTGGTCTTAAATCAACAGTATTAAAAATTTAAAATAAGGACGATAAACCGTAGGCCCCGTCTCACAACTCTATCTGTAATGTGGGACGTAAAAGAATCCATGGCACTGTTCGAAAAGGGTAGGGCGTGTTCCCGGTGTCATGGTCTATTGGTCTGATTGTAATGCGCATATGATTATTAATATAGAATATGCGCAAATTAAATGGAGTATATTATTATTATTATTATTATTATTATTATTATTATTATTATAAAACAAGATTAGAATGTCTGCATTTCGCAAGAGTGCAATTCAAGCATAATTGTTCCAACACGAGGCAATGCCATTTAGCACGGTAGAGTTCCTGGGTTGCACTGAAGTTTTAATGTGCATAGTACCAGTTAAGTTCACCTTTGGGCCCTTAATGCCTTCATATCCAGGACCACCTCGTTGTCCCTGCGATCCCTACCACATACAGAGGAAGACAGTAAAAAACAATGACTATATATGAATTGTAACAGAACAGTTCACCATGGAAAACTCTCTGCTTACCTCAGGTCCCTCTATTCCTGCCGTACCACTTTGTCCTTTCTGTCCTTTAGCACCCTGCAATTACGCAATAGGGATCCCCGATGACTGTGCTTTCCATCGATCATTACTCTTAACCTTTACTAAGGGAAGACATAATTAAAGCGTTTCCGCAGCTTTTGAAAATGTGTTTCAAATCAGCAACCGATACGAATAGTTTTTGTTTTACTACGGGTTGTATTATAAAGGGAAACGAGAACCACTACGTGGAACTTACCAGGGCCCAGTGGGACACGCGATTGCATAGATATAGTTAACCTTTCAACCCCTCCCCCTTCCTCTGTGGGCCAGCGAGCAAAAGTAACGAGCCAGCGATATATCTTGGTCAGTGATATATCTCTAACAACGTAACGTTGAAAAAACGACAGAAACCGTCTGCATTTTATGACCGGTGCCAGCCTTCGGCTGGGCCCCGGTAATTAATGGTAGTAAGGAAGCGCTTCGCAAATGGATATCACAAAAAATCGGCAGTTAAGTGCTAACTATGTCCTTCCACACTCAACATTTTTACGGTTGGAAGGGTGCTTGCTATCTTATGCCAAGTGACAGGTGTAAATATGAAGTACTCGTAGTCGGTCTACCTTAAGTCCAGAGGAGCCGATCTTGCCTGCAGAACCTTTGTTTCCAGCTGCACCCTGTTGACAATCACGATATAAACAAAAGAATTTGCGAGTGCTACTCGATTCAAAAAGAGAAATACTATAAGTGAACTGCATTTTCTCGAATATAATCCAGAACAAAGAGAAGATGTACCTCCTTTCCTGGGTCACCTGTGGCTCCACCTACACCAGGAAGACCCGAAATACCCTACAAAACATGATTCGTTAGGAACAAGGCTAACAAGTGGTTTGATTTCCGCTACAGGTTTTAACTTAAACAGACAAAAAAAAAATTAATGAAGATGACGACGTACCCCATAGCCCATAGGTCCAGGTGAACCAGGCAGTCCGTTTTGCCCTGGTGGACCCTGCAAGGAAAAAATAACCGTAAAAAGTGTTAGTCACGTTGAAACTATTTCCTCCTGGCTTCCTGTAACATTACAACATTACACTGGAGTTTATCGATACAAGGTTAATGGCCACAAATTACTGGTTCAAGGAAGAAATGAAATTTGTAAGGGATCTCTAGACAATACAGAATACAATATAACCACCTAGTTTTGTTAATATCAAGACAATTATATCCAGTTCTTGTTTAATATTATTATACAAGTGCAAATTGACGCTTTCTTGCGTTGAGTGTGAAGGGCAATTTCACTAGAAAGGAGAGAGAAACGCCCTGACAGTACCCCGTTAAACTCTTATTTTTCCCCCGCCTCTCCCACCTCCCTTAGTACCTATCACGTATTGCAGCTCGAACAGATGGTGTTATAATTCAATTCAAAGACAGTTGCAAACAGACGGAAAAAACAAAGTTTGCAAAATGGAAAGAAAATAGAAAGGTGCTGGACACAAATCGAGTTACAAAAGATAACAGGAACTTTACCTGACCTCCAGTTGAGCCTCTGTCTCCTTTGTCCCCTGGTGCTCCTCCTGGGGCCTGTGAACATAAGGAACAAACGTGAGTAAGGCTTTAAACAACATTTACCATTCTATGAATACGAATATAGGAAAAGTTCATATGTGTAAGCTGCGTAAAAAAGATTTATTGAGTGAAAGATCATCGCAGTAATGTACGCAACTTAAGGAGTTGCAAAGTTGAGATACCATACCATTCTATACATTACCACATCATCCTATATAATACCATTCTATTCCAAACAGGCGATGTTATACAAATCTGCGCAGCGTATGAACAAGTGAATCAAATATCGAAAGAAACTTCGTATTCTACAGATTAAAATAAAGTACGAGATCATCTTCGAGAGGACTAATTCTTAAATGAATTATAAATACGGTAAGTGAGTTCTTCAAAAAGCTCAAATTGCCCAAGCCGCTTCCGCGAGTGCAATTTGGGCTTTTCAGAAAACTCACGAGTGCAAATAAATCACAAATTGAACGACAAAACCGTATGATAACTTGTTCATAGTAATAATAATACATGAAAAAATTTTGATTTATAATTTGCGCTGGTGTTGCCCTTTTTGCACTGGTGTTACACTTTTTACACTGGCGTTACACTTTCTGCAATGCATGGTGTTACACTTTTTACACTGGTATTACACTTTTTGTACTGGCGTTACTCTTGAACTGCACTGCTCTTAGCTAACCACAATCGAGTAACTTTTTCATGCATATTATCAAAAGAAATACACTTACATTTATTCCCGACATGCCGAGTTCACCTGGCGGTCCTATTTCACCGACACGACCCTTAAATGGAGCGGCACATTAGGATAATTGATCAGTGAATCCTGACGATAAAACAGTTCATTATAAAGTACGAAGACTGGACTAAATGCTTACCATCACCTTGCTAGATCAGGAAATAAAAACAATAACAAAGAAAGCATACCTTTTGTCCTGTTCTCCCGGTACGTCCTCTTTCTCCCTTCTCCCCCTTTTCTCCCTACAAAATGGAACAAAAGACCCAGAAAATGTTTCTCTCAGTCAATATGTAAGCAATATTTAACAATTATTCGCCGAAGGCGAAGTGATTCTCGGTGAATATTCACCGAGACGAAGTCGAGGTGAATATTCACCAAGAATCACTGAGCCTGAGGCGAATAATTGTTTTAGTATAAATACACAGGTGATTATTTCAAAAAAGATAAAAGCATTTTACAACACGAAAAAGTTTTATTTCATCAAAAGCGCGCGAACGACTGGCAGCCATTTTGTTCGTCGAGGTGATTATCGGCTGATAATCCGAGATAGCGAACCAATCAGAGCGCGCGATTTTGTATAATCACCTGAGTATTTATACTAAATAGATATAGACTTGGTAGTAAAAACCCGCGTATAAGAACCTAACATTTAAGAACCTGTTAGGCTAAAATTTCAGTTTTAAGCACCCTTCACCTAAAGAACCATTTTAGGCTAAAATGCTAAAACAGGTTCTTATTTTCAAAAAACAAAAAATAATCTTCTCTAAAATATAGAATTAAAAAACCTTCTCAAAATATATTTACCTCAAACAACTTTACGACCCCTCCCTGGACAAAATCCTGGATCCGCCACTGAAATTCTACTTTATTTCTTGACAAAAAGTTAAGAACCTAATTAAGAACCTAGTTAGCCTAATTTTACACTAAATACCATTTATATAAGAACCTGTTTAGGCTAACTTGAAAAAAACCTAGGTTCTTATACGCGGGTTTTCACTGTATCTGGAGCACCAGGCACAACATTATAAATGGAGTCAACGCAGAAAATGTAGTCTGAACACTAAAGAACACTTCTCCTGTAATGGACAGGGTACATAAAGCTAGATGCGTCTTGGTTGTGTTCTAACTACAGTCACATCATCTCTGATCGAACTATTGTCACTCACCGAGTTTCCAATTTCTCCCTCTCCTCCCTTGTCACCAAGCCCACCAGCTGCACCCTACAAAACAGAATGAACTTTTCTTTCTCAAGTTCTACAAAAACAAGCCCCGAAACACTCAAACTTGTTTGAGAAGACGAGAAACAGTAACAAACGTTTAAGATTTGAATTCTCCATGAATGAAGCTTAAGTACTCGACTCCCTTGAACACAGTTCTTGACATGTACATTTTGGCGTTGGCACAAAAAGCTTGCTCCTCGTGCATTATTGACATAAATAAAACACTTGAGGATTTTCAAAAACATTTCAAAAGTGCGAGGCAACTTCTTTGGCGTTCTCCAGAATTCTTACATGTTCGTCCACCTCAATAATATACCCACTGCATTTCATTTCTTTGCAGGGGTGGATCTAGGGAAGGGGTGAAGGGGGTGCGCAACTCACATCCCTCTTTTGAGATAACCAGCGGCTTTGTAATATAACGGTAGGTACGTGGTGTAAGCATCATATAGTGGTTCCCCGTTAGTGAATATATGGCATACATTGCTCTCCATAGCCATACACGATGCTTACACCACGTACCTACCAATATAACTGGTAATCTGCCAAAAAAAATACAAATAAATAAATAAAAGAAAAAAACAACAAGTGCTTTATTTGTGTTGAAGTATAACATGAGTGATAAGCCTTCTCCTTCGTTGTTCGCTTTTAAAATTTGTTCACGTCACCCGGCAGTTATGTCATTCCTTATAGGTGCATCCCCTCCTCGGAAGAATACTGGTTTTGCTCCTGCTTTGGTAAAGTTCGATAACATTTGAAAAAATATAGAACGAGTCGACTTAATATTGCTCCTCGCAAGATGAAACCGGCTGTACTTACAAGAGGACCGACATCGCCGGTTGAGCCTGGATGTCCTGGCAACCCTTGAAGTCCCTATCAATAGCAGTTATCCAGGAATGTTAGTGACGAAGAGATTGTATTAGCTGTTACGTATGGAAAGTAGCTTCATTGATAGAAGAAATGAATGAGCCAACAGGATATCATACCTCAGGCCCCTTCCCACCAGATTCACCCCAAATTCCGGGGTCACCAGCCTCTCCCTGTAAAAAAAAGTAACATACTGAGTAATAATACTGAGTATGTATATCCACCATCTCGCATAACACTACTCAAAGACACTTCACAGTATATTTAGTTGAAAAAACGTTTATACCTCTACTTTACTAATAGAGAATATTTTGTAGAAATTAGGTATAATTTTCTGGGATTTGAAACTCTTTTTTCGACCTACTGAGCATAATTATTTGAAGGAGGTTTTAAAGCAATTTGAGGCGATTCGAGGTGATTCTAGGGACGAAGTGAGACGATGTTTGTACTTAAGCGATTTGGGTGGTTTAATCACGATCTACCTTTTGTCCTTGTTTCCCTTGAAGTCCCTTAAGGCCAGCCTCTCCTGATTTACCCTATCGGAACACACACGAATTAGACTGAACAAATAAAACAAGCAAACAAGCATTGTTAACTAGACTTTATCTAAATAGCTCTAAGAAAAAAGCACATTATAACGACATTGATTGATCATCGCAGTTATGTACACAACTTAAGCAGCTGTGAAATTAAAGCCTGAAAAAAAAAACTCAGGCCTAAACGGGATTCGAACCCATGACCTCTGCGATACCGGTGCAGTGCTCTACCAGCTGGTCATGTTGTGAGTTCGTAATGAAGCACATTGCAACCAGATGGACAATCAGAAATAGTTTGATGCTGTGCTGGTTTGAAATAATGAATGTAATGATAATGATAATGAATTTATAAAGCGCACTTTTTCCATATGAATATGTTCAAAGGCGCTTTACACTTCTATTGGGTGAGATCGGACGTCAGCATGTAAAGGCGCATCTGGCTGCTGCTATCAGTCCATATATGATCTCACACACCCACCCAACCCATGCATGAATTGTCAGATGCAACCAGACGTAGAGATAGACCACCACACCGGGAACTACGTCCTCTACTCTTTTCGAACAGGGTGTGGGTTCTTTAACGTCCCACAGATTATTAGGAACAAGTGTTGTGAGAAGAGTCCTACGGTTTATCGTCCTTATCCGAGAAGACTAGAAAGTCTAACCATTTACAGATGTCATTACAAAGGCAGCACTTTCTCCTCAGTTATTTTTAAGACCCTGAGTGTTGGTCCGGCCGGGGTAACTTGAAAAGGGGTAACCTGAAAAGTTACAATTCACAGATCCTACGTTTCGACACTCCTGTCTAGTGATTTTTCAGGGGTGAGCTTTGCCCAATAACCCCTGTAGAAGACACTAGACAGGAGCGTCGAAACGTCGGGTTGATGAATTGTAACTTTTTGAGTTGCACTCATTATTTCAAACCAGCGTAGCACCAAACTATGCCTAGACTTTACCTCTTTTCCTGTACTTCCCTGGAATCCAGAAGCCCCGGTGTCACCTGCAGCTCCCTTTAAAAATAAAGCAAATAATTTTTTGGCTTATCAGAAATTAATCTGTTTAATTGTGGTAATGAGTATGGTTCCAGACAATTGTTTGCCTCAGAACTTGAACTGTATAGTCACTGTATAGATGATATGGATGCAATATGGCCGCCGGTCACGGTGTTTTCGACTAGCGCTATCCATTACCTTCTTCCGTTTACTAATGATTTGTTGTAAGTTTTTGACTTTGCTATTCATTGCCTTATTGTTAAGTGATCTATTTATCATGCTGACGCGAAATGCTGAAACCTCTATGAATTCTACTGGAAAGGACGCCAACACTGGAAAAGAAGCTGATCCTTCGAACACTGAGTTCTTTTCTCTTGCGACTCTGAGAGAGATGCTCCAGATAGAGGAGCGAATGTTTAAGAACATGTTTGAGTCGGTTTTGTCTTCCGTAAATACCAGAATTGACAATGTCGTTAAATCTGTCGCTGAATTGAAAGCGAGCTTAGAATATTCACAGCAAGACTGATATCGACGACTTAAAGGAAGCTGCAGACGCCATAGACGACATGGACGAAGAACTTGAGAACATCCAACGTGGCCTACATAAACACGAAGAAAAATTGGAATATCTCGAGAACCAAAGCCGAAGAAATAATGTCCGTATTGATGGCATTCGCGAACTATTCGGCATTATTTATACAAACCTTTATTCCCTGCTCTCCGTGAAAACCGATAGGACCTGGTGCACCAACTTCACCCTTAAAATGAAAGATACAAAGGAGACCTGACATATTGCTTTAATTACTTAAAATGTTTGTAGAAAACAAAAAACGGTCGAAGGTAAAGCAAGAGCTTGTTTTGACTGGAAAAACTGAGTGTTATTGAGCATATTTTAATGTAAGGAGGTGGCGGAAAAGCGAATTATTTCTCTGATCAAATAAACCGCTGCGTCATGCGTACAGGAGACGCATTATTGAGAATTCTTAAATATTTTATTTTATTAGAACACTCTTACATACATTTAACAATACTATTTTGTTACATACATTCTACTATACAAACGCTATATCTAAGATTAGTATAAATATTCAGGTGATTATACAAAATCGCGCGCTCTGATTGGTTCGCTCTTTCGGATTATTGGCCGATAATCACCTCGACGAACAAAATGGCTGCCAGTCGTTCGCGCGCTTTTGATGAAATAAAATTTTATCGTGTTGTACAATGCTTTTTCTTTTCTTTTTTTTTTTTTGAAATAATCACCTGTGTATTTATACTAAAACAATTATTCGCCTCAGGCTCAGTGATCATCGGTGAATATTCACCTCGACTTCGTCTTGGTGAATATTCAATAAACAGAAATGTTTTACACTAAAGTTTTGTTTCTTACCTTTTCGCCTTGTGCACCTTGACCTCCTACCAATCCCGGCGGTCCCGGGGCGCCCTAATAATAACAAGCAAACACTTAACTGTACTGCAGAATTGCATGTTTCTATGAATCTGTGTCATTACCAGTAAAGTTCAGTAACAATAGTTTTCAAAACAGCAATCCCCGAACCCACGCATGAACAAAAAGCCCGATAGCGATCCAGCCGAGTAAGTAAAGATAGTTATTCATTGTGGGCGTAGTTTCTAAAGAAACTGGTGCTGCGTCGGTGGGGAATTGAAACACAAGAAATTGCGATAATCAAACAAGCTGATAAAGTAATTTGTACTACCGTAAGGTAAAAGTGGGGTGCTGACGTTTCGAGCGTTAGCCATTCGTTCTGTTATCAACTTGTTTGATTATCGCGGTTTCTATAGTTATTCATTGACGACATCTTTTTAAGTCAGCAAAGGATTTCAACGACTCTGTTCTCCACAGAGAGACTTGAAACCATGCTTATCTGTCAGTTCAGAATACCTTATCAAAGAGATGGTGCAAGCGCAGAATCAGACTAACATTATATCAGAAGATAAGACTAGTCACAAATTACTTACAAACGGTCCTTGACTTCCAGGGGGACCTTTTCGACCTTTTAAACCAGCAACTCCCTAATGAAAAAGAATAACACAACCGATGTTGTCACTTAAAGACGAACCGTATTGTAACATTTTCCACAAACTAAAATGAATGTGCTTTTCCCCAGTTTGTTGGGGAACTGATGATAACGAACCAGAACTGCAAATAAAAGCTGAAAATATAAAAACCAAAAACAAACCCTACTAAATCAAACCAATTAAGGAAAAAAAGACTTTAAACCACTATGCAAATCAAGCGTAATCATAAACGTACGATATGGAACAAAACTCATTTCAAATGAGAATCGATCGTTTTTGGGAGAAGTCAAAAGAAAAGCTTTGTCAAATGAGTGTTTCGTATTTTGCGATTTCGGTCCCGAAATGTTTTAGGGGTCTTTTGCGACGCCCACTGCTGAACAAATGGCAGATTCAAACAAGTACAAAGCAAACCTTTTCACTGGCTGTTCCTTTAGGTCCTGTTTGGCCTTTCGGCCCGTCGTATCCCTGCAAAGTAAAAATAATAGAGAATGGGAGTACCTAAACAATATATAAATGGAACTGAAGCAAATATAAGTAATCAATAGTCGAAAAGCTTTCTCTAAATCTTGCTGAGTTCACCATGATATTTCTGGGATCAGAAAGGTTGGTTTTTAGAACCAAGACGAAGGATTATGAAACTTTATACTTTGGACACACTGGGCATGATCAATACGAGGTTGTAACCCAGGAGGGGGAAGCGGGTACACTAGAATACAGACATTTCCATGCGTGGTGATCTTGCATCTGGAAAATACTTTACTAAAATCGACCACGATTGTCGGTTTTCTTACAAATGCACGTTACCAAATATAAATCTAGTGAGGCCTACACTGAAGAAGAAAAAAAATGAATGTTTCTTACCGGCTGTCCTTCAGCACCACCATATGGAAAATACCTAACTAAAATCGACCACGATTGTCGGTTTTCTTACAAACGCACATTAACAAATATAAATCTAGTGAGGCCTACACTGAAGAAGAAAAAAAATGAATGTTTCTTACCGGCTGTCCTTCAGCACCACCATATGGAAAATACCTAACTAAAATCGACCACGATTGTCGGTTTTCTTACAAACGCACATTAACAAATATAAATCTAGTGAGGCCTACACTGAAGAAGAAAAAAAATGAATGTTTCTTACCGGCTGTCCTTCAGCACCAGGAACGCCAGAGCTACCACGTGGACCAGCCGGACCCTACATGGATCATGGATCTACAGTCAATATTGACAGTCACAGAATTACAACAGTGCTGTGGTGAGTCAATATTTTAGCAGTCTGTTCAACTATAAAGCTCGTTTTGATAGAAAAAGCAAAAGAATGAAAACGGACAAATATTATCATTAGGATGTCATCAGAGTTCCACAAACAGGGCACGATTTGTCCAATCCAGAAAATATTGCAGTCGAGTCTGGGCGACTACAGTAGAAGGATCTTTCTATGAGATCCGAGGACAATGGTTTTCAAAGACATCCACGTGACTTCAAAGACAAGGTCTGTGGTTACTGTTGTTTATTATAAATACTCAGGTGATTATACAAAATCGCGCGCTCTGATTGGTTCGCTATCTCGGATTATCAGCCGATAATCACCTCGATGAACAAAATGGCTGCCAGTCGTTCGCGCGCTTTTGATGAAATAAATTTTTTTCGTGATGCACAATGCATTTTTTTTCTTTTTTTGAAATAACCACCTGTGTATGTATACTAAAACGATTATTCGTCTCAGGCTCAGTGATTATCGGTGAATATTCAGCGAATAGTTGTTAAATAGTTGTACCCTCAAACGGGTGATACTATGGATTTGCCCCTGGTTTCTTCATCCGTGTAAAGCCGCTCTCTCATTTTAAGAGAAATTTCGGTCGTTTTCTTATCTTTTCATTATATGTTACCAATACAATGGAAACCAAGACTACATAAAATCTGTCTAATCAGGTAAATAAATAAATAAAATCTGTCTAATCAGGTAAATAAATAAATAAAATCTGTCTAATCAGGTAAATAAATAAATAAAATCTGTCTAATCAGGTAAATAAATAAATAAAATCTGTCTAATCAGGTAAATAAATAAATAAAATCTGTCTAATCAGGACATAAACAGCAGGAAAAAGTGTTTATGAGCTCTTACTTGAGGTCCAGGCTGGCCCATAAGACCAGGAACACCTTGACTTCCCATCTTTCCCTGTGGACAAAGAAAAGCTTTCGATGAGTTGATAGTAAATGACTCTCTAATAACACGGCAATATAGAACGCATTAGGAAGTCTACGGTGACAAAGGGCAGGAAAACAGTAAGTGTGGCTTTATCTTCGAAGGCTTAAGGAAACTAACGTTTGTTGGCGTAATTAAGAACTAAAAAGGGAAAAGTAACTCACGGGAGCACCAGAGGGGCCTTCATCTCCTTGTTCACCCGGTGGGCCCTGAAATAAAAGGAACCACACGTATGACCAAAACGCATAACAAGATTCTGCTAACTGCAAGTGCTGTTGTACGTAGACATAACCTGCACCTAAATGTTACGCTAAACTTGAAAATGACTCCGCTCATAAACATGTAAAAGGATTTAAGTTTAAGTGTTTCAAACTGTTTGTGAAAGAAGCCCACTACCGAACGCATCCGTAGTCTATCAGCATCTATTACATGAGCGCCACTCGACGCAACAGGAAGGTAGCGGGCTTATGGCTAAAATTTATAACGCTTCCCCACCTTGATTTATCAGTTACAGTCCAGGGTTGCCACTAAGATTTCAATTGCCGGGTAATTGTTGTTAGTAGCCGGGGAAGTCGCAAGCGGTCATGTGCCCCCCCGGTCATGTGCCCCCCCCCCCCACCCCACACACACACACAACACGTTTTGGTTTAGTTTAAGGACGAAAGTAGCCGGGGGTTAGGCTCCGAGGAGCCGGGGGAAATCCCCGAGTAGCCGGGGGAAATCCCCGGCCCCCGGCCCTTAGTGACAACCCTGCAGTCAATAACACTTTAAAACGTACTGTACATCTTGTATGATTTTTTAACAGCCCCGTTGGAAAAAAAAGTTTAAAGAAATTCAGAATATTAAGCTTACAAAGACCTGGAATTGAGTCCCGAAACTTTACGCATTTGCAAGTCGGACTCTTCTCTTTCTTTTCTCCCTAGGAAAGACAAGCGAAGACAGGTTAGGATTCCAGGAAAGTAGAAAAAAGAAAAAAGGAGAAAAGAAATGAAGAGTCCGAGTGCCTCCTTACAGGAGCTGCCACAGTTAGTCAGTTCTTGGGTTCGACAGACGAAGCAACCACCATTGATGAACAGATCTGCCAAATTGCAAAACGCATAGAAAACGACTGGAAGAAGAATAGATGGGGGTTAAACGATACATAATTTCCGCCAGTGCATACGTTCCCTATAGAATTTAGTTATGTGGCAGCTAACCAGTACAGAGGAGTTACTTTTGTCATTACTGTAAAGCATTTGGTCTGGCAAAAGTAACTGATCGGAAAGGGTGATTAGAGAAGAAAAGGACAAAAGAGTTCACGTTGTGATAACTAGCTATGCACTGTAGGAAAACAGCCAGAGGAACAACTAGGACATGTTTCTAATGTTCGTAAGTCAACAAATGTAGTAGCAAGTGCTGCATTTTGTTTGAAAAGGTCACTCAGTTTAAGGAGAAAACCATGCTCGAGTTTAAAACACAGTTGCGATCAAAAATGGATTATGACAACACTTGTAGGCATAAGCCACATATGTTTTGAAACATATGTTAAGAGATTGACACTAGTGACGTAAAGTTCATTTTATGGAGTCAGACACCATAAACATCACATTCTTATGCAGTTTCCGGTGCTAATCCTTAAAAAAAAAATGGGTGTATAAGACATTTAATGCGGGTTTGGGTTGCAATGCAACTCTTAGTATTCTGTGGCTCGAGCTCAGGTCAAGGTGTTGTTCTGATAAGCTTGCCTAAAGAGATGACTTTTACTGATGATTATCTTACCTGCACTCCAGGGGAACCTTGAAGGCCAGGAGGACCTATACCACCCTGTAAAGAGAAACAAGAAACGAACAACAGGGACGTTAACGGAGAAACTAACGGCATGTGTGAGCCTAACATACACGCCGGAAACAACAACAGACTTTTTATAATATACATGTACATGAATTACTTAGCAAGCATGAGGCAAAGATGGCCGAATAATGGCAAAGAGCTTTTCGCGTTTTTATGCGTCGAGTTAGAGAGGAAATAATAAAACCATTATCCAGCTATTTTGATCCAACAAGCTAGTGAATGGAAGATTATCTACAAGCCAACGAAAAACGAAAATTTTTCTTGCGAGTGAGCGTGAAAATCCCAACATGCAAACCCGTTCAATCTTGTTGGCTTAGGTAGCCAATCTCTGTACAGATTTTTTAACATCTAGCCCAGTAATACTGGCTATTGGAAAACGATTTGTTCTTACAAGTTAAGCGGCAGAACGTAGGAATCCAGGTGCGGTAAACCTGGTGGAATCAGTACTTCAAAAGGACAAGAATAGAAAACCTGTTGTCCAGTGTCACCAGTGTTCCCAGGATTTCCTTTGACACCCTTTTCACCCTAAGGAATGAGAAATGTCCACAGTGGTGGTTATACCTTTATGACGAGGGTGGGGTGGGTGGGGGGCGACAATTCTAACAAACGCCCGTTTGAGCACAACAATTTGAGTCTGAAAGTCGTCCCGAAAATCCGGAATATCCTCCCGATTTTTTTCGCAAACATTCCCGTATAAAGAGAAAACTTCCCGAAATTCTGATTACATTCCGGAAAGTGTATTCAGAGATAAGCTGTTTCTCAGTCTTGCTCGTGTAAGCGCTGTTATTAAATAATATACGATACACCGTTTGTGTGGGTTTGACAGTACTGCATCTTCACAGATCTTAAGTGTCAAAATTTGCAAAATATTATTTGTAGGTAACTTTGGGCAAATTCGAGTTTATTTTTAATCCACGTACCTCTTGCGTACTGAAATAAATATTGAGGTAGACACGTGTGGATGTCCCGAAATTTTTCTGTCATGTCCCGGAAAATATATCATGTTTCCCAGAAAATTTCCTTGTTAGAGTTGTCATCCTCCGTTTAATGAGATCAATATAGAGTAAGAACAAGTCTGAGCATGGATACATATGCATGATACATGCATAGATACATATGCATGAGACCATACATGAGCCATTTATGTTTAGAGATGGTAACAAAGTACGTTATGGGTTATCCAACCAATAGCAACGCACACACACACACACACATACACACACACACACACACACACACACACACACACACACAAAGCTCCCTGGCCTAATTGTGAAGACTAGTCTGCTTATCATCACAGTGGCTCTTATATGAAGAAAAGATTAAATTTCATAATTCAAGCATCATATAAAGCAAAGACCGCTCTACTTAGATTTGTCTTGGATTACCACTAAACTAGGGTTAAGTTCTAGGCTTTAGCCACTGTTTAGTCCTGCGTTAGTGGTAATCACTTTTTGAGGCCCCATTAGGGGTTTTAGGGATACGGGATATTTGCGAAAAAAATTATAAGGATACGGAATATTTCGGGGAAACGTTATAGGGATACAGGATATTTAGAAAAGAGATAGTGGGATATCGAGCGTCAAAGTTTTCTTATTTGACAGAATAAAACAGGTTAATTGTCAATATGAAAGACGCGAAAAGTAAAATAAAGTACTTGAAAATGCGAATTAATGTATTTCCCCATGAAAAAAAACATTGTTATCATGCTTCAAACCCTATTTTCACTCGATTTCTATTTTTAAGTATGAAACCGCACCGGAAAATGTGTTTTACATTATTTGGTAATCGGACTTATCACATGCAGTGATGTCATCAGTATTAACTTGAATTATAGGGATAATAACTACAGGAATTAATGGATACGGGATACTCAGACCCCACCTAATGGGGCCTCCTTTTTTTACAGTATAGCAACCAGGCCCTAGATAGCTATTTATCTAGTGGACATCTCTATCCACCCTTTTTATACGATTGAGGACTGATACAGTAGAGCAAAATTATCTCTAACCCGTGATCCCAGTGGACCAGGTTCTCCAAGTAACCCAAGTGTTCCAGCAGGTCCCTAACGAGTTCAATCATATCAGGCTGCTTAGTAGTCAACAACAAACGTATGTTGAAAAGAGTCATGAAGCATTAAACTATATTTGCAGTTACGCTGGAAGAGCTACGTACATTCACAGTTTTAAGTATAAAACTGTCACAATGTTTTTGAGGGAAAGTATTAGAAACATTTCGTGTCCATTATATGAATGATCGATTGGACACGTGTACTGGTGGTTTCAGCGGAGCTCCACAGCGGCTCGAAGAGCCGCAGAGCGGAGCCCCATAACTACCGTGCGAGGATAGAAATTGAGAAAACCACGCGTTTGAGTTTTCATGGTCATCGTGGCTAGCGGCATGGCTCGCGGGCGCGTGCGCCTAGCAACGACGACGACGACGACGACGACGATGTTCCCCAACATGGCGGCCATAGTCATCCGGGATATTTAGAAGGTCTGAAACCGAAACGAGGCTTTGTTTTCGCGCGCTTTTCGCGGCTTGCCGCGGACACAACCTGCAGCCAGCATTCTACAGCAGTCTACAATGTTTTGCTGAAGAAACGGATTATTCATAGCGGTTTTGTAGGAAACATTTTCTTCCTACAAGTTTTCAAGCGTTTTTGGAGGGACATAAGCATAAAGCTGAGTTCTTTCTACAAGTTTTCAAGCATTTTTGGAGGGACTGTGTGAGGAGCTCCGCTTTTAGGTTTGCCTAAATCTATTTAATACAGTTCGAGCGAAGTAGGAACAGTTTCGGGGCTTCGACGTTGTAAACGGTGGGTACGAGTGCTTAAACTGAGACTAAGTAGTTTCGCGTACCAGTTTGATTACAATGTTTTTAAGGGAAAACAAGTATAATTCTAAAACTAATACATCCCTGTACCGTAGAAACGAAAAGGTGACGCAATTTATTCTATCTCTTGCAACGATGGTAGTCAGGAATACATCGGGCAGACCAAACGTCAATTTGGTACCCGCTTAAAAGAACACCAAAAAGTAGTGTCTCTTTCATAGAAAGAAAACTCTGCCTTAGCGGAACACGCGTGCCTAATAAACCATGCTCTTAGGTGAGATAATTCTCGCATTATCACTACTAACCGCCATTTATACCATCAAAGAAGTCGATTAGAAGCTTGGATACCACGCTCCATAAACTGCGAAAATGGCTGGTTATTACCCGACGTTTATTTACACGTTGTAATTAAGTAACGGAATTCATAGCAGGCGTAAAAGGAGCGTCGCAGCCTTGCCCAATCACCCCTGAAGAAGATATTAGGGCAAGATTTCCGCACAGGTCCCTACTTCATTATGCATGCATGTGGCTGGATAATTTGTGTGTGGTAATGCACGTGCAAACTTGTCTTGTTTTCGAAGAACGAAACAGCACAGCTACCGCATGAATAATGAAGTAGGGACCTGTGCGGAAATCATTCCGATATTAGACAGGAATGTTGAAACGTCTACCGATTCAGTGAATTGTAACTTTTTAAGTTACATCAATTATCTTAAACCAGCATAGCATCAAACTATGTCTAATATAAACAGCTTGGAGAATTAACACGTCGCAATAAATACACTTCGCACTAACGTCTTTTCCTTTCAAACCATGAGGTCCTTGATCACCGGGCTTTCCGTTAAGACCCTGCCAAGTAATGAAAACATCAAAAATAATTACAAATGCAAACAGACTTTCTATGGCACACTGCACAGCGTGTTTTCCAGCCACAAATTGTCGCAGTTCATTTGTTTCCAGAGTTAGAGCCATGCTTTGTCTTGTTTGTTAGGTGTGTTCTACCGTTTAGTTAAAAAATAGCACGGAACATTGGAAGAGTTGTGTACACAAATCCTATGATAACTCATAATGAATTTATTGAAAATTTGTGGGGTTTGAGCAGTAAATGCGGCAAACACATTTGAAAAACTAAAGGTGATGAAAAATGGTAGGGTTGTGGGATGTGGCTTGAAATGATAATGTCAAAATGTAGTAAGGGTATGTAAAGCCACACATATGCGCACTGAGGCAACAGTGGTGGAAGGGATAAAACCCTATTACTACCAAAAAAAAAAGATGAAAAAATTGAGCTCAAAGGCCAAGGACATTTGAAAAACTCTCCTGTTACGCAACAACAGATGTCAATGATTTGTTTGGCTGAGATGAGAGAACATCCATTCCATACCTGAGGTCCAGGTAAGCCTGTGACTCCTGCTGTACCATTTGGACCAATCATTCCCTGTGAAAATGCACCAAAGTGAACAAACTGACAGACAGAACGTATCGTACATGTGGGACTTTGGAGTCTGCATAATTGTGTTATACATTCAATGTATTGTGTTCTGTTGGTAAAAACATGTGCAAAAATATGAGTTGGATTGAGATCACATCAATTAATCCCAAACAGTCCAAAAAGTTGAAACTGAGTGTAAAAATTTGAAATTAAAGTTTTGTGTGTATATTATTAACAAGTAATCATATGCTTTTTAGTCCAATTTTGTATAACTAAGCACTTGTAATTTTTCCAAGACAACAAATTGCATTCGCCTTACCTTACAGGCTCATGCAATTGTTTCAGTCTTTGGAAAATTTACTTGTGAATATTTATTCCAAATTGCACTAGAAACCATTTGATAACATATACAAATAAACTCTGTGAACAAAAGTTCTGAGATTGATGATATGATTGGCTAAAATCTGATGTTAAAGACAGGTTGATTAGCACAGTGCAAGACTGAGTTTTGACTATCACATCCTCAAAAATGGTCGTAAGAATAAAGTATGACTAAGACTAATGTTTCCCAAATAGCAAGAGTTCTAAGGAAAAATCAAAATTCCAGTTTAAGAAATACAGCAAGTGCATTATATGAGAAGCAGTTGCACTGGATAGGTTCCAATGTTTAAAATCAATTGGTAATGGAAGGTTAGACATCTGCAATTGTTCAGAGGCTTATTAATGCTAGATTGGGAAATAGTTTATCACTGTTACTGATAAGCTCCAATCAACGTTGAAACTGACAGCCTTGCCCTAGGAGAGAACAGCAAAGAGATTTCTAGGTCAACACAAAACAAGAATACAGTACTTCGCTGAAGATGTGCCAGCTAACTCACTGGATAACAGTATTAGACATTCACATTCTACCTCAGAACTTAACCCCATCGCACAAAAATGTATATAAAAAAGCTTCTTCCATCCAGTTTAATCCGACAAAAATTTTGCTACCAATTACAATAATTTGCAAACTATAATAGAAAAGGATGGTAGTAAAGAGAATAGTAAATACTTATGTACCGCAGGTCCTGTGGGTCCTGGATTCCCCATTGCCCCTTTAGCACCAGGTGGTCCCTTGATTTAATGAATGTTAATGTGTCAAATACATACCTCTTACTAACCGAGTTCGAGGTCCCTACTGTAAGTTACGGACCAAGTTTTTCTGCTCGGATTTATGGCCCAAGGGTGAAGCGCGCGGGCCATGAATCCAAGCGGACAAAACGAGGATCCATAATTTACAGTATGGACTGAGAAAAAAGGTTTGTAAGATATTTATTATATCTCAAAACAAACTTTTAAATTTTGCGGGCCGTACATTAAAGTATGGCCTGCTAAATTGACCACTTACAGTGCACGTACTAACTGAGAGATATAATAAAGGTGCATACATACCAGTTAATAAAAGAAAATAAACGAACTTAGCTATGAAAATACAATAAATTTGATCTTATACAGCAATATTAAATCAATATGTATCATTGTGTCAACAGGCTATGACATGAATTGAAGGTGAATTTACTTGTGCCATGCAGTGTATAATTCATACCATTTCACCCTGTAATCCTGGCTCTCCAGTATTACCCAATGAGCCCTGTGGAGAAAGATACAAGAGAGACAGTGACTCTATGTAAGTTCACGATAATGAGTTATGGATGGTAGTTGGCGCAAGCTATTGTAAAATTTTGTCTTTTCAACAATAGATTTTTAGTACAGAAATATGCATGAATATTTGTCTGAGAATGTTTCTGAGAAGTGTGTGGGTATTGCAGCATTACACATGCGTAGGATGAGTATAAAACCACCATAATGCATGCAATTTACACACGTGTCAAGTTCACGTAAATTGTGTATCAAAATTTACACCCAATTTGTGTGTAAAATTTATACGCAATTTACATATCAGCGATATTAGAATAGTCACTCCTGTTTAACATTCATCTTTAATGTTACCTACCTTGATTCCATTCAAACCAACAAAGCCTTTCCTGCCTCTTTTACCACGATCTCCCTATAAAAGGTAGAATGCTAATAGCAACAACAATTTTTACTACTTAACCCTTTCACTCCCTAGGGGTCTCCATTTTACAAGTAAAATTGTCTGGTGTTAGACAGAGTAAAATTGTCTGGCATTAGACAAGAGTAAAATCGTCTGGTGTCAGAGTAATATCGTCAGGTGTTAGACAGAGTGAAATCTATAAAGTCGCTCTTGGGAGTGAGTGGGTTAATATTTGTTGACTATCATGAGTACCATACAATATTATACGTTTCAATGCACATTTCTCATTAGAGGTTGAGATACGGAAATCCTAATGGATGTTCTCTGATATCTATACAGTCGTGTTCTGAGGCTGTTATGCTGGTTGTAAACCAACTTAAAAATTTTGAACTGAGGAAATCCAAACAGAAATGGTTATTTGGTTGTGTGCAGCATAACTTGCCTGTTCTCCTTGTAGGCCTCGGAACCCGCGACGACCACTCTCACCCTTCAGAGAAAAGATACAAGAATTATTTACCTCCAAAGGGTCAAAGTGAATCCATTAATTAAAAAATTAGACCAGTGGTTCATTTTCATAAGGTAAAATGTACTTTACTTGTAAGAGCTGGTACAAGAGGCAGTAATAATTATTTTAGTTACAAAAATAATAAATCATGGAAAGGACAGCCACTCACACCTAAATAGGAGATTGTCTAAATTTGTCTTACCATTCCAGCAAAAGCCATCATTGTTATCATCATAATAATATGACTAAAGAATATTGCAGTCTCTATATAATGTATACTTTATATGCACATTAACTATCATCAAAATGTATATCTTAAAGCAACAGATTATGTACTTGAAAGTAAACGTAATGTCCAATCTCACATACCTTATCACCTTTGTTTCCTTTCATGCCTGGACCACCAGGTTCACCAACAAGGCCCTGAAAAAATTCATGTGTAGTGATTAAAGAATGCAAGTACATGTAAACACAAGTCATTATTTAAGTGCCTACATAGATTAGACTAATGTCAAGTACAATCAATGTTGAAATAATAATAATAATTATCATTATTATTATTATTATTACTATATTATCTGGAGAACTATGTCCATGAGAAAGTAACTTGTTGGGTCAATGAAGTGGCTCAGCTCGCTGAGTTTGCACGAGCTCAACCGCAGGCCAGCTGTGCTGCATATACATTTGGCTTAAAACATCGTTGGACCTACTTCCTGAGAACTCTTCCTGATATCCACGATCTTCTAGAACCCCTCGAAGATGCTATTTCTCAGGTGCTTGTACCAGCAATCGTAGAGCGCAAGTGTAGTCAACTGGATAGAGAGGTTCTAGCACTGCCAGTGTGGCTAGGTGGCCTTGGCATGAGCAACCCATGCCACAAAGCAGAACGCGAACATGCATTGTCTATTCAAATGACTTCCCCTCTTGTCGAAGATATCTTGGCTCAAACTCATCAGCTACCCGATGAGTGCCTCATCAAGTCAGTGCATCAGGCTGTCAAATGCGAAAAAGCTAAGGAACTTACCGAGATTGCTGAAAACCTAAAGCATTCCATCAGTCTGCTTATGTGGAGACAACTTCACAGTAGATCACGCAATGATTTGCAAACGAGGGGGTTTTGTCATCCAACGTCATAGAGCTTAGATATCTTGAGGCAGATCTTTTGAGTATAGTGTGTAGCAATGTCGAGGTCGAACCAGTTCTCCAAGATATCTATGGACAGCAGCTCAGTAGAGGGTCCAATAGAGCACAAGACGCAAGATTGGACATTCGCGTACATGGCCTCTGGGAACCCGAGAGCTCGGCATTTTTCGATGTGAGGGTGTGTCACTCTAATGCCGAGTCTTACAGGGACCAGGAGCCACAGCAGATCTACCGCATTCATGAAAACGACAAGAAGCGGTTGTACTCTAGGAGAGTGCTGGATGTCGGCCCTGGTTTGTCTTTGAGGAAGACGGGTGAAGTGCCGTTCCGCGTATGATTATAAAAATTGTGACATTGAAGTCGCGGCCGCCGAAGGAGCCATGGACTTTTCTTAGATTTTAATTAGTTATAGATTATATTCGGAGATTTTAACTAGTAAAGTAAATTAGGGTATCTATTAATTTAAAAAAAATTATCATTATTTATTATTATTATTACTATTATTATGTTGAGAAAAAAAGAGAAAAAAAGATGTTTAATATCAGTGGTAATTGCTAAAGATAATAGTAGTAATTAGTAGAGAAACACTGTCATGGATTATACTTCAAGAAATATTGAGATATGATCTTTCCTTTCTAACAGATATGAAGGTACAAATTTCGTTTTAATTCCTTCTAAGTGAAGCACTGTACATAGTTCTTTTTTTTGAGTATTGAATAAAGATTTTTTAGATTTTAAAAATTATTATGTTGTATGAAATAAATCATATATTTGCAGTATTGTAAACATAATTTTTTTAGCATTGTAATTATTTGAAGAAAAGTGCTTACATTTTTTAGATATAATCAGTATTTTTTGGTATAAATGATACTTCCAAATAATGTACAAATTGGTTTTGAAGTGTTAATAAAGGTTTCTTCTTTATTAGTAAAAAATGTTTCTAAAAAAAAATTACTATATTATTATTATTATTATTATTATTATTACAATTTTTATATTATCAAGTTCATTAGATAGAGTTCATGACAAGAAAGAGCGTACAGACTCTAGATGATGACTTACTGGTACTTGTAACTGGTAACACCATGCATGATAAATGTTGTTCTTACTGTTGTCCCCTTGCGGCCTGGTGCTCCAGGTTTCCCAGGACTGCCTGGCATGCCCTATAGAAATATAAACAGTAGCTAATTTTCTCAACATGTCCTTCTGGTTGAAGTGGTATCTTTTACTGTAACAAAGTGTGCAGTTTACTTTCTATGCTAACAACTCTTAAATCAATTTAGTATATGGAATAAATGGTATATTTGCAATAGAACATAAAGGTAGATTGAGAATAATAATGATGATCATTGTCATTATGTACCTTATAACCAGTCATTCCATCAGGGCCTTTGCCTCCTGGATCTCCTGGGGGACCCTATTAAGAAAGTTTTATCACATATTTTAATAATGAAACTTTCAGCTATATGCTGGTTTTACGGTTACCAAACTAGGTTAATTTTATTGTTTGGATAAATGCAGTTTTGAATAATGACAAGACTATTGTTTCTAAACTTCAAAGTTTGGTCATTGCACAGACAGGCATCAGTTTAAATTGAGAATGGAGATCATGTTTTGTACCTGTGGCCCTAGGGAACCACCAGGACCTCTTGGCCCCACAGTGCCTGGTAACCCCTATAAAGGAAAAAATAAAAGTAAAATTACAATACCATGTTCTACTTAAGAAATAGAAAACATTTTCTTCATGTTTCTATCCAGTTATACAAACACTTTTTGGGAGAACGAGAAATCAATTACTGTAGTGTTCACTAAAGTTCAGACATTATGAAGCCTTGTAAAATAAGCCTCAGTTTAGGCCTAATGTAGAATTGTAAGTAATAGAATTATAGGCTAATGAGAACTTACTGCATGGCCTTTTGCACCTTTCTCTCCCTTAGCACCTTTGGAACCTGGATTTCCCTGTAATAATAATGAGCGATCAGGCGTTTCAAACAGACTGCAAGAAAGAACTGAATGTTGGCTATAATGGTTAGATTGTGAAATGATGTTATGAGAACAGCCCATGAAAGGTCAACTGACATTCACTTAAAAGTGAGTATTCATACTCACTTTCTACCTATACAGTGTAGTACAGTATATTACAGTCTGTTGCAGCTATTTGACCAATTTTCATGTTATAAACATGTTAAGATTCCACTTCCCACATTTTCCAAATTACATTCCTACACCATTTCCAAAAACAAAATAGGTTAAAACTCCATTTAACCTTTTCTCCTCCATGTCCATTCAAACCATAATTTCCTGCAGGTCCCTACAGGAATAAAAACAAACAGACAAAAAGTAAGCAAAATAAATGAGGGAAAATAAATAATAGATAACGTATATGTGTTGTGATGTGTATCACATATCACACATGAAAACTACTACATGCTTATTGACTAAGTGGGAGGGCTGGATGGGAAAATATTTGGCTCAAGGTCTGTGTGTTATGAACGAGTGTCAAATATTTTCCTGTCTGGCCCAGCCTAACTGAGTCAATAAGCATTTTATCATATGACTACTAATTAACTAAGTTTTGAAAAATTCGAAAATTTGCTTTTATTCTAAATAGGAAGCGATAGCCTGGCATGCACGGGAAAAATTACAAAAAATAAAACATTCTACAATAAAAATTCTTCCTTCATTATTTTTGAGTCAGAACAAGAAATTCACAATTCATCGAAAAACGTGACCTATTTTCTCTTGTTTTCTTTTGATGTGTCTTTTTTCATTTTGAAATAAAGCCAAACAAGTGCACTAGGGCCGGATGGCTTTTTCCGGACCAGCTCATGTCAACCCGTCAGGCCCAACACACGTCAGCTTTTACTATAGTTCTCTGTAGGATTGCACAAGCAGGGCCAGGAAGGTCATGATAATACCAGTTATTTACAATCTCTTAATTATAGATACCCAATACATACATTACAGGGGAATATTTTTTAAGTATAATTATTAGTACAGTAATTAACTTAGTTCTTACTTTATCTCCTCTCTTTCCATCTGGGCCAGTTGGTCCTTCTAACCCACGGTCTCCCTACCAGGTTTATTGAGAAAAGTCATTATTTAACACCCATCAATTATCAATATCAATTACATTATAATTATTGTAACTGAGCAGGCTCTTCCAGGTTTTGTGAAGATGAACAGATTGAGTTGACTTCACTTTAAGATGTTTTTGTTATATACAATTAAACAAGGTTCCTTGCATATGCGTAGTTCAAAGTAATGTAGGAAAGGTTTGGATGATCAGCACTTGCCTGATGTCCTTGCACTCCTCTGGAACCCTGGGGTCCTATGACTCCCTAAATCAAATCATGCAATAGACAGTACATGTCAGCCATATAACTGAGCAACAAAAACTAACCTTGTGTAAAAATGCAAAAACTGGTTTGCAGCAACAAAAATTATCATGCGCTAATATAAAACATCAGACATACGGAAAACAACTTCAAAACAAGATACAGAAACCACTCCACATCTTTCTGCCACGCTAAACACAGAAACTCCACCGAACTCAGCAAACACATATGGACCCTTAACGACAACAACATTGAACACTTTATTTCCCGGCGCATCCTGTCTTCACACTCGCCATATAACAGCTCAAGCAAAAGATGTAACCTCTGCCTCAAAGAAAAATTCCTAATCATCTGCCGACCCGAACTATCCACGCTAAACAAACGTAATGAGCTTGTGTCTTCTTGCCGCCACAGAAACAAAACCCTCTTACACAATACCTGAAACTTAATGATCACTATTATTATGTAAATTTAACTATACTGTATATAAGCGATGGTAAAGGACATTCTTATCGAATCCCCTGACGAGTGGGCAACCACGAAACAGGCTTGTAGGGATAAACGTGTAGTTTGTTTGTGTGTTTTTTTCTCCCGCAACAACTATTTCGCTCTACGTTTATGTATTGAGCACTGTTTAACGTTAATCAACTTTTACGCTTTATATATGTATATATACAAATTAATCTAACCCCAATCCAAGTGGCTACATCTGCAGAAACTGTACCATATACCAGGGTTTAAATGGTTTGAACCCTGGAGCCCCAGTAGTTGGCTGTTGAGTTTGATTGTCCAGGTGTAAGTAGTTCTGAAAAGAACTGCTGTTGATGACATTGACTGACGCTTAGACAATCTGAGCGGAAGTCATCATCAGAGTCAAGTGATTCAACAATGACTTACACGTAACAAGCAAATCATTTGACTCTGGTGATGAGTTCTGCTCAGATTGTCTAAGCGTCAGTCAATGTCATCAACAACAGTTCTTCTCAGAACTACTTACGCTGGTACGATTAAACTCAGCAAACATATACCAGGCGTGTTGAATTTAAATAACTTACAGGCTTTCCGGGAGCACCAAGTAGTCCCATAGGGCCAGTGGAACCTTGAAATCCCTACGATAAGGTACCATAAGAAACTTTAAATCATTAGAATATTTAACACATCTGGACAGCAAAATATGGACCATTCTGGATTCACACATACAGTGCAAGAAAGCAATGATAGATGCCTGAAAATATCTGTATAAAATTATTATTAATAACAAATACCATCACAATAATAACAATTGATCTGAGATTCATTTACCTGAGGTCCTGGATCCCCAGGTTCACCAAGAGGACCAGTTTCACCCTATGACATGATTTTTACATTAAAAAGAGATCAGCAAAGAAGTCATGATCAAATAAACTCAGTAAAGAAAGTACCAGAAACCCATAAGTCTTGAAACATGTATGCAACACGTGTTCACAGCTTGTCCAGATTCAACCCCAAGTACCATATTTGGTAACAGCTTGCATACTTGCATGCATACTTGGAATTTGCTGGCACTGTCCCGATTCAGTGGACACTGGCACACTGTAAACAACACGCATTGGCTACAACGTTGTATCCACCATGTTCTGAGCAGAGGTTGGTATTTCTAGGCAAGTCAGTATAAAGTACCTGGTATGTTAGCCAGTCTGATTGGTTTATTTTGTTTCTCTTGAGTTTCCAAATATGGTAGTTGGTAGATTGAATATGGACAAGCTGTGGTTAAAGACATTCCAAGGCAGTTACACGTTTTAAGTCTGATGAGTCTCCGAGAGTACTCAATAAGTAACCTTTATAAATACTGAAAACCAGAGTTAAACACCTTTCGTCTGAGAGTATTAGCGTATAATCATCATCATTATCATCATCATCATCATCATCATAAAAATAAGTAGCATTTGAGTTACATTGAACACTGGCAAACAAGAGCCAGGTGAAAAGGGAGAAGTTCAAAAGTCCTACATGTTGTTGTTCAGGCTTTTAACAAACCTCAACTTAAGCACACTTTACAGTGGCCAGAGGGACAATCATGCACAAATAAAGGCCTTGTATTGGCATACTGGTATAATTTACCTGACCACCCTCCACTCCTGGAAGTCCACGCACACCTGCCTTACCAGGAAGCCCCTGTTCAAAAGCAAGAGTAAGACAGTTGATAGTCTTCCTGATACATAGTTTACAATAACAATCATAATTATTGGTCAGAATTGCAACAACTATGATGATGAGTTGAATATCGTAGCCTGAAATATGAAATCTTCATGGTAACACAAGTGACCTTGTTGCACAGATTAACTTCTGACTTTGTAAGCAAACTGCTTAAAGAAATCTTACATCAAATGCAGCACCTACAGTTATTTGCACTTCCAAATTTATCAACCCTGTAAGCATAATATGAAGATCAACATAGCCAGGACAGTTAATTAACTGTTAGTCAAGCAGTAAGTACATACCAATGGTCCTTGAATTCCTTTTGGCCCTTTCCTTCCATGTAGACCCTAACAATAAATTTACTTAATTCAATTAAACAGTCTTCATTTGTAATGGTTATCTTAGTCCATAACTTTTTGATTAGAAGTGCTGTGGGTCCATGGTACTTAGAACAAGAGAGGCATTCTGATTTCAGAAAAAAAGGAACAATTCTCAATAATTTCAAACTTTAAATTTAATGCACCTGAGCATAATATGTATTTAAGTATGCTGTATCAAGATCACATGGGCTTAATTTTACACTACAATTGGCATATTTCACTGCCAAAACATGTCAGCAAAAACATGTCTACTTTGCTATAAGCATTATCACTCCTAGAAAATTCATGGCCTTTTCCGTTCATTTGAAATCTGCTTTAATAGTAACACTTTTAATCTTTGGAAATGAACCTCATACCCGATGTCCAACAAATCCTGGTTCTCCAAGAAGCCCTTTAGTTCCCTGAAGACAAAAGAGAAAGGTCACATCGTCTGAAAGAAGTATCGGGTCTGTCCTCGTGTACCGGTACACAAGAACCAATACAAAAGACCAAACAATACATTAAAGCTAACCAATGACTTCTAAACAAAGAAAATACATTGGTTATTCCCTTGTGTACCGGTATACGAGAACAGAACCAAAGTATCTAAGACATGTCTAACTTTGAATTTACTTCATTCCATTTTTGACCGATGACACTATACCAGTGCTGATTACATTAGGCAATCAGCACTGGTATAGTGTAGTACATCAGCAATCCATAAAGGCCAGCTGCCAATACTATGAGTGGCAGCACTGCAAACCTCATGTTTTATAGCAACTTACCATCTCACCTGGAGGGCCTGGGGGTGCTGACTTTCCAGACATCCCAGGTGGTCCCTAGCAGCAAAGAAACAAGTACATCTGTAATCAGCTCACTGACAAATTGAGACTAATAATAATTATATGCAACGAGCAAAGACCAATACCATATCTATCCAAGTATAGTGCACACTTCGTTCCCAAGAAATTACCCTTTGAATTTTTACACAGATCCCATTGTTTGGGAAAGTTCTCATTTGCATACTCTAAACAACAAAACAAAAGCTTAACTGTAACTGGTTGTCAATAACTGCAGTTCAAGTTACTATAAAAAAAGTTATCAGTTTTGATCTGTGAATGAATTTAACTGATCAGAGCTTCAAGGTACAAGAAGAATTAAGTGATAGTACTGTTGGTGTGATGCAAATTAAAATTGGACAATCATTATACATGGTTGTGGATTATACTTTTGTAATTCCATTACATGGCTACTCTCAAGATGTCTACCTTTTAATCATTCTGTTTTCTCTGAATGTTACTGTTTTCTCTTGTGGAAATACTTGACACTAAAACATAATCCAAATTAGATACCTATACATATCAAAAATTAGTATCACCCAACTAGTGGACTAATGCAAATGCCGCAATCTGATTGGCTATGCTACTAGTGGTCTATTAGTAATAGTCCTCGAGTAGCGAAATTCGTGGCGCTTTCTTTTGTTTTATTCCCAAATAAATCTTTCTTCAACTTGCATTTGCTAACTTTATTATTGCTTTTGCTGTCCGACTAGTTGGGTGATACTAAAACAATTAGACCCTTCGCCCTCAAGGGCTACGGATCAATAGCCCATTCGGCTTCGCCTCATGGGCTATTGACCCGTAGCCCTTGCGAGCTGCGGGTCTAATTGTTAAATATCAAGGCAATGGAACTTACTCTTATGCCTTTGTCTCCTCTAAAGCCCTTTGGTCCAACTATACCAGGAAGTCCCTATGAAAATAATCAACGAAGTATGTGATGTAATCTTTAATATATTCATCAGTATACTCAATAATGTTTGCAGAAACCACCTTCTTTTGTCTGAATACTTGATGACATCATGAATACCAAGACAGTTTGGATTTAGATGTGACTAAGATATAAACGTCAAGTATGCAATTTGGTCATAAAATATGATGATGCTTAGGTGGAGAAATCTACGTGATACTGATCAAGACCTTTAGCATTTTGACTCTTAAATACTTACAAGTACCTACAGCAGTTTGAGATTTTTCTTGGAAAAGAGTTTTAATACTAAAAATGTTACATCTGAACCAACAATAATATTAAATTATATATCTTAAGATTATGTTTGATTATAATGAACTGTGTTAATACTGATAAGGGAAACCACCAATCAAAATGTAACAGGGTATTCACATACTGGATGTCCAGGAGGTTCAATTACTTGTATGACTCTTCTAATTCCTTTGTTAGTGGTAGAAACTGGACCCTGTCAAAATTTATAAATGTAAGCATTTAAGATGATCTGGCAGCAATACCTCTTAAAATTACTGCATTGTGTCCGATTCAAAGAAAATGTCATTGTAAAAACTATGCAGTAACTGTAGCAATTTTGCATCATAATGGAAAAGGGGGCACTTCTTTAATTAACAATTATTCGCTGAAGATGAAGTGATTATCAGTGAATATACACCGATAATCACTGAACCCGAGTCAAATAATTGTTTTAGTATATTACACAGGTGATTATTTCAAAAAAAGAAAAGAAAAAGCATTGTAGAGCATGAAAAATTCTATTTCATCAAAAGTGTGCAAACGCCTGGCAGCCATTTTGTTCATTGAAGTGATTATCAGCTGATAATCCGAGATAGCAAACCAATCAGAGCGTGCGATTTTGTATAATCGCAGTATTTATATTACCGGTAATAGCATATATTTCCCAAAACCATTCCCATGGTAGAAAGTATACACTGTAACATAAGGTAAGTTGTAACCTATACAGACAAAGTAATAATTTATATAGCAAGTTCAACTGTTTATAAATGCAACACAGCAAGTTTTCTCAAACTATGTCTATAAATATCAATGAAATGCTCTTTATCCTTTGTCATGGTATTTAACATTGTATCATGGCAACTGATACTTAATATTATCAAATAATATATGACTCACTTTACTTCCAGATGGTGCTGGCATGGAAACCTGTTGTATAAGATAAAATGTAAATTAAATGTGAGAAAAGAAGGGAAAAAATTTAAGATTGTATGGAAACTATTACTGTTACGACCAAGCATTAGTTATATGGGCAAATGGACGCATTACATACATACTTATAACTACAGTGTAGATAACTGTTTTTTTTAATACCTTTCAGCTGAACAGTCCAGTCAATTCAAGTGATTTAAAACACACAGATCAGAGTGGCATCAGAATGCATAACTAATGTTAAATGGCCATTAAATCAACTTTGATATTTGACTGCATATGGTTGCCGACAGTGTCAGGATGCATATATTATTTATTTATAAGTAAATTTCAATTACTACTTACACCACTCTGGCCTGAGGCGGTAGACATATTCTGAATTTCCTGCAAGACAGATTTAAATAGGCCACCTTCACAATCACATCTTAATTAATAACCCTTTCACTCCCAAGAGTGACTTCATAGATTTTACTCTGTCTAACTCCAGACAATTTTACTCGTAAAATGAAACCCCTTGGGAGTGAAAGGGTTAAAAACTATCTCCCGTAACCCTTTCACTCTCAAGAGTGACTTTATAGATTTTACTCTGTCTAAACCCCAGACGATTTTATTTGTAAAATGAAACCCATTGGGAGAGAAAAGGTTAACAGCAGCAGAAACTTATAAAAATCAAATCCAAGTACGTATTTGCTGCTCTGATATCTTTTAATGGCCAATAGTCCTTTAAAAAGTAAATAAGCGTATTTTTAAATCCTTTCCACTCAGGTTACATATGCATGTAAGATCACTATCCTACAGTAGATATGAATGGCCTTATATCTTATTTCATTTTCTAAATTAAGATTTATCTTGAAAGACAATTAAGAGATCAAAGTATATAAAGGATTCAATATACAAAAACCTGTGTGTGTTTTCCAGAGTTAATTTCCCAAAGTGTACAGTTATCAGAGACAATTCTGCTGCAAAACTCATTCAAAGCATTGTCATCATCCACCAGAAGAAGATTGCACAATAATTCCTAAAAATTAAATGCTAGAAGTAACTGATAAAAACTTCAATAAATCTATAAAACTGTGTTTATCACCTAATGGGCAAAGTTACTGAATGCTGATTGGCAGAGACAGAGGGCACTTTTCTTAATCACAAGGGTACTTTTGGTAATCAAGAGGATCTATATGATTACTTGATACTGATTAGTTAACAGTTTGTTAGTAACAAAGCACTATTGTTGCAATATTTGGAATTGTGTTTATAACATTGGGCAAGCACATATTTGAACTTTAAAACTCTAGGGAAATGCTATAAACCATGAATATGTCAGTTTATAGAATTTAATGCACAATGTCTGGTTCTAGAAAATGTCCAGGGTTTTCTACTCCTAGACCCCGACACCCCTAGAATCTCCATTCCAGGGCCTCTTTGTGATCCCCAATGGGAATTTCTGCAACCCTCAGGAACAACACACTATTTAATAAAGTAATTTATCAATGTCATAGTTGTCTGTTCAAATGGCAATTTATCAATATATAAGTTTATCTCTCAATCATTGGCTATAGAATAGTTTTACAAGTCATAAATTACACATTTTTAATCAATAATGTGATATTATTTATTGGGCTGAAGGCATATATAAAACAAATCAACCTACACAAGTGTGGACATAATGGGCAAAGATGGGCTACAGTAGACAGCTGGTTATGATCCAAACTCATATATATGTACAGTATATTGCTAAGCCAATGTAGGTTAATTGATCAACTTGCTGATGGAAGTCAAATAATAAAGATACCATAAACGCTATAATAACCCCCAATCTCTAATAAGCCCCTCCCCCCCTCTACAGCCCCAATTTCATAATAACCCTCCCTTCCCTCACCTTGAATTTTGTGTAATATATAGACAAATGCAGCAAAATATGGTTTTAAAAGCTGTTTTTACTCTGGAGCTTTGCAGTACCAACAGTAAACTTCAAATGAGCTACTTTTTGCGCTCTCTTGCAAAGTTCTGATTTCAGGACCTTGATAACTGCTCTTGACTTGAGGACAACAGAGCTCTTGAGGTCATAGCGGAGTAGCAAATTGACTCTGACCATGACGTTGACAAAATTGATGTTGAATTAAAATCGCAGAGACTTGTTTAAAGTCTGACAGCCTCGAATGTTCTTTGTATAAACAATGTCAGTCTCCTACACTTGCCTAGCAGTCTAAATATATTGCAGTAAGATGTAGAATTGTATTTGAATGAGTGCATGAGAAATGATTGGGTTTTAAATGGCCAAAGACGAGCCTACTACTATATACTGTATACCAAATGTATTAAAGCTGAGTGAGATTTTAGAAGACTGGTATTTTGACGCTCAATTTTTTAATGAGCTCCGCCCTCTCTCTGGCAACATGAGCTTATGCATACATGTAATAAAAATTAATGTCAGGATACTTGGTAAAAGGAAATCCAAGTTAATTCTCCAAAAAGGATTTGAACTTATAACATGACAGATCTTTTTAAGTAAAACAAAATAGGCTGAGATAGGGTGAAGGATGGTGGAGAGAGAAAATGTAGGGACAAGAATCCCAAAAAAGACATGCTTTATCAAGATCAGCTGTCAAGTAAATTACTCACCTGGTTGTCATCATGGACGTTTTCTAGGTTCACTGTAACAGCAATCTTCTCCCAGTCCTTCAGTCCAGTTAAACTAGGCAAAGACAAGTAGCTGAATTCTGCACAATTCTGAGTCACTGAAATTTCTTGTTGACCAAAACTAAGCACAAGTTTTTGCCACGCTGATGGAAAATGTGATAATTCAAACTGTCCAAATATAAAATCATCTGTCTGGAATACAACTGTTCTGTTTTGGATTAAAAGAGTAAACAAGATTGTGGTTAAATGTCCTTGAACTGCAGTTACATTTACTTGAAAGATTGTGTTGAATTCTGGTCTAAAAGTCAAAAGAACAGAGTATTTGTTAAGGGTTTGAGTTAATAAATAGTCTGTTTCTAGCAAAAATGGTGCGGAAGTGGCAGTCTGATCTTGGTCTGGTGGGTTTGTAGAGGTCCAGCTTGTGTCAACTTGTGGTTCTTTATAGTCTAAAGCTGTCGATTTACTTGGATCTGCAATAAAGGAAACCATATGATTATATCGTTTCTATAGGAACTCCCAAAAATTTATAGTTCTTCTTTAAGAGCTACCAGGTAAATTATAGCTGAGCTATTCTTGGGTGGGGTTTATTATTATTTTTGAGCGGAATAATTACAGTCACAAAGCTTATATTTTCAATAGTCAAGTTCTGATCAATACTTGTTAGACTTTGATTCATCATAAATTATATAGCTGGATAAATTAAAATGATTACTGGAATTCATTCAAAATATCTCTTTATTCCAAGATTAGAAGAAAAGGAAACAAAAAAGCAAAACAATAATAATTATTGTTCGTTTATTATTATTATTATTAATTTTATTATTATTATTATTATTATTATTATTATTATAATTACTATTGTTATGAAAAAAAATTATTACCTATTTGCAAACAAACTTGGATATTTTTAACAACTGATCATGATTGTCCAAATATGCAAGTCCAATTAGACTATTATCACCAAACTGCATGATATATTAATACAAACAAGAACTAGGAAAAGTGCACATGGCAACCAGGTGGACAATCAGACAGTTTGATGCTGTGCTGGTTTAAAATTATGAATGTAACTTGAAAAGTTACAATTTACTGACCAAATGTTTTGACACTCTTGTCTAGTGTCTTCTACAGGGGTGATTGGGTAAGGCTGTGAAGCTCCCTTTATGCCGTAATGAATGGTGTTCCTTAATTACAAGGTGTAGACTAGCATGTTAGCCAGTTCTGGCATATACTTCATGGTCAACTATGAAAATCTCAATTTTTAATAATAATAATAATAATTATCATTATTATTATTATTATTATTATTATTATTATTATTATTATTAGGTTGGTTTGACATGTGGATGAGCGTCTTAATCTAGCTCAAGACCTTGAAAGTTCTGCCAATGTTCAGGCTACTACTTAAGACAGACTTCTGCATCCGTCCCAGAACATCTCTGTTTCGTTTTGCCCCTAGTATTTCCCTTGCACTACTACTCAGTCCCTTAGAACATCCATCACGTACATCCATGATAATGTTGATTTGAGTGATCTTGTAACCCAAGTACTGCTTCTTAATTTCCCATCGTAGTGGGGCGTTCTTGCAGGTTTTCTCCTCGTCCTTCTGTTTTCGGTTCTCAGTCTAAGAGCAGCTCATCTCTAACTGGGTTACTGTCTTCCTCACCTTATTATTATTATTATTATTATTATTATTATTATTATTATCATTATCATTATCATTATCATTATTATTATATCCCATATCAGTGATTTATTACAATAAGCAGTGGTTGCTCAAGGAGCAGACAGTCCTATCTATTGAATACTTAAGTTTCTAATACAGCAGAATGAGATCTATAATAAAATGAAATGAATTATCCACTGGACAGGGTAGGAGGCTGACCAGTTCGATATTTGTAAGCATTAAAGAGGAGTTGAGAGGGATAAGGACTGCATTTCAAATCAATTTCAAACTAACCATGGCCCTGATCACTCAGCCAAATTTCACTCCTCCAACAGTCAAGAATTTGACAACTAACTACAGTAATGTAAGGGTTAACAATGCAACATTAATGAACTAACCTGAGTAATTTGAAGAGGTTAAATCACTTGAAAGTCTTGGCCGGTTTTCATTTGCAGTTACAGTGGCAAGGACAAGGAGGGACAACATCAGACATCTAATGTAACAATAATAATAAACATATTAAGTCAATGCACTACAGCAAAGAGAAAATGAAATCATCTGCCCCTACAAGAGGAGAATGATTGAAAACACTGATCAATGAAGGAAACACTGATCAATGAAATCAATCAAAGAACACTGATCACATGTCAACATATCTACAGATCACCCACGCAGATAAAAATGAAAACAGCCAAGCACTCAGAGGAATCTCGTTTATCTTAATAACATCTTGACTCGTTGACTGCTAGCTGTCATTACTTTACTGACGTAAAATATAGATTCCCTCTCATCATTTAAAATAAGAAACATTAAAAAAGACAAAAGGTATCAAATCAAAAACCACAAAAGCAGATTTCAACGATGTAACCTTATCTTTGAAGTAAGGTACGTGTTTTTGAGTGTCTCAGTTTATAAAATACTGACTATCAACACCGAAATTCTATGTCGAATTTTGTGTCTACTCTGTCAACATAATCTTGCGCATGATATTTGTGTCTATTTCATCGTGAACATAAAAGTAAGCTGCGCGTTAAAATGAAACATTGCAAGTAAATGTTTACACGTTGAGAAGAAAGTGACAAGTAAAGCCCCATAGGAATTAGGAAGGTTATCGACTCCTGCTTGAAACCCTGAACTTCTGCTCTCAAAGTCGAATTTAAAAGCCTTCATCTCGGTAAGAGTGGGTATACAAGAAGGGGGATTCCCTCCTGCGGAAAAAAACAAGTACTTGTCGTCGCGCACTTTCGGACACAAACATCAGCTAACATATTTAAAAAACTCAATAGTATAAAAAAGCCACTGGCACAATGTATAATTTTACAACGCCAGAGTCAATTTCCTTGTGCAAGCTCAAAGGTGTTTTCAATCCGAGACAAAAGTGAGATTATAATCACAAAGTTGTAGGTACAACGTTTAGGAATTGCCGAAAGAGATGGAACTCATAACATGTACGATGAGTTGGTCTATAGTTGATTGAAACAGTAAGTGAATTGAAACTGCGGGCGAAAATACACTTTCCCAAGTCGGCAATGTGCGATTCTAATTAGCAATCGTTAGTCTCATTTAAAATATCTGTCGTTTTGGCCTCAGGAAAAAACATATTCATTTGATGAACCACACTACCGCAGAAAGATCTTGACGACTCTGTTACTCAAGGAAGCGCAATTACTACCGTAAAACTCACACAAAACAGAAACCAATTTTCACACCTTGTCACAGACCTTGGCTCGATGTCCATTACTCCTGAAAATCAACCCTTCACGTACTTTACCATAACAAATTATAAAAAGATTGTAAAAGTATACCAAAATATAACGGGCAAACGCTACGAAAGCGGATGAGCACCACTAGAGTATAGATAAGGCCTGTGTGGATGTTTCTATATTTTTATGAGAATTTCCTGGCATAGATAACGCAGACAGTAATGTGGACCAAAATTCCCGAGGTTACCTTACCTTGCTAGAAGGTTAGTGTTGTAGAAACAATGCAGCTTTCCTAAGTTCCCATAGGCAAACACCTCTTTCTTCGCTGAGACCGAGGTAATCATCGCATCTTCTTCGGTGCAACGCTACAACAAAAGGAATGAAAGTATATTATATTTCACTACAAGAAAAAGCCCAAAGAACAAAATCTCACTGTGCCGCAAAGGCGACGTTCACTGGATAATTTTACTGACAGCCAGTTGCGCGAAGTATATCTAATGATATGACACTGTCACGCGTGCCTCTCTCGCCGTTATAAATGGACGTCTGTGTAAGGATGGCATGTAGTTAGAGTGTAAAAATCCTGATGACTTCTGCCCAAGGCTCTTGTGCCGATTGAGAAATTTCCTGATTCGAATTCTATTGGACGTAAAATCCCGAGGTGTTTGATAATACAGAGACAAGCGCCAGACACGTATGTTACCAGTAACTCAACACCAGCTTTCTATGTAAGGTAAATAAATTCTTCATTGATCGTGCAAGCATAAGTGCAAGCATACCTCATCTTACCAGCCCAGCTTTAAATACCGAAGTCAATTCACTTATGCCTTTCTTCAGGACGGCAGTAAGCCTACCTGCAGTTTTCAATCAGAAGAGAACTGCCGGCCTCGGTCGTATAAACGCCGCACGCGATCTGAGGGAAGGCCATGCGTCGGGACTGGATCCAAGTCGCTTCCCTTGTTGAGAACGACAACAAAAAGGCTTTGTTGAACAATTGGACAGGGAGTACCTTTGTCCGATGCTCTGCGGGTGAAATGCTCTCAGTGACGAAGACAATTTGGCCAACGATTTGCGAGGCTGTAAAGGGCTTTCTCCACTGAATAGGATCTAATTAGCAAGCCCCAGATCCCTGGAAGTGCAAATGTGTCGCGCTAAAGCGTTTGTCTTGCGTGACAGTGCGCCATCTATCGAAGAATTTGTGACAACTCATGGGATATGGGTGTGCAAGCGCAGCAGCATGATCGACGAACAAGGAAATACTCTTTTCCCCTTGCTTCGCATGATATAAGTAATAAACTTAGAGTCTACAGTTGCACATTCCTGATAATACCTGAGGTCAAAGCGTGCTGAGCCCTTCTCCCCATTTCTAAATATTAACATTGTTGTAGCATTTTTTTTACAATTACGGAAAGGCCGAGACACCCCCTTAAGTAGCTGCTAAACGACAATACTCCTCCTGGTGTTTTGTTAGTCATTGTCAGTATTTTAAAGAAGAACCAATTAGCAATTGGTAAATCAAAATAATATCACCGAATGATGGCATGTTTTAACTTTTAAAAATGAGTTCATGAAAAATCGGGTAACCTTTTACACCGTAAACGAAGCACGAACTTCCTCTAAATAAACACTATAGTTCAACCCGTTAATTTGCAGCCTGAAATTCTCATCAGAATCAAACATGCAGCAAAAATGCTATTTCCCTATAAGGGTAGTACGCGAAATTGCCACTCAAAAGATGACTTTCAAGGTCGTCAAGCTAGGTTGAGTCAACGGTCGGAGACATTCCATTGGAATTAATTCTACTGTTACGGTTGGAAGCCGTGTCTTGAAAAAAAGGCCTTTTTAGTGAACAATAAATGAAACAGCAATCCCAACCCTGCTATATATATATTCAAGGGAAAAAGTCATGTCATTGAATCATAATGCAAAGAAACACCCTCTGTAGAGTGATCGTTTACGATAAGTTTGTTAAGTTGGTTTTTGAGATAAAGTGGACCTATTCTCTGCACTTAAGATTTTATTAGAAAAACCGGAAACTCGTGGTGGAAATGTGGAACTTCTTTTGTTTATTTGTCATGATACGTAGTAAACTACTTCAAGCTTAATGGTTATTTCAGTATTATCAGCTAGCATTTGGTAACCCTGTCACTCCCAGAAGTGACTAAGCCAACCTCCCCGGTTACAATATCAGTTTATCATCAAACAACAGATGATCCTGAAAATTTAGAAAATGATCAACTCTGTGTTAGATAAATCCATTCAACACGAAATTTCCAAAAAGAATTCTACGATTGAACGCCGCGATAAAAGATCATCCTAGCCCGCATAGCACCGCAACAGAAGAATTGACTGCATGACAGCGGGAACCCATCGGTGCACCTCCGAGGATGGCAGCAAGGAGAAGGGAACACGTACTACGCGGCTAATGTTACCTTATCTGTAGTTACGTATTGCAGTTCCAACCTTAAGCAAATGAACGGGATCCGCATTTGAAATCTTTAACAAACGTCCCAAGACTGTGTCAAGCACAGAATGAGGGATTTACTCTAATTTAATGCTGACAAATTGTACTGTGCCATTGTATGTATGTAAAGTGATGACTCCCAGCTGCTTGCTTCCGTCTCAAACAGCTTGCATGTCATTGTACAAAGCACCAAGGGCCCGTTTGAAGTCCATTAGTTCACCTTCAAGCTTGCCTAAAACAAAAGGGCAGACACACCAGCGTCAGGACGAAAACATCGTTAAACGTGTAGTACAACGGTAGCTTTGGAGTCAGTTTCACAAGGCTTCCGCCAATTTCTAACCGAGTCTATGCGTTTTACCGTAGAGCTGTTAACCCTTAAAGCAATTATAAATTGATGATAACAATTTTTATTTTTTCCATTAATGTAACCAGTAAGTAGTTAGCATACCAGCAAAGGTTTATTGAATCGACAAATGTGTAACGTTTTCTGCATCTTGGGCCAACCCAATAACCAAAATGGGTTAACGCACACCCCCGCATTATATCAGTTTAGTATTCTGTCCATTTGCTGGCAAGAAATTTGTTAGTAACGTTGTTTATGAAGAGTATGAAAAACAGGCTTTGTAGCAGGCCCTAGGGCGTGGCACTCTGCAGTTGTTAAGACTTTGCTGCCGACATCCAGTGCAATCTACACTCACATGACCCATTTTACCACGAAACGAATCCAAACGCCACTACGCAGTTAAGCTATATAAGTGTATCGTATAGTGATGAGTGCGCGCGAAATGTCTGAAGACGATGTCGCTGTAGAGGAATGCTAGGAAGTAACTGCACCATATACAACAGGCGCTATCCTCTCACTTGCTGTTTTATGTTATCTGTTCAGTCAATCTAATTGCATACCCGTGCACGACATATCTTAAGTGCACGAGACGTTATCACGGTCGCAGCTGTTTGGTATGGCGGTCAGTTTCGGAAGGTCGCATTTTCTGAACCAGATGAATCCCAGTTTGTAAGAGCGAGGAAAGATGAGATCAAGGTATAAGCCGATAAAGTTGGGTACCCTGTGTTTGCTTGGAAACAGTTGAAGCAGTGTTACAGTTACTGCGTTAAATGCCTTGTTTGTGTTGTGGACCTTTCGGCAAAACAAGGCTCTTCCAAGAACCTAGAACTGAAATATGTGGGTCTTGTACTAAACTTCTCACTTGTCGATCGCGCCTGTTTCCTTGGACATGCTGCAAAGGGTTAGTTTTCCATCGTGTGATTGATATGTAATTAACTAAAAGAGTCCATTTTTGTGTCTTGCATTAACCTGTTTCGGGCATTCAAGTATAGAAGCAACGAACGATGAAATAGTGAGCAACAAAGAGCGGGTGAGTTTGTATGTGGAGGAGGGGTTTGGGGTATGTATTAGGAGAACGACTAAAACGTACTTATTCTTTCAAGAACCGCAAAAAGCTCTTGAAGTTTGTCTTGAATTGATTTGCTGTGTTTTTCGTAGGTGTGAACGATGCTGTCCTCCAGCACACTGCATGATGTATTGATTTGCTCCTCGAGAGCCTTCCTGAAATCTTTAAAACATGGTATACTGTGTTTAGACAACAAATAATAAACAACATCTAGTTTCATATCCCTTCCTTTAATGTATCATACTTGATATATGAAACTGATCTAGGTCATAATAGTCTAACGGTTACTACTAATAAGGAACTGAGCCTATCTCAGGGAGTGTTGTTAATGTATACAAGAAAATTTTTAAATTGATTGACGTAGGGCTATGCAAGGTTACGAGGCATAACACTTTCATTCCCACTAGAGATCAAGATAAAGATTCTCCTTACAGCACCAAGACGCTGTCCACCAAGCTGATGGCAATAATTATAATAAGAGTATCTTAAACTAATTGCAGTTTTTCGAATACTTGTCTGATCTTATCGCTCCTCTACAGTCCACATAACGCTTTACACGCCAGAGCGCGTATGGCCTACTAGGGGCTACTACTAGGCACTAGAGATCAAGATACAGATTCTCCTTGCAACACCAAGACGCTGTCCAGCCAGCTGATGACAATAATTAAGAAAATCCTTAACTTATTGCAATGGCCCTAAACTACCACCAAATTCTCCGGACGAACATATATGAACTGTATGGCATCCACTTAGAGAACACGTAGCATTCAGGCCTTGGAATTGAAAGCCTGGTAAAATTGAAGCAAGATGCAACTCGAGAAACCAAGCAAGTCCAGCTTGGTCTCTACGCTCTCGAAAAAGGGGTGTGTACATGACGTTAGATCAAACCAATTTCGACCGGGAAAGTGTTTTGACATTTCAGCTGTGATAACGGTGATTGTTGCGATCATGAATTCTTAAAGATCTAAATTTCAGCTATTTGGAGCTGTAGATTTCAATCCCATGAATTGTAGAGTCAAGTGATATTTTCCTGGACTTATCATTTTCGCGAATAAATATGATGAATCCCTTAAATGCAAGCTCATTCCAGGGGGATAAATTGGCAATCACTGAATTTTGGCCAAATCAAGTTACGCGTTAGAACAACGGTCAGCTTGAACTCTGTAACATCCTTGTTGCAGACATTCACGGCAGTACCAATGGTGATCGTACGTCGGGTCAGTGCGTCTGCATAAAAAACCGAACTTGTCAATTTAAAAATAACAATCTGATGTGACACCGACAGAGGGTTGGAGTTACAGTTTAACCTAATGCGCAGATCGTATAAAGCTAGCGAAAAAATTAGTCTAGATAGTTCTAAAACTAATTGCTTTCAAAACGTTACTGACTGATGGGGCTCAAACTCCAACATTGATCAGTTCGGGTCAGCAGACACACATGTACTTAATGTACAATGTGGTGAAGTGCTTATTTTTCATCACAACATGGTGGGTACTAATCGTGATAATCTGTAAATTAAACTCGGCTTAATTCTAGCAATATTCACCATTCAATAGGTCCGTGTCTCGTTTTCGCTTGGCATTGATATCATCAATGAGCTGTTGCACACTCCTCTGAATGTCATCGTAACAGGAATTTTCGCCTGTACTAACTTCTAGCCTTGACTCAGAAACACAGTGGTTGCTGTCCTTGTCAGGCACTTTAGCTCTCTCCTTGGGTTCACTTCAAAAAAAGACAGTTATAAGTTAGCTACAATGCTGGTTCGAGATACAACGGAAGATGATTTGACTCCAAGAATCATGACCCTTCACCCATTTCACTAAATTATTGCTTGAAAGGAACTACTATTTACATTCTTTAATTAAAATTAATTGAATTGAATTGAATTGAAAGTTGGTGTTGAAACTATTCAGACCACAATACAGCCGTATCTTTTTGCAACGCGAAAATTAAACGAAACGAAGAGTGAACCAAACGCTTGCTTTTCCTCGAACAACGTCATCACTTTAGTCCGTGCTTAGCTATGACTATTATGAAAAGTTAAGGCGGATAGGAACCATCATGATGTCCATATGAATGGAGCTTATCCCGGTGCTTGTACTTCCCGGCACCCCCTGAATTGGATGTTATACATATTCTAGTCCATCGGAGTGTTATTTTACATCTGGGAGGAGAAAGTTACTGTTTATTGTCAACAGAAAAAAAAAAACTTTACCACTCATCACGATTTGAACCCTTGACCCCCTTGTTCGAACCCTGACGAGAAAACCATCAAGAACCATTATGATGAAAAGACGACTGTTCAGTACAGTCTAGACACAGTTCAGGTGTGAAAGCATTTTGGAACAATAAACGTTTCTAGCAGGTAATTCCTTAATTATTAAAATATGCTTAAATACGAACTGTTTTGATTGCTAGAAAATTCGAACACCGAAAGAGGATGCGACTCCCTTTCAACCATCTAGTGTCTGCATTCTTTCTTAATTTAGTATATAAATAAACCAATCAATAAAGATCCCATCCAGGTTGAACCAGTCACCTTAAACTCAAGCCAGACCGATCAGTTTTTTGGGTGGTGAGTTACAATGATTTTTGCATGCTCGCAACAAGTTTTTAAACGCGTATATTGTAGATTTTCCAGACGAGGTCACCCGCGGCCGAGGCGGTCATCTTTTGGGAGAGTGATATTATTATACCACTCATAACAGGAGCAATCATTTAATCAGAACTTGCTGTTGATGAAAAGGAAAGAAAAGCTGAGTTCTAAGGAAAATTTCGGGAGAGCCTGATCTATTCCCCAGATGTTGCAAGTGCAACAATTTCATATCTAGCCACAAACCCTCCTCCAATCGTCATCGTATGCAATATTAGAACAGAATATATGAGTTTGAACTTAAGAAGAGCAAATATATATGTATATACTTTCCTGTTACACATCTATTAAATTGGTCATTGATAGAAACAAATTAACGGGCTGCTGTTGCCATGGCAACATCTGTTACCTGGTAACTAGCTAGAAATACATATGATATCATAAGCCAGAGATCGAGGAATGATTTGTTTTGCCTACTTTTCATAAGTTTAGCCCGAAAGCTAAAAAACTGCTCCAAGACTATTAAGTTCCGATTGTAGATTACATCTTTATAGATCATTTCAAGTAGACGGTGGGTACCTTACTTATTTTCGCGGGAACTTAATTTACAAAAATGGAACGGGCATATTTCGCGTGATTCAAATTTCGGGATTTCTTAAAAAAAAATCCATTATAAGAGAACTAAATTTCACGAAAATTGTCAAAATACTGATCTGCATTAACGAACAGTTAGACTAAGAATTAATTGGCACTACTGGTTTTAATCTTACACTGAACGATAGTTTCTATTGACCTGAACAAAAGGCGTAACAAGAAAAAAATCGGTAAACAATTTGACATGTTCCTTTGCAACGAAGACGAGATTCACAAGAGTACGGTATGACACTGTCGAATTGTACTAATAGCTGAATGACATTTCTGAAAATGGGTCCTCTTAAAATCGATCCTAAATAACATCTCGCGAGGTTGATTTTATGGGTGATCAAATGGTTTCGAGCCTGAGTGTAATTTGGAATAAATGAGCAGAAGTCAATTTTCAGACCAAAAAAATTGCACAAGCATATAGGGGGAGTGCAATTTGTCGCCTGAGAAATTTACGAGTGCGTATTGATTCCAAATTGCACTCTAAACCATTTGATTACTTTTAATAATATGCTTGAAAAATTTAATTTAAAATTTCTGCTGAAGTAGGTAATTTCAACTTTCTGCATTGTTTGGGATTAATTGACGTGCTCTCCGCCAATCAGCGCGTTGAAATTTTTGCATGTTTATATGTATTATTATTATTATTATTGTTATTAATATTATTAATATTATTATCATTATTTAGATCTCATTGATTTATTTAAATACCAAGGTGAACTTTATTACTTATCTAAAAAAGAAAACATTCACATAGTAAAAATAATATCGACAAATAAAAATTATAATATTATAAAATACTATTATAAAATGTCCAGTCCTATTTAAAATTAACATATGACCCCTATCATAGACTAAAATTTCTATGGAATGAAAGTATTAAAAAAATTCTTAAAATACTAATTTACAAGTTCACGCCATTATCACTTTCTAAAAACTAGCGGACACACGTACGCCTGGTTAGCGTTTAAGCGGCAGTCATCAACAACATCCCCTTGTGGGATTTTGTTGATGATCCCATTGTGGGAATTTTTGGAAGGGTGTCCTGGAACCTCTTACACATGCGTGTACTGACCTTAAAATCTCAAAAGAAAGCAATGTTCCAATCCAGGTAATAGTAATCAGTAATGTGATAAGGTTCCACATTCTTTTCTGACAGCTTGTCGGCTAGACGTTTGAGAAAACAGCTGCAGTCGGCTCCCATTCCAATATTGGTTCCAAAAACTAGGGGAGTGAAAGATCCCATTTCAACGTCCAGCAGCCTCTGTTGGTACTTCCGCTTTTTCTCCTCCTCTTGCTCCTTAAAGATTGTGGATGTTGCTTTCCCCCGGGTACACTTGGAGTTAACATGCGTTACACTGACACCGAAAAATGCTGTAACTCGTAGAGACCAAAATCCCCCTGCCTTAGTATCTAGTCTTGCCTCCTGGCTTGTTACAGCGCTTCTGAGGTTGAATCGCTCATTATCCAAAGATTGTGGTTGTGGGTCGACTTCAACGTTGGTGCAAACCTTACCAATAATGCACCTATCAATGTTAAGCCGGCGGGGGGGGAGTCAGGGCATGGGGTGGGGATTTGATTGTCTTTGTTGGCCTTGGGGTAGGGCATTTGACTGACCTTGTTCTCTCGGGGGAGGGAATATTTGAATCTTTCTTTGCCAGGCTTGGGATATTTGACAGCGATGCGCAACCCGGGGTGGGGAAATTTGGTTGCATTTGACTGGAATGATTTGCCCGTGGGCAGGGAATTTGACGGCAAATTTTTCAAAAATGTCAAATCCCCACCCCACGCCCTGACTCCCCCCCACCCCCGCCGGCGTAACATTGATAGGTGCATAAGATCACGATCTCTGCGCCACGAAACCTCCTCTTTTGAATGACAGGGCATGACAGACGGTATACTTCTCACCTCAAACACACTTGCTTGGTAAGTCAGACAAGGGCATATTATACCTTGAACGCAGAGTGAATTCTTGTTTATTCAGCCTTGAGCCTTGATCGACAAGAGGCACTGCGGTGAGCCACGAGCTTGCATCCTTGTCTCTCCATAGCTTAGCTGACCGCAGCAGAATTATAATTTCGATTTCAGCAACGAAGTTTTCAATGCTTGATGTTGTCTTTTTAACTCCTGCGAGGAATTCTCGCCAGCCACCATTATCTGTTATTATTATTATTATTATTATTATTATTATTATTATTATTATTATTATTATTATTACTATTATTGATGGAGAAATCAGACTTCGGAGGACTTGTGTGAAAATTAATTAAACATAGAAGTAAGTTGGAGATTTATATTAAGGAATTTGTATACTTTGTTTATAGCATTTTTTCAGAACTTGTTTTAATATTATGAGAAAAAAAATATAGACTGAGGGGCCAAGGGGTAGATGCAAATTACTAAAGCCACGCTATAATTCCTTCAGCTTGAATCTAACAAATTTGCCCTTAGACAAAAGCAAGTTGGTCCTTCTCTTTGGTTTCTGCTCTCATTGCGGGTATCCTGCATGTTAGACTGTTTTCTTCATTGGTTTACCAGTGGCACATTAGAGGATATGACACCCAGAAGATGCCAATTACAATCAAGAGATGTTTTCAACATGATTATCCGCAACTATAGCTAACCTATTTTAAGTAAAGAAAACGTAGCATAATTTAAGGGGCGCAAATTTCGCTATTTCGACACACGAACCTGGAATGCACTGACATAAGCTACACTAGTCAAGTAGGACGCAGGTGAGAATTTAAAATATGATTTCGACATAGGTTTGAACAAATATATATTTCACCACAATTGCTACTAATCTCATAATCTGATTGCTAATTTGCCGTTGTCGATAAGAGTCTAGACAACGCTGCTCGCGTCAATATGTCACGCAAAGCAATAGCCAATCAGAAACGCTTATTTTGGGGAATGAACCAATCAGATTGCGAGAAAGTTATAGACAACGCTCGCTCTTTCTTTTTAGTATCACTCAACTAGTGGACTAATGCAAATGCCGCAATCTGATTGGCTACGCTACTAGAGGACTATTGGTAATAGTCCTCGAGTAGCGAAATTCGTGGCGCTTTCTTTTGTTTTATTCCCAAATAAATCTTTCTTCAACTTGCATTTGCTAACTTTATTATTGCTTTTTCTGTCCAACAAGTTGGGTGATACTAAAACAATTAGACTCTTCGCCCTCAAGGGCTACGGGTCCAATTGTTAAGTATCGCGATATTGGTCACGCTCTGCAAAAAAAGCACATTTTCGACAACGGCAAGTTAGCCAATCAGATTGCGAGATTAGTAGCAATTGTGGTAAAATTGTTAAATTACCGAAAAACAGAAGTTGTGTATCCTTCATATCTTCTAAAGATTGTAAATCATTTTCAACTTTAACTCGTGCGCGTATATGATTCAACTAGGATTTTTTTATCTTACCTTTATATCATTTAATTTTATTAACTGGCTTCCTCAGCGCAAAGTACCTTATAGCTTAGTGAACTGTGGTCTCTTTCCATGACTTACTTGCTAAATTACTTTCCTTATTTACTCAACTGTCTGAGACTAAAAACATAATATGTAGTGGTACCTAGGCTTGATGCTATCTCCTCTTGAAACGGCATCTTCCTTTGCATCTCCGCCTTTCATTTCATTGCAGGCTTTTGTTGCTGTAGCTCCCGTTTCTTTCTCCATGCATGTGGCTCTTTAAAAATACAAAGAAGTCTTATAGCTTCTTGAAAAGTGGGACCGTGTGTATTGAAACAATTTCTCAAGTCAGTTAATAACGAAAACAAAAATGAAGTGACGGGCAAATCAGTTCTATGCACCTGGATTTCCCACACAATTGACGAAGCAGTTTAGCAAAAGAAAATGGCTAAAAGTTGAGCGAAGTTTAAAAACCAAAACTAGTAAACAGCACACCAGATGACTGAAATAATATATGCGCTTTGAACCTGTTGCGTGCTGTCGGCTGCGAGATGACGGTCGCAAGCATCTTTCCCGCCAAAACTATAGAAAGCGAAGGACTGGGTTCACTTTAATTTACCTTGCCGAGGGGACTCGACTGGGGAAAAGGATAAATTAAAGGATTTGACAATTTTGTGGAGGTTTGGTCGACGAAATAGAGGATTAGAACATGCTATATCTTAATAAAACTAATTAGCTCACAAAAATAACTTGTTTGAATTGAAAGGTAGAGATTTGTTAGGTTAACTGCACTATTTCGACTGCGAGGCCACCCCACACGAATCTTGGACAATGACATCATACGTGGCTCAATCACGTGCTTTTCGTTGTGTTGCAAAAGACAGGAGGAGGAAATCGAAATATGGCGAATGGTGGAGTAATTCGACTATTCTTTACGCTTCTTTTTACTTGTCTTGTCGAACAAGCCTCGGCATTTGACGGTGGAGATGCTGCAGCGCTCATCATAGGCCTAATTCTTGGTATTATGGCGATATGTGCGTGTGTTGGAGCGTATGCGAGGAGACAAGGGTCATAAACTGAATATGTAGGTTTACCTAACTATGAATAGAATACTTCATCAAGACTTTATGAATTTAGAAAATTTTCTGTTTATGTATCTTCTGTTGGTCAATTTTCGTTCTTCCTACGGCAAAGCACAAGCTTCGTGAATCTATATATAAACAGCAGTAAAGAATGTGAAAAGTGAATTGAAAGCAGCATGTTCCCGTCTAACTGGCCTCATCATGCATAAAGAGGATCGATGGAATGGATACTTGGTGAGTCGTTTTAATAGAAGAATGCAAGAAGCCCCATTCAGCAAGCTTATTATGATCAACAACACTGGCGAACGATGGATCAATGATTCAATGTAATTACCCTCGACTACGTCACTAATTCCAACGTACTTCGAGACTTGCTTTGACTCTGATGTTGCAAGGAACAAGAGTAACGTCTATCGACCATCAGCTGCAAACGTCAACTACCCAATACCATCAACAAAATTTTCACATAGTTACCTGTAAAGCTTTCGTCATTTGATCCTCTCAAGCCTGGCATATTTTACATTTTATTTTATTATCCTTTCCTTTGTTTACAATATGAAAATTTGTCCTAGGACTTTTCCATGTATTCGTTACTGGTGATGTTGTAAACTTGGAGAGGGGATGGTTGTCAGCCATTTTGACATTGTACTCATATTGGTGCTTGTCAGTAGTTAGTGCTGTCCCGTGTGTGAAGTGTTGGCCCAAAATCAAAAATCATATTCACTGTATTCCTCATACATCTCATATAGTACTAGTAAGGAGAATGTGTTAGAAAATCAAACCAGTTTATTATTGGTGATCATTCTCACATTCTTATTACTAGACTTTACTACTATGTTATATTAAAAAGAGTAAGATTAGAAAAATGTCGCATGTTAAAAAATTCTGGCCAGCAGCAAGAATTTGACTCTGTAGTTTGTGTAGTATGTGGTGGCAGATTAAATTGTGTTTATAGAAAGAACACTGTTTGGATAACTGAGTTGCATTGTATTCCATACTGAGCCTCAAGTGGTTAACTGACAGGAACCAAGTAGCGTGCAACCCATGGAAATCTTCCTCGAACTCTGCAAGTCTAGCCTTTTTTAATTCTTCCAGGTGGTCAGAGGGCAAGTAACCAAAATGAAGGGAACTGGGAAGAAGCTTTCCTCTCTTCTCCCAGCTCACACCTGCCCCCCAACCTTACTTTTGCTGCCTAGGCATGGAAGCCTGCTCCACTTTGTTCACCACTGCAGTTCAAGAGCCTGGAATAGGCTACTTTCATATGATCACTTGGAGTTGAAATCAACAGCATGATCAATTTGGTATTTACATTCACTTTGCATTTCTACCTATGGTAAGAGTAAGTCATTTCATGCCACTTCCTTTACCAGTCAGAAGTGAAACTAAAATCGATCAAGTGTGATTATTATATTCACATGGCAAAACTTTTGCTGTGTTGGGTGCTGTCAACATAAAGTACATCTTTCCAATGATTAGTGAATTGTTCAGGAAACTGCGTCAGTTGTGAATGGGCAGAGCAACAATATCATTCTCTTGGTTTTGGCCTTGCTACACCAATTTGAAAATCGTCCTGTAGTAGTTTCCTCGAACTTCTACAAGAGGTCGCTAAGCATCACGGGTAGGTTCTCGGCCTAGGTCTGGGCACTGCTGACAAGCAAAAACAACATGGCGACTGGCGGGAGCGTGCAAGTCGTTTGGAGCGATTTCATGAATTATGTGACAAACTCTTCCTCAGTACCAGGTACACTACATATCACCTGACATAAATAACAGTTACGTTCTTATTGAAGACGGCTTTTCATTTCAGAGCGTGAATGGTCACTCGCTTTGGAACATTTCACGCAAAACCCACGTTCTTTCGCTCGACTTCGAGAGTGGTTCTTAGGTGAGCTTTTTTTACGTACTGATCACATGGTTAATGACTGGTATGTTTGAATATTTTCTCTGTCCCCCCTGCTATCCATGTGGCCTATGCGTGTATAAGCATTCAGGCTAGTATTTTGATTACAAATCTTGCCGCAAATCCTTTAGACATTAGACATCCTTTTTGTCTTAATAGCTAGGCTTACTGATATAGATGACCCTATTCCCTCTGCCTCTGCAATGTCTATTTTATATTCAAACCCTTCCAGGGAAATCCTCACTCAGGAACTAAGGGATTACGTACGTAGACAAAGGATACATACACCAATAGAAGTTTTAGTTTATGCACCTTTTTAAGTCATTGTTACTAAATGTAATAAGGGTAAGTTGAAGCCACACATATGCGCACTAAGGCTCAATTTTTTCATCTTTTTTTTTTGGTAGCAACAGGGTTTAATCCCTTCTACCACTGTCGCCTTAGTGCGCATATGTATGGCTTCAACTTACCCTCATTACCCTTATTACATTTTGACATTGTCATTTCAAGCCACATCCCACAACCCTACCATTTTTCATCACATTGTTACTAAATGGCCCTGTTTATAATTATATCCTTATTGCAACTATGTTGAAAGGAATAACTGTCAATTTTGTCAGTCAGTGATTGTTGTCGTTCTGAAGACCCTTCTGTTTTGTTGTTTTATCGCAGAGAAATGTCAGAAAGACATAAAAGACACACTTCGGCCAACGTTTTGGTCATACTTTCAGGGAGGTGAGGTATGTAACTAACAGTTTGTGTTTTCGCTCCCATTTTTGTAATGCTTTATATTTCGACTCATATAACACTGTGCAGCAAGGCGGGTTACATGTTTCATTCAGGAGGTTTAGGTTTCATGCCCAGTTGATAACACTGTGTTCTTCCCTTTGACTGAAACTTAGTGACTCCATATTTCTCCACCCAACAACATGTCCCAGGCAGATCAGGCCACCAATACACCTTTATTTAAGGTCTTGTGCAACATTTTGATGCAATGTGTATACAGTGAAGGTGATTTGTGACATGGATGTACCATTGCAAGTCTGCACCACCTCAGACCTGGCTCATAATTATTATCTACAATTATCTTCTGTGTGACTAGAAGAGTAACAATTAACACTTAATGACTGGTCCTGAGGGGAACAATGAATTTTGATTCCTGAAATTTGAGGGAAACAAATTCACTGTTCCCCCAAGAAACAGTCTTTAAGTGATTTGTTATATTAGCAAAACAAATAGCCAAACCGGTGGAAAACAAGTAATCTACTTCTTGATACAATGAGATGAAACAGCAGTCAACATTTCGTGGATAGCAGTGAATTGTTTTCCGTTTGATGTCATAGGTTTTGCAATGTTGCAATGTTGCATTTGATGGTAAACAGTTTCATTGTTAGATGTCATGTGACCATGAACTAGCGAATGAATGGGTGTGCTGTAGCCGGAAAAAGGACTGTTACATAACAATGAATATGATAATTCCTCTATCTCTTGCCTCTGGATGGAATTCTAGTTTCGTGCAGATAATTATGAAAAGTAAAGAAACCTAAGCTACTATGTTCATGTTCTTATTGCCTGAGTGGAAGGGCTAGACAGGAAAATATTTGTCTCAAGGTCATGTTGTATGGAGGGAGTTAAGCATGGTCTACCGGTATGTTTCTTGATTCAGAGCCAAATGTGTTTCCTTCCAGCATGAGCTACCCTGTCAATATGCATTCTATTTTATGACTGCCAGGTTTCTTTCTATTTTCTGATGAAATAATTCTTTTTCGTGTTGAACAATGCTTTTTCTTATCTTTTTTTTTAAATAATCACCTGTGTATTTATACTAAAACAATTATTCGCCTCAGGCTCAGTGATTATCGGTGAATAATTGTTAATTATTATAGTGTAAGTAATGATTACCTCATTTCTTTTAATCTGTAGGCAGATTTGTTAACATTTAACATACTCCTTGAAGCTGTCAATGGACTCAATCAAAGTCTCTCAAGATACAATCCATTTGTAAAGTTACTCCAGTCTCTGACAGAGTCCCTGCAACTCAGGTACCGACATACTGTATGGAAAGTTAGAAATAAAAGGCTGAGGGCAGAAACTCTTCCTATAATTAAGCAGCTGACCAAACTCTTGTATGTCGTCTTCAAATCAATTTACAATGCCTGCTACATGTACATACCGTTAACACAGTACCCATGAATTTGTCAAGAAATGGAATGCTGAAGGAAACATACAAAAATTGAGCTTTGATACAATATTTATTTATAGTGATTGTTTCGATTGGGTAATGCTTTTATAATACAATATGAACCACCTGCCAATTAAAGTACTTTAATATAGAGAATGCAATTTTGCCTTCAAATGGGCTTTTCTGTTCAAGAATCCTTTCTGCTAGGTGTCGATTTGCTTTACTTACTGTACCTCTTCAGGGTTGTTGCTAAGTGCTGGCTGGGAAATAGGCAATCGCCATTGAATTACAATGTTCGGCAGTGACCAGAGTCTATCTAAATCTATTGCCAGTGGGTTGAATGGCTACCTCGGCATTCTTCAAGTATTCTTAGTTTTTATTGACATGTTACAACTTCCTGTGATGACTTTTTTTGCATGTGCAAAATAAAAAGAACAGGTAGCATGTGAAAACTCATTTGCTACAGGTGCCACACACTTTCATCATTCAACTATTTTCCAAAATAATATGTTTGCATTTGATTTTGCTTTAGCATAAAGTTATTTGTCACGTCTCTCAGTTAGTATGCACGCTGTGATTGGTCAATTTAGCAGGCTGTACTTCACTGTACATAATAATTACAAACCTTGTTTTCTTGGTCAGTATTGTAAGTTACGAATCCTCGTTTTTTCCCTTTGGATTTGTGGCCTGCGCACTTCGCACTTGGGCCATAAACTAGACTGGAAAAAACTTGGTCTGTAACTTACAGTACAGACCTCGACCTCAGTTAGTAAGAGGTACAATTATAGTAACCACTGTCATATTATTATTTTCAGAAATCTAACCCAGCAGTTCCAAGAACTTGTGAGAGCTGTGATATTTTGTGAAATACCAGAGCAGTTCAAACGTGTAGTGCATTCATTTTATAGTCGAGCATTCAGGGCGTACCAGTCTCTTCATAGCAAGGAGGATGAACTGATGAATACTACTAATGGTAAATAAATAATATTAAATAAATAACTTAAATTGAAATGCAGATATGAGAGATTAAAAAGCACATGTTCAGTATAATTCTTTTTGAATACAATTTGATGATTGTGTGCTCTGAACAAAAATAATAGAGAAAGGTATCGGAGAAAAACAGGCCTTCTGATAGGGTGCGATAAAAAAATGCAAATTGTGCGAAATTTGCAGGGCAGATTATGCGATTAAAGAGGCCAATTATGCGATAAATAATGAAGATTATGCGATTTTTTTCTGAGCAATTTTAAGCTTGTTTTCTAAGGTTTCAGGATAAGAAAAACACTTTTTTGCTGCCCTTAAGACATTTTGAATGCGTTTCTGCTTTATATGAAACAATTTTATTGTGTAAAACACAAAGCTAAACTCAACCTCGTTCCCAGGGTCCTCTCCTACTCGGCCCCCGAGTAGGAGAGGACCCTGGGAACGAGGTGGAGCTAAACTGAAACACGATGCTGACATCTGTTGGCACACATGCAGTGCAAACCTAACATTGTCTGTGATAAAAAAGTAATGTAAGAATACTCAACGCATCAGCGAAATATTCCTAGCTAGCACTGCCTTACGTTGTGGAGTATATTCCCGTTTCAAGTGATTTTTTAGACCAAGTAGAACCTGAGATAAATAAATGTCTTAGTGATCTGTTCAATTCATGGCGCCGCATAATTAGTTCAAGGCGATAAAAATATAATTGTCGGCAAGCATGTAAACAAAACACTGACAAGGATCAGGAGCCCAGGATCAGGGTAATGGGCTCCTGCAAGGACAGAAATAATACCAAAATACTCGATGCATCCCGTTTCAAGCAATTTCTAAGACCCGAAAGATCCCGAGATATTGTTTCTTGAGGAAATTGCGAGCCGAATTTTACAAGTTTGTTCAATTCTCAATAGTTTTCAGTGGTTCTGAAAACTTGCTAATAGCACGCTGAAAAGTATTTTGTTAAGCAAAAACCAAGGAATAAAGTTTTCTTCGATTCTAATAATTATAGAAGGCTAACTGACTCAATAAGTTTTAAAAACATGTATTATTTACGATAAGTGTTTCCACGACTCAATTGCGAGAAATACGAGTTCAATTAAAAAATGCCTGAAAGGCTCAGAGCAATTTTCAAAGCGCTCCATCGCTTCAAATTTTGTGAGTTCTCTAACTATTTTGCATCACTTTCTTTTGTTTTTGTGTGCAGGTTATCTGCAAGTGCGTGTTCTGACGATTCCCATTTTTCTTTTGGCAAAAATCTTCCGTAGGGGTAGTCCGCCATGCTGGAAATTACAGCCATTCAGATTGGCTAATCTGAACAAGGGGCGTGTTTGTGTTACACCAATAGGCGACTTTTTAAGGATGAGACTCGTACCAGGTCCTTGACATTCACAGTAACGCTTAAGCTTCGAATGAATACGAAATCGAAGGTGTAAGATTCTTGTTAGCCTTTTTCCAAGGTAAATCATCTTAAAAATGGCGTATTGTTGCAGAAATTCCAAAGAAACTTGTTGATTCATGCTTTATTTTATGAACGTTGTGCGTTATTTTTTGAATTATGCGATTTTTCGTGAATTGTGCGATCGGATGCGATTTGAGGTCGATTGTGCGAAATCGCACCATCGCGTAATATCAGAAGGCCTGGAAAAATTATGCTTTTTAACAAAATGAAAAGAAACCCGGGTTATGAGGTACATGTAGCTCTCAATTTTTTTTTTTGATAGTCACCTGACAATCACAAAATCAAAATGGCATCTATATGTTGTGAATGTGGATCGCTTGTGATATCACTGTTAAAACGGCTCGGAATTTCCACTCCAGAACTAAAAATTCACTAAATTGGATTGTCATAAAGTCGAACAGAAAGGTAGTCCAATTAAACTACATATTGAGTTTTATTTTTAACTTTGTACTTCGCATATTAACTTACATTGCAACTTTTCAACATTCTGTAGCATAGTCGCACATCGGGCATTCAAACCTTAACTTTTGGTAGCCCTGGTCAGTTTTAACTCACCACTGGCTACCGTGCAACTGCCAATTTTTAGCCCTGACACATGATATGTTAGTTTGGAAATTTCATCACCTGCATCCATCAGGTGATGGAATTTTGGCATCTGTTCTATTGGTCAATGTTGTCTAATCTTGATTGAAAGGAGAAACAGCTGTTATATTATTATTTTTGTAAATTGATTCTTTTTAATAAGAGAAAATAGAATTGATTTATGTATTAATGCTAAATGTATTTTGCATTGTTAAGATCACTGCCTTTTACTATAGAAATATTAAATGGTTGTCCAAATTTCTACTATTGTATAACATAAAATACGGATTTAAATGAATGGAGACAGTACATTTATGTGAATTACCTAAGTGTACTATACAGACCCCTGTAAAACTGAGTTGTGATGTTTTATTTTTTTTAATTCATGCAAACATTTTTTGATACTATCCACTTAAGACAATAGTCAAAACACAGTGTAATGTTGTTACCATGGCTGCTTTAATTGAACCCTTTGGTATATTATAATTTTTTGTTGTGGTTCAATTTTATCCTTGGTTCAAATTTTATTTCCCTTTGTTTCAAACTCATTATCATCAAATTACTGTAACCAAAACAAAAGAAAACCAATTTGAACCAAGGATAAAATTGAACCACAACATATATATGTACATGTATATACTGTAGTTACAGCTATCTGTGTTTTTTTTAAGATGATGATGACGATGATGACGCAGAGTCTCTGATATGCAGTGGCTGTGTGAAAGAGAAGGAATGTTGTAACTGTGCAAAGATTGTTGAAGGATTTTCCCAGTTTAATTCTCAGCTTCATTCTCTTGGATTGATGAAGAAAGTTACAGAGGAGGCATTTTTGTCTGTTATCCATAGTGAGGTACTACGTGTACAAGTGTAAATCTATAATGACCACTGAGAGTGGTGTGTAATACCAACATTTTAGGGCACACCTAAAACTCTCAACCAAAGTCATTTGTGTTGGAGAGATCGTTGTTTAAATTCCTCTTGATTTTAATTTGTACACCTTGTACATTTCTTGTATTACAAATCTTATACTACTACATGAGAAATTTCTGTAATTTGATTGGCTAAGAGCAGTGGTATTTCTGCTTAATTTGAAATACCTATATGTGAAAATTACAAACCTTTTGCGAGTAGTAGTATAAACAAATACAGTGTTGCATCCAGGTTTTACTGGGTAGGGGTCCTCTGGACCCCTTGGACAAATATTTGGGGGTCCAGACCAGAATTTTGGGGGTCCTATCATGAATGTTGATTTCAATCACCTCGTAATTTGATGATGAAGACGAGTGAAACAAGCATTGTCGGTGTCCGCCATTTTGAAAACTGCGATTACTGGGCCAAGTAAATGTTTCTTCCTTTACCTCCGCGCGACGCTACGGCTCCCTCAAACTAAAAAGTTTTTCTTATGAGAAGTCAGAACTCAAAAAAGATTGAGCGAATGAATGCAAAAATCCGTCATCAGTAGCAATTGTGTATCAGAAGGCATGACGCTCTAGTGTTCATCTTCGGAAGTTCGTTGTTCCGCACGTGCCAAGCGGATTGTTTTTCTTTGCGTCGATCCAAGTGGACGAAACATTTTACCTTCTTTTACCTTGAGCCATTTGAAATCGCTGAGCCATTGGTGTCAAAATGACTTGCAGACTTTGATTTCAGGGATCAATTCGGAACTTACTTCACTGGCTTTTCGCTTTACGCTAGTTTGTTTACCGAACAACGTTGACTCCATCAACATCAGGATTTGAAAATTACGCGAAAACGTTTTTCCTTTCAAGTTATGCTGATGCAAAAAATAAAAATACACCAACCAGAATTCTATCTTTGTTATGCATTTTCTTGTTAGATCAATCAACGTCGAGTATGTGAAAAAATAGTGGCATTGTTAAGATAAATATAATAAGCGTATGGTTTATATGCTTTCAATTTAGAAATGTGCATATATTTCAAGCATGATATTTGTGCGTCCACAAGGACCCCTTCATACTATTTTAGGGGGTCCAAATGCAAAATATTGCGTCCCAGGACGCAATGACGCGCTCTGGATGCAACACTGCAAATAATAGCATGATTTGTACATGATATTTGGCATAAATACCACTTGAGATATTTCAAAATTGTCTCAAATTTCACTCGCCTAACGGCTCTTGAAATTACGTACAACAATTTTGAAATATCCCTCGTGGTATTTATACCAAATGTCACTACAAACCATGCTATTACCTATACAAATATGGGATCCAATAACAACAGTTATTTGAAATTGTCTTTTATTTTTTTCTGAGAAGTAGATCTCTAGTTATTCTTGTTATGAGTGCCATGCAGTACTTTGTAGCGTACAGTATTTGCTTGGATTTGTTGTTAGGTTAACTGTATGGAGCTTTGACATTTTTTGATAACTTCAACAACAGGTGATTAGCCATGATCAGAGTGATCTTGAAAGAAAAGTTAAAGACAAGTAAAATAAAATATTGTGATTTGTTTGTCTGAGACAGTTTTGCCAACTACCATATTCGCACGTGTATAGGCCACACTTGTGTATAAGCTGCACCCCGAGTTTTGACCATAATTTTATTTTCTTGAAAAAAAATTCATGTGTTCTTAAAAATGCAAAGGCCTGGCGAGTGCCTAATACCACCAAGATATTGTTATTAATTGTTTATATGACAAAATTCATTGCGCTAAATAATCTAACACAGCATGCAATCGATCGAACAAACAAAACTGTGTCAACTCAATCGCATGAAAGTTCATGTCTCACTGTAAACATTACTGTAAGTTTATCTGTCAAAGTAAATTAAAATTGACATAATTATTAGTTGTATCAAAATCAATAATTTTTTTTTAAGTATTCAATGTTTTATTTCTTGCCAACAACCCTATTAATAAGTCACACATTATAGGTGCAGCGAAGAATTGAAGAAAAGTGCAAAGGAGAATTTGAATCTGCATTTCTTCCTTCCCTCCTGCAATGGATAGACACTGAACTGTGCAATTGGTTGCTTTTGGTTCTTCATTTTCAAGGTACATGTAACGTCTGCTAGCTAAGTGATAGTAACAAAATATTATTGATTAGAAGTAAAATAATTATATACCTCTTACTAACTGAGTTCGAGGTCCACATTTATGGACCAAGATTAGTAACTTACATTACAGACCATGGAAAACGAGAATAGTAAGATATTAATGTGTTTTATTTCATTTTTAAATATAACAAATTAATTAAATATTAATGAAATATTACCAGCCGGTATTATTGCCAAATACCATGTACAGGTCATGCTATTATTTGTTTATAATAGAAGCTGAGAAATTTTTGCTTCGCATGTGACAATGGCGTCGTTGAGTTGAGGCCATTGCTTTCTGTCCACGACTTCCAAACATTCATCCACGTCTTAATAGTTTTGACTTCAATTTTTGACTGTATTTTCATTTACTGCTTTTTCGGCAAGCTTTTGTATTTCCTCACTTTCCTCATTTTTGATCTCACAATGAAGTTTCAAATTCAGCAGGGTGTACTAGAGAATACAGCCTGCAAAATTGACCAGTCGCAGCATGCATGCTAACTGAGAGATAATATAGTAAGTAGTTTTATCGAGCATAGCTAGATTATGTTTAGGACGGTAATTCTATTTCACTTTGAGTAAGTGTTACATTTTCTAATTCTTGAAACCTGAGTTAAGAATTGGCTGTGGATACAATTTTCCAAGAAAGAATGCCTGAGACTCACACCATGGCACAGTTGATAAAGTAAATTATACCATCATAAGGTAAAGAAAGAGGGGTGCTGGTGTTTCGACCATTAGCTGTTCATCAGAGCAAACGACAGAGGTCAAAATGCTCAAAACATCAGCCTCCTCCTTTCTTACCTTATGTTGGTATAACTTACTTAATCACCTTGTTTGATTATCCCAGTGTCTTGTATGGGTAATAATGAGTAACCAACAAAAATGTGTTATCCTGTATCATAGGTGTAAGGCAGCAGAAAGCAAGACTGGGGAAAGAGGGCTAAGACTGGGGTGTAAAAGCACAGCTCCCCCCCCCCCCTCATCCTTTCTGTGTTTATCTCTTATGGGTGTGTTTTTCAATATACTTAAGATGCCTTGTTGAACAATTCAGGTGAAAGCAATGCCACAGAATCAAGTAGTGCTCCTTCAGACATATTGGATGAGTGGAAACCTAAGCTGTATTACTTTATGTACAAGACCTTTGCTGACCTCAGGTGATGGCAGAGCACGTTCTACATTAATGGCATGGTTTCTGTTTATCTCTGAAAAAGGTTTTTGCTAGAATGATAGCATTAGGAAAAATAACTTCAAAAACGTCCACTTGGATTACCATCGTTTTATTTTTCTCAACATAAATTTATTACACAAAGTGCATACTGAAGAAAAACGAGAATGTTAAACAGGAATATGAAACAATGTGAAGCAGTAGCTATAATAATCGTTTAATCTAATGACACTGTTAAATTTTATGAGTAGATAGCTTTGCATTGTTGTACATGCATAGTCCTGTGCGCAGATAAATTAATATTTGGACAAAAGGCAATTATCGTTTTATGACAGTGAATACGTCGTCTTTGACTGACTTATGTCTGGTGTTATTGCAATAGGATCAGTGAACTGTTCACCATTATAGTGGAATACCCTGACTCTCTTCCAGCTATCCAGGATCTAAAGGTAATTTAAATAAAATTCATTCCTATAACAAAGAACTTGGAACACTTCAGTAATTATTACAGTAGATGCCAAAATAGTATACAGATTGAAGGAGCAGAGTTTACATGGCATATCTTGGGGCTGTCAGTATGACAGTGGCTTTCCATCCAACCAGCTGGTATCAATACTGCATCACCTACTGTAGATTACTCTCAACTACTGTAGGTAATGTATATTTAAAAAGGAAAATTTATTTTATTAATTAGTACTTATCTGAGTATGGCAATAGTCACTGTACAGTATTCATGAGGTTCTGTTTCATTCTAGGAATGCTTAGAGGTGACAGACCAAAGGAAAGAGTTGATAACATCTTTAAGATCTGCGTAAGTAATATTCTGGTCTCTAAAGGTTGTGGCTTTTTCAGAATGGATTTTGGTCATGGTTAGTTTGTTAGTTTGTGCAGCAATAAGTCAGGTCACTTTGTTATTTTGATCAACATGTATAATTGAGTTGAAGAGGAATCTAAACTTGATTGCTCTTTGGTGGGGGCATAGAAAAGTGTACAATCATCCCACAGTGGGGAGGTGCAGCTGTAGTCGGTAGTGGGCATCATGCCTGAGCTTGAATTTCTCAGGTATAAATGCTTAGTTCAGATTCTTAATAAGAGACTCACAGTTGTACAAGGTCTCGTATGGCCTCCTTTACTGTGCCCCATCTTGGTATTAATTATTCAGTACTGAGTGTCAATTTAAACACTGTATGCTGTGTCTTAGATTCAATACTTTGCATTCTCCAATCTACTATCAATGGCATTTTAAGGTTTGAAAGACGACTTCTCCATCCTGGTGCTAACACATCTGATATCCTGACGCAGTATGTATCAGCAATCAGAGCTCTCCATGTCCTTGACCCAGCTGGTGTCATCTTGGAGCATGTTTGTGCACCTGTGAGGCAATATCTCAGGTAACTACCTGTAGAACAACCATGTAAAGTGTGGAGTAGGGTGCACAGTCATGTCTTACCATTGGCTGTTATATTTAGCCTGCATTACTATATACATGTAATGCTCTTTGTGTAGCACCCTTCTATTTTCATTTTCATTTTTTCATTTTATTTATTTATTCTATTCCAGAATTACAAAGATAAATATAAAGTACACAAGTAAGAGTAGAAATGGAAAAGGGCAAAAATGTAGCAAGCTGATTGGATGCCCTTCTTTAATTGACAATAAAAATTAGGGTAAAAAAGTTAAACTTGACATAGGAGAGGAAGAAGTATGAATTAATTAATATTGAGCAAAATAATACTGAAAGAGTGCTTTTTTAAAATGTTTTCTAGTCGCTAAGTGATTGTATTATCATTAAGGTATTGCAGAGCAGAAGAATAATTACTGAAAATTGATACAGGTATCCAATCACTTGCATCTATGTCTAACACCAAATTCTCCAAACTAACATACAAAAAAGTGTTTAGGATCAACGTAAAGAGAATTGTGAATGGTTTGAACCCAAGAGTCTCAGTAAATGTTTAGTGGACTTTGATTGTCCTGGCGTTAGTAGTTCTGAGAAGAATTGTTGATGACATGGACTAAAATTTTAACAACCTGAACAGAAGTCCTTATCAGAGTCAAGTGATTTACATTTTGACAGGTGGTGGTATTTATGTCTCAGTTCACTTTTGTGATAGGTCATGATGTTATTGGCTGTTTGTCAGTAATGCCATGGTGTTATTGGCTATTTTGTAGGTTAACCCTTTCACTCCCAAGGGGTCTCCATTTGACGAGTAAAATCGTCTGGCGTTAGACAGCGTAAAACCTGTAAAGTCACTCTTGGGAGTGAAAGGGTTAAGGGAGATAGTTTTTAACCCTTTCACTCCCAAGGGGTCTCCATTTGACGAGTAAAATCGTCTGGCGTTAGACAGCGTAAAACCTGTAAAGTCACTCTTGGGAGTGAAAGGGTTATTAAATTGAATTCTAATGAATTTCAGGTCAAAATAGTTCCAAACTAGTTTGATTTGTTTTTTCTTTGTTTCAGATTAATTTCCATAATCCTCCAATAATCGGAAACAAAGGAAAAAAAAATCAAACTAGTTTAAAACCATTTTGACCTGAAATTCATTTTAACCTACAACAGCTATAGATCGTTATTGGCTATTTTGTAGGTTAAAATGAATTTCAGGTCAAAATGGTTCCAAACTAGTTTGATTTGTTTTTCCTTTGTTTCAGATTAATTTCCATAATCCCCCAATAATCGGAAACAAAGGAAAAAACCAATCAAACTAGTTTAAAACCATTTTGACCTGAAATTCATTTTAACCTACAACAGCTATAGATCGTTTTCACTGTCACATAATAAAAAATAAATAAAAAACTGTTCAGTCATCAAAGTCAAGAAACTGTGATAAATAAAGAAGGCACTTCTCCAAGTTTTAGGTCTGTGCATTTTCCCAAACTGTTGATATTCGTTGAAATGCTCATCAATAATTATGGCACCCGAAAAATAGCGTCAACATCTGGAACTTACTTTAGCCATCTAGGCAACTTATTAAATCTGTACTGAATAAACAAGCATAAATTTACATAAGCACTTTTCCTAATGATCTATTTTCTAGAAAAGCTAAAAATTGTGAGATAGTGATATCTTTTTTGACAGATGTGATCGTAGCTCTGTGTCACATACCGCCATAACTGTGAAATTCAAAATATGCAGGTTTCCAGACAAAGCATACTATTGAGCTGTAAAATTATAAACAGATATAAATTTTTTCCCCCCTCTTATGCACTTCATTTTTCAGTTTTAGAAAATAATGACGTCACATGAAAATGATATAGACTTTATATATAGACTATGATTGTAGACTCAGTTGTCATCAACAACAGCCATCATCATCGTCATTATTATTATTATTATTATTATTATTATTATTGTTATTATTATCAACAACAGTCTTTTCAGAACTACTTATACGCATACAATTGAACTCCACAAACAACTGCATGTATACAGGAGAATTGCTGTATCTCAAACTTGAAAGGAAGAAGAGTTTAACAGTTTTAGGTCCAGAATGAACCATGAGTCATACAATGCGTGTGGTTGTAACCTTGATCCCTTTGACTCTTGGAGTCAAAGGTTGAGGCATACAACCAACATGGCTACAAGGATAACTTTCAACCTCTTCTGTTCCAAAAGAAAAGTTATACTTAATACACAAAACGACAATTTTTCAGTTTCTGGATTCTGGGTCCATCTCATCACTGTCATCCTTCTGGTACTTCTTGTTTTAATATTTATCATTCCTTGCTACAGAACACGCGATGACACTGTGCGCTGTATTGTTACAAGCTTAACTGATGAGAATAGCACAGAACTGGCAGAGGTATGGAGAAATAATGTTATTCTTCAGGTTTCTTGCATTGGAAGATCATACTCTACCATTATCCATTTTTATATTTAAAATGGCATGAACATTGATTTCAATAATGGATTAAATTTTTCGGATCAATGGCAGTAAATAGGCAACTGTACACCTACCCCTCCCCTAACCCAACAAGTTATAATCAGTCAAAAAGTTAGCATTAATGTTGGGTTAGGGGAGGGGTGGGTGCACAGTTGTCCAGATTCTGACATTAATCCAATTTTTCTTATTTTTCTAATATTGAGTATGTGGTATAACGTGATCTGATATTTTAAACAAATTAGTTCTTTTGTTGGAACTTGGCTTTTTGGTAGAAAACTTTGTAGTATTTTGGTACAGAATACACACAGCATGATTTTATGAATTTCTTAAGACCAACCACAAGGCCTCAAAATTGCTTATCTTATAGGAACTGATGACAGCCGATCCTCGAACCATTGATGATCATACCACAAGTGACAGCGAGGAAGATGACGATGATTGGATGCCAGCTCCAAGTGATGCTGATATAGGTAGCAGATCAGTTGCTCATGTGAATACAATACAGTTGAATTGTTTTTATTGTGGAGACACAGTAGTGTAGTGGTTAGCTTGTAGGACTTCCGAGCAGAAAGTTCAAGCCCTGGTGATGGCACTGTGTTGTTTCCTTTGATAAGAAACTTAACTCCACACTGTCTCTCTCCACCCAGGTGTATAAATGGGTACCAGCGATATAATGCTGAGTGTAACCCTGCGTTGGACTAGCATCCTATCCAGGGGGGTAGTAAAAAAACACTCCCAGGTGCTGAATGTGACAGAAACCAGAATAAGCTCTGGCTTTGTGGACCTTAAGGCCCATGTGCGCCTTTGCCTTTTTTACAATTTTTTATTTCAGGTCTTGACTGGTTACTTACAGTGATTTAGTTACAAATGTTACAAATGTTTTCTAATAATGCTGTCACATAGCTAATACATGAAGGTTGACTTTTTTATTCCACTCGACTAATTCACAAACCAAAGTTTAAACCGTGAGTAGTGTCACAAAACATGGTTCATAGTAACCTTGAGGTATAACTCTTGACCCCTTCTTTATTAAGCACAGGATAAAGCATTTTATCTAAGATCAAGAAGTCAGAAGTGGATTGATTCAATTTACTTTTTGAATTCTAGAATTTTAAAGATTCTCAGACTGCAAATATTGGTAATAATTATTAGAGGCACCCCCAGTAGTTTTTCGTAATATGCTGTATATGTGATTTTGAAACAGCCCTAAGTTTAAATGGTTCCAAACTAGTTTGATCTATTTTTTCCTTTGTTTCAGATTAATTTCTATAATCCTCCAGTAATCTGAAACAAAGGAAAAAAAAAATCAAACTAATTTGGAATCATTTTGACCTCAGATTCATTTTAACCTACAACACATGTTTGTAAGAAGTGCTCTTAATATTTGTTCATTTTGTACTTTGTTTTTGCAGAGAAAATTTCTAGAAGTCGAAAAGCACCAGATATTATCAGGTTAGTTTACTCTTAATACTGTAGTAATTTTTTTTTTCCAAATTAATTTTCACTGGCCTCTGTTATACATGTAAACTGTGTCACTGCTTCCTCACTTGACATACCTGTAGAGTTTATAGAGATTATTGTTCTATTGTTTCTGCATGTATAGGTTTTGGTAAATATTCTACATTCAATTTTCTTTATTACTGTATATAGGTCTTAGCATAGAATAGGGATGTCCAGTGGAATGGTAATAAACCATTATTATTATTATTGTTGTTGTTGTTGTTGTTGTTGTTATGTATTTTTGGTACTGTTCACATGGTTTAAGAGCTTTGTACCCAAAATTAATTCTATCTATTTTTATTATAATTGTCATCATCATTATCATTATCATCATCATCATCATCATCATCATCAGTGTGTCTTTTTGATGCACCCATGTTCTTGTTTATAGGGTTTTTAACAAAACTGGTAACTATAGTGTACAGTATCTTTATAGTAGACTTTAATTAACATCTCTAACTTTCTATCTTTGTTGACAGTATGCTTGTGAATATCTATGGTAGCAAGGACCTGTTTGTGTCAGAGTATCGCACACTTCTGGCTGATCGCATACTATCGTCGTTTAACTATGACACAGAGAAAGAGGTATGCTGTACTGCTAACAGAATAATTATTGTCTTAACCATCAATTATATAAATCACTTCTCACAAGAAGCATGGAACTATAATCTTAGTGTTGGTGCCAGTAATGGTGCATTTGGAACAAACCTCTCTTACCGTGAATGATCTGCAAGTAACATTTGCTTTTCAGGTACATGGTAGATTGTACTTGAACAAGAAGACGCCTGAAGGCGTTTACGCGAGATGTGTTGGTTTAAAATTGCTGACGCAGTATGTTGTCTTGCTGATTGCGCGATCATGGATATCCATGGTGCAATCCAACCTGACTTGCACGTGATCCGAAGTTACAGCCAATATAAATCACACAATTTTCTTGGGACGGGCTCGGGATACGGGAAAGTTTAAAAAAACAAGGCAATTTTTTACTCCCAAGGAGACGAAAGGAATGCGCTACCAAATTTTATACGCTGGCTGACTACGTCATCCCGCGTAATAATAAAATTATAAAATGTACAAAGGCATTCATTGGATTTCAGAGAATGTGTTGGTATATGATGAGAATTGCAGCATGTTTTGCAGCCTAAAAACAGTATTCATTTTTATTATGCACAGTTATGTGTTAAATTAGAGAAAAGCTACCAGGTGTGAGAATATTTCCTAAGTGAGCACAGAAAACAAGTGAAATATTTTTAGACGTGGGTGCAATCATTTTTATCAATTTGCTACAAAAAATTTTACATAATATAGTTTGTTACTAAGCCTAATGTATGTGAGATGGAGTTGCAATAAGTAAGTGTGTATAGTAACATTATAAGTGTTAAATTAGAGAGAAAACTACCAGGCAGTAGAATATTAATTTTTTTAAGTCAAAACAGAAAACAGTTGAAATATTTTTACACATTGGTGTAATCATTTTTATCAATTTGCTGCCACAAATTTTATATAATATACCGGTGGTTTGTTACTAGGCCTAATGTGAGGTGGAGTTGCAATAGCTTGTTAGTGACAGGAGCAGAATCATTCTTGTTCCCAGAGGCTGGGATTCTTTTGAACAAGAATATTGCTCTCTTTGGGGACAAGAATTGAACTTGATATCACTTTTAAAACGTAAAAGTGCTGTAGCTGAACTCTCTGCGCACTTGTTGTTTTTGTTACCAACAGCTGCGTTACCTGGAGCTTTTGAAGCTACGATTTGGTGAATCACACTTGCACTTTTGTGAGATCATGCTCAAGGACATTGCAGACTCTAAGAGAATTAACTCCCATATCCATGCTAATACGAACACTAGTGCAGATATTGAGGTATGGCCATGCTCGTTTCTGTCCCATACATTACAATGATTTATTTTTAAGTTACAAACTGTTCTCATATACTTGTTATAGTACTAGTAAGGAGGATTTGTTTGAAATAATATCATTCAATAGAGCTCTTTTTTGGTGATCATTTTTGCTATTCTCATAACCTGAGTGGTTAATGAACAGTGAATATTGTAATGAGAAATTGGATGCTGGTCACTATACTGGGACTTAAAGGGTTAAGTTTTTGATTGTCACAATGACAATTATTAATTTATACCGTGGAGTTTCTAATATGCCAATATTCAACTGCGCCTTACAAGATGGATTTACAGGCACAAGGGCAAGACCACAGCACTTGGCAGAGAAGACTGAAAAGTCTAACCTTTTACAGAATGATGTCATTGCAAAGGCAGCACTTTCTCCTTAGTAATTTAAAGACCCTGAGTGTTGGTCTGGCTGAGGTTTAAACCCGCGACCTCCCACACTATAGTCCCATACTCTACCAACTGAGCTAACTCGTCAGCGGTCATACAAAATGCACATTTTTATTCAAGCAATGCACGTTTTTCTTATATGATAGTGATAGCTCAGAGTGGCGTGATACATGTAGGGGGAGAGACTGAAGCTGCAGAAGTACATGTATCATTATTGTTGTTTCGCATGTGTCTTTATTTTTTCGTTTAAGACTGCTGCTTCAGATTTTGCAGGCTTTTGTGACTTTAGAGTCACAATTGTACTAGCTATACCTTTAAAAAAATCCCATGACTAGTCCATTTAAGTCCTGTTTATGTATACTACAACTCCCAAAGCGTACAAGTTGCTTTTATGTTTTTTGGCTGTTTCAGTCTGGTTCCTTTCCCTTGACTGCAATGGTTTTGTCAGCTGTGTTCTGGCCTGCATTCAGAGAGGAAAAACTCAAAGTCACTGATGAGGTTCAAAGGTGAGCAAAGGGTTAAATGTTCTGCTGGAGGAGATCTAGGGAAGGGGTGTGCTCTCATAAGATGGCCTGCATCTTACTAATATACTGTAAAGTTCTACAAGAAAAGGAAAAAACTAGGCGTTCTTTTGGTGTTAAGGTAAAACATGCATTGTAAGCCTTCTTCTTTGTTGTTCATTTCCAAAATTTGTTTATGTCACTGGACATTTATGTCACCCATCAGTTACATCATTACTTAAAATGCATCCCTTCCTAAGAAGCATCCTGCATCTGCCTGCTCTGAAGTTTATTCTCTCATCAATCCTCTGCTCTAAACCTTGCTGTCACAGGGCTATGGATGAATATACTCGTGGGTTTGAAGCTTTGAAGGGCATGCGCACCTTGCAGTGGAAAGCACACTTGGGTCTGGTGGAACTTGAACTGGAGCTAGCAGACCGCTCTCTCTCGCTGTCTGTTACACCAATACAGGCTACTGCCATCATGCACTTTCAAGAAAAAGGTCAGATACAATACCTTATGTCATAGCTGTAATATGTTTTGTAAAAGTCATAATTCAGTGTCAAGACTTCGAAACACAGTTTCCCTGAACACAACTTACTAATTCTTTTCTTCTATCATTTGATGGTTGTTGTTTATCAATACGATCCTTATGAAATTGGAAACACTGTATTATGGGGTCAGAGGTGAATCTACGGCTGGCATTGTCTACTAATGGCATCTGGGATTGACTGTCGATTGATACCCTCGATTGACATTTGGATCATTACTTGATCAACATCCCAATTGATACTTGATTGACACGCGATGGACACTTGATTAACAGTCGGTTGATAGTCAGCCGACTGCCGGCAAAGATGACAATGGAGTGTCAACCGAGGTGTTGATGGAGGGTCGATCGATGGTGTCAACCGAGGTGTTGATGGAGGGTCAATCGATGGTATTGATTGAGGATATCAATTGACGCTTAACTGTAGATGCCTTTAGTACCCATGATCCGATGGCTGTTATTTTAAACAGCCAGGATGTCTTGTACTATGATACTGCCTCTGTGCATTCTTTGTCAGTTGCTTTTATAAGCATCCTAAACAGGAAGCAATTCCAAAGAAATACAGAAGGAAAATGTAGTAAAATTCCTTTAGTGTTCATTAAGCAAATGTGTAGTTTTTCTGTACTTAACTGATCACAAACAAAATTATAAGTATAGTTTTTTTTGCATGCATGGCTTACAGAAAATAAGTTCTCAAAACAACTGTAGAGTATTCTCTCATAAACTACTTACCCCTCCCTGCTGAGTATTGTATTATTGAATTTTCTCATGTACTAGTTAGATTAGTTGCTCTCTCTGCAGTGAAATGTACTGTACATACCAAAGTGTGCATTTAAGAAACATAGACAACTTCAACTATTACAAGTTTTAATGGAAGAGAATGATTATGTTGGTACACCTTTCCCAATCATTAAATTTCAAAATAAATGCTCAAAGTAGACTTATCTAACTGCAATTTCTATGCTACTTTATTAATTTATTTACTTATTATATTTATTTATTATTTGTCTTGAATACTAAGTACTTGATGTGCGTATATATTTATTTTACCTTTTTACTTACATGTATGTAACACTCACTATTAGATTTACTCTGTAAACAGTCCTTTTTGCTACCCGCCTAGATTAGCTTTAGCTATTTACAGGTTAGCATTGCTTGTGTTAAATTGATATTATTAAATTGATATTAACTGTAGGTGAACCCAATAATTATATCGCAGTGTGACCAGTCACAAAAAAGTGCTCTCTCTGAATGGGGAATTTCCTTCCAACTTACTCATGTAATTCCATAACCACTGTTTTTTATACTTGCCAGATTGTTGGACTTTAGAGGAATTAAGTGGTGCCATGCATGTCCCCCCTGGCTTGCTAAGAAGACGGTTAGGATTTTGGATTAGTCAGGGGGTCCTCAAGGAAGGGACTCCAGATACATACGTGGTGGTAGAAAAACAAAAGGGGCAGCAGAGAGTGACAGGTAGGAAAAGCAGACCTGTGGTTAATTCTTTCAAAATAGCAGCTGATATCAAAGAGGAACTGCTAATTTCCCCTAGCTGTTACCACATACATGGCAAAATTACCGAATGCTTGATCACAAGGACGTGATTGTACTCAATCCCAATTGGTTAACAGTTGCTTAGTATTAAATGAAGCGTGATTGTTGACTTTGTGTTGGCTCAATGATTTGGAACTGATTCTTGGAATAAAATGTTCATTGAACCGATCGGTTAGTTAAAACTGAGTTTTGACTGTTGTGGCACTGATGGACTTCCCTCAATGATTTTGTGCTTTACGTTACCGTTTACAGTTCAGTTTAATCACAATGTGCCCTTGTGCAGTTAACCCTTTACTCCCTGAGAGTGACCAACATGCATCTTCTCTTAAACATAATACTACAAAGGCAACCATAGAGCTCATGAGAATATGCAATCTGAAAACTTGTATAGGTTTTTGTTGATATAACATCAAAATCTCCACACTGTTGTAATGAAAGATGTATTCAGATCAGTTAGAAGAATTAAGATTTTGATCTCAGGGGTTAAAGGGTTAAGGATTAATTTCACTTGTGTTTTCAAAGTTTCCCAAAATTGCCTTTTCCCAAATCTTAAGACAGAACGTGCATGCCCCAGACTTTTCCCACTCTCTTAAGTTACAAAGCTTAAGACAAAACGTGCATGCCCCAGACTTTTCCCACTCTCTTAACTTACAAAGCTTAAGACAGAACGTGCATGCCCCAGACTTTTCCCACTCTCTTAACTTACAAAGCTTAAGACAGAACATGCATGCCCCAGACTTTTCCCACTCTCTTAACTTACAAAGCTTAAGACAGAACGTGCACCCCCCAGACTTTTCCCACTCTCTTAACTTACAAAGCTTAAGACAGAACGTGCACCCCCCAGACTTTTCCCACTCTCTTAACTTACAAAGCTTAAGACAGAACATGCACCCCCCAGACTTTTCCCACTCTCTTAACGTACAAAGCTTAAGACAGAACATGCACGCCCCAGACTTTTCCCACTCTCTTAACTTACAAAGCTTAAGACAGAACATGCATGCCCCAGACTTTTCCCACTCTCTTAACTTACAAAGCTTAAGACAGAACATGCATGCCCCAGACTTTTCCCACTCTCTTAAGTTACAAAGCTTAAGACAGAACATGCATGCCCCAGACTTTTCCCACTCTCTTAAGTTACAAAGCTTAAGACAGAACATGCATGCCCCAGACTTTTCCCACTCTCTTAAGTTACAAAGCTTAAGACAGAACGTGCATGCCCCAGACTTTTCCCACTCTCTTAACTTACAAAGCTTAAGACAGAACATGCATGCCCCAGACTTTTCCCATTCTCTTAAGTTACAAAGCTTAAGACAGAACATGCATGCCCCAGACTTTTCCCACTCTCTTAAGTTACAAAGCTTAAGACAGAACGTGCATGCCCCAGACTTTTCCCACTCTCTTAACTTACAAAGCTTAAGACAGAACATGCATGCCCCAGACTTTTCCCACTCTCTTAAGTTACAAAGCTTAAGACAGAACATGCATGCCCCAGACTTTTCCCACTCTCTTAACTTACAAAGCTTAAGACAGAACATGCATGCCCCAGACTTTTCCCACTCTCTTAACTTACAAAGCTTAAGACAGAACGTGCATGCCCCAGACTTTTCCCACTCTCTTAACTTACAAAGCTCCTGGATGTACTTTGTGATGGTTCAATTTTATCCTGGTGGTTCAAATTATCTTTTCTTTCAATGTTTGCCTTTGGGTATGTTAATGTGTGATAAGGAAAGGACAAAATTTAGACCAAAGATTGAATTGCATGACAACATGTACGGCAGAGCCTAATGTACAGTGTACAGATCAATGGAAGTACAGTACCGGACAGAAGTAACCTAACAGAGAACGCTAAGCAGAACGCGATCTTTAAGCGTTCTACTTAGCATTCCCTTAGCGTTCTACCTAGCATTCCCTTAGTGTTCTACTTAGCATTCCCTTAGCGTTCCCGTAGCATTCCCGTAGCGTTCCCTTAGCATTCCCTTAGCGTTCCAATTAGCATTCCTTAAGCATCCAGTAATGCGTTCCCTGTTAGGTTACTTCTGTCCGGTACTGTATCTGGGCAACTGTACACCTACCCCTCCCCTAACCCAACAAGTTATAATAAAGTTAAAAAGTTAGCATCAATGTTAGGTTAGGGGAGGGGTAGGTGCACAGTCCCCCCCCCCCCCCATATACTTCCATTGATCCCAGTGTACTCCTACTTGGAAGAATATAAATAGTTAAGCATTTGAAAATGCTAACCTCCTTTAGTGATAATTTTATCTTGGGTGTGGTCTTAAAATAGGTACCAGTACATGTATGACAAATGTTTTCTTTGTGTCTAAATGCTTTCCCCTACATGTAGCATCCCCCTCCCTCACCCTGTTTTCCATTCTACGTAGAAGGAACTCTCCCATTGTTGCACTCATTTTTCAGTAGGATGGTCGTATATTTTTCATTATATTTTGCAGAGGTTGTCATGGATACTGAAGTGGAGTCTGTGATGGCTTCATCTGAGGATCAAAGAGAAGAGGAATTGCAGGTAAAATAATTCACAGTAAAGTTTAAAAGATATTTAACAGGTATTTGAATTGTTACAATTGTTTCAGAACACTAATCACTGGATGGTGAAATGCAGTAATTTAAAACCTGCTCACACTTTTACAGTAAAACAAGCAGTACCATAGTACAGAACTGTCCAGTAGCATCCCAAGAAATGGTTACTCTGCATGGTTTGATCCTTCAGAAATAGGGTAGAACCACACTATAACAGTGAAACACAGTACCACAGTACAGTATTGTTTAGTATTTTTCCAAAGAATGGACACACGGGATGGTTTGATCCTTAAGAAATGTTAGAACCACACTGTATAGTAAAACGAACAGTACCACAACAATTTAAAATACAGTAATGTGTTACATCCTAATTTGTCTTCTTAAGGTGTTCTGGTCATATATTGTGGGCATGTTGACCAATCTGGAAAGCCTACCATTGGATAGAATCCATTCTATGCTACGAATGTTTGCCATGCAAGGACTGTCATCAAGTCAGTGCAGTGTTGATGACTTGCGGCGGTTTCTGGACCGCAAAGTCAAAGACCAAGAGTTGCAGTTTGTCAATGGATTTTACAGACTGCCAAAAGCAGGCAGATAGCAGAACATAGTCAGCTGCAATGCAAAATAGAACTAGTTAAGGTGGTACCGGAGGCTAATTTCAACATTTTTAGCACATATTTACATACATAAAATCTGTAGAAATAATTGTTCAATCGCAATCGTATCTTCACAGGTGAATCTTTTATTTGTGCTGATTTTCTCAAAAATAGTTTTATTCCAAAAGAATAAAAAGAATTTCTGTAATATGATCTTCTTATGGGTGTGGTCGAAACCTTTACATTTTACTTTTTTCGATATAACTCAAAGAGAATTCCTTGGACTTCAATAAGCTTTGGTAAATTTATTTGTATCACTTAAAGCAAGAATTATGTGGGAGTACGTCAAAGAATAAGAAATAGAATAAAAGATATGTCAAGAAATATTGTTTCGTAACTTTCAAAAATGTTTCATCCTGCCACGGGCCTTATATTTGTAGGCATTTGACGTATTCCCACATAATAGTTCGTTCACGTATATATTCGATCTCTGCGAAGTTTCGTGTCTTTCCAGTAAAACTACAAAAAATAATATAATTTCAAAAACTACCACCTTTAAAATAACATGTCTTTTTTGGCCAAAAATCGAGCTTAAACTGAAGAAAACGGGCACAAAAGTTCACATTAGCTTCTTTTCGATGGCAGCCATATTGTTTTGACGTCTACAATAAAAGTTAACAGCGGTAAATCGCTTGAAATGGCCCTATTTTGGGCCCTCCATCCTTTTACGGGGAGCTATTTTTCGCGCGAAACCAATCAGGCGCAAGGCATTATAAACAATGACACCTCTGCATAGCAACGGCACCCCAACAGTCAGCGTTGACAGGTTGAAATTAGACAAAACGCAGTCATTTCGAGGGAACGAACGGGACGCGAGCAGAGATTACAAGAACAGCGATAAATGCCTCCAAAAAAGCATTCCAACGCGACTAAGGAAAAGTCTGCGCGTGCTAACGAAGCTCGAGGTTCGGGATCACACTCAAGAATTGTCCTTGATTTTGAAAAGTTGCGACAAGCTGGTTGGAAAGTAATCGAAGACAAAAGAAAATTGAAGTCATCGTCAACAGGACTGAAAGTTTTCTACAGATATACAAACCCTGCTGGAAAGTCGGTCAAAAGCAGCAAAGAGGTCGAGAGACAGCTTAAAGCAGAAGGGAATTTCGACGCATTTGTGTGTGAGTCAGTACGACATTGTGATGAGCGTATCGAGCGTGATCCAAAAGCGAAGACGTCGGATGCTTTGTCCTCAGATGATGACACCGACTACGAACCGCCAGAGAAGCGAAGTGTTCAAGCAATCAAGGACGAATGGTGAGCTTTTATCTTATAGTATTTCTATCAGTAGCTTACAGTAAGTCATCTGAATTTTATTTAAAAAAATCCTGATTTCCGTTGTTGGCGGGATTAGTTGTGATTATTTGAAGTGTTATTTTTTGTTCTTGTCAAGCTATCACATGTATTCATTTGTGGGTAATTTTTCCTGATAAGTTTCTGTGAATATTGAATGCAGTGTATATTCTCACCAGGAGCCAAGAATTCATACTGTATTCGGCTCCTGGTCTCGTGTATTCCTTTTTGTTTACCATTCGACATGAGATGGCTAATACATGTTTTCTCAAATGAGTGGATCACCTGTTTACAAGAGTTCAAATCTTTTTGTTTTCAGCATCGAAGTTCCAGAAGGACTGTTTGTTGCTACGACCTCAAGCATCGTGAATTTTGTGAGGCAATTCAATCAATTTTTCAAATGTCCATCAAATGAGGGAAGGTGTAAAGGTACGTATCCATTTGTTTGAGTTTATGCCTTTGAAAAAGTCTGATAATAATATTCTTCAAATAAAAACTGCTTTGCCATAAAGGTGCCAAATTCTGCATACATAAGCTTATGTACCTGTGAACTTTAGCTGTAGTTCCCATCTGCTACACCACCATACGAGTAAATTTGTATTTTGGGGCATTGTAAAAGAGTGCCTAAGAATTCCTAGCAAACTAGACAAACTAGAAATATAATTTTCTGATTGATTGATATATGATACTTAATTTTTTCCCTCTGAAAATAGTTTTTGTTGATTCAATTTCTGTATCCCCTTCATTCGAAATCATTAGTAATGTTATTATTTAATTATTATTGTATATTCTTAGATACATATAACAATGTGAAAAACAATGAACTAAATGTCCCCTTAGGTAACCTAGTGCTTGTGGCAAATGAAAAGAGGGGATTAGGTGGTGCGATGAAATTTCTATTCCGCTGCAATGGATGCTGGACAGCAGAAATAGGCTATCAAAGCAGCCAACTAGCCGCAGAGTCACGCCGTCATCTGGTGTCCTTAGCCCTACCCTTAGCTTTTTTCATAAGTGGGCATAACTATGCCTCTTATAGGAAAACTTTGGGGAAGGGTTTGGGTTTGGGTGTTTTATCTGACAAGCCATTTATAGAAATCATCGACCTTGCTTATCCCCACATCAAGGGCATACTCGACGAAATGTGCGAGAGGGAGAAAGATTATATGAAAGCCCTTCCAGATGGTCAGTTGGGGAGTTGGTCAAGGGGGGTGACAACATGCGATGGGTGCTGGCAAATAAGGGGGCATTTTAGCCAAAACTGTACCTTTATTATAAAGAATTATTTGACGGGGGGTCTCCTCTATTATGGGCACTTGTCAATGCGCGGGGCAGATAATATTTGTAATGAAGAGTTGTGGCAGGGTACTTCAAAGGCTGCAGAGGGACACTTGGCCCAGGTTTTGTGGGGAAAAGCCAAAGAGGAGGGATTAAAAGTGGAAGTCAATTGGCAGGATGCGGATTCATCTTCTGCAAAGGGTTTCAGGTACTCTTTTTCTGATGAACAAGAGTCCAAAATAATGCTGTGTGGGGGTCACGTTGGGAGGGCTCACGGGAAGAAGTTGCAAGAGCTCCAAACAAAGAGTTCTTTTAGCAAGGGATTTATTGACAATCACAAGAAGGATTACCCCGGTATGGAAGAAATGAAGTGTTGTTGTGCTGGGAAAAAGCACACTTATGTTGCGACAAGCAGCAAACCTTCATGTGGATGTATGAGCCCAGGTTTCATCCAGGGTGCAAAGCGGAATCATTACTGTGCAATGGTGCATGCAGGTAAAGACCCCGAAAAATACAGGCAAACAATGCTTTGCTTGGGAAAATATCACGCACGTGACATCCATGAGTGGGAGGGGGGTTCTTGTTCATTCCACCCGGTAAAGAAATGCAGCTGTAAAGGGTGTAAATGTGATGAGGATGGGTTTTATGAGGAACTAAAATGTCCCGGGGAGCAATACCATTCTGCTCATGTTTTAAAATGTGAGTTCCATGCTATGGCTTACGAAATAGAATGTGCAGAGAGGGCTGCTGGTGCAGAGAAGGTGATTGATCCAGGCTTGGGTAAGGGGCACTCGAACCTGCCAGAGTCAACCTTTAGTGTCCTCACTAAGTTTAGGGCTAAGGACATCAACTTGCACCAGAAGCACTACTACGCATCAACTAATCTCGGCTTAATCCAAGCAAACATGACTTGGTGCTTCACAAGGATGGGACCCACTTACCACTGGATTGTGGACCTGTATTCCAGAATGGGCTTGCCAGTGCTCTATGGTGTCCAAGAAAGGGTATGTTTTCTAATTTCTAGAATGTTTTCAAGGAGTGAGCAGTTAAAGTTGTTTACTAGCTAATTTCAATATTCCCTTGCATCTCAAATGTATATAATGTGTGAATTGAGATCAAAACAATTATGAGAATTAGAAGTTTCCATTATTGTTTATTTTTTCCCAATGAAAACTATTAACCTTATTTATCACTTTTATCTCATGCAGTGTACAGTCGATAATGCGGAAAGAATGAGAAGGTTGGAAAACAAGAGGACTGAGGAGGGTAAAAAGAAGCGTGTAAAATCAAAAATTGACAGAACTGAGGAGCAGACACTGAGGTAAAAAATATCATTTTTAGATTTGTAAAGTAAGAAGGGAAAAAAAGAAGAATTGAGGATGGAGGGAATAGTTGACCTGATGAACATTATCACAAATTTGACACAAAGATACACTGTATTTATCATGCATTGTTTATTGTTTTACTTCAGAAAGAAGTATGTAAAGAGCTGCCGTATCAGGCATACTTATGGAGATGATGATGAAGATGACCCCTGCAATGAGGAAGAAGCTGTAATGCTGACAGAAACAGCAATTGCTGATGGAAGTGCACGACCCCCTCCCGTGCTGCAACCAGTTTCTGCCCCAGAAGGAGCAAGTCTTGAAGTAGGAGGAAAGAGCTGTAAGTGGTGTGGTAGCAAAACTCACATGAGAAAAAGCCACAGAGACTGTCCTTTTAATAAAAGAGAATAATGCCAAATAACTGATTAAAATGTATGTTGGCAAAGAGTTTGAAACACTTATTGAATGAAAGTTCCATGTAACATGAACCAAGAAATGAAACAAAATGTGAAGAGGTTTACTTCTAAGATATGTGAAAGTTTACTTCCTAAGGATATGAAGAGATTTCTTTGTGACCTGTAGTTGGTTTCTGTTTGAAGTTTGAGTAGTCTAGTGTTATTAGGGTTCTGCTCTTGTTCATTGCTATTACCTCAGAATTCTAAAGTTTATTGAACAATTATAAAACAGGAAATAATTGAGTATAAACAAATATTAATGTCTTGCAGCACAAAATTTGTGTAGTACTTCATACATTTGTGCAATGGAAAAGTGAGGTCCAATTACATTTTGTCTTTTCTTAGCTGATAATTGACATAGCCTTAGTTACCACATATCAACAGTTTCGAAAATGAATAATGAGAGGATTCTGTTTAAAAAAATTATGATGTGCTTGAAAATCAGGAGCAGTCCTAAGTAGTATTGATCGAGGTAAATATGGCATTTGCAAATGCCAACATTTCAATCCAAATTTTGTGCATTTGTTTGAGTACAGCATTACATGGGAGCTGTCGAGGGGTGGTGAATTTGTACTAGAGCTGTGAAGTTGTTAGCTTTTTCATGCTTTCAAATATTGATTATGATTTTCTAAATCAGTTTCCTAAATGAAATCTTGCCTGAAAGCAATGTGTCCTATTGCATAGTATTTCTTTTCCCTTGTGTGTGTGCTGGGGGGTGGGTAGGGTGTCTTGCCAAACCCTTGGGAAGTGCTTATGAGGACTGAAGTTGAAGGACTGGTGTTGTCAGTCATTATCTTAATTTTAGATTAGCACTAACATCAGTTTGCTGTAGCACTATGTAAGTGTTTACATTTGAATCCAGATAACTCATACTTCCTATTGATCTTACCCCTGATAATTTGGGAACTTCAAAAACTAGAACGTTTTTCGATTTCCCTTGAAGGGTTGAGTTATTGGGATTCAAATCAAATTTCAAATGTATTTGCAAAATGGTTAAAAATTAGAAAAAAAAAAGAATATTGTAGTTTTTACACAAGATATACCTCTAGGAGTCTTGTCTTTTATTACCATAATTTTTAGGACAATGCCAGTAAGACTTGATCTAGTTTTGAATCTAGTTTACATTCTTCCACAATCTGACTTTCTGAAAGTAAGAGTACCTAGGTATATATTGCTGGTAAATGTAATTTTTGGTGAGACATGATTGTACATAAAGTAATAAAAATTGGCTCTTCCATACATGTATGGTGTAATAATTTATTGTATCAAACAACGTGAGTGTGTAAAAATGAAAGGAAGGACTTCAGGTTCAGCGTACTCATGAGAATAGATGATGACAGGCATTTCTTTTCAATTCATTTTATTGCTAAAAAAATATAGAACATTACAAACGAAGAAGAAAATCAGGCATCCCCTGGCCATTTTGCACCCCTTAGGTCTGTCAGGGTAACCTTGTATACCTAAAGGCAAGATAGAAGGAATGAGATAACTAATGTTTAAATTTTGCTGAAGGGAAGCACTAATTTGTTTATCGATGTTTACATAAATGTGAATTTTTCAATGAGGCAAAACTAATACAACAACAAAACATGATATCTTACTGCTGAAGTTTCAGGATTCAGATAGTCCCGGAGTCCCTCATCGATGATTGATCGGATTGCTTCTTTCAAGCAATCCGGATAGACATAGGTGGGAAGGGCCTTCCCACGGTACTTTCCCTCGCCGATTTTGTTGCCATACTGTAGAGGCAATAAAAATGCAAAAACATATTACACTCCAACACAACCAGGTTTTGTGCGTCTTCAACAAGTGAGAAAGCGCTAATGGGTAGAATTGAGATTGCGATGTGGTAAAAACAAGACGCTACTATATGCGGGAACGTGCCACGTGGAAGAACAAGGAGAGTGTTGGCTGAAATTATCAACTAACAAAAAGAACAAAGGAAGAAAAGGCAGTTGAAAGGTAAGCACAGCATCGAATGTTCTCACCGGGAGAACCAAGAGCAAAAAATGGGAGGTACTTACCCACAAGATTCCAAAAATTCGGCGGTAAAAACGGCGCCTCCCTTCTTCGCTTGTTTCGCCAGCTTTCAAGCTGAACCCACGAAGCAATCTCTGAAGGCCTGGAGGAGCTCCTTGCAAACTGGATGACAAGAACGCCATTGTTAACTTAGCAAATAAGTGACAAGAAGAAAAGAAATTTCATTACAACAAGCGATATATTTACCCGTTCTCTTTGAAATGACGGTCAAGCGCGCGTGTTGCTTCTTCAGCTGCCATGATCAAAGAGGGTGTTACATTTCAGATTACAAGGTTTTATTGAATCGAGCTGTCAGCAAGACCATCCTTGGGGACTTCCACAGCGGGACACAACTGTATCGAATGCAGCATGGAGCTCGTATTTTTGCCGCGAAAATGGCCGTAGAAACGAAACTTCGCGTGCCTATATCTCGGACGGGATTTTATTCCCCGACCTGAAACTTGGCATATGTTTACCTTTCAAGATTATCTTCATGCTGAAAAAAAATCTCGGCCAAAAAAAAAGGTCACTTTAGCCTCCGGTACCACCTTAAGGGAGAGAGAAACTGAACATCATGCATAGGCTGGAAAGTACATAAAAAGATGCCGCCATATGCAGAGATTGTCAAGGCAGTTGACACTGGTTAGATAGTGAACAAGAAATGCCATCCATGATTGGAGGGACCAGACAGTTTAATTTGGCTGGAAATGAGACAGGCTCCACATACTGTACTGTACTGGGATGGACAGGGCAGGTCATGGCTTTTACAAAGAAAGATAACTGAAAGGTTGTGGTCTTGGTACAACTTTGTCCAGGAACAATGGACATAAAAGGTTTTACACATAAGGATGAACAAAACACTACCTCCATGACCTTTCTGGAAACACTTGGACAGCATTCATTTGATACGTATGTGTAACCAAATGGTGACCAGTGAAATTAGGGAATAATTTCATGCGTTTTGTCCAAATTCTATTGCTTAATACAATATTTCTAATATCATGGGTGACAAATTACTCCTTAACATTTTCATACCTAGACGCCATTTTGGCACTGTAGGAGAAGTTGCCATAACAACATTGTAATTTTATGTGTGAAATGATAAATTAATGCTGAAATTTTGCACCAAAATTAATGAGTACTGGTAATTTGTCATATTATTACTGTAACATCTCTATGCAGTTTGTTATTACTGCCGTATCTTTTCTGTCAAATTGACAAAGTAGTTTGCAAAGTTGCAGGCTTGCCACTAGAATTATATGTATCCACAAAACCTCTTGGTGGCGAGATGTAAACAAAAGCGGTTGATTCAAAATAAAACCTATGAAAGCATGCCAACCACTCCCAAAGCAGCAACAAAAAGGAAACATTTCTTTTGTTGTGGGTTCCTAGGCATTTGGCTCATCCAAGTTTTCTTTGTTATCCTCGGGACTATCCAATATCCCACATTTATTAAAAGGAAAATTACATGTTGCAACCAGATGATAATCAGACATAGTTTGATGCTGGTTGGAAATAATGAATGGAACTTAAAAAGTTACAATTCACCAACCCAAACTTTGACACTCCTTTAGACTATACTACAGTACTTTGCACCTGATTTGCAAATTCATGGTGAGGGTGATCCTTGAAAAAAAATTACCCTCCAAAAAGGGTCAAAATGTGTACACAATAAACACCACAGAGACCAACAAATGACTAATATTTATCAGTTTTTGTTACAAAATTAGAATAACTTGGAAAATTGTCCTTTGTACAAGTGATAATTAATTCTTACCAACAAAGAAAAGCAGCACATGATATTTTAATGTATTAATATCTTCTCACTCATTTTAAATATTACTATTTATTGAAAAATCTCAAACTAAATTTTGGTTAGCACAACCTACAAGAAAGACACATCATCCCTGTGAGCATTCCTGAGGATGCATTCCTTTGATGTGATGGATTTGCAATTCAAGATCACACTGATTATAAAGCATCAAAAGAACTGATAGATGCACTCTGGACAAGGACTCATTAGTTCCTTTGATACACGATAATGTGAGTGATTTCCAATCACAATCGTACCAAAGTAATGCATCTGTGGTCTTCACACCACAACAGGAACATGATGTTATGGTATGAACCAAGACAAAGTTATCACCGTCTTAAGTGTTTCGATGGCATATGATCTCTGAGAAGTGTCTGCCCTCTCCTGGGGGGAGGGGGGAAGGGAAGGTTACTCACGCTGCTAAAATTAATAGAATGTCTATTTTTCAAGGGATAGATTTGGGATGTGGTGGGTGGGGAGTTTTGCCCCCCAAACCACAAACACACTATATAAATACCATACTATTGTCATTAACAAATCAGTCTATACACTTAAGAAATTCTGTCTGCTTCACTGAACCAGTAATATAACAATGTGAAGAAATTCTAAATGCCCTCTTCAAAATTGGGCAATAAATAATTTGCTTGAGACAAGGAACTGTCCAAAAGAAACCTTGTGGTCAATATAATGCAACTCCAAAATTTTGTGCTCAACTCTATCTACATAATTAATTCTACTTTGAACATGCTTTGAAATTTTCAATCTACAACTACCATTGTCATTAAGTTACAGGCATGGTTACATTATAGTTCTTGAGGCAATTTATACTAACTGATGAAACTTGCATTAACCCTGACCCTCCTAAGAGTAACTTTATAGATTTTACTCATCAAAGGAGTTAAAGGGTCAACTCTAATACAACTTTGTCTTGATCACTGTTGTAATATTATTACAATATCTCTCCTTGAAATTATTGTTTGTTGTTTTATTATCAACCTTCCAAACAACACCTTAATTCATGTCAAAGCATACCTAGTTATGTATTATACCGTACTTTCAGCATTGTTAGTGTTTCTGTATGTGGACTAGCCTTGTCTGATTCTCAAGATATCAATGCAAAGAAAATTCAGCTCCATGGTTTTCATTACAAAACAAAAAAAACCCATTCATTATTTTAAATTGCTTTTTTCATGCTTCTTTGTCCTCCTTCCAGCACAATCTTTGAAATGTGATCATGAGAAAAATCTTAGGTAACAAGAATCAAAACAGTCAAAACATACTACAGTGTATAACCTGATACACTTGAAGAATTGATCCAGACACCATTCTGAATTACTCCCTCCCTCCCTTGCATCATACCCCAGCTGGTGGAAGTGGGGGTTGGGTCATTGTGTTGGTCTTCACCACAATAATCTCTAAGCCAATTTAGTATAAATACTCAGGTGATTATACAAAATCGCGCGCTGTTGGTTCGCTATCTCTGATTACCAGCCAATAATCACCTCAACAAACAAAATGGCTGCCAGTCATACAATGTGTGTGTGTTTTCGTGTCATAAAATGCTTTTTCTTTTCTTTTTTTTAAATAATCACCTGTGAATTTATACTAAAACAATTATTCACCTCAGGCTCAGTGATTATTGCTGAATATTCACCTCAACTTTGTCTCAGTGACTATTCACCGATAATCACTTTGCCTTTGTTAAATAATTACAGTGTATGAAAGGTTGACCAGCAACAAAAACAAATACACAATTACAGAAGTCTGAGGGACAATACCTAAATCAGCCAATTGGATTCCTTCATTTCTGGTATTGCGAGGGCCAATATTTTCTCAGTATCCGACTAGGTAATGTCCCAAATGATCCCCCCAAATTTAAAGTTAGATTCTGTCTGCCAACACCAATGCAAACTCCTGAATGCATAGCTAACACAGAAATAACCAATTTTAATCTCAAAATGCAAACAATCAGGGTTAAATCTAAGTGCCGGCTGCCGCTGGGTGACAAAAAGTCGATTGCTGGCTGAATTTTGGCCGTTGCTTGACTCATGGCAGCGACCAAAGTCTACCAAAATCTTTTGTCAGCTGGCTGAATAGCTACCTCAAACAGCAGCCCATTTTCTTAGCTACAACCCTGAACATTGTGGATGAATTTTTAGGATAGTATTTTGTCAGTGCACAAATTTTAAGTGCATGGTGATCAGTAGCCAGTAGTGTATAAACTAATAAACTTGATATTGACCAAGCTTGCTCAAGACCATATCAGTCCTTTTGTATGGACCCTACAGCACTCAGTCTGTACTGCCAAGACCTGCGGCCAATAGTCTTCCAGTACGGCCCACACACTTGGTCAATAAGATATATATGATATCATATTCTATGTAGTGTAGGTCAAAATAGTAAAGCACTAGCGTGATGAGTTGAATCAGTGAAAGCTTGTCCATCATCAGCATACTTCAACTCAGAACTATTAGTATTGTTGTTGTTGTTGTTGACTGTACCTTCCTCGGTACCATTGGTAACATGCGGCTTCACAGTGTTTATCTTACCAAGCTGACCAATCATCATCTCCATACTGGCCAGTCCAGCTGGCTGGTAATTCTGCAAAGTTTTCAGTTCTGCAGTTTTCTCCTTCAGTTCGTCATGAAGCACAGCAGCTGACTCCTCTGAAGGATAATCATGAACTGTGTGCGTACTCTTAAATGACACTTTAGAATTAACCTGATAGGAAAGGAAAAAGGTAACAGTGATTACAAAATATTAATGGAATGGTACTCAGTGTGCTGTCCAGAATATATTCAAGATTGCTTTCATTCTGCACTTATTCAAAAGGCTAGTGATTCAGAAGAAGAGCTCCCCTAACAGACTGTCAACCCATTGTCGGTAACCAACAGTTTAGCAACAATTAAACTACAGGGCAGACTGCATGAACACATCAATTTGACTGTACAATATGCTGACAAACATGACAAAATCCAAAGAGAAGGTAAGCTTATCAGTCCAGTTGAACAGTACACGAACTTAAAGCATTTCATCTCATTGAAAACAATACTCTTTAGTATTACCTGATCCAAATAATAGGTAATAATTACTATTATTATTCTACATGTATAGATTTAGTAGTTGAAAGAATGTTCAATATGAATGGCAATGACCAATGATGCTGGCAGTAAGTACTGAGTTCTGATAGCTTCATTTGACAACAAGCACATGGAAATACTTGAAAAGAACTCATGGCCAGACAAGTCACTCCAAAAAATCAAATGGTTACAGATCCTGAAAGAATATGGGAGACTGTAATAAATGTAAGAAGGGCAGAATGTCAAATTGGTACCTTAATATCAGAGCTTAATATGTCACTTTGGCCTAAGCTTTCCCAAAATTCTCAATGTGCTAGCATGAAATCAGACAGTACAAAAAATCATTTTATTGTAAAAAAAGATAATGGGATCAATCTTTATAAAATTGCCAATGATTGTCCCTACTTTCACTGTACAACTGAAATAAAAAGAATGCAAAATACAAAAATAATGTTTTGAATTGGAAAAGTTGAGCATTTTTCCTTCCTGTCCACATGAATCTGAATCGTTTGAGGCTGGAGGCCAGATGTTTCACCCGATCGTTTCAAATTCAATGTCTGGTACTTTGAGACCAATATTTGAGGGTTTTTGGGTGCTCACAAGGCGTCTTGCAGCGCCAAAAGCTTTCAGAAATTTGTCCGCTACTTTATGCAACTGTTTAAAACCCTGTCTATAAAGTTTCAAGAAAATAATTTGCTCTTCAGTCTTCCCATGTAGCATTTCATTTCAATTAATCTTACTTTAGCTTAATTCTGTTGACATTCTGATTTATCATACATTTATGTACATGACTGCAGCTTTGACCAAACTCTTTCCGAAACAATACAAATTGGCTGTTTAGTGATACAGACAGCTCATAGGAAACCATGAATTTTTATTCTACATTGTACATACATGCAAAGTGGCAACAAATATGAACGAACATTGCTTTAAATTGGTCACTATTTTATGATAGCCTGAGTCATGTTCTATAAAGCTTAAAAACAGTGTAAATCAATCAGATTTTCAAGTGAAATAATTTTTGTAAATATATTGCCAAGAGTGCACATGGTCAATAAATGATAATTTACAGTATATTCATCAAATGTTAATAATTGCATGAGGTTAATTAATTAATAATTCGAACAAATTGTCACAAGGTAATATGCTTCTTTGCAGGGAACAGTCATGCAAGACCTTTTTTTCAGTTTTGAAAATCAGATGAAAGTAGTTTGAAAAGCAATCCATTTCTGATTTCACATTGATTTTACTAAGAAATTTAAGCTCTCCAGTTACAAACAATTCTTCTGTACAAGACCATTCACTTATTTGAATCAGCAGGAGACATCACAAGCAAATTAATTTCTTCTTAAAGAGAAAATAAATGCTTTTACTTTAATAATGGTGCATTTCATACAAACATAAATTATCAGTACATAATCACCCTTTAGTCTGTAATTCACTAAGTACAAGTTATTAAGACAAATAAAGGTGAATTGAAGAAATGTTTATAGTATTCTGACGCACTATTTTATATTTCTGCTGGAAGAAAAATTATTTTAATTTTGGCATGAAATTTAAAGGGAACAACTTTTTGCTGTAGAAGGATGAATGGAAAAGGATAAGTTTACAGGTGACAAAGAACAGGCGAAACAGATTTGACTGAGTGGTCTTCAATTCCAGTTAAGGACCTGAGAAAAATCTTAACTGTTTACAGTTGTTATGAGTGAATTCAAAACCTGAGAGAGCTTCAGCTCTTTTTCATAATTGGCATAATCTTTTAAACAAACTAAATACAGCACACTATACATAGACAAATGACAAACAATCAAACCTTACAAAGTAATACACGGTGATTTCCAGGATAAGCCTAAATTCCAGATGAAACTGTAATTCGAAAAGGTTGAGTTTTGTAAAGGAAGAATATCAAACTTGTAAGAAAAGAAAATCTTTTGATGCATGGACAAGAACCTTAAACCCAAATCTGGGGCACAAGGGTAAGAGGAAAGAGATTGTATTAATGTACCACCTTGTCCCTCAAGCCACTCTACTGTGCCCCCATAGAGGAACATATAAGGCATATAAAGAGCTTTAATATAGTATTTTACTCTTACCTTTTTCCTGGTGGATTTGGGACTCAAACATGACTTTAGTTGAACTGGCTCAGAATCAAAGATAACTTGAGGGATAGGGTAACGAGGAACGGCACCTATGTATGAAATTGGAACATCCTCAAAGTCGTCATCGTCGTCGTCGTCATCCCCCTCTTCCTCCTCACTGCCCTCCTCTTCATCACCATCAGAACTGTCTTCACCACATCCATTTACAAGATGCTGGCTTTCTCCAGTGGTAAAATCATAGCTTCCCTCTATTTCATCCTCATTACTGTCATCTGACAACTCATCTGATTCCAAGTATCCTGCCTGAAAACTGCTTGGTGGTTCCTCACTAGATGGCAAAGGCATGTCAATGACCGACACATTGACATCATTGTTAAAAGACTTCTTCTTCTCTGGGGTGCTACTGTCAAAAAAAGTGTTAAGAACATCTGGGGAAGCGGGAACATCTATGACTGAAACAGTAACATCACTATCAGCAGACTCGGGAATGTCAATAGCAGATACTGGCACCTCGTCAATTGATGTTATGGGGACTTCATCAATCACAGTTCCTTCTCCATGGACTTCATACCTTTCCTCTTTTCCATTCCATTGCTGTGCAATGACTGTTGGGATCTGCACTTTGTCTTTTTTCTCCACCTCTTTATCCAATGGCTTATTAAGCACCTTTTCCTTCTGAATTTTTGTGGCAACATCTTTCTTCACGTGTTGCTCATCTTGCGAGGCTGGAGAGCTTGGTTTGTTCATATGGTACACACCCTTTGGAGGAAGATGCTCTTGGCTGGTGCCTCCCTGACTAATCAAAACTAAATTTCCTACTATCTTGTGTTCTACTTTTTCCTTGCGTACTGGCCTCAAATTTTGAGCGGCAAGAAACAGATTCTCATTCCCTCTATTGTCTAAGTTACTGTTGTCATCTTTGGCTTTGTCAGTGTTTCTGGTTCTCTGTTCTTTTGTGACATCCTTTACCATTTCATTTTTCTTTAGCCAAGGGAAAATGCTTCCAATGGATGAATGTTTTTCTGTGGAACTGGATTTTTTGTCTGTCTTATGTGTAAACAGATTAGAAATTTTACTTTCTTCTCTCTCAGTTGTTGAATCCTTCTGCAGTTTGATGTTATCTTTCACTTTCATTTGTGAACCAGTTTTGTCCTTCTTGCTTGATCTACCAATGCTTGCTCCAAACAAGGCCGAAAGTTTGTGAACTGAGCCCTTTAAAGGCTTACTGTCCGACAAATTTTGATCTGCTTCTCTTGTATCTTTTGATGAGGAAAAAACATCACTTGATCTGGTGTAATCATTTTTTAAATTCTCCTTTACTTCAACCACCTCTGAATTGTCAGATTGCTCTCTTGCACCTGTTACCTCATGGACAGAATGCACCTTAGATTCAGTCTCCGAGATAACTTCTTCTTCTGTCCCTTCTCCCTCAGAATGCGAAACTTGGCGATGTAGCAGCTCACTTACTCTTTCCTCTATATCATTTGAAATGCTACGTTTATGCACAAACACTTCTTTTATTTCTTGTTCTTCTGGGGCAGGTGCAAGGGAACGTTTTGCAAGTCCTGCACTTTCATTACCTGCTGGAACATCAGACTCAGCAGTGATATCACTGGTGGGAGGTGGCATCTCATTATCATCACTCAAAGAATCGGAGTCTTCTTTGTCATCGGCATGGAGATGGAGTTCTGACACTGATGCCTTCCATATCAGTTTGTTCATACGATGTTCAATCCCTTGAGAGACACCTGCTTTGTGCTGAAAGAAATCCATCCCAGACTCCTCATGGACATCAAACAGTGACGACGATCTGCCTCTGCTAAAACTGCTACCAGGTGAAGACTTTTTGGAGTCACTTGTTGGTGATAAATTTGCAAGGTCATCATCAAGGTCTCGTGACATTAAGTTGATAACATCAGCAGACCACCTTTTCATGGGTGGTGGAGGCCTTATGCCATGAGCCTGCCTTAGTGTGGTACTGCCAGCAGAGCTTTGGGTAGCCTTGTTTTCTGTATGAAGGAGGTTTTCCTCTGATGAGTACCTCTTCTGGAAGCCACCACTAGGTCCAAATTTGCTTCTAAGTGATTCAATGCTGCTTTTTGAAGTGGAACTGGTTGTATCCATCCCACTATGCTCTGAAAATAATTCCAGTGGAGGACCAGGGGTTGTATGAACAACTGAATTTACAGATGGCAAGAGGATTTCTTCACCATCTTTGAGAACATTCTCCTGCCGACTCTTTCTATCAATTACAGTGTACTTCATATTTTCACTTTCTTTTCTAGGTTTAAATGATTCCTGATCTTCCTCCTCTGATTCTTTTTCTAAAGAATACCTCAGTAGTGTAGTTCCCTGCGAATTCAGTCTATGCAATATACTTTCATCCACCGGATGTGAAGATTTATGTAGCTTAGTAGACTTAGATGCATCAATGCAATCCTGTGTACTGGTGTCACTAGCAGATCTAAGGCCTATATTCACATTTTCAAGAACTGGGGCAGCATTTTCTGTAGCATGAGGCTTTTCAATAAATTTATTTAACTCTCGGTTGCTTTCATTTTGATATCTGAGGGGTTCTTGCTCTTTTGAGCCAGATTCTTTCATTAATGAATACTGTTCTCCCTTTGTCTCCTGCCAGTAAGTTCTTTGTGATGTAATAGGTTCAACTGAATCTACAGATTTTGTTATCCTGTCTGCATTGACGCTGCTGGAATGTGCAGTATCATTTTCAGCCCCTTGCCACACATCACTGACACTGTCAACACCACTCTGTTGAATTCCAGTTCCTACCAAATCATTTTCCTGGACAGACTTGGTACCGTTGACCTGGAATGAAACATTCCTGTTTGTTGTATTTTTCAGCCAGGGAGGTGTAGAAACAAAAGACTTGTATGGTTTCGGAATGAACTGAGATGATGCGAAATTCCGTTTGGACCCAACAGATGGCGCTCCCGAACTGACCTGTAACTTCTTTGTGCGAATTGACTGTGCATTGTCTTCGGCATTTTTGTTGATTTGCGATTCGTTCTGAACAATTTCAACAGCGTTTGCTGTTTCTACAGCGGTTTTACTAATTTGTTCATCATTACTTTCTGTTCTTTTCGCCGGCTGCGTTCTGCTAAGTCCCTTGTCTACCTGTGAATGCGATTTTTCAAATAATCGCCGCAGGTCTGACGGGCGTTTGACATGTTCGTAATTCACACTGCTCTCGGGTTGCGGACTTTCTCCGATTCCATTCCTTTCCGATCTCGTTTCCGTGGTTTCTACCTGTTGAGTGTTGTCGCGGCAAATCTTTTTCTCTCTCTGTGAGTGATGTTTGTTTGTTTTATGATCCATTTCGGACGTGAATTCGACAGCTTTGGCAACAGAACTATTCGTATACCTCGTCCCGAGACCGGGGGAAGAGTTGTTTATAAGCGCACCATCTCGCAGAATATTTGCTTTGTCCATCTCGTCACCATCTTTGTCAGACGGCTCCTGTCTCACACTTGATGTCGAAAGGGAACTTTGAGGCGATCTCTTCATGATTCTTGGTCCAAAAATACTGTTGACACACGAAGGCTGTTCCCTAGCTTCCGGCGAATCTTTCCTCTTCTCTAGCAAAGATCGTTTCCATTCTGGAATCGATACTTTGCGTACGCTCTCACTTTCGATGTGCTGTTTCTGATCCTGCACCTTTTTCTTTTTCTTTTCCATAAGTTCTACTTTCCATGCCGGTAATACCGCCGTCATATTGATAGAGGACTGCAGTGAAAATATCACAACAAACACACTTTAGCCAGCAAATGCTTGTATTGTTCGTCTAAACTTCAGTGGATTTTCTTCTTTCGGTTTCACCATCGCCGGCAACTTCCCACACAGATTTTCTAATCCACAGAGAAAGCTAAACGAGATGTCAAAATCTCGAAGAAGAATGTTACGCAGACATTCTTCGTTTTGCAACTCGACCCTTCAAAAATTTCGCTCATGCTCAATCGACTGTGACAAAGAACGGGAATTATATGGTGTGATGTCACTGCATACATAAATAGTGAGCAGGAACAAGAGCAGGCAGGGTGACCATTGGACAAAACTTGTGTCTCGTTGGATCTTTTCCATTTTTTTTTTTACCCGCATATTCATAAAAATTTAAAGCTCCACAAAAGACAAAAGCTTATTGGATTATCACACCACAAATGCTTCATTCATGTATGAGTGCTCGAAGATATTATCACGTCGTTGTATTTCTTTAACATATTTTTTCAGAAAATTTCCCTGTATTATTTAACATCATTAATTCCTTGGTGTCTTTCCCACCATGTCGCGTAAAAAGATCGTTTTTTTTTTTGTAATTTACCAGACAGGAACGATAAAAGGGGTGCGAAGGGAAGCGCCGTGAATTTAACAAGTCGATTATGGATAATGCTGCTTTTAACGTGCATGTTGGATTTCGAAACAACCGAGAAATTTGAATAATTTGCTTGGCAGATTTACCGATGGAATAACGAAAAGAAAGCGGGGAAAAAATAATTAAAAATCTCCTTGCTGGCACGGGATTTCTTTCTTAATTAATCTTTTTTTTTTTGCTCTAGATTTCTTTTTTCAAAAAGGCGTGAAAATGTATATAAATAATATTATCCCTTTACTAAGGTTCTTCACAAACAGACACGTTGGGACCAGACCTAGGGCAATAAATTTTAAAATCTTTATCCTCTACTTGTCTGTATTTATCAAAGTGAAACTGTTTTCACAGAATATATATTTCTCGTTTTGAAATTACGAGTGCCAGCAACTGATATTGCATGGGAACACCTGGCGTGCATTTCTCGAAAGATCCGAGACCTTTGTTAGTCCCGGAAAGGCCTGTCGTAAAAAGATGACTCGCTCTACAAACTGGGAACTGTTTCTCGAAAGGTTCGGTATCCTTTCGCTATTTTTTTACGATCGAAATATTTACGACGAGAATTTTCCTTAAATGGATCCCAAGGAATTTACTGTGACCTTCTCCTTCCGTCTTCCGATGCAGTTCGTTTTAATGCAGAGTAAATGAGCGAAAATTTACAACAGACACAAGAATAGCAGAAGGCTTTGCAGCAAGTTGAATAGTAATTAATAGAAAATTATATATCGGTGGTGTTATTGAATTGTCTCGCCGTGGCCAGACTAAAAGTAACTCTCTCCCCGGCCCGATTCCCCACCCCACCCCCCCCCCCCAAAAAAAAAAGAAATGACTCAAATTACGGGGTAGGCGCAGGGAAGGATAGTTTGTCACACTTTGTTTAACCTGCGAGTAGCCGCACCCTCCCCCCGAAGGAAAAAACGTTTTTTCCTTTGGGTGGAAGGTGCGGCTACAAATAGGCTACACTTTGTTGGGCCAATGATGAATGTCAAACCTGAGCCACAGACAAGTTCTTAGTTCAAGGAACTTCAGCTCATCTTCAATCCCTGTGACAAGCAATTTCCGCCTCATGATAAAAAAGATAAAAAAAGGATAAAAAAGTTGCAATTACACTGCGTAATAACCACTACCATAGGCCTGAAATGTTTAGTTACTTTCTAATAAATGGTTAAACGGCATGGTTTCCTCAGCCGACAAGATGCAAAAGTTAAGATTACATTGCGCAGTGGTGTAAAACCAACAGATCTGAACAACAATACAGTACAGTACTGTTCAGTAGCTTTACAAAGAATGGTCACACTGCATGGTTTGATCCACAGATGAAAAAGCTAGAACCACTCTGCACATGTACAGTAAAACAAACAGTACCACAGTACAGTACTGTTCCGTAGCTCTCTAAAGAATGGTCATGCAGCATGGTTTGATCCACAGATCATCCACAGATAAAAAAAGTTAGAACCACATTGCACAGTAAAACAAACAGTATCCCAATACAGTACTGTTCAGTAGCTTTCCAACGAATAGAGACTGCATGAATTGATCCACAGATCAAAAAGTTAGAACCAAACGTTGGAAGATTACTGGATTCCTCCTTTGGTTGTTGTTCACTCGTTTGTGCTTTTGCAATTGAAGCCTACTCCCCCCTACCAAATGTCCCTCTGATGTTTGAAACAAAACGAACTTTTTGAGAATAAATAAACTAGTCACCAAGCCACTATAATTCGACCGGTTGCCAAAAAAATTAATGTTTAAACCAAGTAATCACGCCATAAAAAGCATCGATGCTAATAGACGAGTAGTTCAACATGAGCGATTCAAACCGATACAAACACTCACACACACATATACACGCCAAAAAAATAGCACTCACGAAAGGACACAACCAAGAGAAAATGAGACAAGAGAACGTATCTTCCATACTGGGTTCTCTTACTATGATAAGGAAACAGAATCTATTTTTAGATCCGGAAATTATTTTAACTGAGCAATGGCTGATGTCCTTCTCATTAAGTGGTTGTAATTTCAATGCGCCATGGGGAAACCGCGCAGCCATGGAACGAGATATAAATAGATTCCGCGTTAAAAAATAGATTCTGTCTCCTTAACATACCAGACGGGGTTATGTTCCCTTTCCTCGTTTTCTCTTATCATACCAGACGGGGTTATGTTCTCTTTCCTCATTTTCTCTTATCATATCAGACAGGGTTATGTTCTCTTTCCTCATTTTCTCTTATCATATCAGACAGGGTTATGTTCCCTTTCCTCATTTTCTCTTATCATACCAGACGGGGTTATGTTCTCTTTGCTCATTTTCTCTTATCACATCAGACGGGGTTATGTTCTCTTTCCTCATTTTCTCTTATCATATCAGACAGGGTTATGTTCTCTTTCCTCATTTTCTCTTATCATATCAGACGGGGTTATGTTCTCTTTCCTCATTTTCTCTTATCACATCAGACGGGGTTATGTTCCCTTTCCTCATTTTCCCTTATCATATCAGACGGGGTTATGTTCCCTTTCCTCATTTTCTCTTATCACATCAGACGGGGTTATGTTCTCTTTCCTCATTTTCTCTTATCATATCAGACAGGGTTATGTTCTCTTTCCTCATTTTCTCTTATCATATCAGACGGGGTTATGTTCTCTTTCCTCATTTTCTCTTATCACATCAGACGGGGTTATGTTCCCTTTCCTCATTTTCCCTTATCATATCAGACGGGGTTATGTTCCCTTTCCTCATTTTCTCTTATCACATCAGACGGGGTTATGTTCCCTTTCCTCATTTTCTCTTATCACATCAGACGGGGTTATGTTCTCTTTCCTCATTTTCTCTTATCATATCAGACAGGGTTATGTTCTCTTTCCTCATTTTCTCTTATCATATCAGACGGGGTTATGTTCTCTTTCCTCATTTTCTCTTATCACATCAGACGGGGTTATGTTCCCTTTCCTCATTTTCCCTTATCATATCAGACGGGGTTATGTTCCCTTTCCTCATTTTCTCTTATCATATCAGACGGGGTTATGTTCTCTTTCCTCATTTTCTCTTATCACATCAGACGGGGTTATGTTCTCTTTCCTCATTTTCTCTTATCATATCTGATGGGGTTATGTTCTCTTTCCTCATTTTCTCTTATCACATCAGACGGGGTTATGTTCTCTTTCCTCATTTTCTCTTATCATATCAGACAGGGTTATGTTCTCTTTCCTCATTTTCTCTTATCATATCAGACGGGGTTATGTTCTCTTTCCTCATTTTCTCTTATCACATCAGACGGGGTTATGTTCCCTTTCCTCATTTTCTCTTATCATATCAGACGGGGTTATGTTCTCTTTCCTCATTTTCTCTTATCACATCAGACGGGGTTATGTTCCCTTTCCTCATTTTCCCTTATCATATCAGACGGGGTTATGTTCCCTTTCCTCATTTTCTCTTATCATATCAGACGGGGTTATGTTCCCTTTCCTCATTTTCTCTTATCACATCAGACGGGGTTATGTTCTCTTTCCTCATTTTCTCTTATCATATCTGATGGGGTTATGTTCTCTTTCCTCATTTTCTCTTATCACATCAGACGGGGTTATGTTCTCTTTCCTCATTTTCTCTTGACTCAACACAGTCAAACCAAGCATTAAGTGGCCAGGTAAAGTGACCTGGAATTATCTGAAACAAAAGAAAAGATAATACACGTGAAATTGTTGAGTTATGGCTCTTATGTTTAGAATTGTAGTTGTTTGCCTCTCCGAGCCTGAGACTTTTTGTGTTTAATTTTTGTTACGTTCAGGGTTTTTTTTTCGTTGTTTGCATTTATGATACCATTTGAAACTCGCCAGCGTATTAAAGCCTTATAACCCCCGGAAAACTTGTGGATTTTAGAGTCTGACAAGTTTTCCGTCTTCTTTGATAACTGCATGGTGTCATATGACTCCTAAACAGACAATCTAGTTGGTCTTTTTTATGCCAGTGTTTTCCTGTCACGTGATAAACGGAAATAAATCAAGGTGACGCGTCTTGTCAGATTCCGTATCAGATCACAGAAGTTCAAACTTTGATACGCGCACATAGTGTAAATAACATTACGCTGTTAGCCATAACATTAGGAATTTAAGCTCCTTAGGGACTTAAAACACAGCTATCTTTCGTGCAATAGATACCTACCTAAAGCCTTTTTTTCATTGAGAGAAGGATCATCGAAGTTTCTGACCATGACGAAACAAGATCGACAGAAGAGAAGTAAAAGAAAAACATTATACCATTTGTTTTCAGCTTCAGGTTTGGCACTGTCTGTTGTGTGTTGTGTGGCACTGATACAAGTGGAAATTAAGTTAGAACAACATCATCGACTTATTTCTCACTCATTGGCATCGTTTGATGAGATGGAACAAGAAATCCTTCGCAAAGTACAGCAGTATCACGGAAGATGGAAAGTTATGGCGCGCAGCCAATTACAATTTACGCCGAAGACGGGACATGGAGATCGCGTGGAAAGTGGCCTCAGGCAAAAACGCAGCTCGTCTGCAGACGATTCACAGCAAGGTCCACAAAGAAAAGCTTCTCAAGTGAAAGAGATAATAAAAGAGATAATCAAACGAGAGCTTCGTTTGTTTCAGAAAAAATTCTGTGCTAAGGATCAAACGCTCTGCCAACCAGGACCCAAAGGAAACAGAGGAAGACAGGGAAGACCGGGTATCCGAGGAAAACCGGGTAAAATTGGGCCAACAGGACCCCCTGGTAAACACGGCCCAATAGGACCTGAAGGATCCGTGGGAATAAAGGGGGACCCTGGTTTACCAGGAGATTCAGGTCCCACGGGACCGACAGGACCGCAAGGCATGAAGGGCGCTAAAGGTGAGCCGGGCCAGTCCATCTCGGCTCCATCACTGTTACAGTCTTCTGTTAGGATGACAGTCAACCAAAGTCAGACGGCCGTCTTGAAATGTACAGTGGATGGAAACCCACCTCCCAAAGTCACGTGGTCAAAGGTCAACTCAACGCTTCCAGTTGGACGTCACGTGGTAGAGTCCAGTGGCACTCTGATTTTGAGTGACATTAGGCTCAAGGATGACGGGATTTACAGTTGCAGAGCTGAAAATATTCTGGGACACATAAACACGTCGGCTAAATTGACAGTTCAGTTCGCGCCTATAGTCTCCTCAAAAGAACGAATGATCGCTGAAGAACAACAAAATGTTACTTTGAATTGCACAGCTCTTGGTCAGCCGCACCCCGTAGTCACGTGGACAAAGGCTGTTGATAGATTACCAAGAGAAAAAGTTGTTATCAAGAAAGGAGAAATGACGATTTACAATGTCACAAGAAAGGATGGCGGGACGTACGTCTGTGAAGCTAAGAATACTTTAGGAACAGCAAAATCTTCCATTCTACTGATGATTTTTTCTACTTTGCACTTTAAATCTCGTCCGCCTGAGCAATTGACTCCATTCCTTGGATCCAGCGTTCGTTTGCCATGTATGGCCGAGAGTGATCTGAAACCTTCAGTCGCATGGATGAAGGATGGCAAGCCTTCACTTCCGGCAGACTCACATGTTTTACTGGATGGAACTCTGCTCATTCCCAACGTTAAGAAATCACATGAAGGATTTTACACGTGTAAAGCGACTATTGCTCTGACGACGATAGAAGCAACAGTTAAGATCAATTCTCCTAGGCCTGTTTTTCCCCCTTCCTGTTCTGTGTTAAAAGGTCACGCAAGCAGTACCAACGGAAATTACGCCATCGACCCAGATGGCGAGGGAGGCCTGGCACCATTTACCGTGTACTGTGACATGACTGACAAGAATGGAGTGGGCGTGACCGTCATCGGTCATGACAGTGAGAGCAGAACATTAGTGGATGGATATAAGTCCGCTGGTAGCTACTCACATGACATCCATTACACAGGAGCGAGTCTGTTTCAGCTAGCGAGTCTTACCAGGGTGTCGTCACACTGCGAACAGTTTATAAAGTATGAGTGTATTGATTCAAGGTTGTTTAGAGGCTCCATGGCCTGGTGGGTGGCACGTGATTCCACTAAAATGACATACTGGGGAGGAGCCGCCCCTGGTAGTGGTAAGTGCGCATGCGGGATGACCAACTCCTGTGCAAATGTCCGCTACGGTTGCAACTGTGATAAAAACGACGGCGTTTTACGTGAAGACAGCGGTCTTCTCACAGACAAGTCCAAACTTCCTGTAAGGCAACTAAGGTTTGGAGATACGGGATATTCCTCAAGAAACAAAGGGTATCATTCTTTGGGAAAACTGAAATGCTACGGCGTAAGCGAATACTGAGACGACGCGATAATGTTGAAGCCGGTTTTAGCACGACCCTAAGTATAAACAAACTCGAGTACAGAGCTTGATTACAGCAGCTGAATACGTTATTTTTCATTATTTACCAAATCAGTGAATAGTGCTTTACGTGTGTTGTGATTGGCTCTCCTAACTCCGAATACCCTTTAGTAATTAGATAGATAGATAAATAATGGTTTATTACGAAATCCACTCAGTGGCTCTTCCTCCGTAAAAACTATACTACTCTACGCGTGCACTAAATAGAAAAGATGAAGTCATAATAGTAATAGTAATAATAATAATAATAATAATATGTAATAACATAATATGTAATAATAAGTAACTAGTGTTCATCTAATTCAAGTGTCCCTTGAAACGGCAAAGTGTTTTTTCAGTAACCTGACAAAGGTTGAAAGTTCTTTGCACTTCTCATGCTAGTAGGTAATTCATTGAATAGTTTTGCAGACGTATCTTGGAAAGTTCCCTTTTCTAGAGGAGTAGCCAGTCTAATTGTGTTACTAGATCTAAGACATCTGACCATTTTGTACTACATCTAAAGAAAGGAAGGAAGGCCACTCAGCATTATATATTGCCTTATGTAAAAGTTTTTTAAAAGTGCTTAAATTGTCTTTGTTGCTTTGTGGGCAACCAGCCTAGTTTATAGATAACATTAGTGTCATTTACATATTTTCCAGTAATGAATGAATGAATTAAAGAATTGAAATTATATAACGCACTTTTTCATATGAATATGTTCAAAGGCGCTTTACACTTCCATTGGGTGAGATCGGACGTCAGCATGTAAAGGCGCCTCTGGCTGCCGCTATCAGTCTATAGATGATCTCACCCACCCACCCAACCCATACATGAATTGACAGATGAAACCAGAGGTAGAGATAGACCACCACACTGGGAACTACGTCCCCTATTCTTTTCGAACAGTTTGTACATGTGGGTTCTTTAACGTCCCACAGATTATTAGGAGCAAGTATTGTGAGACGGGTCCTACGTTTTATCGTCCTTTTCTGAAAAGACTAGAAAGTCTAACCATTTACAGATGTAATTACAAAGTCAGCTTTTTCTCCTCAGTTATTTTAAGACTCTGAGTGCTGGTCCGGCCAGGGTTTGAACCCGCAATAATCTCACGGTCAAACTGGCCTCATTTGATGTCGTGAGCCTGGTTAGCTCAGTCAGTAGAGAGAGCATCAGACTTTTAATCTGAGGGTCATGGGTTCAAGTCCCATATCGGGCGCGCCTCATTTTGGCAACGCTTTTTGGAACAAAATAGGCTTGCAATGCGTGCATGTGACTACTGACGAACTGATTTGTGCAGGGGAATATTATTACCGGGGCCCAGCCGAAGGCTGGCACCGGTCATAAAGTGCAGACGGTTTCTGTCGTTTTTTAAAAGTTACATTGTTAGGGATATATCGCTGACTGAGATTTATCGCTGGCTCGTTACCTTTGCTCGCTGGCTCATTGAAATCTTATCCGCCATTTTGAAAATCACGAGACATGGAGGACAGTCAAGAGAAAGATTATAGCTTTTTGTTCCCCAACCTTTACGATGCACTAGTTTATGAGCGAAAATCTAAAAATGAATATTTGGAGAGACAAATTTACGAGCGATCACTTAAAAGTGAATCTTCCTGATCGTGAAACTTATCGAGAATAAGAGCGACTTATCAAAGCTATCTACATTGAAACACAAGAAAATGGGTAAATCAAACGAGTTGATTAAGTAAGTTATACCACCGTAAGGTAAAAGGGAGGTACTGACGTTTCGAGCGTTAGCCCTTCGTCGGAGGTGGTATAACTTACTCTATCACTTCGTTTGGTTGTCACAATTTCTTGTGCTTTGATTCCCCACAGACGCAGCCGGATTTGGTATAGTTATTTAAAAAGCGCAATTACCTGTCATTATTTATTCATGGCCACGTTAAACGAAGATGCCAATAGTAAAATATGGAACTAGGGAAAACAAGACGACGACGGCGAGAATGACACCAAAGAATAGCCTCATGGGAACGTAGTTACTAGTGTTTCTAACCTTTTGAAATAATGAATTTACGCTCCTAGATCCATCATAAAGACTTAACCTGTTACTTGTCTCTCATGGCGTGATTACCTGCTCTTAGTATTAAACCTTTATTAACTTTTTTAGGTCTGTGTGAGCCCGGTTAGCTCAGTCGGTAGAGCATCAGACTTTAAATCTGAGGGTCATGGGTTCAAGTCCCATATCGGGCGCGCCTTCATTTTGTAAAGCATATCATTTTTTTTTCATCTCTTTTTTTGGTAGCAACAGGGTTGATAGATCCCTTCTACCACTGTCGCCTCAGTGCGCATATGTGTGGCTTCAACTTACCCTTATTACATTTTGACGCTGTCATTTCAAGCCACATCCCACAACCCTACCATTTTTCATTTCTTTTTATGTTTGTCTTCACAGCACCCCATAAGCTCAAGGGCTGTATCACAGAGACCTGGCGAGACCTAATAGAATGAAAAGTGACTTTTAATTGCGAATTGGTGCTTCAATGGCACACTTTATTTGTAAATCAAGGATTATGGGATGGAATTTAGCAAAAATCAGCCAGTCAGGACTGACCATAGACCTGAGCGGAACTCAAAAAATTAAGGATTTAAACAACACCTAAAACACTGTTCACACACAGACGGATGTGCTAATGGTGAGCAGGAATATTTTAGTGAATCAAACTATTTACATCCCAACCGGATTTTCCGGTTATGCACTATGCTTTGTAAATGGTAAACAACCACGGTAAGCACTAAGTTCTCTCATCCATCTCCATTTCACTTCTATAAAAAGTTTCTTTTCTTTTATCGTGAGAATCGTATCCTTCCCTTCTTCTCTCTCGGTGCCCATGGCCTCCTTTACTTCGCGAAACCTCGCCGTCTCCGTAACGTTCTCGACTTCTATAACGCTCTCCACCAAGCTCACGATCACCATCACGATATCTCTCACTTTCACGTTCACGGTAACGGGATCCGTCGTTAGTTCCTTCACGTTCACGATTGCCATAACCACTTCGTGAACTCTCCCTGTCACGGTCACGGTGACTGTGGTTTTCACGCGATCCATCTCGTTCTCTTTCACGCTCTCGATAGCCGTAACTCTCTCGGTGATTTTCGCTAAATTTACTTGCGTCTTTTGCACGAGTTCGTTCACTTTCACGTTGGTTTTCACGTTCCGCTTGCGCATTCTCGTGGTCTCTGGAACCTCGCAAATATTTGTGTCGATTTCCAGTATCCTGCGTCGGTCTTAAATATAAGAAAAAGACAACTTAAATGACTACCGTTTTTCTCTCCTCATCAAACGCTATCTCTAGCTTTAACCATTTGTGGTTAGCGAGATGCTTGACTCTTAACTATGTAAAGATGGAAACGGGGAAAGAGTGGAGAACAAGAGTGCTGGATGATATCAACAGTTTGAGATTTGACCCTCCCAGTTTAGGATAAACGCAATTTATCGCAATTTATCGCACTTGCGATTTAACCTGAAAACAAGAAGGGGCTGAAACGCCCCGTCTACGCTGGAAGCAAGTTAATAGTTGGTTTATAAATGTCCGTAGAAAGAGTGCTGGATTATAGAAACAACGTTAGAGAAACTAACTTAAGAGCACGCGAACATTGTGAATCCGTGAAAAACTATCGCGAGTGATTAAGGATTATGTTAATGGCAATGGCTTCATTCCCAACAAAACAGTTCCTCACATGGGCCTCCTAAAAGGTCGGTCTCTTCCACCAAACCTAAGTTGACCAGACTCCTTCTTCCCTCCAAAGCCACCACCTGTAGAAAGACAACCAGGAAGTTAAACTTTAACTTTTGACGAAGAGATAAACCACGAATTTTAGTTTTTGGCAGTACAACTTACATTTTTCGACACCCTTAATACGCCAACTTTTTATGTGCTTTAATTTCCCACCAACGCAGCAACAAGTTCTTTAGAATCAAACCTCTTTCAACTTTAACCTGGCTGGCAATGCTGAGTTAAAGATGGCTACAGTTTTGTCCTTCGTAAAAACAAGGTCACGAAATACTGTTAAGCGAATTTCAAGTTTTCTCCAAGACGGGAGTCTACGATGACAAAAACCCTTCAAGACGAGACTGCGAGACCCGTAAAATTTGATTAACATTTTGCGAGACCCAGAGTTTTTGAAGGACCTTTCGCCACCCCTACAAGTATTGTCGGGATAGTTTCTAAAGAAACTGGTGCTGCGGTGGTGGGGAATTTAAGCACAAGAAACTGGGATAATCAAAACGGAGGTGCTATCATGTCACTTCCTTTTACCTTACGGTGGTATAACTTACTTTATCAATTTGTTTGATTATTCCAGTTTCATAGATTATTACAGTTTTACCTAGTCTTCGTGGAATCCAGCCTTTCAGTGTTCTTGCTGCCTCATACTCCACCAAAATTACGTTTCCATCAATTTTCTCCTTATGCAGTTCCTAAGAAGGCCAGACAAAATACACCAATGTAAATGAAAATTTGACCCTTACAGTATTGACAGAATTTCTAGCAATAACAATTTAGTCTGAAGAAAAAAAAAGGCTGGAACGGGATTCGTAAGAATACCAGTGCTAAGTCAGTGGTCTAAACAGGGAGAAGGTAAATGTTGGGTTGCAGCCGTTCTCCTTCCAACCCGTTATTTCTTTTTATATTTTGCTATTTCTTTTTGGAGACAAAATACCGTGAGGGTAAAGTCTTCAACTGCGTAGTACAAATTTAATATTATGATTCACTCTACAGAGTACAATATTCATTCCTTGTCAAGAAAACAGATGAAAAGAACTGTGAAAAACAATAGCATATGCCTACAATCCATTGAAACCGGGACAATTCCTGGTTATTATCCGATGCTTATTTGCACCTTGTAATTAAGCAACACCATTCATAGGCATAAAAGGAGCTTTACAGCCTTGTCAAATCACCCCTGTAGAAGACACTAGACAGGAGTGTCAAAACATTAGGTCAGTAAATTGTAACTTTTTAAGTTACAATTATTATTTCAATCCAGTGTAGCATCAAACTATGTTTGATTGTCCGCCTGGTTGCAATGTGCACTTTTCCTTTATCTCTAAGTTGACTGCTTCCTCAAGAGCTTGCTTGATACTGTAAATGTTGTCCAAGTCACACTTACTCTCCAGGCTGTGGTGGCTTCTCTTTCACTCCTGTATTCCACAAATGCATAGCCCCTGGAAAAGCCTGTCACTGTAAAGATTCAACCAAAAAAGACAAAACGAAGAAACAACCAAAAACATTCAGAAAAATACAAACATCTGTGACAATCATTTTACCTAATCAACATAATTTTTATAATGTACATGTGGTAGTTCAATTTTTATTTTGGTACAATTTGTTTTTTGTACCAGCACAAAAAGTATTAAATTAGTACAAAATATTTTGAACTGATAGAGAAGTTTTTAAACCAGTTCACTTTTTTAAGCTGACACTAGAGTCATTTTGCAGTTATGGCTTTTTTATGTATTCACAGCACTTGTCTACCAGGTTCAGGAAAAAGCTTTAGTTTTTGGTGGTTAGTTTACAATCATCCCTTGTGATAATAATAATAATAATAACAATAATAATAATAATAATAATAATAATAATAATAGTGATAATAATATGTTCCATAACATTAGTTTACCTAGTTACAGTATGAGCTACCTCTTTGTTCATCACTTGTTGATAACTGAAGCCGCTGATGCTGGTTTAACTATGACAACCTGAGCATGTTAGAAAATACAGCATGCAAATTCATCTCAGAAACTTCCTATGAAGTGGACAGACAAAGAGTGCAAGTTGCTGTCTCTTGTTCCACTGCAATCATTTCTGATAGAAGTCCAGTTAATACCAATAAACAAACTAAAAATTGCCAAACACTTACCTACATCCCTCACTAATCTGCACTTTATCACTTCTCCATGTTTTGCAAATACTTTGTACACAGTATCTGCAAGAACAGTACTATTAGTATTTGGAACCTTGAGACTGGAGGGCATGGATGGATGGTAGAAGTCCTAAGGGGGGGGGGGGAGGAGAAGAGAGGTAATGCCACACAGGAGCTAAATTGCCTCTACACTACCAGAGCTTACTACTGGTTGCTGAGTCAAGAAAGCCCAGCGAATAAGCAACCCTTACACTTCTCCTGCCTCCTTGGCAGGGCTTACACAGGGTTTTCAGGGGAAGGTTTTTGTAAATTAGATGGTACTGAGTTCGAAGGAACCACCTCTCCAGGTGACCATTAGGAATTATTTTTTATTCAGGCATACTGTAAGTTTAAAAAACGATCAACTTTGTCTCCTCTGCAGAGTAACTTTGCTGGCTGCTGGCTCTTATATAATATTTAATCCTGCCTTGGACATGGTGCATGTACACCCCAGGGTTATCCCCAGCAGAGAACTGATGTCACAGAAGCCAGGGCAAACATGTGATACCACAGAACAACCATAGGACACAGAGGAAATGACATACTGCAGCACGTTTATACCTTCAGTGGTATCCTTGGTTAGCTTCCCTACAAACAATGTTTTGTGTGGATCACCAGTACTTCTCTTGTTTGGCTTATCTGAAAGAAATGATATAGTGCATAAAACATCTGTACTTCACAAGGAATGTTATGATTAGTACAATTTGATTTTACCCATTTTCTCAGACTCAAGCAAATAGAAAAGTAAGACTGTTTTCATTTGTAAATCAATTAACCCTCTTCACTTCCACAAGTGATCAACACGCAACTTCTCCTCAATACAGTATCAAGCAAGCTCTTGAGAAAGCACAAGAAATTCGGATAATCAAACAAATTGACAAAGTAAGTTATACCACCATAAGGTAAAAGGGAGGTGCTGACGTTTCAAGCATTAGCCCTTCGTCGGAGGTGGTATAACTTACTTTATCACTTCGTTTGGTTGTCACAATTTCTTGTGCTTCAATTCCCCACAGACGCAGCAATAGTTTCTTGAGAAAGAAGTCAACTCAAGGACATTAAATTGATGACACCAAATTCTCCAAAGGATTCGTCTGGATTTCTGAGTCGGGCGTAAGAATGTCCTCGATGCGTGAGATCGATGTCTTTCGCATTGGTCTTTTGGTGCGTGAGACTCATGCATAATAGTAATGTGTGAGAGTTGGCATTTACACAGGAGTGATAAGAACTGCTATAAAGATCTTGGGATTGAAAGGGTCAAGACACTCACATTTTGATAGAGTAGCGCGGGAGACAGCTCTGTCGTGGGGTACCGTGTCCGTTCCGTCAATGCTACCAGCTTGTAAAGGATGGTAGAATTTCGCTAGTGGAGACCAGTTATTCCATGTTGGAATCTCATAGCCCACATCAACGGCTTGATCTTTCCCCGATTCCATTCTATTCGCTCAAATGGCGCCTCTCCTATAAATGCATTTCTCATTTATAAGAGGAAAAGCTTCCACCAAATACCAGAAGTCCATTTAGATCATTTGTTTATCGTAAATCACAATGTATCGCGTCCGTCCACCATCTTGGAAATTTACTGGGGATTTCTGGGTAAGTTGGAGTTTGTTAGGATCCATTCCTTCCTTTTCAAACGCTTTGGCGCGGTTTGTTTTGAGTGAAGACGAGGTTGTCGTTTGAGTTGTTTCCCGCGGGAGAGAAAATCGGCTGATTCTCTACCAGCAGAAGTTATGCGGCCTTTTTTCACCTGTCCGTCGCTTTTAAGGCCTAGACTTTATATCAATGCAGCCCCGTACATCAGCTGTTGAGTTCTAGTGATCAAAAGAACCATGGTGGGAGGAAATTCCCTGAAGCCGGGCGACGATGGCTCCTCACGTGGACACGAGGCCCTTCGACAAGAAGTTACGAAAAACATCCGAGCATTGCTCATTTCGGCACCGAATGGCTTGTCCGAAGCTGAAATGCAAAGGGACTATAACAATATGGTAGGAAAGCCTCTTCCTTTCCGTGAACTGGGATACGACAGGCCTATAAGCTTGCTGAAAGACCTGCCGAATGTTGCGCGTCCAACATGGGAAAATGGTGTATTGGTTTTGAGAGGTAAGGCTCGAATATAGTTTGCTGTCAACGGTCGGGGCTAGATTTCCTTAGTAAGCCATTCTTTATCATGCATGCTGTAGCAGTAACGTTTCTTAAAACTTAAGTAAAATTTCACCTTCTCTCCCGCCTTAAGTAAGATCAAATTTCGCATTCTCGATGACATCCCATCTACTATGCAAAAGTATTTGGGAGGACCTTTGATTGCAGCATAAATTTGAAGAATGCATGCATAGCTACTGTGGCTTTGTAGTATGCTTATTGAAGTGACTCATAGTATGCATGCACATGCATTAGAATGGCTCTTGCAGATGCTAAAAAGTTAACATGCAGGTAGAATTTTATCATTGCCCCATCCAAGGTTTGGAATGATTTCCGCACAGGTCCCTACTTCATTATGCATGCTGTAGCCATACAGTTTCATTCTGCAATAAAAAGAAATGTTTACATGTGCATTACCCTAAACAATTCATCTGCTGCATGCATAATGAAGTAGGGAACTGTGCGGAAATCTTGCCCAAGGTTTTCTACCAGCCCTCTAAGTTAATTTTGCATGCCTGGCTCTTCACTATAAACATAACCAGTTGTGTTCAATATGCTACTTCGGAATGATTTCCGCACAGGTCCCTACTTCATTATTCATTTTGTATCTGTACTATTTCTTTCTTCGAACATAAGAAATATTTGCACGTGCATTACAGCAGACAAGACAGCTACTGCATGCATAATGAAGTAGGGACCTGTGCGGAAATCTTTCCACAACTTCTCTTTACTGTATCAATACATTGTCAAGTAAACAGGTCATGACATCAACTCTTAATTAAACAAATGATTCCTAAATGAAATTCTCCATACTAACTCTTAAGAATGTGTAAACTCACCAAGGAGAGTTGCTTCTTAGATTTCAGGCAGGGAAACAGTTTTTGCTTCACCTTGATTGGCTTGCTACGGGGTAACTTGCCAATGTTGACATTGACCTAGAGTTTGGTGTACCTGTACCAGGGTCTTATGCTGGAACAGGTTTTGTGTTGAAATGACCAGTAACATGCATGTACAATATTTGTAAAATGGTCTAGAAACAGTAAAACAAACATAGACAACCTATACATTTGAAACAACAAAGGTTAAAGGTTTTTTAACTGCTTTTTAAGTGCAAATTGTAGAGTAGACAATTATTATTAGAGTGGCCCTGAGGCTGGGCAGTTATTAAAAAAAATGCTCCATCAAAGTTTTTTGGATTTGTTATGATTTTTTCAGACAGCAGTAAGAAAGTAATACAGTCCAACCTTGCTATCTTGAACTCTCAAGGGATATAAAAAATAATTGGAAATAGTGATGTTCAGGATAACCTATGGTAAATGATTGAAAAAAACAATCCACGGGAAATAAGTTTGAGTTCAAGATAGTGGGAAGTTTGAGATAACTGAGTTCAAGATAGTGATGTTTGACTTTAGAACCATTCAAAATATTTGCCTTGCTGTTCTAAAAGCTTATCACAACTCTTATTTCATCTTGTATCATAATCTACATGTACAATTTTCTATTTGATTTCAGGTATTGCTGATGCCACAACTAGACACATCGCTAACTTAGTTGCAAGACAGAGAAAAAGCTCATCTAAGCGAAAAACAAGGATTACAACTTACCACCCTGAACCTGAGCCTATTGTGCCACACTTCCTAAGAACACAATTAAAAGAGTTGTTATCTGCATACCCCTCTGGCGTTCTGGGCTCCATGCTTTGTACAGCATTCAAGCGAAGGTTTGGACGAGAGCTTAGTTTTGACAAACTAGGTTTCAAGTCACTCAGCGCATTGCTGAATTCAGTATCTGATATTGTGCGAATTGAACAAATGCGAGGTGGGGGATTTAGAGTCTACAGCAAAGAACTTGTTTCAGTAGCTCCAAGTGACACAGGTATTTGTGTTTACTGTTTTCTTGTAACCCACTGAAAAAGAAATACCTCTTTCTAACTGAGTTCTTGGTCTGTACTGTAAGTTACAGACAGAGTTTTTTCTACTGGGATTTATTGGCCCATGCTCGAAGTGCCTGTGCCATAAATCCAAGCGGAAAAAACTAGGATCCATAACTTACAGTACGGACTGAGAAAACAAGGTTTGTAAGATATTTATTACATCTGTGTAGACATTTTGGTGACCAAAACAAAGTTTTGATTTTAGTGGGCCATACAGTGAAGTAGGGCCCACTAGACTGACCAATCACAGCGTGCATACTAACTGGCATGCTATCGTTTCCTATGTGTGTTTAGAATGAGATAAAATTTACAAAATTTTCAAAACTTAGTCAGTGGTCAATTGATAAAATGTTTATTGACTCAGTTGGGTCAGCCCAGACTGGAAAATATTTGACTCAGGTTCATAACGCACAGACCTCGCTGTGCTTGGTCTGTACGTCATGACCTTGAGCCAGATATTTTCCTGTTCGGCCCTCCCACTCAGTGAAGAAGCGCATATTATGCACAGGTAAAGCCCCAGATCCAGGTGACAGTTTTTCAGTGAGAACCCAGAGTGGTCCTACATTTTCTCAAAGCACTGTTGACCAGAGAAGCCATAACCTTGCACCTTCTCAGAGTGTGAGCAGGAAAGGCAGTGAAGCAAGAAAGAATGGATCTGTTATGTCAATCAAAGCCAAACTTGATTCAAACAGTGGCATAGGTAAACGACTTCAGGAAGAGTGTAAGCAGGTACTGTAACTTGATTAATTCGAATTGGTCACTCATTAGCAAAAGATAATGAGCACTTAACAGCCATTCATTAGGTTTTTGTCAGCGTTAAGTCCTTAACTTTTAATAGCTGTCACTCTACATCTGTCACCATACAATATTACTGTGGACAAAACCTTATGGGAGAGTTAACCTGCACCACCTTTCTTTCTGTGCAATTGTTCGAAAACAGTCAATATTGTTCTTTGACAGAAACTTGTTGCAAAGATTTTTTCCTGCACCTCCCCCTCACACAGTGTTGCACCACAGAATCTTTACAATTATGTTTCACATGTGTTTGACTTCTGGTTGTCAACACTGTTTGGGGGTGGGTAAGGGGGAGGGGCAGGGTTCACCTGAAAATTTGAAGTAGAGGGAGAATAACTTTGAGTAGGTGGTGGACAATGCTGATAGAAAGACGTGGTGTGGTTTTATCGAGACACGTGGAGCAGCGATTGCTGGGTTTTTCGCTTCATTTTCAGAGGAAGAAGTTAACCCCGGCCATAAAATATTTCAGTACTGCCGTCATGGCACGCTGCCCATGTCACGTTTTTGGCGGCAATTCTCACAACCCGATTGATTTCAGATTTCTTTTATCTTGCAGCCATAACAGTTATATTTTTTAATCACTACGCAGTTGTTGACAAGAAAATTAGACCTATAGTATTTGGGCTTAATTTTGTTGACGGATGGGCTCACATTGCAACAAAAAAAAATTATTAATTTTAATATTATTATTTACTTTGAGTAGCCTGCGCGCCAAGGACAACTAGACGGTGAATTTTGCTGGTCGCAGGAACTTACGGAGAACTCTAGGAGGGAAAATCAGAGATACTGATTTTCTAATAGAAATCATGGACATTGTCCTGAATGTTTAATCCAAGATAAATAGTTGTTTGCCGTAACTGTTAGAATATCACAGAAAAGCATTAGAACTGTTTGAAGGATTCTACTATCCATTAGCTATGTGTCGGCCATTCTGTTTTTGTCTACACATTTTTTGAAACTTACACAGTAATAATGGTATGCAACCATATAGCTGTTTTCTGCACACAAAATAAATGTAATGGTGTATAGCTTTGGTTGACCTTCATTTTATTAAGTACAATACTTGCCTTTCTTTTGAAGGTGCTTACTAGAAGACCCAACGGAGTATGGGCTGCTCGTTTTGGCATAGAATACAAGGTGAGGAATTAATTTAATTTGTCTTGTAACTAAAAATTGCAAAACTGTCAACCTTTTCAACAGGCACAATTTTTTTTGCGTATTTCAGGCGAACAGAGGTGAAAACGAGGGGAGCATGAAGGCAAGTTGCGTAAGGGGAGGTGCGCTAAAAAAGCAATGCTGTTATTTTTTCACGCTCCTCCCCTCGCGAGCGACTTGTCTTCGCACTCGCCTCGTTTTCGCCTCTGTTCGCCTGAAATACGCAAAGAAATCACATCAACCTTTTCACTAATAATTTGTTGTGATGGTGTATTTGTAGTCGGAAAGTTGGCTGTAGTTTTGTTTTCTAACTAAAGACAACTGGAATCAGACAGTCATATCAATAATACAGTAAGAATGCCTGGAATCAAAAGTTGAATTCTAATTGCCAAATTACTTAAAAAAATTGCCAAAGGTGCATCACTATGTTGCTGCAAAATTTGGTAGTGGTTTTCATTGTTGACCAAAGTTGTCAAATCCATAGCGTACCAGTGGCTCAATGTCCCTTTCCAATCTAAAGCCGCAATAAAGCCATCAATTGTTGCAACTTTTTTAATTTACGTACATGAAGGCACAGTACAGTAGTTTAGAGGTTAGCGTGTTGGACTTCTGAGCAGGAGGTTTGGAGTTCGAGCCCTGGTGCTGCCACTGTGTTGTTTCCTTAGACAAGAAACTTTACTCCACACTCTCTCTCTCTCTCCACCCAGGTGTATAAATGGGTACTGGTGATATAATGCTGGGGGTGACCCTGGGATGGACCAGCATCCCATCCAGGGGGGAGTAGTAATACTCGCGGGTGCTTCATGTTAATGAAACCAGGATAGGCTCCGGCCTTGTGGACCTTTGGCTTGTGAGCGCCTTTTACATGATCAGCTTATACATATATATTGTGAGGGGCTTCCATACTTATTTGTGGCCTTGACTTTTGTGTGAGAGTTTACCAAAGTTGTCTGAAAATAGTTGACATTTATTTGCTACAGTTTAAGTACTTGAACAACTTCATGTGTTCTTGTTTCAGAATCTCCACGGCAAAGAGCTCAACATAAAACAGTTGGGTTTTATGAGCATGGTGGAATTCATGTCTGCTATGCCTGATGTTGTGCGCATAGAACGGCCAACAAAATTAGACTGGCTTCTCTTTGAAGTCAAAGAAGGTAAACATGAATTTTAGGGATGTTTTCACAAAAACTGTTAGCTATCTTTTTAATAAGAAACACACCAAGTACATGTATCTCAGGGTTTTTGACCTCAAACTACTTACTCACCGTGCCGCTTATAATTAAGTGAACACGAACGTGCTTTCCATTTGCACCCATAAACATATAAAGAAAACCGTGTCATGGAAAATCTCATGGGTATTAATGAGTAAAGGTCCATTGATTGGATTAAAAATTGTCTTATGATCTACACCTTCTTAGTATGAACAGTGTAGTACAAAAGAAAGCGTACCGATGAAATTTGTAATGTTTTTATTCTGTTCACTGACTGATAAAGAATCTAAGTCATTGTACAATACACGTACGTATCCATTTATAGTAAATATGATCCCTTAACACATGATGTGTTAATCAATAACCGCACATCCCCCTTTCAAGACAGAAACCTTGTTAAGACTTAAAGGCTGAAGTTCTGAGACTTAAAATGGAAAATCTGGTGAAACGATAAAAGTCTTATATCTTAAAGAAAATCAAGTCAATGTCCGGTTAAACAGATAAATGGAACAAAACAAATCGGTCTCTCTAAACAGTTACACTATGAGACCAAGTTCACAAATCGAGTCGGGTAGGTGGAACAGCAGTTCTACCTGAATTAGTCTTAACAACAGCACAGGGAGTGTTGACGTCTTGTGGGGTTCCTGTATCCTTGTTCCTGTGGTCATTTCCAGTTGGAGAGGGTGTCACAGTTTCCTTGATCTCCTCCTTCGGGTTTGAGACAAGATGTCATCTATTCCTGTGTAGAAGAGATTGCTCAGTTTTGACGACATATGACCTGGGCTGAGGGGATTTCTGAATCACCACTGCTGGGGAGCTCTTGTCTGGTATCCAAACTTTGTCACCTGGATTTAGATCAGGAAGAACTGATGCTTGATGGCGTTTATTGTAATTTTCAGCTTGTCGCTGTTTGTAAGCTCTCTCAGTCTTTCACAGCTGTTCGTAGTTAGGCAGCTGGAGAATTAGTTTCTCAGGTGTCAGTGGGAGTGTTGAGCGCAGCTTTCTTCTCATCAGTAGCTCTGCTGGGGTGTAACCATTCTCCAGTGGGGTGGATCTGTATGAAAGTAGTGCCAAGTACAGATCTTCTGTCTTAATGATCAAGTTTTTGGTGGTCTTGACAGCTCTTTCCACTTCACCGTTATTCTGTGGGTAGCGAGGGCTACTTGTGAGGTGTGTGAAGCCCCATTCTTTGGCAAATTTTGAAAAAGCGGCGGCCGCAAATTGAGGTCCATTGTCAGAGACAACAATTTCTGGTATGCCATGGCGACAGAAGAACGACTTTAAGTGGTTGATAGCGTTCTCAGTTGTTGTACTCTTAAGGGGAGCTATTTCAAAGAATCTCGAATAATAGTCCATGACAATATACACTTAATGTATGGTTCCAAGGGAAACAGTTAGTTTTGTTTCCCGAGAGTCCTGATGTTTCCCGAGACGAAGTCGAGGGAAACATCAGGACTCGAGGGAAAACAAAACTAACTAGTTTCCCAAGGGACCATACATTAAGTGCTTTGTTATATATTTAGACTTTCCCTTAGCAAAAACAAGCAAACAAAGACGGTACAACTGGCGCGCGGGCAACAACTGCGCAATTGTCTCCCGGTCGGGATACATTTGAATTTGTTCAATGGCACGTGACCAAGAATCAACCAATCACAGTGCTCGTTTTGATGAATGAAAGTCTAGGTATATAACAATGATGTATGTCTTGCCATTGCGGTAGCCCAGGTTGGTGGCTACCTTTTGCCATGGTCTCTCTGGCAGAGAAGTTGGTATCATAGGCTCTGCATGGTTCTTTCGGTGTTTGCAACAAGTCAGACACGTCGTGACCATGTCTTCAATCTGTTTGCTGAGACCAGGCCACCAAACTGACTCACGGGCTCTTTCGCGACATTTGGCGATTCCTTGGTGGCCGGCATGGATTTTATCCAACATGTCCAAACGAAGGGACGAGGGAATGATGAGCCTTGAGTCTTTCATCAGGAGACCTCTCAGGAACGTAATAGAAGCTCTTTCTGGCCAATAAGCATTAATTGCTGAGTTCAGCTTTGAGTTGTCAGGCCATCCTTCAGTGCAGAATTGCTGCAGTTTTCGGCACACTTCATTGTCTTGCTGGTGAAGTCGTATCTCTTCTACTTTGGTCAGTAGCTGGCAAGCCTTCGAGGATGTTAGCCACATACAAATTGAGGTCTTCATTGAGACATATGTCAGCTTTCATAGGTGACTTTCTCAGAGTGTTTCTGCAATGACCAAAGCCTTTCCTGGAATGTGACACATGATGAATGAGTATTTCATTAATCTCATTTTAAATCTCTGGATCCTAGGAGGAAGTTCATCCAAGTTTTTCGAGCCAAACAGCGGCACCAACGGTTTGTGGTCTGTCTCGATGAGGATGTCTTTTCCCAGGATGTAGTCTTTAAACTTCTTGCACGCCCGTGTTGTCGCAAGCGCTTCTTTTTCGATTCGAGCATACTGCTGCTCAGTGCTAGTCATGGATCTTGACGCATAGGCTAAGGACTGCATCAAGTCCATAAGATGAGGCACCTGCGGACAAGATTGTTTTCTTCGCAGGATCATAGTGCGCAAGGACTGTCACTCACATTCTGGGGTGTGTCCATGTCCTGTATTGACTCTGTTTTCTCTGGGTCTGACTTGATTCCATCTCTGTTAAGAACATATCCAGCAAACTTGACTTCTTTCTTTGAAAATTCACACTTTTCTGCATTTAGAGTGGCTCCAGGGCCATCAAGTTTCTTTTATACCGCTTTGAGTCAACGGTCATGTTCCTCTTGGGTTTTTTCCTGGATGAGCATGTCATCAATAATGGAAATGTAGCCCTCAGATCCCTCCAATATTTGGCTCATCATCTTTTGGTAATGTTCTGGCACAGACTTGATCCCGAACGGCATTCAGTTGAAACAGAATCTGTTGCTTGTTAAATCAAGCTCTTTCGAAGATCACATTTGTGTGTGTTGTCAAAGTTGTGAAACGTCCTTTAACGGTCTCGTAGACTTGATCGTCTTCAGCGAGTTGAAAGCTTCTGAAGATTTTGTTCGTGTTTCCACCCATAGCGTAGACTAACATGTTGATCTGCACTTTCTCGTCTTTTTCTTTGAGACCAGCAGCAATGCGATAGCATTCGAAGCATTCGATCCATCATTTTCACTCCTCCGGTTTCTTTGAATCTAATTTTTCTGGTAGAGGAATTTGAGATGATGCCATTTTTGATTCTATCGGCTGGGTTTTTTGTCGTTTTCCGATACTCCTGACACCATGTAATGTTTTTATTCTGTTCACTGACTGATCAAGACTCTGAGTCGTTGTACAATACACGTGCGTTTCCATTTATAGTAAATATGATCCCTTAACACGTGATGTGTCAATCAATAACCGTACAAAATTCATAATTTGATCAGGAAAACTTTATTACTTGTTGATTTTTGCTATTGAATTTGTAGTGTTACATTATTTGGAAAGATGGCTGTTTAGTAATTAATTAAGCTACTTTGTTTTAGATTAAAAGTCCTTTTTCTTTAAGGTTCCAATTTACCAGAAACACTTATGAATGTTTGAGTTTGTGTAGGTAGTAAAGACACTCTTCAGGGTACCTGGTCAGGGTTGTTGCCAAAAAAATTGGCTACTGGTTGAGGTAGCCACTCAGCTTGCTGAAAGTAGATTTTGGTACATATAAACTTGGGTGGCCATCATAAGTCAAATGATGGCCAGAATTCAGCTGGCAAATTTCACCAGCTCCCAGTGCTACAGTAAGCAGCAACTCTGTGCAGTGATAATGCTGAAGTAAAGCACAAGTACGCAACTGATCATAAGTAGGAAAGCTCAAATCTGTGCAGTTCTACAATTGCAGACCTGGTGGCCTTAAACTAAGGGTGTATGTTGAGTTCTATTGCAGGTTAATTTTGTTTGCTTATGCATTGTAAGTAATAATATTGCAAACTGTTGCAGCAAAGATTTAGGAAAGCAATTCAAGATACATGTGGACTGAAGTTTTCGTTCCAAATATCAATTTGACATACATTTAGACCCAGTATATTGTGCCCTAATTTCAGGGTTTTCAATACGAATTGTAGCAACAGGAGCATTGTGTAAAGTAACAAGAGAATACTCTGAAAGCGCTCCATGTCTGAATTTAAGACTAGCTCAGGCCATCTAAATTTGACTGGAGAATTCTTCATAGTAGCCGGAGAATTCTGTGATCTCCAATGGCTAATGAACACCCTGTAATTGTTTACGGCTTTTTAAATTCCTGAAGGTTTGACTCGTAATAAAATTATCTACCACACTCAATTGGACACTGTAGAATGTTTTTTTTTGTTTCAGAAAAAGAGGAAGAGAACCATTCAAAGAGTAATGGAGAAGTGTGTAAACCTGAAGAAAAATCTAAGGACACAACATCTGGCCCTGTAGCTGGCAATCCACTGAATCTCCCTGATGGTGTTGGGCGTGGAATTTACTACTCAAAAATCGAACCGCCTGAGTGTGGCTACATTGAAGTTTGTGTCACCCATGTTATTGATCCCACTCGCTTCTGGGTAATGATGATTGAAAACTGGCCCAGTCTGGAAGCACTCACAGAAAACATGAGGTACTCCTACATGTTCTCCTTGGCAATTGTTGGATTTCCTGCGTAAACACATGTAGCTTTATTGAGTGATTTCTATTTTTAGCAGTATTGTTGTTAAAATTTTTGGTGGAATGGTTTGCTTCAACTTGTTGGTGACAACTGTTGATTCAATCATTTATAGTTTTGAGTTTTCCAATTTTAAAATTTAAGCTGAGCAATTAAACAAAATGTATAGGAACTTTCAGGGAGACACTGCAGCATAGTGGTTAATGTGTTGGACTTCCAAGTAGGAGATCCAGAGTTAAAGACCTTCTGATAACACTGTGTTGTTTCCTTTGACAAGAAACTCCACACTGCAAGTGAATATGTATGAAAGACCATATATTTGAACTGCAGAGTAATATGTAATGACATTGATTGATCATCATAGTTATATACTTGCTGTGAAATTAAAGCCTGAAAAAAATTCAGGACTGAATGGGATTCGAACCCATGACCTCTGCAATACCGGTGCAGTGCTCTACCAACTGAGCTATCAACACTGTTTAACACCAACCAAGTGTTTAAATGGATACCAGTGATATAATGCTGGAGGTAACCCTGCACTGTAGTAGCATCCCATCCAAGGGGCAATTTATGTAACAGTGCTCCCAGATGCTTCATGCCAATGAAACTGGGATAAGGTTTGGCTGTGTTGGCTTTAAGGCTTGTGTGTGCTTTACACATACCTTTATTGGAACTTTCAACTGCTCAAATGATGTGCATCACGAATGCAATATTTTTAGCTCATCTGAGAGGTGATCAAACACACTGTCTCTCATAATAATATTGATGTGGTTGCTAAAGAAACTCCCTTTGTTCTTCTCGCTTATAATTTTTTTTCTTGCCTTTTTGTCCTAACTCAGACGGTTCTATTCCAGCGGTGATAGTGCAAGATACAAAATGCCAGAGTGGTTTATCTCTGTTGGTCAGGTAAATAGTCACCAAATAAATGTGAAAGGACAACATATCAGTGATGGAAAGTTTGCTGTAATTGAGACATAATATGCAGCTTTTAAAACCAAGTTCTCATTTTTCCTTTTTGCTGGATGCCTTTCATTTTTAATATAACATGGAACAGATGTTCAGGGGTTTCAATAAGTTCTGAAGTAGGTGGCTGACAATATTAAAATAGGCAGCTGTAAAAATTAAACAGGTGAGAAATTGTTGAATATCCGGAGATAGTGGGCCAGTGAGAGTATTCAAAATGCCAAGGTTGCTGAGATGGTATATACTGCACTGATATCTAATAGTTTTTAGTAATAGAATGCAAATACCGCAATCTGATTGGCTGATTTACGGCACACTATCAGCCATTAGAGTGCAGCACTTGGTTGAAAATGATGACACCTTCGCACTTAAATGAAATTTCGTCGTAAATTTTTTTTTTTATTTTATTATGTTTTTTGTTTAACCCTTTAAGCCCCGAGGGGTCTCCCTGTGACGAGTAAAATCGTCTGGCGTTAGCCAAAGTAAAATCTGTAAAGACACTATCGGGGCTTAAAGGTTTAAACTATTAGATTGTTTGCTCTTGATTTCTATGAGAAATCTCAAGCTCATAATCTAACTGTTAATTACCAGACAACTCTAATTCAACATACTGACAATAGTAGTGATTTTTCAACATTTTGGAAAGTCCTTGACTGCTTCTATATTGGTAGGCTTGCTGTGCACTTTATGAAGATGGATCATGGTATCGTGGGCTGGTTGTGGGCATTCAGTCTGTAGATAGCATAGAGGTACAGTATGGTACTGTTTCTAATGGTCTTTGTCATTGTTGTACAATATAAACACATTCAAAGATGTATTGTGTAATCTCTCATCAGGTTTTCTATGTGGATTATGGAAACTCTGCCAGATTACCACTGTCGAGCTTACGAGTGCTTAGGTAAAACCAATAAGTGGTAGTTAACATTGTAAGGCTGAACTTTGCTATCTCAAACTCAGCTATCTTGAACTCTCCACTGTTTTGAACTGAAACTATTTCCCTTGGATTTGCCCTTGTTTTTTTCAGTCATTTATCATCAGCTATCTTCAACTCGGTGTTCTTGAACTCGCCGTTTCCTCAAACTGTTTTTGGATTCCCTTGGTCAAAATCAACCCTTGTTATCTCAAACTCTAATGATATAGTTGATGGTCAAACATTGCAAAGTGTCAGAGCACAGCTGGGAAGTGTACTGAAATTATACAAAAACTTTATTACACTTTTTGTAGTAACCTTTCAGTTCTGTTCCTGTGTATAATTGTTTACTGGTCAAACAATAAGACAAAAGGCTTTCTAAAACGCAGACTCCACTGGTGATCTACTCCGTGTCATACAGTGTTTTGTTAATTTTAATAAACTATGTTTTGCACTGTATTTGTTTCAACAAGTCATGTAAATAATACAAAATGTGAGATTGTAAGTTGTGTTAATGACTACAGTGTAATAGTTGAAAAATTTGGACCTGATCTGCTTACCGGTATATTCTATGTTGGACTCTTGCTATCTTGAACTATTATCTTGAGAGTTGGTGGGTATAAATTAGCATCCACCATTTTTTTATCATTACACAGCAATGGTCACAAGTAATGGGAATGTGAAAGAAGGCGTACCAGCAAGTTGTTTTGATATTCTAACATTACAGATAATTATCTTATTTCTGTTACTGTGTGATATGAGCAAAGATCATTTTAAAGAATTTGTATCTTGACATTCAAGCTTAACGGTTTACTGATGGTTCTGTAAATATTGAAACTCAAGGTGAATCCTAAAATTAATTGTCCATGCTGTTCTTGGTATTTAAAGTTTTATAGCTATATAGTATCTGTTATAAATGGTCTTTTGAAATGTCTTTTTGACTGTTTTTGTATACTGTTATCAAATTCAGATCACAGTTTTTTAGACTTCCTGCCCAGGCAATACCAAGCAAGTTGGCTTACATCCAGCCTGCTGTTGAGGTGTGTTGTTTTGTTACTAGGAAAAACATTTTTTCGAGGGTTTTGTGTTCTCTAAGGGTAGATGCCATGTTCAGTATGGATTTTTCATGAAAAAAGGACAAACTAGTGTGAACCAGGACTCAGACCCAGAGATGTGGCGCTTTGTTGGGGTTGGCAAGAATTCTTAGGAAGGTGCTGGAGATGAAGAGAGAAGAGAAAAAGGCAAACAATGGGTGTTTCCCTAGGCAACTTGTTGTTACTGGAGCCAATGAAGAAACCAGCTTCTATATTATCAATACCTGTGCGAATCTTTAAGAATAGTACTAATAATATTAACAAGAGCACTCTGAGAGTGCAGACCTCCACCAGCTCACTTGACCCCCTACTGCTAGCAAGGGTACTGATGTTACTGCATCATGTGACATATGGGCAGATGCAGAATTGAAAGATGCATATTTTAGTTTTGGTTTGAAGTTGATATGACGATTCTAGTGCGATTTATTGCAAAATAATGATTTTTTCCTTTTTCCGTGACCTTGACCTTTGACCTAGACACCCCAAAATTAAATCAGTTCTAAGTTAGGCCATAGCCAATGTTTTGACCAAGTTTGGTGATGATTGGTTGAGCGATGTGGACGCTAGGCTGCTAACATGCAAACAAACAAATGCCGGTGAAAACATAACCTCCTAATAATAACAATAATAATAATAATAATAATAATATGTTCCATAACATTACTTTACTTAGTTATAGTGTGAGCTAGCTCTTTGTTCATCACTTGTTGATAACTGAAGCCGCTGATGCTACAGTAGTTTAACAATGACAACCTGAGCATTGTAGAAAATATAGCACACAAATTCATCTCAAAAACTTCCTTTAAATGCGTAGGCAAAAAGTGCAAGTTGCTGTCTAATAAAGAAATAAATAGATAAATAAACTGGGATAAGGTTCAACCACGCTGATCTTGTGGCTTATATTGTACATGCCGCTCCTTAATTACCTGTTAAATACCTCTGGTTTTGTCTTTTTTTCTTTATACCTAGGGTACAGATTGGTCTCCAACTTCCACTCACAGATTTTATCATCTAACAAAGGATTACAGACCACTTGTAGGGATTGTTTGTGGTGTCCAGGTATTGTAAACCTTCCAGATAATACAGTAGCAGATGTGGACACTTGCATTTTAAATCTTACAAGTACTGCAGTAACAGTTAAAAATAATTATATTAAAAATTTTATTGTTTTAGTACGTACCAGTTCTTTGGCCAAAATGCTCATGCACAAGAATATCCCACAATTTCTGGCACTATTCATCTGGTAGGAGATGAATAGTTAACAAATATTCTCAGGAATATGGGTGAATAGTGGCAGAATATTTAAGCCTGAGGCCTTGTGTGTGCTCAGTGCAAATCACATCAGTGGAGAAACAAGATGGCGGAAGAACCACTGGTTTCTGCTTATGCTTGTGATTATTTTACTCCAGTTCCAATTTGTGAACATAACATAATGCAAGCACATTGAAAAGAAAAAAATCTTTTTTTTTCTTGCACTTTTGTTTGCGCTAATCTCACAAGTGTGAACCAGGCTTTACCCAGCGACCAAGCAGCAAGGTAACTATTCTTAAAGCGACTATTCACAGCAATTGAAGAGAATACAATGTAATTATTGCCTTAGTATGTACCAATGAAGCAACCTCAATAGCGAGCTTAACCGTTTCACTCCCAAGGGGTCTGCATTTGACGAGTAAAATCGTCTGGCGTTAGCCAGAAAAAAATCTATTCAGTTACTCTTGGGAGCGAAAGGGTTAAGCTACAGCAATGTCAAGGATAATGCAACTGGTGAATTAATTGTTTAAGAGTAATTTGTATGGCAAAGAGACTTAATAGACTTTATTTTGCACATGCAATTTCAATGTGTCGTTTATTTGCACTATTGTTTGGTCCTACCCTGGTCAATATTTCATCATGGTCATGTTTTGCTTAATTTCCCTGGTGACATCTCATAAATAGCTCTAAAGCGAGAATCAACGGCTGCCATTTTAATTTTGCCAGGATGCCATTTTGTTTTATCTTGAATTAAAACGCACGAGTGCAAGGATTACCCAGAAGCCCCAGTATCATTCACCTCTCAGGAGGTGTATAGTGTTGAATATCCCGCGGTGGAGAGCCAATCAGATTGCTCAAAATGCCAAGGTTGCTGAGTTGGTATGTTATGATGTACACCTTGGATAAGATTTCACAAAGAGTTACAGTAAGCAATATTTCATTCTTCGGCCCTCGTCAGGAAGGAACACTGTCTCTGTGTCTCTGCGATACCAATGCTCAGGAAGACCTACACATAAATGATGAGCTAGTGAGTGAAGGTTATGCCATTGCTGTTTTACAACCAGAAAATCCTCCTGTGGCTGGCCAGGTTTGTATTTTGCTTTGTGAGTATGTTTTTGGGTACGGTAATGTGTGGTGCTGAGTTTAAACAAAGGAAATAGAATTTAAACTAAGAATACAATTGAAGCACAACATGTGCAAATTTTTATTAAACTACATGTATACAATATGTTACAGGTCAAAATTATATATTAGGTCAATTTGTTCCAACCTGGGTCAACTTGTTCCAACCTGGGTCAACTTGTTTCAACCTAGGTCAACTTGTTTCAACCTAGGTCAACTTGTTCCAACCTGGGTCAACTTGTTTCAACCTGGGTCAACTTGTTTCAACCTAGGTCAACTTGTTTCAACCTGGGTCAACTTGTTTCAACCTAGGTCAACTTGTTTCAACCTAGGTCAACTTGTTTCAACCTAGGTCAACTTGTTTCAACCTAGGTCAACTTGTTTCAACCTGGGTCAACTTGTTCCAACCTGGGTCAAGTTGTTCCAACCTTGGTCAACTTGTTTCAACCTAGGTCAACTTGTTTCAACCTAGGTCAACTTGTTTCAACCTAGGTCAACTTGTTCCAACCTAGGTCAACTTGTTTCAACCTAGGTCAACTTGTTTCAACCTAGGTCAACTTGTTTCAACCTGGGTCAACTTGTTCCAACCTGGGTCAACTTGTTCCAACCTGGGTCAACTTGTTTCAACCTAGGTCAACTTGTTCCAACCTAGGTCAACTTGTTTCACCCTGGGTCAACTTGTTTCAACCTGGGCCAACTTGTTTCAACTTGGGCCAACTTGTTTCAACCTAGGTCACTTTGGGGCAGGTACAAAACACAGGTTTTTGTTTTAATACAGAAGGTATCCTAAACAGACCTAGGTTGAAACAACGTCAAAATGTAATAAGGGTAAGTTGAAGCCACACATATGCGCACAGAGGCGACAGTGTTAGAAGGGATTAAACCCTGTTGCTACCAAAAAAAAAGATGAAAAAATTGAGCTCAAAAGCCAGCAGCCATGAACAGCTGTCTCCCACATTATGAATGTCAAGATGATGAAAAATGGTAGGGTTGTGGGATGTGGCTTGAAACAAGTTGACCTAGGTTGAAACAAGTTGACCTAGGTTGAAAAAAAATGACCTTGATTAAAAAAAATAAACTAGTTTAAAAATAGAATAAGGTAGAAGTGATTTTGACCTGTAACATATATAATGACATAAGTGGAAGGATAGAGATATCTTGCAACAGCTGATTCTGTATATGCCATTTTGAAGAATTTCTAGCATTTTACAATGTACCCTGCTTTTCCCCTTATTGTCAGGACCACGACAGAAAAGCCTCATCAGTGTCACAGCCAGTGAAACATGCACCACCAGGCATAACGCATACTGGGCATGGTCACACAAATCGTCAAGTTCCTAACTTCCTCTGTGCACCTCTAGCTAACCCATCTCTGCTGCCAGGTAGGTAGGGGCAATGCTGTGTATATAACCTATAAAACGTTAAATGGTTTGAACCCAGGAGCTTCAGAAGTTGTTGGGGTCTCACTCTGGGTGTAGGTACATGTAGTTCTGGAAAGAACTGTTGTTGATGATGTTGGCTGACATTTCGACATCCTGGGTGGAAGTCATCATCAAATTATTGTATATAATTTATGTTTCTGTCCAGTGTTGTGATTGGTCATTTAAGCTTCAATGTTATTGGTTGTTTGTCAATACACTCGATGACAGGCAACTCAGTTGACTCTGATGATGACTTCTTCTGTTCAGGTTGTTGAAACATTCAGGTTGTTGAAACATTCAGGTTGTCAGACTGTCGAAACAGTCAGTGTAAGCAACAGTTCTTTTCATAAGTAACCTACACCTGGATGATGGATCTAAACAAATGACATATAGAGAGTAAGAAATGAATTGCACATTTGCATTACAGATGGCAGCATAGTTGAGGATTTGACCCATACAATACTGTATTCACATGTGCACAGTCCGCACTTTTTTTAAAATCAATTTTGTGCAAAATGGGGGTGCGGCCTATACACAGTATAACTAAAATCTTCATATGATTTAGTGAAAACCCCTTTATAGTTTTCACGTAATTCTTCATACAACACAAGTGTATAGGCTTGGGCAGATATGGAGCTTTGATAATTTAGTCAATCGCAGCTGAAACGAACATTTTGAAGCGAAAATAATTTTATGGTCAAAAGTCAGTGTGCGGCCTATACACTAGTGCAGCCTATAATTGTGCGAATTTTATGCAATGTTATTTTTTGCAGTCAGATAATTTATTGTGTAAATTCTTGCAAGGATCAAGTCTTTACTTGCATGCAGCAAAACCAACACTCCATTTTGTTTCACATCCCAAGGTATCTTGTTGAGACACTTCTCTTTTTGGAACTTCCAGTTTGGGTTGTCCATACTGGACTTTGTTTTAAAATTTTGTTCGAAGACTCCCATCTGGAATTCCCCTCCTGTTACAATCGCTTGTCTGTCAAGTTTTCCGAACCGTAAGAAACATTGTTATCTACGAGGTGGCCTCAACTATAGGCCTGGTGGTTTCTATAGGTCACCTTGCCATACATTGAAGTACCGTATTTATTCACCTATAAGCCGAGCGATTTTTGCAAAAAGTTTTACTCAGTTTTGGGAATTTTTTTCCAAAATGGGGGGTTTGGCTTATAGCCGAGAGTTCTGAATAATTTTTTTCTTCGAAGCGTCATCAACAAAGTGAAAATCATCATGGACATTTCTGATTCAGCTAATAGCCAACTCAGTTTCATGAAATTATAGTAAAACACAACAAAAACAAGTCGTAAAATGTTGGTCATTGAACTTTGATATAATTGGTGGCTCCTAAAGGAACCGTTTGTGTGCGATAATTATTAGCTTTCAACTAAAAATTCACTCGCCATCAGTCTCATATTCGGTGACCATCTCGAACTCATCCTCCATTTCTTCATCATCATCGAGTTCCTGTGAGTCCTCGGAGTAGATTGCGTCGTCTTCCGTTCCGTCCATAGCATTGGAAATTCCACAGCTCTTAAAAGACTACTTTACCATCTCCTCTGGAATCTCTTGCCATGCTTTCTAAATCTGGCCAATCACAAGCGTTTGTTCCCACGGGTTGACAAACAAACTCACGTGCACTCGCTCGTGCGAAGAGATCGAGGGAAAACTTTTTGATCGATTTCAATGATAAAATATTAATTGAATCTGCATGATGAATACGATCACGGACGATATGTAAACTAACTGTTTACAATAAACTTTTGAATATTCATTTGGTTGTGTTTATTCGTTCAACAATCGACATATGTTTCCTGGTCTCGGCTTATAGCCTCTGGAACTGCAGAGTTGAAAGCAACAAGTTACTCAGTCAGGGGTTTCATCAAGGGGCAGGCAGTTGTCAAATTTACTGGTCGCAATGACCACCTTCCCTGTCTACTTCCAAAATCCCAGCCAATTGAACAAAAGATACTTTTAAGTTTTCATTAATAATTTGTAGCATTGAGTAAAGTGTGCCCAGTTGCCAAATCCAAATGTCCTCCTGCTCCAACCTTTACTGAAACACATGCTCATTGGGTTATTGCTCTTGTAGATTTTCCCTTACAGATTGGGTTGCCGTACTCTGCAGATGTAGCACGGTAAGTGATTAGCTCTGTAATACTAAATGTACGGTGAGCAGATAATTATTCACCTCAGTGTCGGTGAAAGAGGTGGATAAATATTGGTAAATATCCACCACTATTCACCTCCACTTCAACAATGAATAATTGTTAAGTATAGTGAAGAACATTGGTATTAATATTTTGATATCTGATTGTTGCAGCTGGTTAGATCAGACAGCTCCATTCACTGGTGCATTCACATGTATGAACCCATATGCGCTACCACAGCAATGTAAGTGAAAAAGATATATATATGGGTTATTGACCAAGCGTGAGGTCAAGATGGCTGGATTTTGGCCGAGTTCTTTTTTTGCGTTTTTTTTTTACCATAAACACGCAAAAAAAGAACGAGGCCAATATCCAGCCATCTTGACTGAACAAGCTTGGTCAATAAAGGATTTATTATATGGGATAAAACACCAAAAAATGATCCGTGTACGTGTTTATTTTCAAGGACTGAAAAGGAAGCCCGTTACATGCAAAAATCAAGTTTTCTCGTTTTCCAGCTCCATCGATACACAAACCACAGGAAATCTTTAACTGTCACGGAAAAGATGTTTCAGGGAAAAACTAAGAAAGAAAATTTTGGTAAACCGGCTTTCGCCTCGGATGAATTTTCCTTGCGGGACAAAGCCCTTATCCCGAGCGGGCAAGATAGCTCCATATTGCCCGCTCGGGTAGCCAATCACAGCGCGAGATTCGGTTCATCTTGCCCGCTCACGGAGCTAGTCATATAATAAAGGACATTACATGGCTGCACAGAGACCTTTCTGAAGTTTCTTTTCAAATGTTGAAAAATATTTCATGAGTTTCACAAATTAGTGAAATATTTGTTAACATGTGAAGAGGAATCTTGTGTCTCCAAGTGGTGGTGCGATGTTCTATGTGCTATAGCGACATCAATAAAATACCAAACTATCTCACGAAAATATTTTAGAGAGTACATGTTTTATTCTGTTATCCTAACAATGTGATAAGATTATTTTCATGCTTGAAAATGATTATCATGAATTTGCATGAAAGCTCACATGGTGTTTTACTGGTGAATAAATAGTATGATTTAAGTGCTAAGGGTTATCTCCCAGCGGTGATAGCTATTTCAGGTTCAAACGACATTAACTCAAGTCTAGAGTCTTGTCCCTTTGTCCCTTTGTCTTGCAGAACAAATTTCTTAAAATGTGAACAAGGTCTTTGCAGAGTGTGTGAGAAAGATTTTATTTGTCTTAAGAATTGTTGTTTTGATTATCCACTACAGTTTTGAGAAAACATGGTACTTGTACAGGGTGTTAATGTTGGCTGTAGGCATTTTAATATGTGATGCTCCTCTTTGTAGAATTTGCCAATTATTTTACAGATACATGTATTTTATGGTGCTATGATGGGGTTTAATCACATTTGTAAATAAAGTGTATTAACAAACTGATATTTCTAGAGTTTACAAAAGAAAAGTTGAAAATGCACATGGCACATACAGTCCTGTGACAATTTTTTACTGGCACTTTCCTTGGTCTCACAGTACATGCCCTCTTGAGATGTGCAAAAGACAGTGTATTAACCAACACAACTAGCTTGAGTTCTCTGGGCTTGAGGGTTGTTGTTTTGTAAATCATTTCAATTGGATCTTTCTGGCAGTTACTAGTACTGGGAATCCACATAGGCAACCCAATGCACCTTCAAATGATGATCTGGAGTTGATGGAGGAGATAAACCAGGAGCTTGCAGTAGACATGTCTAAGGCCAAGGGAGGTGGCTTTGTCAAAAGGTGACTATCTTGACGTTAATAGACCTTACTTGCTTCTACATTTCTCAGGAGATTTGATGGTTTGTCTTGTTCATTAAAAAGAGTGCATGCAAGCATGAATATGTCTGCCTGCACTCTTTTTCAGGGTCCGAAATTAACTTTTTTTAGGCAGGCGCCAACTGGCGACTGGAATTTTCTTTTCAGTTGCCATATGGAAAAATGTGGTCACCAAAAAGCGACAATAGAATTTTTCCTTTGCAGCGAAACACAAGCCACAATTTTTGGTCGCCAATTTTTCTTTTAAGAATCAGAACGAAAATAACGTGTTTGGGGCCACAATGGCGATTTTTCTGCTAACGAATAAGATTAAATACAAACACGCTGATTATTTATACACCTACCATTGAAAAACCCCCACGAATGAATCAAATGCCGGCCATATACGCAGTTTCGTGCGACTGCCAAATGTTTCAAGTCAACTTTATACCTTCTCTTGTCTCTACGTTTTGGAGCATAAATGTACGCAACTGAAACACTGCCGTTTGGTTCTTTGCTCTATGTTCAAAACGATCTTTCCTTTCGCGTTCTGTCAAGACGATCGACACATCCCAATGAAATAGTTAACCGCCCGCTGGCGATCGGTTGTTACAAGCGAATAAGGTCTATTGCCAAAGGCTTGTTAGAAGAGAAAGTCCTAGAAATAGCCATAAATTTGTGATAGCTACCGTAAATGTTGTGTTATGTGCAGTGCATACCTTTATTTTGTTTGTCTAACCTTTTCATTTGGCAGACATTTATTCAGTTTTATTAATCCATTTACTAGTAAGAAAAAACAATATTGCAGCATAAAATTTCTATGCAACATGATACTGAGAGGATCTCTTTGTGGTTGACTAACTGCTGTTACATTAATTTTTCTCTAAATTGATTTGGCCATTGTTCTGTACCTGTTTACATTTTGTATCATGTATCTTATGGGGGGTCTCGACCGATACATCGGTCGACACATCGATCGAGATATCGGTGGTCAATGTCTCGATCGATACTCGACCTATATGTCGACCGAGTGTCGGTTGAGTATCGATCGAGACTCGGTAGACAATAAACCGCTTTCTCGGCCGATATATGTCGGTACACACATGTCCGGCGCTATAGTTGATACTTCACCGATACCTCAAAAATTAAAATATCTATTTTTATTAAACAACTTGACTTTTCAAGTAAGTTAATGGGAATAACCCAGTCTCTCATATTTTTCCCCCCCTCATGCTTTCTCTATTGCTCTTGTAAATGACATATCGGACGATATGTCGATCGAGGAACTCTAAAACTTATCCGACAAAGGTTGATAGTTTACCGACATGCAACCGATAGTTGACCGATAACCGACCGACACTATGGCGGTCGATACTAGCGGTTGACACTCAGATGACAATTGAGCGTTATATCGGTGGTATGTAGACCGAGTATCGGTCGAGTATTGATCGAGACATCGACTGATATCTCGATCGATGTGTCAACCGATGTATCGGTCGAGGCCCCCCATAAGATACCTGATCCTACATTTCTTTGACATAATGTAGTGAATGCATTGTCTGCAACTTCCAGAAACTGCTTATACATATAGGAAGTTTGATGTTTTTCTTTGATTTCAAGGCTTCAGCTTTCAGAAGGACAATGTCTTCATGTCATTAATTTTGACAAGAAACCCCACGTTATTAGTGCAGAAGTCTCAGCACTCTTTTGGGATAGTGACCTACTGAGATCTATGGTATGTAAAGTTAATAATCATTCCATAAATTCAGTTACAGACACTGTAAATAAAGTTGTTGGCATAATGTTGAACCAACAATTATTACTTTATACATACAAGTGACTTATTGGCAACATTCAAAGAACAGACTCAATTAGCAAATGGATTGAAACTGACAAAGGATGACCAATAATCACCACCCAGTTAGCGCAGTTGGTAGAGCACCGGACTACTGAGCATGAGGTTACCGGTTCAAACTCTGGCCAGACCAACACTTGGGGTCTCTAAACACTCAGGAGAAAGTGCTGCCTTTGTCATGACATCTGTAAATTTAATGGTTAGACTTTCTAGTCTTCTTGGATAAGGACGATAAACCGTAGGTCCCATCTCACAACTTCTGTTCAAGATAACTGAGTAGGATGTTAAAGAACCCACACACTGATTGTAAAGACTAGAGGATGTAGTTCCTGGTGTTGTGGTCTGGCCTTTGGGTTGGCACTTCACATAGGGATAACCTCATTATGCCTTTCCCCCTTGGACAGAATTGTCCAAGAAAAATAAGTTCTATGTTCTATGTTCTAATAACAACTGAGTTTTTACAGCCAATAACACTATGGCATTACTGACAACAGCCAATAACATCACAGACATGATGTTGGACAGAGACATAAACACCACTACCTGACAACACGTAAATCACTCGACCCTGGTGGTGACTTCCATGCAGGTTGTTGGAATGTTAGTCATCGTTATCAACAATGGTTTTTTTCAGAACTACTTTCACCTGGACACTCAAACTCAACAAACAACTAATACCCATTTACATTGGCATTCACATCCCAGCAGTATGTAGGATGTTTGTCCTCTATACCTAGTTTATTGCCTTCTTCAAGCAAGTGCCCTATAGCTTAGTGGTAAAGCATCCAAAGTGATAAACAGAGGATCATGGACTTGACCTTCACTGGAAAATCTCTGATTTCTTTCATCCCGGGTTTGCCTGTGACTTGCAAGAAAATACATCTTGCATTGTATTTCTTTAAGACCTTAGACGTGTTCTGCTGTTCAGTTATGACCAATTAAGTCAAGGCTTGAGGCTAACTTTTTAGCTCCTTAGCCTGTTGGTTAGTAACAGGTCTACTATGCAGAGCCTAGTCAGGTTACATTAAGGTCATGATCCTTTCAGTAGTTTAGACACTCTCCCCAGGTTGCACTCCCTCAAAAAAATCAAGATAGCAACTGTTCAATCGAAGCCTCAAAAATCGTACAGGAAAACTGTGGATTTGAATAGTCTAATGTAAAAATAACTTCTACTTTTTCCGTCCACTACTAGAGTGCTTCTCAATTTTTACTAGCCCAAATGGGTGGTGAAAGAGTAAAATTCTCTAGCCAAAACTGAAATTTTAGTAGCCTGTGGCTAGTTAGCTACATTTAGTCTCAAGCCCTGTAAGTAATTGTATGTGTTGTAGTTGTTATTATTATAGAGCACAGTAGGTTCAACTCATCTACTGTTGTTCTTGTATGTTTTATGTCTTCTATGTTTGTCTGATCTTTCATGTATGTGTATGTTGTGGTTCAATTTTATCCTTGGTTTAAAAATTTTTCTCCCTTTGTTTGTGGCTATGGTAGTGTATGATAATGTATGATAATTAGTTTAAAACAAAGGGAGAAAAATTTTAAACCAAGGATAAAATTGAACCACAACATATACGTTATTGACCAAGACAGTGTTAGGTCAATTTTCCAAGATGGCTGCATATTGGGAGGAGTTTCCCTTTGGCATTTTGGTTGACCAAGATGTAGTCACGGTGAATAATATGCAATAATAGACTGAGGTCAATATCCAGCCATGTTGACTGAACAAGTTTGGTCAATAGAGGATTAGCTCAGTTGGTAGAGCACCGGACTACCGTGCGGGAGGTCGTGGGTTCAAATCCTTGACCGGACCAACACTCAGGGTCTTTAAATAACTGAGGAGAAAGTGCTGCCTTTGTAATGACACCTCCAAATGGTTAGACTTCCTAGTCTTCTTGGATAGGGATGATAAACGTAGGTCCTGTCTCACAGTACTGGTGTGGGACGTTAAAGAACCCACACACTGTTCGGAAAGAGTAGGGGACGTAGTCCCCGGTGTGATGGTCTATCACTTATTCTGTTATGGGGGCACCTGTGTATCCTACTATTCACTATGATAAGATTGTGAACTGCGTGGCTGCAATTTGCGCCTTAATAAGCAGTCTGACAAAGTCCCCCACAAAAAGTGTTGTAAAGCGCTTTGAGCCTTGGGGTAAAGCGCTATATAAATCCTGAATCATCATCAATAGAGGATTTATTATTTGGCCATTTTTGTGAATTTGTTTTGTTTTGTGGGACAATGTAGGCAATCCTGAGTGGGAAAGATATGCCCATCTCACCTGCTCGCGTAGGCTGGATTCAGCTCATCTTGCCTGCTTACAAGACCAGCCATATGATAATGGTTAACTGCCGACCAGTTAGCTCAGTTGGTAGAGCACTGGACTACTGTGCGGGAGGTTACGGGTTCAAAACCTGGCTGGACCAACACTCGTGGTCTTAAAATAACTGAGTAGAAAGTGCTGCCTTTGTAATGACATCTGCAAGTGGTTAGACTTTCTAGTCTTCTCAGATAAGGACGAAAAAACTGTAGGCTATCTGTAATGTGGGACGTAAAAGAACCCATGGCACTGTTCGAAAAGAGGAGGGCGTGTTCCCGGTGTCATGGTTTATTTGTCCGATTGTAATGCGCATAATATTATTTATATAGAATATGCACAATAGAAATGGAGTATATTATTATTATTATTATTATTATTATTATTATTATTATTATAAAGGTTATTGAGTGTAGTACTTGGGAGCATTCTTAATCTCTTAATAATTAGAGCTTTTGCTTGTCAATCTCAGCTTCGTCAGAAGAAAAAAACTGTTGCCAAGTTGGTTGTGTCCTTTTCTGAAAATGGATCACTTTTTGAGGAGCTTATGAGGTACAAAACTGATTTCTTATTTTTTTGCTTCTTAACACCTCAGTGCAGTGAACATAAATTATTCAGTTGCACCATTCATATGAAAGAAACGCTGAACAGGATCATTTTTTCATGGGCATTAATGGCTGTAAAAGGAAGGAACTAAACAAAATTGTTCTTGCATGGAAACTTAAGTCTTTCAATAGGATTTGTTAAAGGTAAAACAGTATTCATTTCTACAAGCACTATGATACATGTTTTGAGTTTTCCTTGGAAATTACTGAGCTGTTCGCAATATAACAGGAATAGATTCCATTCTGCTTTGGGTTTGTTCAGTTATAGATCACAGAAAAAAAAATTTATAAAAAAATTACCAAACAAGAGGCCTATGAAATTAATTTTGTCAGTTGTGTGTTAATGGTACTAATAATATACATGCAAAAATTTCAGCATGCTCATTGGCTGAGAGCACGTCAATTAATCCCAAACAGTGCAGAAAATTGAAATTGAGTGCAGAAAGTTGAAATTAAATTTTTGCATGTATATTATTAACAAGTAATCACATGATTTGTCTCGTGCAATTTGGGATAAATCAGCACGTGTAAATTTTTCAAAGACTACAAATTGCACTCACCCTACGGTGCTCGTGCAATTTGGTTAACCTTTGAAAAATTTACTTGTGCTGATTTATCCCAAATTGCACGAGACAAATCATGTGATTACCTATACAAATTTAAGTGTTTCAATTTCTCTGTTTCAGGTGTGGAGTTGCAGGTGTAACTGAAGGAGATCAGCCAAGGAGTTTTGTTACTCTTTATGAACTGGATAGGTCAGTAGTTTCTTGTGGTCAATTTTACTGTATTAGATTAAGTAATGGCATGTATAAGGCTTTGCATAGGAATAATGCCCAACTTTGATGTTTGCCCCAAATGAAATGACTTGAACAAGTGATCCTGTTTTATGCATAAATTTGGCTTGGAAAATTGAAGCTAGGTCATTGGTCTAAAGGTTATTCTTTCTTATTAGTGTATCTTGTTTGGATTTTAGCTTGCCAGATATTTTGGAGACTTTCAGTCACCCATCAGAAGAACTTCTATTGCGTGTCATGGAAGAGCTGGAGTGTTTTGGGAAGGAAGGAGAGAAATATTGGCTTATTGAGAAGGTAACAACAGTAGTTGTGTTGTGAACTTGTGAATGACTGGTCATAATCATTCTTTAATCTTTTTGGTTTTGTTTTGTGTAACCAGAAAGCAAATCAAAGCCAGTATGTTTGATTGACTGTTTAGGTCATGGTGTCATGGAATTCTTCTCAATGTTTGGGAAAATTTAAATAATTAGATTATCATCATCATCACATGGAGCAAACTTGGCACTGCATGACTCTTTCCCTCCATCTTTCACTGTTATTCATCAATGTTAATGATAATGATAATGAATTTATATAGCGCACTTTTTCATATGAATATGTTCAATGGCGCTTTACACTTCAGTTGGGTGAGATCGGACGTCAGCATGTAAAGGTGCCTCTGGCTGCCGCTATCAGTCCATATATGATCTCACACACCCACCCAACCCATGCATGAACTGTCAGATAAAACCAGACGTAGAGATAGGCCACCACACCGGGAACTACGTCCCCTACTCTTTTCAAACAGTGTGTGGGTTCTTTAACGTCCCACAGATTATTAGGAACAAGTGTTGTGAGACGGGTCCTACGGTTTATCGTCCTTATCCGAGAAGACTAGAAAGTCTAACCATTTACAGATGTCATTACAAAGGCAGCACTTTCTCCTCAGTTATTTTTAAGACCCTGAGTGTTGGTCCGGCCGGGGTTTGAACCCGCAACCTCCCGCACAGTAATCCAGTGCTCTACCAACTGAGCTAACCGGTCAATTCATTATCATTATCGTTAATGTTGGTAGTTTATCAGCTGTACAGCCAGTATCCTTGACAAGTTGGTCAATGTAGGTTTTGCATGGTCTTCCTGGTGTTCCTTTGCCTTGGTTTTTACAGCAGCAGGTCGCTGCTTTGGCAATGATTAGATTATATAGGTGATCAATGACAGCAACATTCATCCAAGGTCTTCTTGCCACAATTACCACGATTGAGACCAAGAACACTAAAAGTAACAGATGATAATTATTCTTTGTTGATCAAAATCATACAACTGAAGACGCTACAATTTTCACCCTCATCAGAGTGGAAGGTGGGCTGTAACTGTGAATTCAGTGACAAAGATAGTATTTATGCAGTCTTGACACTCCTTAAAGAACCCAGGGGAATGTTCTTAGAGCAAGGCAATTACAATTTATTAGATCCCTCACCACATGGAAAAATTGGTGGAAATTGTTTGAAGCAAGTAGGTTTCATTTGTTATTGAAGGAAGAAGATGGTGAAGCTGAAACAGGGAGCAGTTCAGAGGAGCCGTGGTCTGAAACTGAATTGGGCATTGATGAACTTCAGCTTCTACTGCAGGCCATGCAGTTTAGAAGGTCAGTAACATTAAATGTTAATGTGAATGCTCTGGGTAACTCAGTGATGAACTGGTGAGCATCCTATCCCGAGGGAGCAATGCTCCATGCTACAGAAACCTGAGCATGCTTCAGATATGTGATTGTTTTTCTTATTTATTGTTATTGATTATTATCATTATTTTTATTCATTATTATTAATTATTGGTATTATTTATTAATATTCATTATTTATTGATATTCATTATAAATATTATTTTCATAATTATTATTTATCATCATTATTATCAACTGTTAATGTTGATTATTATTGTTATTGCTATTGTTACTGTATTATGGGCCTGCTGTGGTTTCTCTGTGCTTTTACCTTCACTTTTCTAGTATACCTTCACTTTTCACTGTCAGGGTTTTCAATAAGAAATGTAGCAGCAGGAGAATTGCATAAGGTAACTGGAAAATATTCTGAAAGAGCTCCATGTCTGAATTAAAAACTAGCTCAGGTCATCTAAATTTGGCCAGAGAATTGTTTGGAGAATTCAGTGATCTCTTATGCCTAGTGAAAACCCTGATTGTACCTATAATATCACACTGATTTTGTTTGTCCATATTCAGGAAAAGAATCCTTCAGGGTCTAATGACAGGTGCTACCGATCCTGCTCGTGGGCATGTTGACGAATTAAATGAAGTAGAAATGAAGATTGAAGGACTTCGGCAAGAGATTCAAATAAAAGAACGCAAGAACACAATGTGAGGAATGGCAAAAGCTATGGTGATGACTGGGATCCTTCTTTTTAGAATTAAACCTTTATCTCTCAAGATCTGAGTGGTAATTTTCCAAAGAGAATATAACGCACGTGTACATTGCAGGGCTCGAAATTGCGACTCACTGTTCGCCAATGCGACCAGAAATTACGCGTTGGCGACTAGATTTTTAGAGCTAGTTGCCAGTGGGCGACTCACCTTAATTTATCGTCCTTTAGGATAAAATGCACGATTTATGCGAACAGATATAACAAAACAAACCCACGACTCTTCGATAGCCATGTTTTATAATCGAACGCCATGTTTGATTCAGCAGCTTCTTTAATAAAAGTAGCGCATGCGCACTAACAAAAACATCCGTGAAAAAAATGGCGACTAAAAGTTAAGATCTGGCGACCAAAATTTTTGGATTAGTCGTCAGCTGGCGCCTGACTAAAAAAGTTAATTTCGAGCGCTGAGTACTTGCATGTATAAGTTTAGAGAATTTCTTGTCATTAGGTAGATTCAGTTTCCGTACATTTGTACTGGTATCATCCTCTGTTGGTTAACTTATTGGTATTACAGCAAAAGAAATCCTGTAATATCACTTTTTTTTAAGTGATACAGTTAATTTAATATAAGAGTTTACTATTATCTTCAATAATACTAATACAAAAATTGATAAATTATTTTTTAGTTCTTCTATCATATTTATGCTAATAAATTTGGATTGATGTATGATTAACCCTGACCCCGTTTCCCAGTTCCATTGTTTGCATTAAATGTATCTGACAGTGCATGTATTTTGTGTTCAGTTTTTGTTCTCATTAGGGTAGTTAGTTTTTTTTTACCAAGTAATCAAAATTTAGAAGTGATGTTGTATGTACTGGGTTTATGATGATATGTACTAATGTATCTTTCGCATGTCTCCAACTTTCTAATATTATTACTTCTATTCAATCACTGCAGAACTATCAGGACCCAACCTGCTGTGGCAAGAACTGCATAGATCAATAATTGATTAATTATTAGTCTTACAGTGTCATCAGGGATTGCAAGCTATATTAAGAATGAAGATCAAACATAATTTTGCAGATTTTGCATGGTTAGTCAAATCCATCAAGATGGTATAAGTACCTTATAAAAATTGTTTGTTCACCTGATCTCGCTAATATTGAGGTTTCAATCACATTTTCACTGTAATCGCAGTTAACATAATGCTAATTATTTTACTTCCACCTTTGCAGATACATAATAAAAAGTATAGACCCACTTAGTTTAAGAATAAAAGTGAGTTTAGGCAGAAAATTAACTGTCCCAATATTCATAACATTGTGGACATTTTAAAACTTTGACTGTGAACTGGGGTATTAACACCATGTAGTATAAAAACTCAGGTGATTATACAAAATCTTGTGCTCTTATTGGTTGGCTATCTCGGATTATCAGCTGATAATCACCTCTACAAACAAAATGGCTGCCAGTTGTTTGCTTGCTTTTGATGAAATAAAATCATTTCATGTTGTACAATGCTTTTTCTTTTCTTTTTTTGAAATAATCACCTGTGTGTTTATACTAAAACAATTCTTCGCCTTGGGCTAATAATTGTTAAGTATGGCAGACTTGGATTTTTTTAAGAACTCTTTGTCACAAAACCTGTTGGAATAACATAAGAAACACTATGAGCTTTATATTTTAGAACAGCTTGTACCAATACCTGTGGCAGAGTAAGGAATAAGTTATAAATGTTTTACATTCTTACTTTTGATTTGGAAGGTTTCAGGATAAAGTAGCTTACAAACAAGGTGTTCAGGGTTAAGAAAACTATTGTCTTAAATTATTTGATAACACTGTCACTTGTTGTTTAAGACTTGTTGTACCAAACTATGGGTTGTGCTTGTTTGATACGAAGTTATTTTAAGAAGTAATCAGGAAGCACTATTGTTAGTACCGGTAACTTGATATGTGGTTTATCAACAGTATTTTGTAACAAAACTTGTAAAAAAATGGAATATGTACATCTATGGTAGAGGCCAATCATTTCGGTTTTCCCTTCAAAGTTTTAACCATAGTTGTTGGTTTAGTTGAGTTAAAATAATACCAATGCAATAAATTTCTATGCAGTTGGTTTAGAATCTCATATATTTTGCCATCTTGGTTGTCAGTTTATACCTTTTAAACCCACTGCAGAATGCAGTGCCATGGATGACAAACATGAAACTCGGCTCATCCTCTTGTGTTAAAACATTATGTTCATGAGTGATGTAGAACAAAGAAAACAAAGGAGACAAAACAAGAGACTAGAAAAATAATAGTGAAATGATGATCAACTGGGAAAGATTTCATGTATGTATCCACCACCAGTCCCCAACAGCGTAACACGTTAAATTATTTAATGCTCCATTCAATTACGTTAATGTACCATTCAATTACGTACAGGGGACCCGTGGTGGGTATATACATGAGATCTCTGCCTGCAAAGGGAAACAATTACATACAATGGGACTTGCGGTGGATATAAACATGAGATCTCTGCCTGCAAAGGGAAACAATTACAAGGGGACTCGTGGTGGGTATATACATGAGATCTCTGCCGATAGACTTCATAGGTTTTCACACTGGGGTAAACCCTGAAACTCGGTTTGTTGTAGCAAATGAATCCTGCGATAAAGCCCAAGAAAATGTCTCCTTTGATTGAAATGGAATGATGTTCCTGTTCAATTTGAATTGTTATGAATGGTATAAGGGAATCAAAAATAATGATAAAGTTGTTTCCTTGGTACATATTTATTATTACAATGTACTGTGCTTTAAAATAGAACATGAATTAACCTCTAATTTGGTTTCTTACTCTACATGGGTCACCATTGTGGACTTGCCTTAAATTTCTGTTTCTATTTGGTTTAAATGTTCTGACTATATTTTCAATGTAGCACGATACCAAAACAGAATAATTTTCGTTATACTGATACATTAAATTTATATTTTAATTGGTGAGGCACACAATGTGAGCATAATTTATCTAAACCTGTTTACATGCACTAAACTGTTTGCCTTGAAGCATGCAAATACGATTGATGATTCAAGTCACGACAGGCAAAAAACAGTAAATTGATTAATTGAATCTGATCCTTGTACTTTTGACAGTTCCGAGTTGTCCATGCCGTAAACCGTGAATAATCTTGAACACAAAACGCGAAATGATCGTTGCTGAGCATCATTTTGTCGTGACATTTTTTTCTTGTTTCTGGCGTCCGTCAAGCCAACGATCACAGGTGCATGTCTCGATTCTTCCTCCGATCAGCTGACGAATACAGTTATCTATACGACAACACACACGCTGGATTGTACTTGTACATGGTTGTCACGAGATGGTTGAACGAAACCATTTCCTGGGCTTGGCATGTTTTCTTCTTTGGCGGCATTGCCTCCGAACGCTTGTCCTCTTTGCGGGGTTGTCTCATACGTTGCTCTGTGTTTTTTTCCACCGCTGAGTTGTTGTTGGTAGATTTTTAGAGCCGTGTCATCGTAGCGTTGTTGGATAAATGCTTGAGCTTCTGACGTGATTTTCTTGCTGGTCATACGCCTAGATATGTAGCGTTCAAAATCACTAGAAAAGGTTCGTATTTGTGCGATGCTGTCCGCCAGAAAAAGACAAGGTGTTCAAAGAAGACGTTACACACGGTCGCCATAACTTTACCGCTTACAAGTTATGATGGGTAATTGATCCGGTCTTGTATTAAAACGCGAACTATGCGTGAAAAACACCACCACACCCCCCCCCCCCCCCCAAGAAAAAAAAGAAGGAAATCAATGCGTGACGAAGCCGACTCCAACATTTATTTGATAAAGAAATCGTATTTTTTTTACACTCATACAAAGAATGTTCTGTCACTTGCGTACCTGTGCTTTTCTTACGTAACAAAGTTTTCCTGTTTTTCAGGAGCTGTTGTCTTTGACTCCTTGTGATTGGCTCCTGTTCGTGGTTGTCTGCCGTACCCCTCCCCCCCGTTTTTTAACAAAAAGTGGTTACTAGTGCACGAATTGAGAATCTTCAGAGGTCAGATCTTCAAGCGCTTGAACCTTGGCTAGTGCGGCAGTGAGTGAACGATCTCCCCAATAATTTGTGATGCGTGACTCTATCCAGGTCGACCGGAAAGGGAGAGGCAAGTCTAGAGTACACCACTGAGGTCCTCGTCCCACGCTTCCGGTAGTAAGGAAGACATCTTTTCTATAAATGGAACCTCGAATTTTCGAGTTCTTGATTATTCATCTCACTTTTGAGGCTATCGTAACAGAATTAACCGCGTAATACTTGGCAATTTTGAGGCCTTATCTTCAAAATAGTGGTGTCGCCGCGGCGTGTGTCGCGTTTATCAGCCTTTCATCATACAGAATTTGTACTGAAAGTCTAAAGGTAAGGTTCATCAGAAGGTGAAATGTTATTTTTTATGCAACATATAAACTGTGGGTGATCGTGTCTTGTTCATGAAAGCCTCAATTCTGTTTCCTCCTATCCCCAAAAGTCGCGAGAGTTGAGAGAAAAAGATGAGTAAACTTTTTAAAAGCACATTTTCGTGAGTTGTCGATGGAGAAGTTAGAAAACCACTCTGCACTTTTAGAATTCTTTTTGCCGTCCAGCTGCTTTCCCTTAAATTTCAAGTGAGACAAAGGAGTAAGTTCCGAATGACACGCATAAAATTCAGTCTCGTTCGTTGCTCGAATCTCCCAAAATATGTTTCAACATGAACATTTGAAACTTGAGCACTCATCAGATGTTTCAACCAAAATTGCATTCATTTATGGCCAAAATAGAGACGCCTTATTTGGCAACGGAATTTTCTCACACATAGCATAAGAGCTTTTGTTAGGCGATAGTTTATCATAAATTTCATTACAAACAAAAGACTGAATCACGTTATTCTTTGCGCAATACGATATGTCATAGGTGAATCGAGAGATGAGGTAGTTGTAGCGTCATGACTTAATCTGATTCATGCTCTTATTCGAAGTTCATGTTAGCCCACGCAGGCCTTCATAGGGCTCGTCACGCAATCTTCGCCAAGGAACGTTGGGGAGGATTGCGTGACGAGCCCTAAGAAGGCCTGCTTAGGGACGGACCATTAGAAAAGTGATGGGGGGGGGAGGGGTGGGGAAAAAAACAAAAAATTCATGCAAGGGAAAATGCCAAGAAAAAAATTCATGCAAGGAAGAAGGTAAAAAAAAAAAATTCGTGCAGAAGGAAGGTCCAATTGTGACTTTTTCACACGTAGTAAAAAAATTCGTGCAGAGGGGTTCACCAGTGAGCGAAAAAAAAATTCGTGCAAGCTGAAAATTCCCCACCCCCCCCCCCATCACTTTTCTAAGGGTCCGTCCCTTAGGAGGCTAGGTTCATGTATTAAAGGCATTCGCGGTCGAGTGTCGATTGATATCCTCCGTCGATGCCATCGATCGACCCTCGATCAACACTGCATCGACATCTCGATCGACCGTCGACAGAAGAAATCGGCTCCTGCCGTCGACTTATTTTTGATCGATGCATATTAATCGGTCGACACTCGGCCGACTATCGACCGACTTTTGGTAATGAGTCCATCGAGTGTCAACCGAGTATCGATCGGGATGTAGATCGAGTACCGATCAAAATGTCGATCGAGGGAATTGCTCGACAGTCGCTTGCAGATGCCATTCGTATACATCATCCAATTTTTCTGTCTAATATGCCCTGTACTGTAAGCGAGGGCAAATTGAAGAGAAATGGGTCGACTGTGGGGGTGGGGGTAACTGTTATACATGAGCTGTATAGGTATGTGACCAGTGCCGTAGCAAGGGGAGGGGCCGGGGGGGCCCGTGCCCCCCAGTCTTTTTTCCTAAAAAGTAAAAACAGACCTGTAAAAATGTTGAAAATAAAATTTTATCTCGCGTGCCCCCCCCCCCAAATTATTTTACCCTTACTACGGCACTGGTGCCATCGTGAGGGGTGTAGTTTTCAAGCAGTCCAAGTCTGTGATAAGGTATAGACATCACAAAGTTTGGGTCAAGGAAAGGATATCCTTTTTCAAGAAACTCGTCAGATTTTGAAGGTTTTACAGTTCCATTGCAACGAGGCCGCATAAACAAATTTTCATGCAAATTATCCAATCACGATCGAGTATCTAAACAACAGAATCTCTACAACTGTTTTATAGTTTGCTTGAACATGTTGAAATGCATATAATTTGTTCTATAACTGTACAAAACATATCAAGATTGAAAATAATCATCTTAGTTGGTAGAAACTCGCCAAAAATCAGTTGTTCAGTGTCAAAAATAGAAAAGTCGTTTGGGTGGTTCGAGTAATGTAGAATAGGAATACCACCACAAAGAATAAAATCGGAATTTTTTTTCCAGTTTACCCGCAACAACTGTGCTGGTGACCTCGGTAGTTTTTTGGGAAAATGGCAGCTGAGATGAGGGAGGATTTTGGGAGTTAAGTCGGTTGTGTAGGGAAGCAAAATTCAGCCCGGAACATAGGTGTGGTATAGGCTCTGGGTATAGGATACCCGGCAGGGTCCAAAGGTACACCCCTACCCAAAAGGTTCTTAAGCACATCCTGGGGCTAGAAAGTAAAGAAATGTGAATTAAGTCAGGGATCCTATGGGCTGTGCCTCGGTGTTGCAGGGTCGATCTTCTTGCATGAACGATATGATCTGTGAAGTCCAATATCGTTGGTATCGCTCTCGCGTTCAAGCTTTGAGACTTTAAAATCCGTGCAAGAATTTATTCCAAGCATAAAATTGTACTTTGGGGATATGATGGTTTTGGGTTTCGACGTGATAGTTTGCGTTTTTTTTTTCTTTTTCCGAGCTCAAAAAGCTGCACTAATGCACTGGTGTTTATTGACGTAAAATGCACAGTACTGGAAGAATATAATTACCGCCAAATGCTATTGTGAAAATGAAGGATTGTGATTGGTTACTCCATGTTAAGCGCAATGGTTATTACATAAGAATGAGATGTTTGACATTCTTTACAGTTGTATTTTGCAAGAGTCCTTTGCATCATAGGAACTGTTTAGTCACCTACATAATCACGTAAGTATTTTTTTTAGTCTGTAAAGCTGCAAAAAGTTCATCACTCAGATCAACTGTATCTGCAGCGAAAGCGATTTGCTCGAACTTAGTTATAACTCGAGATTCAGTCAGATAATTTTTGAGGTCTCTCAAATTAATTTAATGAATTGAGTGATTTGCCGAGATTTTTATTGTTCTTGACGTGATTCGTCGTTCGAAAAGTTCGGGACAGTATACCGATTTCACCATTGCTTTAGTCCTGTCTAACTTAGATTGTTGATGATTTAAACAGCGTGTTTCGGTTGGCATTGACTGGTGAACGCAGAGTGTAAAGAGTAAGTAAGAATTTCTCTATCTTAATTAATAGATTAGTCTCCTTGCGTTATGTGCCAGTGGAAGTTAACTTTTAACCTCGTAAAGTGCTTGTACTGAGTACAGCCCTGTTTCGCAGGTTCAGACCCTGTTCTAGCTCTTCGAACTTGTTTACAACTACTGTTTTACGTAGAACAGCTCAATCAATAGCAACTTGAGATGAACTAGCCTGAACGATAAAGCTTGCTGTTCTCTCTATTCCCGTGATCGGAATCCTACATAAGCTACAGTGTCAAAAAACTGTTTAAATTTAATTTAGTAATTCAGTATAAACTGTGCTTCTATCGTCGCATTACATCCAGCGTTTCGGCTATTTCGTATTTGTATTCTTTATTTGGATAATGAATAATGGTCGAGTAGTTTCAAAGTTGTTACATTACTTATTGTTTTTGTCATGTGTTAATTTCACGGTTCGCGTTGTGTGATCTCGCGTCACTGTACTTGTTAGTATGTGTAATCAAATGGTGACGAGTGAAATTAGGGAATAATTTCCCGCGCGTTTTGTCCAAATCCTAATAATTTCCCGAGCCTTTGAAATTAACGCTGAAATTTCGCGCCAAAATTAAGGAGTAATTTGTCACCCATGATATTAAGCGTGAAATAGATGCTTTGAATTGCACATTTTTGCCGTGATATATGCGATCTGAATTGCTATTTCACCTTTTCCCTCTGAGTTCGAGACAACGCGCTGGTAGCAGCAATAAGAGCCTTGCAAGAACTAGAGTCATTTCATATGCAACGGAGGCATTATACCGTTATTGTCTTAAACTGACACTTTCGTTGCCGAGCCTCCTTCTTTAATCAGAAAAATCATAAGTGCTTTATGGTTTTGCGTGTAATATTACGTGACAACTCAAAGAGATAGCTGAGCTCAAAATATTTTAGCGTCGCGCGAATAATTTGCAGTTTTTTTAAAAAAGCTTTAGCAACTATCTTGCCTTAGGTAATTATAATGATGGTTCCTTGCAATAACTCTTATGAATAGAAACTAGCAATAATTTATTCAATTCTCTTCTGTTTTGAGATGGCCAGTTGGAAAATTCAAACTGGACTCTGGCCTGCGCTGAACTGGACAGGACTGGACTTCTTCCAAATCATTTTATTTTATTTCATTGTTTTGATTTTGTTTTGTTTTAAGTTTTTTTTCTTCTCATTTTTTTTTTAGTTGGGGTGTATGGGAAAGGAGCTCAGTTGAGACTTAAAAGTTGTCTGAAAATATCATCATAGCAGGCGTGAATCTAGCCTCCCACGCAAACGTTCTTAGGGGTTCGTCACGCGTTCCTACCCTAGGGGTAGGAACGCGTGACGAACCCCTAAGAACGTTTGCGTGGGAGGCTAGCGTGAATCTTACAACGCTGGAAATTACTTCGATTTTGTCGATCAGCCTGTCAGCTTGAGTCGCTAATATATTCAACTCTACAGAAAACAGCTGCTTGTTTTTGACTTGTTCTGGAAATCAGATTTGATGTCACTAGTGGAGAAATGCTATTGCCAGCATCAAGCCTGGACATATGAAAAGAGAACTAGGGGCGCTTACCATTTGTACGGAAAAACCGGAAATTCCGGTAAAAGGTCAAATGGAACGGTTTATTCCAGTGGAACGTTTTCGGAAAAAAAGTAATACCTTCCAAGGTATTACCTTTTTCTCGGTTGTACCGGAATATCCGGAAATTTCTGTACCATTTGAAAATACCAGTGCCAGGTTGCTCACGTTAATATTTTCGAGATGACAGCATGGCGGATATCGCGAATGATCATGATCAAGTGTTACAAGTTTATCGATGCGAAAACTACTTCTTCTCCTCGCCAAATCTCTTCCAGTTCCTCCAACACACCAATTGCACCCCAGGTGTGAAAGCTTTAAGTTTTCGTTGTTGATACTGTTATGTTTTTCTTTTGTTCTAACGGTTCGTGCTTTTGAGTTAAGTAGTGCAGGAAAACATTGATATTAGGTCCCAGCTTACTGGCATCCGAGACTTCGGATCAAATGGTACAGATCAATCCGTTCCGTTTCCCGTTGACGAGAAAAAGGACAGTACCATTTGTCGCAAAAAAATCATCGAAAATTCCATTCAAATGGTAAGCGCTCTAGAGCTGAATAATGTACCAGTTTCCAGAAAGCCCATTTCCCCACAACCCCCCCCCCCCCCCAAATAAACGCACAGGCACTTGAAATTTTACCAAATTCCCTGATATGATGTGTTTGCAGTGGAGACGGTGAAGTGCCCCACCGTAATGCGAAGCATGTGGCGTACTATCAACACGCGAGGACAGAACAAAACATAAATAAATACTTTTCCCAAGAAACGATACAGTAACAAGAGCTCCTTTCCCTTCCATTCCTACCGAAAATTAAAATAGCAAAACAAAAACAAAAACGTAAGTACAGTTGAGTCCAGTCCTTATTCTTCAACTGGCCATTTGGGCCTTTCTCGCTACTTTCATACGGTGGCCCACAACTGCCACGGCAAAACTTACTTTCTCACGGCAAAACTTACTTTCTCACGGCAAAACTTACTTTCTCACGGCAAAACTTACTTTCTCACGGCAAAACTTACTTTCTCACGGCAAAACTTACTTTCTCACGGCAAAACTTACTTTCTCACGGCAAAACTTACTTTCTCACGGCAAAACTTACTTTCTCACGGCAAAACTTACTTTCTCACGGCAAAACTTACTTTCTCACGGCAAAACTTACTTTCTCACGGCAAAACTTACTTTCTCACGGCAAATAGACAGAGGAGAGCTGGAAACGAAGGGAAGACCTAAAACTAAGATGGCCACTGCCGGCATTGACAACGTGGACGAGGAAACGCTCATAAAATATTACTTTTATCGTGGCTTCGAGTACAAGGACATCCTGGCCTTCTTAGCGACCTATCACAACCTTGAAGTAAGTGAAAGGACGTTACACAGACGGCTGAGGATGTATGGTTTAGCAAGAAGAAATCCGGAGTACGATATTCGCAGCGTAGTTAACGAGGTTCAAGCCATGTTAGATGGTCCTGAGTGTATTTCTGGCTATAGGCATGTATGGCATAGTCTGCGTTTGAAGGGACACCAAGTTCCACGACAAGTAGTAGAGCTTTTGCTCAGAGAACTGGATTCAGATGGATGTCAAAAGAGGAAGGAACACAAGTTAAAAAGACGCGAGTATTGTAATCCTGGTCCAAATGCTGTATGGCACGCCGACGGATATGACAAGCTCAAACCGTATGGTTTCCCTATCCATGGATGCATTGATGGCTGGAGCAGGAAGTTGTTATGGCTTGTAGTCACACGATCAAATAACTCCCCTAATAACGTTGGATCTTATTTCTTAAGTGCAGTCAAGAAGTATGGTGGGTGTCCTAGTGAGCTGGTAACAGATTTAGGCAAAGAGAACCAAATCATGGCTTCAGCACAAGCTTTTTTCCGCGAGGATGAAAATGCTCACAGGTACGTGGCATCACCACGTAATCAAAGGATTGAGGGTTATTGGTCTCAGTACAGGAGAAACAGATCCACTTGGTGGATCAACTTTTTCAAAGATCTTGCTGAAACTGGTGCCCTCAATACAAGTGATGGCCTTCAGAAGGATTGTCTGTGGTTCTGCTTTGCAGGACTGTTACAAAAAGATTTGGACACCGTGAAAGAACACTGGAACACACATAGAATAAGGAAATCAAGAAATGACACATTGCCTGGAGTTCCAGATGTTCTTTACTATTTGCCAGAAAGCAGAGGTGGTGAGTCAGATTTGCTATCCTGTGTCCCTGAAGACAAAATTGGATACGTTCAAAATCACCTTATTGAAAGAGAGGAAGAAAATGATCATTTTGAATATTTTTACTATGTTATGGATGTTCTTGGGCTGAAAAGACCAACTGATTGGCAAGAAGCTTTACAGTTGTATGAGAAACTTGTGTTGCTAGCAGGCTCCAGGACATGAGATATAACTGCATACCTTAAAGGGTGCTGACTATTGTTATTCGTTTTCAATGTCAAAAACTGAATGTAAGAAAAGCTTTTTGCAGTAAATTATTTCACATGTTTATATCCTGCATTAGTCCTGTACTATACTATTACACTCTGACTGTACACAAGATTTGACTTAACACAATGACATCAATCAGATCACCATCAATAAACAGTTGTTATTTCCAACTTGTAACTTGCCTACCAAGGAAATAACCATTCAAATACCACAATAGCTCTTTGCCATGTATAACTGGCTGTATTAATTCATAACAGAAACATGTATTGAATGCTTAGTATCACTCTCAAGATATGGGTAACAATTCTCCTTGTAGAGTGTCAGTTCGGAGAGGTTGGTCTTAATTTAATTCAGAATTTTATTTTTGAGGCAAATCAAGTGTCATCAATTCACTTGACAACATATTTATATGTTAAGGAGAAATTGTTCATTAATCTCTTTTGGGAGTAAAATGATTAACAGTCTACTTTTAAAAGAAACAATATTATTTTCAGGGCCTGATATGGAGTCAATTCATAACTCAATCACTACAGAACACAACACTCTGTCTTTCATAGAAAGGTCATGTAGAACAAAACTTCACGCTATAAACTAGAACTGTAACTACAATGCACAGTTATGGTGCCTAAACTGAGGTAAATAATTTCAGATTTAGAAAAACCTATCCAGGAATACTATCAAAACCTAAGGGTTAGCAAAAGCTTGGCCTTTGCAAAATGCAAGGACAAAAAGTTCTTTGAAGTCATCAAAGGTGTGTATGTGCTCTACAGGGATGGTGATTTCCTCAGCACATGCCCCTACAAGAGGAAAACATATCCTATGGTTGGGATTTGCCTTAAGACAATCATGATTAAAGTTAACTGTTATTTTAAACTCCTGATTGTCAATTGGTTTGTGCTTTTGTCCTGTCAACCAGCCCATGACACCTGCCACTGTTACATCTGGATGTTGGAATGTCTCCAGTTCCCCTCCTTGCATGGCATTGTCAAGACTGCCATGATCCTGACCTTCATAATTCCAGGCAATGGCTGTTGAGTGGCCTACAATATTGCCATCCTCAATCAGACATAACCAGTCTTGGAAATGATCCATGATATTCTCCTCAATGAGTCTTCTTGAGGAGCCAGTGGGTGAAAATTGTGGAGTCATAATTGAATACAGGTAGTTGGCATCTGGGTGTAGCTTTTCCTTGAAATTTCCACAGACAAACAGTTGCTGACAGATACTTGGGTTGCTCTGTATCAACTCTTGCAGCCCATATATGGACATTCCTTTAAAAACCTCCCTCATGTACAACGACCGACGGTTAACCAAGCTTACTTTCAAAGATCTGCAAATTTCGTCACAGTGCTCTTCATCAACTGGACCAGTGTAACCATGTTCAAATATTATATCTGAATAATCATGGGGATTTTGTCTTATATTATTTAGAAGCACTTGTTCCTTTTTTGTTAAGTCTTTCTCTTGAATGTTGACCATGTCAACATTGTTCAACATTGCATTATGAACACAATGTTCAAGAAAACAGGGAGGTGGTCCTCCTTGGGCCAAGGACACGGCAACTATTTCTCCGCAGGTGCGAAAGTTCCCATTTTGGACATGGTACGTTGAGTCCACTGGGCTGCCATCCGGGAAAAGCTCTTTGCCCATATTTGAAATAGCTTCAGTCAAGAATTCTTGTGACATTGCCCCTGTATCAATGCCAGCTTCTCCAATGTATTGAACACGTAGAACAGCTGTGGGTGGAGTTTTCTTGGATTGCCTTTGCCACAATGCCAGTGTTCTTGTGAAAGGTGCTAGACGGCGGCAAGCAAGGAAAAACTGCTGACTTTTGTCTACTATTGATGATAACAGCTGTACAACTTGACTTGCTTCTGTTAAACCAATGCTTGACAAGTTAGTAGGATCTTCAAAACAATCCACATTGTTATCCCATTCTTGAAGCATCTTTGCTATGTTCTCATCATCTAGAATCTGCTGAGAGTGGATTGAGCTTGATTCATTCATTGTGTGACTGCCTGATGAATTACACTGTAAAGAAGGAATGTTTACCAGACAGGAGCTTTCCACTGGAGCAGTGACTGGTGATGGCTGAGTGTTAACTTCTGAAGGACTTCCAGGCGCAGCATCTGCTGAGTTTGATGAACATCCAGCCACTGAGACAGTACTTTTCTTGGAAGCCTTATGTACTAACTCAGTATTGCCTTCAGATATGTCAACTTCACATGACGTGCACAGGTACATTGTTATTCTCTTATAGTCTCTGCCAAGTTCAGTCTTGTACTTTTCAAGCTCAAAATCCTCATCTTCGCCTGGCATGCAGATAGCATGACTTCCATCTTCATATAATAGAACATAATCTTCATCAGCAACAAATTTCCTATCAAATGCTTGCCACTTTTCAATGCCTTTGCATAAGATTATTGCATAATTGGCTGTTCTTGGTACTTGAACAGGCAGCCGCTTACCCCAGATGGGTTTGAGGTCATCTCCAACCAGTTTCATTAGACCAATATTAATTGTAACCTTTTCATCATGGCTTTGTTTGAATTTCCTTTTTGAACGGAATTGTGATCCAGACCGCACTTGCTTCTTCTTTGAATTCATGTAGTCCTCAAAGGATTTAGGCTGCTTGTTGTTTGGTTTTCCAAACACAAGGTTGGTGCTGCTAGGCCCTGCATCTTCAGGAACTGAATGCACAGGAGATCCACATTTCCAACAGAATTTTGAGCATTGTGCTTGTTTTGAACCGCATGAAGTGCAAAACCTGATGAACCACGAATAAAAGCCATTGCGTTATCCTAGATTGCCGTATAATCCCTTACTTAATTATGAACGGTGTAGTTGTTTTGTTCAGGCAGTGAATGCACGTTCAGTAGTTTCTGGAATGTGACGGTGCATGCATAATGAAGTATGCGGTTGTATGGAAATTGATTTAAGTAAGTTATACCACCATAAGATAAAAGGGAGGTGCTGACGTTTCGAGTGTTAGCCCTTCGTCGGAGCGAATGGAAATCTAACCGCCTTTATACAAGGTATTATTGCATACGAACAAAACAATAACTAAAAGCAAAACTTACACGAAACTCCCATCCTCGTCCGCCATGTTTATAGTTGGATCAGACACCCCGCCACGGAACTACAGATCGAGAGAGACTATAAAACGTTCGTAGCCACGATAAAAGTAATATTTTATGAGCGTTTCCTCGTCCACGTTGTCAATGCCGGCAGTGGCCATCTTAGTTTTAGGTCTTCCCTTCGTTTCCAGCTCTCCTCTGTCTATTTGCCGTGAGAAAGTAAGTTTTGCCGTGACTGAAAGTAAGTTTTGCCGTGAGAAAGTAAGTTTTGCCGTGAGAAAGTAAGTTTTGCCGTGAGAAAGTAAGTTTTGCCGTGAGAAAGTAAGTTTTGCCGTGAGAAAGTAAGTTTTGCCGTGAGAAAGTAAGTCTTGCCGTGAGAAAGTAAGTTTTGCCGTGAGAAAGTAAGTTTTGCCGTGAGAAAGTAAGTTTTGCCGTGAGAAAGTAAGTTTTGCCGTGAGAAAGTAAGTTTTGCCGTGAGAAAGTAAGTTTTGCCGTGAGAAAGTAAGTTTTGCCGTGGCAGTTGTGGGCCACCGTACTTTCACTCAAGTATAGTCAATTTTTATTTAACTTACGCAGAATATTATTTATATCATAGATACTGAGATTTCCTCACGAAAGAAAGAGTGCGTAAAAATGATACGTAAAATGCATTAGCCAATAGGAAACGCGAACGATGAAAACTCACTAGTGAAAAAACGTCGTTCGTCCAATCACAAACGCGAACGACGAAAACTCACTAGTGAACAACATCGCATCGCGATTTCGATTAAATTTGAACCTATAAGCCTCAGTCAGGTTTTTTTTTCAGTTGAAAAATGTTTATAAAAGTTGTGAAGGTATAAACTGACGTTTTATTTCTTGTGTTACTTCATTAAATATTTGATTTTGAAAGAGAAACTGATGTTTTAGTTATTCTAGTTTTACACGCATACATTGCAGTTGAATGGTTCCCTAAACACGCGCGTAAGATTGACAAAATTTGGCTTTTCAAAAATCTCAGTTTCTATGAAATAAACAAATTACACCATGGAAAATGCTTTGTACGATTTATTCACTCGTTGAGTTGTATCAGAAAACTCACTCGTTCGCTGCGCTCACTCGTTCGTATTGTGATACTACTCAACTAGTGAATAAAAATCGTACGCGCGCATTTTCCATGGAGTAATCTCTATGTACACAAAGTTATAATGATTTTACAATATCGTTTAAACAAAATAGGAGAAGAAGGGAAAGTAAGTTTCCCTTCCCCGCTGTTTGTATATTTTATTATTATAATTTTTTTTCAGTATTCATAAGTCAAATTGTCTATGACTCGAAAATTGTGGTAAGATATTTCTGAGACACGTGAGAGAGATTTTGATTTATGATCTTGCGATGACTCCTTTTAAATTTCGTTTTAGGTTCAATTGATTGTCTTTATAAGGCTATACAATTACCAGCTTGTTTAAAAGGATATAGAACACTAATTAATACAAAGGTTTTGATTTCAGGCTTCGTCCTGTACTATGAGATGTTTTCAAGTTTGTGGTGCAATTTCTTCAGGACATATGGTTCGTCAAACAATGGCCCGATTTATACTAGAGACGGATCATCCGTCTGGGACGAACTTGGGCAAAGAACGGTAGTTCGTCTTATAATTCGTCTGTGTATAAATACGGGCTTTGAGACGGATCATCCGTCCAGACGAATTATCCACGGTAGTTCGATCGTGTGTCAAGACGAACTACGGTGGTAGTTCGTCTGGACGGATGATCCGTCTGAAAGCCCGTATTTATACACAGACGAATTATAAGACGAACTACCGTTCTTTGCCCAAGTTCGTCCCAGACGAATGATCCGTCTCTAGTATAAATCGGGCCAATGTTTCAAATTGGCGAGCATTTTATAAGTATTCTTTCGCTCTCTGTTCCTATCAAAGAGGAACAAGACTTTGAAATAAGGCCGGTTAAAATTAATGAAACTGTTTGCAGACAGCCTCGAGTTTTAAAGATATTACCTGTGCCTTTCTATAAAAAAAATTTACTCTGCAAGCAATTAGAAAACGTTTTATTTGTGATTCCAAATTACCAATTGACACGGAAACTTTTGCTAGTCTTGGGACAAGGGCACTAGACAAATGGTTGGAAATTAAGCTCAACAGAACAGCACTTGTGGCAAAAAGCAATCACTCTCTCAGGAAAGAAGCTCTAACCACGAACTGAATTTAGGGCGAACAGCAGCACACTTGAATTCAGCCAAACAGCACTTAATTGTTCAAATTACACTTTGAATTGGTAAAACAGAGTAGCTCAAATATATTTATGTGCAAGCAATAGCGTCTATTGTTACTAGAACAAGAAGCCCTAGCACTAGAATTCTGAAAGCTAAAATTCTGAAGATTCAGATAAAATTCAGACATGGCTAAAGGTGACAAACTAACTTTAAACGTCAAAAAAAAAAAACACAAAACATGTTGATAGGAAGTCGCCCCAAACTTGATCTAGTCTAATAATTTTGCAGTCAAAGTTGACTGGCATACCGATAGAAAGGGTGACCGTTTATAAGTCCCTTGGAGTCTCGGTTGATGAAAATCTCACATGGAAAGCACATATTGAGTCCAACTATTCTGTTTGAAACTTGGCAAACCATGTACAAAGCACTTGCCCTGCCATATTTTGATTGTTCCAGCTGTGTATGCGGCATATAGGGATAGGATTAACGGAAAAAAAACCAGCAGCTTCAGAATACAGCTGCTAGAATAATGACCCTCTCAAATTATGATATACGATCTAAAGAGCTATTGGATCATCTGGGTTGGGAAGCACTAGTGGATAGGAGCATGAGAAAACTCGCTACTCTCATGTACAAAATAACTCATGATATTTCCCTGCCGTGTTTAAGAAATACCTTTCTTTATATTTTTCTTAATTAAGCATCTGAGCGGGACGGAATCCTAAGTCCTCGAATTTGATTGGCTAACCACCGGTCCAGTTTCGTCCGGCCCACGGGACGGATTTTTTCCCCGCTGTAGCAATTTCCTATCTATTTTCTTACTTTAAAAAGGAGACACCCCCCCCCCCCCAAAAAAAAAAAAAAAAAAAATAACTAGGTTATTTACCGGGCAAGGTCAGTCTGTATAGGAAAAAACTGTGCCCTTGGTCTTGAGTACGGGCACAGTTTTTTCACATAACGACCTTCCGACCGGTAAATAACATATGTGAATGTTTCTGACATCCACTCTTATAATTTAAGAAACCCATCAATCAACTTGCATGTTCCTAAACCCAAGTTACAGATAAGAAAACATACCCTTCATTACAGAGGATCGGTCCTCCGGAACAAAATCCCTGTAGAGACAAAAGAACAGGAAAGCCTAACTCTTTTTAAATCGTTCCTCAAAAATACCTCAAGTAAAATTAAGTGAATTTTAAGTGAAATTATGTAATTTTTATTGCGTAAATTTTTTAATCTTGTGTAATTAATATTAAGTAAATTCAGGAGCCCATTACCCTGGTAAATTGCAAATCCATGATCAGAATTCATTGTATTGCTCTCATCATTGTATTTCAAAATCAATAATTTTTATAATTTTAAATATTTTTGGAATTCATGTCATAGTTTTATTAATTTTTGTGGCTCATTGGAAGACCACTCTTGTCAGCAAAAGTGACACCGTGATGAAATAAAGATTTTGATTGATTGATTCATTCATTAAAATCGCTTAGTTTCGCACTTGTTAATGAAAAAGGGTGTCAGCTGGTTCCTGGAAAACACCTAAAACTTCCAAATCAAAGATGACCAGATAAATCTGTAAGGCGCAGTGCGCATTTAGTAAAAGAAAACGCTAAAACGCTTTCACTACAGTCGCGGCGGCTGGTTAAACGCGTAAGGTTACATCCGGCTGCGCATTAAATCTGTCGCAATTTATAGATTGACCGTTTCAAAAGCTCCACATTTTCCTGTGATGCTGTTTGTTTTGTTAGGTCAAAGTCTTGGAGGGACTTTGCCCTTGTGTACCTACACACAAGGGATTTCCCACTCTAAAGCTGTAGTGTATTGTTTGGTCATCTTCTTCGCTTCCTTTTGTTTCAATACCACAATTCCAGGACAGAGCCTTTGAGAGGTTTCTCTGGAGTTACTTTCTTTTGTATTAGGCTGAGAACAAATTGAGCAAACTCTGTGAAGCTGCATGCATTAATCCACGCTTTCTTTCTGACTTCAATTGGTCATTGCTCTCTGTCAGTGATCTAAAGATCCAGCATGGCGGACGTAAACGTTGTCGGGATTGTGGCCATAGTCGTGTTTTACTTGTTGATACTTGTGGTTGGTCTGTTCGCGGCTCGCAAGAGGAAAGAGGGAGAAGAGGAATCCATGTTGGCAGGGAGGAGTATAGGGATGTTCGTGGGTACATTTACTATGACGGGTAAGAAACTAATTCACTAAACGTCACATGTTGTTCTGGGTCTGGAGGGGTATTCAGGGGATCCTGGATTTGATCAAAATATGGTGTGGGATTTGGGAAAACGCGAAATTCATTGACGGGATTCGGCAATTGACTGCTCTGTTGGAAGCGGGATTCCCCAAAGTTTTGCGCGGGATACGTGATTTTTTGCCTGTCTATGGGGAGTTCGGGAATATTCACGACTCAAATAAACGCACCAGCAGCAAAAGCGAATCATGGATAGCGATAAAAAAAGTGCGGGATGCGGGATTCTCGTGAAAAAAAAGCGGGAATGCGGGATCAGGTTCCTTCTTCCAAACCCTGGTAGTTCACAATACATCGTGGCTGTGATGTCTCCATCTGTGGATCAAACCATGCAGTGTAATCACGTTTTGGAAAGCTACTGAACAGTACTGTACTGTGGTACTGTTTGTTTTACTGTACAGTGTGGTTCTAACTTTTTCATCTGAGGTTCAAACCATGCAGTGCGACCATTCTTTGTAAAGCTACTGAACAGTACTGTACTGTGGTACTGTTTGTTTTACTATACAGTGTGGTTCTAACTTTTTCATCTGTAGATCAAACCATGCACTGTGACCATTCTTTGTAAAGCTACTGAACAGTACTGTACTGTGGTACTGTTTGTTTTACTATACAGTGTGGTTCTAACTTTTTCATCTTTGGATCAAACCATGCAGTGTGACCATTCTTTGTAAAGCTACTGAACAGTACTGTACTGTGGTACTGTTTGTTTTACTATACAGTGTGGTTCCAACTTTTTCATCTGTGGAGCAAACCATGCAGTGCGACCATTCTTTGTAAAGCTACTGAACAGTACTGTACTGTGGTACTGTTTGTTTTACTATACAGTGTGGTTCTAACTTTTTCATCTGTGGATCACACCATGCAGTGTGACCATTCTTTGTAAAGCTACTGAACAGTACTGTACTGTGGTACTGTTTGTTTTACTATACAGTGTGGTTCTAACTTTTTCATCTGTGGATCAAACCATGCAGTGTGACTATTCTTTGTAAAGCTACTGAACAGTACTGTACTGTGGTACTGTTTGTTTTACTATACAGTGTGGTTCTAACTTTTTCATCTGTGGATCAAACCATGCAATGTGACCATTCTTTGGAAAGCTACTGAACAGTACTGTACTGTGGTACTGTTTGTTTTACTATACAGTGTGGTTCTAACTTTTTCATCTTTGGATCAAACCATGCAGTGTGACCATTCTTTGTAAAGCTACTGAACAGTACTGTACTGTGGTACTGTTTGTTTTACTATACAGTGTGGTTCCAACTTTTTCATCTGTGGAGCAAACCATGCAGTGCGACCATTCTTTGTAAAGCTACTGAACAGTACTGTACTGTGGTACTGTTTGTTTTACTATACAGTGTGGTTCTAACTTTTTCATCTGTGGATCACACCATGCAGTGTGACCATTCTTTGTAAAGCTACTGAACAGTACTGTACTGTGGTACTGTTTGTTTTACTATACAGTGTGGTTCTAACTTTTTCATCTGTGGATCAAACCATGCAGTGTGACTATTCTTTGTAAAGCTACTGAACAGTACTGTACTGTGGTACTGTTTGTTTTACTATACAGTGTGGTTCTAACTTTTTCATCTGTGGATCAAACCATGCAATGTGACCATTCTTTGGAAAGCTACTGAACAGTACTGTACTGTGGTACTGTTTGTTTTACTATACAGTGTGGTTCTATCTTTTTTATCTGTAGATCAAACCATGCAGTGTGACCATTCTTTGTAAAGCTACTGAACAGTACCGTACTGTGGTACTGTTTGTTTTACTATACAGTGTGGTTCTAACTTTTTCATCTGTGGATCAAACCATGCAGTGTGACTATTCTTTGTAAAGCTACTGAACAGCACCGTATTCTGGTACTGTTTGTTTTCCTCCAGATTTTGGCTCTGCTAAGAGTTTTAATTTGTTGGTGAAACTGTATAAACTATATATGGAATTACTCTACAACCTGAACATTAGCAAAATTGATAATCTCCTTTCACAGCTACTTGGGTCGGTGGCGGCTACATAAATGGTACAGCAGAGGCGGTTTATAATGGGGACAGCGGTCTTATTTGGGCGCAGGCGCCGTGGGGTTACGCTTGCAGTTTGTTAGTAGGTAAGCGATTACTTTACGTCTTATGTATTGACATTAATTGATCATCGCAGTTATGTACACAACTTAAGCAGCTGTGAAATGAAAGCCTGAAAAGAAAAAAAAAAAGACTCGGGCCTGAACGGGATTCGAACCCATGACCTCTGCGATACCGGAGCAGTGCTCTACCAACTGAGCTATCAAGCCAACTGGGAGCTGGTCATATTGTGAGTTCGTTTTATAAAATAACTCAGATACTACGTGCGCGCTGATTGGTTGAAAACCTATGGGTTATTGTGCCGGTAAACCCATAGAAAAAGGCATCCGGACCACGGGCCATAAACAAAACCCGCTATTGATCTGCAAACAACGATTTTAGAAAGGCTAAAAAACAGAACAAGTTACTTACCCAGCCCTTCTTAATCTTAAAAGCGTCACAAGGGTCACAATTCGCGACTGCCATAGCTTTAGAAGTTATAAAGTACAAAGCTGGAAAGCAGTTTACATTTCACGACGATGCCAAATCGCAGAGAAAGACAACAACTGTGTGAATTTCTGGTGTAGAAAGTCTCTAGGAAAACTTAACCAAGTGCCAACCAGCAACAAAACGGATAGTTTTAGCATTCTTGATTTATTTTATGTCAAAATTAAATTCCTTAATGAAAGAAATTGTTCCAAAAAGAGATCTCTGATCAAGATATGGTTCAAAATCGGCCGCTGTAGGTTGTAAACAAGCTGCCAACGATGATGAAAGATATCAGAGTTTCGGGCTGGTTTTTTTCCAACAATTGCACAAATTATTCCGTGATATTGATGCCATAACCTACCTCAAACCACCTGACTTCACAAATCGACAAATATTAACGCCAATATGTGGCTACGGCAAAGAAACCTTTCTTCGGCATATTTCCATCGGTCGCTGTACGAGCATGTAAAATTACATGCGACAACTTCGCAAATGCAGCCACGTCGTTACCGCATCATTTCTTGATCACAATAAAGTCCAGAAAACAGATCTTAAACCACTGCGGCATGTGAAAAGTGAATGAAGTCCTCTATTACAATAGCTGCCAGTTCCGTCTGTAAGCACGAAATTCTTACGGATCGACTCAACAAAATGCAGCTGCGAGGTACAATTAATTTCTACTTCTGTAGTAAACAAACCACGAACGTATTCTTTCATTGTACGTTCGCATGAATATGTGTTGACTTTTCCTGTAAAACAGCTTTCATAAGTTATCATGAAATGAGTGCAAAAACTCGTGTTTTGAAGTGCTGCTGTTTGTTGTTTGACTGAACTGAGTTTTGAGAAAGTTCAGCGCTATTAAATCGTGAGTCATGATTGGCTTATGATGACTTTAGAGAGAAGGCATGACTTGATCACGGTACTAAAAGCATGCTTTTTACCTCAAAGACTCCATACTACTAAAAGTTATTTTATAAAAGCAATAGATCACACTTTCTATGGGTTTACCGGCGTGATAACCCACTTGGGATGTTGGGAGAACACTCGAAAAGCTTGTAAATCACTCGCCTTCGGCTCGTGATTTACAAGCTCTTCTCGTGTTCTCCCAACATCCCGCGTGGGTTATCACGCCGGTAAACCCATAGAAAGTGTGATCTATTGCTTAAATATACCCGTAGATGGAGAAAAATGATGCAAATGAATATATGAAAGACCATATATTTGAACTACGGATAATTATGTATTGACATTAATTGATCATCGCAGTTATGTACACAACTTAAGCAGCTGCTATGATCAATTAATGTCAATACATAATTATCCGCAATTCAAATATATGGTCTTTCATAGCGGAGCTCCACAGCGGCTCGAAGAGCCACTGAGCGGAGCCCCATAACTACCGTGCGAGGATAGAAATTGAGAAAACCATGCGTTTGAGTTTTCATGGTCATCGTGGCTAGCGGCATGGCTCGCGGGCGCGTGCGCCTAGCGACGACGACGAACGACGACGTTGCCCCAACATGGCGGCCATAGTCATCCGGGATATTTAGAAGGTCTTAAACCGAAACGAGGCTTTGTCTTTCGCGCGCTTTTCGCGGCTTGCCGCGGCTACACAACCTACAGCCAGCAGTCTACAGCAGTCTACAATGTTTTGCTGAAGAAACGGATGATTCATAGCGGTTTTGGAGGAAAAATTTTCTTCCTACAAGTTTTCAAGCGTTTTTGGAGGGACATAAGCATAAAGCTGAGTTCTTTCTACAAGTTTTTAAGCATTTTTGGAGGGACTGTGTGAGGAGCTCCGCTTTTAGGTTTGCCTAAATCTATTTAATATATTCATTTGCATCATTTTACGTCTAATAATATACATGAAAAAATTACTCGATTCTGATTGGCTGAGAGCAGTGCAGTTCAAGTGTAACACCAGTGCAAAAAGTGTAATACCAGTGCAAAAAGTGTAACACCAGTGCAAATTACACATCGATTTTCTGGATTATGATATTCTTTATTTTTAAACGAATTGCTTTGAGTTCGTAGCGTTATCAGTTGATCTTCATCAGCCAATCAGTAAATAAAGTGTCAAATCCGCGTCAAATGCTTACTTCCTGTCCGCAATGAGATCTTCCGGTACTTCTTCCAGGCGAATTTTTTCATGTTTATATTATTAATAAGTAATCATACGGCTTTTCTCGTTCAATTTGGAATTAATTTGTACTTGTGAGTTTTTCAAAAAGCTGAAATTGCACTCGCCGAAGCGGCTCGTGCAATTTCAGCTTTTTGAAAAACTCACTCGTGCAAATTAATTCCAAATTGAACTCGAAACCGTATGATTACCTTTACTTATGTTATTGTAACTTTAGATGTGGTGAGCAACTTATTAACGACTTACTACTCTTGCGATTCTCGGCTAATACGTAAAGTGGCTTTTTCATCCTCTCGTGATATTTTTTGAGTTTATATATATGTATATATACATAAACAGTAACTGAAGAAGGTCTTTGTCCGAAACGTTTTCATTAAATTTTTAACTTTTTTTAACGTCAGAAGTTGTCCGTCCTCACTTTCTTTTAACTGTTTACTTTATATATATATAGACGTTGCGAGAGGAAAAACACAGAAACAAACTACACGTTCATCTACAATCCTGTGTCGTGGTTGCCCACTCGTCAGGGGATTGACGAGTGGGCAACCACGAAACAGGCTTGTAGGAATGAACGTGCAGTTTGTTTCTGTGTTTTTGCTCCCGCAACATATACTTCGCTCTACTTCCATGTATTGAGCACTGTTTTACGTTAATCAACTTTGAATATGTGAATAGTTTAGTATACGATAAGGATGTGACGAAGAGACCAACTCTTGACTGTTTTGGACGAGTTTTAATAAGACGTTTCGGCCGTTCGGGTTCTTCAGGTCGAAATTAAAAACTAAAAAGCCATTTACAATGGTTGCAAATTACAGGAACATCGACTTATATACAAAGCAGAAATATTAAGATTGCGTAATACAACAAAGGTCTAAATTACAAAGTGAGAAAGATTAAACAATTAAAGGCAAATAAAAACTATGGGTGACATGTGAGTACAAATAATGTGAATACAAATAAGAAATACCAAAAATGATAATAGAATAAAATTATATTACGTCATATGGGAAAAATGTCAAATCACAACTATTCAATTGTAGTAATCAATAAGGTGTTTTGATTTAAATTCCTGCCGTTTGTTGAACCCATGAGGATTAAGGGTAAATAATTGCGCAGTCCAATAGGCCTCCCTAGTGAGTAATAATTGTTCAAGATGTAAGGAATTTTCAAAAGACCTAATTTGCTCAATAATAATAAAATTGATTTGTGAAAGTTCATGTTCAGAATTATTAAAATGGATGGCCAATTCACAAGTTCTTTTGTTCTTCAGCATGCATGTTCGACTTGTGGTTACGAAATCTTACTTTAAATTCAGTCGAGGTGGAACCTACATATTGCAGGTTGCATTTGGCACAAGTGGCGGTAAGATTTCCTCACAGGTCCCTACTCATTATGCATGCTGTAGTTGAATTGTCTTGGGAAGTGCGCGTGCAAACATTTCTTGTACGGCTACAGCATGAATAATGAAGAAGAAATGCGGAAATCATTCCCAAGTGGCTAAATAAATAACATTTTGTGACGAACAAGACAGCCTTTGTTGAATGAGATATTGACGACCAGTTGCCGAACTTTGAAATTTCGAAGCTTGAATTTAATAATTTTTACATAGAACGCACGTCTTGTTGCACTTTTAACAACCTCCGGTTTCCTCTCTTGGATTTCTACTCGAAATTTTGATGGCGCCAGCAACTGATCATGATTTTTGGTTCTACGATAAGCGGGAAATATCGACTTGGGTGGAAAAATTTCTTTGACTTCTGGTGAGGATTGTAACAGATGAAAGTGCTTTTTGATAACTTTTTGGGTAAGATTTCCGCACACGTCCCTACTTCATTATGCATGCTGTAGTTGAATTGTCTTGGGAAGTGCGCGTGCAAACATTTCTGAGAACTAAACCGTACGGCTACAGCATACATAATGAAGTAGGGACCTGTGAGGAAATCTTACCACTTTTTGGATATCTGGCAAAATTGGATTGTAGTCGAGCAACAATAGAAAAACGTTCCTTGCTGGCTTGACCTTTTTCCTCAGTCAAAAGTTCAGCTCTTGGTATACTACGAGCTTTGTTGAACTGTCTATCAACAAGCTCGGCTGAATAATTTTGCAATTTCAAATACCCTTTGCATTCCTTACATCTATTTTGTAAAAAGTCGTCAGTAGAACAATTGCGTTTGATTCTTAAAGCTACACCAAAGGGGACTGCTCTTTTGCAATGTGAGGGGTGTGAACTCGAAAAAGATAGAGAGAGTTGGCTATCAGCGGGTTTAGTATAAACATCAGTGAGGCCCCTTTAGGGGGTGTCTGAATATCCCGTATGCCATTAATTCCTGTAGTTTGTATCCCTATAATTCAAGTTAATACTGATGACGTCACTGCATGTGATATGTCCGAAAAAAATATGTCGGGGGGGGGGGGGGGTGGGGGTGTTAAGAGTGGTAACATTGTCAATATTTCATGGGGAAATACATTAATTCGCATTTTAAAGTAATTTTTTTTACTTTTCGCGTCTTCCATATTGATCAATTAACCTGTTTTATTCTGTCAAAAAAGAAAACTTTGACGTTCGATATCCCACTATCTCTTTTCTAAATATCCCGTATCCCTATAATTTTTCCCCGAAATATCCCGTATCCCTATAATTCTTTTCGCAAATATCCCGTATCCCTAAAACCCCTAATGGGGCCTCATCAGTGCTAATAAACCCGCCACGAAAATGCAACGCGAGATCAAGGACATGCAAATGACTGTCAGAGTAAACCAATTCGAATTTGATAGTAGGTTATAAATCATTGATATAATCAGTGAATTCCAATAATCAAGGTAAAACCTGAGTCCAAATGTCAAAAATGTCATCCCTGTATCTCCACCAAAGCATAGGTTTCAAGCTACCTCCAAATTTGGCTTTCTCATCGATGATACCCATATATATAGATAGATAGATAGATATCATGCATTTGTCAAGATAAATTACCCATGTTGCTTAAGTAACTGTGAGGATCTTTCATTTATTAAGTAATATTTTTTCTCACAATAACCAGGTGCAGCGTTTTTTGCTAAGATCATGCGCAAGAAGGAGTACGTCACCATGCTTGACCCTTTCCAGGAAAAGTATGGTAATCGCATGGGTGGACTGCTGTACATACCAGCCCTACTCGGTGAAATATTTTGGTCGGCCGCTATCTTGGCTGCACTTGGCGCCACTGTCAGCGTTGTCATTGGCTTAGATCGGTTTACTTCCATCATTGTGTCGGCGTGTATTGCTGTGTTCTACACGCTCATTGGTGGACTGTATTCCGTCGCGTACACTGACGTCATCCAGCTGATCTGTATTTTCGTTGGATTGGTAGGTTTATTCAGCGGTAGACTATTGTAGTGGCTCTGGTAAATCAAGCTTTTTCGATAGCTACTCTCCGTACTGTTTTCTGTATAACGAAGCAATGCAAAAACAACAACAACAATCTTTATTCACACTATTCAGGTACAAAAAAGGAGATAGAAAGAAAGTAAAAATATAGAAAACGAGATGATAGAAGATATATAACTATATGTAAAATTCATATTTTCAAGCCACCGTGTAATGTTCTTTTTATTATATGGACAAGAAACTAGCGGGAAAATTTTGTTAGGACGCGCGCGCACACATCCGGGACATTTGGTACATAACTTTTTGATATCTTCACTGAGTGAAAATATGGAAAATACGAGTGTTTTAGTTTCCGGTAAAACACTATTAGCCATATAATAAAAAACAATAATATGAACTAGACATACATCCGGTGAACAAAATCCTTTTCATTTGTATTCTTTTTAAATCTTCTGCCTTGGAATTCTATGAATTTAAAACTATGCAAATTTGCAATTTCAAAACGAGGCCTAGTAGTGAAATTTGTTCCAGTGACGTAAACATGCATAACGACTATTGCAACGCTTTGTGGTAGCCGTTGTAAAAATTTATACCTAACATTTCCTTTGGTGGCTGATTGATATCAGCCACCCCCCTTGTAAGTAAAAACTCTAGGTGTATACTGTCTGTCTGTCTGCATGTACAGTAAAGGCTTTGCTGTTGAACACCTTCACTAACAGATTCATTGTCGATGCACGTACAACGAGAGATTTCCACTGAGATAAGTGTACATAAGTCTTAAACGTGCGGTTTAAAGGAAGGTTTTGCATTGAAATATTTTCTTATATACGTATTCACTGAGCAGGTTCAGCGAGAGTCTCTCATTATAAAAGTGGACCAACATGAATATCAATGCAAATGTTCAACGAGAGATTTCCACCAAAACGTGTACAAACATACTTCTTCACTTCGCAGGTACAGAAAGAGTTTTACAGTCACAAACGAGTACTAACCTAACTATTCACTGCGCATCTGCATAGAGAAATTTCTACTAAAAAGTAAACAAGCATACGTCTTCACTGCGCAGGTACAGTGAAAGCTTGGTAGTTAAAACCTGTAGTGGAACAAGAATTCTTTGCGTGTGTACAGCGGTAATTTTGCAATTAAAATAGTGCGCTAAGGGACGGACCATTAGAAAAGTGATGGGGGGGGGGGTGGGGAATTTTCAGCTTGCACGAATTTTTTTTTTCGCTCACTGCTTTTGCAGGAATTTTTTTTTTCAGGTGAACCTCTCTGCACGAATTTTTTTTACTACGTGTGAAAAAGTCACAATTGGACCTTCCTTCTGCATGAATTTTTTTTTTACCTCCTTCTTTGCATGAATTTTTTTTTGGGGCATTTTGCCTTGCATGAATTTTTTTTTGTTTTTTTCCCCACCCCCCACCCCCCCCCCCCATCACTTTTCTAATGGTCCGTCCCTAACATGACTTGCATCTACCTTTTCAGTGGCTTAGCATTCCCTTCGCCATGACACACTCAGCGGTCAGCAGTATTGTTGATGATTCTCAGCGGTGGGTTGGAGTGTGGTCTAACAAGTACACAGGCGTATGGATTGACTTCGCTTTGTTATTGGTAATGCCAGTCATCTACAATACCATTAAGTACCCTAGTGGATAAGGCAGTATCCTACGGAGATAGGTCACAAGCTCCGTCTTTTGTTGGCTTGCGTACAGTCTATTTTTTACCCTGATTCGCGTTGAGCATTACATAGTTAACTTACATGGAAAACAAGTGCTTAAAGTCGTACCCGTATTAGAATCTATGGGTCTTTAACACCTCCACACCTCGTGGCCAAACCATGCAGAGTAATCATTATTTGAAAAGCCGCTAGTACAGTTCTTTACCGTTGTTATACGAAGTACCCACCATTGACCTGCTGCCGGCATAGACGTTTGGTTTAACGCAGCTAGTACAGCGTCGCACCGGTATTCGCGAGTTCTTTGGTATGAATCCCGTTCTAGCCTATTCTTTTTTACAATTGTTTAAATTGCGTTATTTACTGCTTTATTAGCTTTAACTAGCTTTCCAGTTTTGCGTCTTTGAAGACTGTCACTTTGCTTTGTAGATATTTGGTGGTGTACCATGGCAGGTGTATTTTCAGCGAGTTCTGGCGTGTAAGACCGCTGGCACGGCTCAGTTCCTCTCCGTTTCTGCCGCCTTTGGCTGCATTGTTATGGCCGTGCCCGCGATACTTATTGGAGCTGTTGGGGCTTCTACAGGTGAGCATCTTTCAGGTCTAGATGTATTGAGGCCAAATGAGCATACAGTTGGTTCGAATGCTTTTGGAACCGTACCATACGGGACCACTTTGAGCTGCACTCGAGAATTAACACTCTCCTACTCTGTTTGTACGAGCTTAAACAAACCGGTTGGTTTTACTTACTCGAAAATTCTCCCAAACGCACTGAAGTTTGTATTAGCCACTACACAGTAGATGAGCTTATTTTGTTGTGAACAGAACTGGTCAACAATTTATTCGTCGCTGATTTCACCCTTCTAACTCACTCACAACCACACTATAAACTGTTTTTTTGCAATTGCGGGAATCCTTCTAAATTGTTATCTCTTTTGATCCTTATGTCAACACCAATTAACCGCACCCTAAATCATGTCAATCACTGATACGTATACATTTTACAATTTCCGACAATTTATTTTATCAAAAATAACTAAAATTATGCCGCCTCAGTATAGCAGTGCTTTGAAGTTGACGTCAAAGCCATATTTGTACATGGTTATGGCGCGCTGATTATATATCTGTTCTATCCTATAATATGCGTTGTTAATATTTCATCATTGTAAACGTAATACCACTTCTGTTTTTTATAGACTGGACCAAAACAGACTTCTTCGAACCTGTTGCCAACGCCACCAATCAAACAGTGGAATTTGATCAGTCGTTGATCCTACCCATGGTCCTCCAGTACCTCACACCAACTGCTGTGTCGTTTGTGGGGCTTGGAGCCGTGTCAGCGGCTGTTATGTCTTCTGCGGACTCCAGTGTCCTCTCGGCCAGCACTATGTTTGCTCGTAACATTTATAAACTCGTCTTCAGACAAAAGGTAAGAAAACATACAGGGACATGGTCGTAAATCACCCATATCCAATATACTCTACCAGATTCGAGGCCAGTGGAGTCTCTGAAATTCTAATCGAGAAATACCTCGTCCTGAACTCGGGGGGGGGAGGGGTGGGAGGAGGGTTATTCCCATAAATTTTAATTTAGATGGGTGTGTGCCCCGAAGGGTCTTAAACCCTGACCCTATCTAAGGATGAAGCAAACGAAAATCAGATACCCTATTTAAGGCCCAAACCCGTAAAATGAAACCCTATGCAAGGGAAAAACTAAAACTAAAAATAGCTTGAACGGGTCAACTTTATTTCGTTTCTGTAAGATTACTGGAAGTTAGCATCAAGCATAGTATAGAAGACTACGCCTACTGTAATAACCGGCACGTAAAAACACAAGCTTTATAAAAATGCTTTGCTAATACTTTAACTTTAAGCATAGTTTATATATGTAGATGGTTATGATACTCGACAAGTTTCTTTGTTTCATGTTTTTGTTCGCCTTTTTGGCCTTGACCCTGCACAAAAACACACTTTTTTCGGTAGGATAACCTATCAAAAGTTTCCACTAATATATTTACAGGAAACATGCGAAACAAAAACAAAATATTGTGCAGGGTCACGGTCGATTCAACATCTATTGCTAGTACATTGTTCTTGCTTTTGAAATCTCCAGGGTTTCATAACCAGTCCCTCTATTAACTATGCTTTAAGAGATCATTTGTTTTCCGCTTAACTGGGTATTTACGCACTGCTATTTTAGCTGATACAATTTAGGCACCCTATCTATGGATCACACCTCAAACACTATGCCAACCGATGGGCAAAAATAATACCCTATTTAAGGATCGAGAACCTCAAAAACCATACCCTATCCCACAGCACATACCTATATAGCCCATATATGGGAGTACCCCCAGTGGCTCTGGATGGCATGACCGATGTTTTTGTTCAGCGTATTTAATTTAACTGAACTTCTTACTGAACCGCTTACATTTATGTGAGAAAATTTGGAATGAGAAAACAAAAGCTTAACAAAAAGGGACACAGCAAAGAGCCAATAAAAGAACTAAATAACTGTTCGGTGATGAGTGATTGTGAATAAATTAAAGTCGAGAAGCAATCGTCGAATAATTAACAGTAAAGAAATAAATGCGACCTGCTGAATCGATTATCAGTAACAACAAAGACAAGCACACTACCCATGTAATATATCTCGTTCTTTAGGCCATGACCAAAGACAAGCACGACACACATGTAATTTAAGTCTTGCACGAATACAAAAACTGTGACTCCAGTAGTCTAATCTTGTGTATTAGACAACACTCTTGAAAGTTTAACGGACACAACGCCTAAGAAAAGTAAGTTCTGGGATCTCCACTGTATCCCGCCTTTCAATCTCCTAAGAGAAAATTAAATGACAATTTTTACGTCAAATTTGATAGTATTTGGGCTGCACAGGTCAGCTCAAGCTTCCGGAGGGTCACAGACTCTTGGCTTTAATTGAGTCATTTAACGTTAGCTCATTGAACAACTGTTGTGATTGGCGGGATAATTACTTCCGTTTTGGTTGTAAGACGGCTAACTGAGAACCGTTCCTACCAGTAATAGGAAGTAGCCAGGACGTTTGCTCTGTTACCCAAGTTCAATTGTCTTGTTCCCAAGAGTAGCATCCCAACAAGTGATCGGAAGGTCTTAACTTCGACTTCAATTTCCTTTTTCCGAGTTTTCCTTGTGACAAACTGAAAACATCTTTCACAAATTTTACCAGACTCAACATATACAATCCTCATTTCACAAGTATAAATAGAAGGCATTACTGATGAAGCTGGGGAAAGCACGAGTTTTTGACTATGGCCCAGACTCACGCGTTTTTCATCACTCGTTCCCAGGCCTCTGAGAAGGAAGTTGTATGGGTGATGCGAGCATCCATTTTTGCGGTTGGCGTGGCCGCCACAGCTATGGCCCTGGCAGTAAGCTCTATCTACACCCTGTGGGCTTTGTGCAGCGACCTAGTGTACGTCATCCTTTTCCCGCAGTTGTGCTGTGTCTTATACCTCCAAGGAACCAACACATACGGTTCCTTCATGGGTTACTTAATGGGGCTGGTGCTCCGCATCGGCGGAGGCGAGGACAAGATTGGTCTACCACCGTTTATCAAATACCCATGTTATAACGAAACGGACGGCCAGCTCTTCCCGTTCCGTACCTTGGCCATGCTGGTCTCCTTTGCTACCATCGTCGTGGTCTCTTACCTGCTTAAGTTCTTATTTCAGAGAAATATTCTCCCTCAGAAGCTTGATTTTTTACACTGCTTCAACAAATACGAACTGAGCGGGGACGAAGGAAAAGACGAAACGTTTAACATGTACGAAACTCCGAGAGAAAAGTCCTTTTAGCTCAATTTTGACTGGCATCCATGCGCCCTTATTGAAATGATTAGCACGCTTTCTGTGAACATATATCTGTTATATACCTGACGGGAGTTCCATATGGGAAAAAAACTGTGCCCGAGGTCTTAAGTACGGCCCGAGGCCTTAAGTACGGCCCGAGGCCCAACCAAGGGACAGTTTTTTCCCATACGGACCGACCTAGCCTGATAAATAACTTATTTATTTTATTCTGGATGTTTTCTCTTTAACGCGCCGTAATCGCTGCAGCGGGCAAAGAATCGGGCCCGAAGGCCGTGTCGTAAAAAGCTGGACCGGTCACGAGCGCGTGATTAGCCAATCAAATTTGAGGATTTAGGATTCCGGCCGCTTAGATGCTTGAAATAAAAATGATACCTGATTATCCTTGGGTATTCCTGTGTGGTTTTCCGGAGCCCCCTTCTCAAAAATCCCAATAATTTTACGGGCTCAGAGCCCCATTTTTAACTTTTTAAATTTCAGTGTTTGCGTTGTTTTCAATATACAAACCGGCCCAAACTCCCAACGGCTGGGCAATGAGAGGGAAATTTTGTACCCCGTAAAGTCTTCCTCAGTTTATTTTTATTCGCAATTGTTACCCTCGATGTTTTACCAATTCTCCCTTGAATAATATTCTATAGAAAGTTGTAGTATTTGTCTCTTTCAAGACTTATTCTGACGTTTTACACTTTTGCGCATTTTGTTGTAAACTTTGATATTTATAAGCAGTGAACAAACTATTAAATTGCTTATGATAACGAACACGTGACGTGAAAGATTAACGGCAATGGCGCATTTTTTAAAAAGAGTAGGACTACAATCGAGCTCCGTTATCTCCGATTTGCACAGAGAAAAGCACTTTCAAATTGAATGAGGAGGTAAATAGTGTTTTAATATAGCCAGCTTGTATGACTGATCCTCAGATTAGAAAGTTAGAACCACACTTAATAGTAAAACAAACAGTACCACAACACAGTACTGTTCAGTAACTTTACAAAGAATGATCACACTGCATGGTTTGATCCACAGATGAAAAAGTTAGAACCACACTTCATAGTAAAAAAAAAAACTACTACAGGACAGTACTGTTCAATAGCTTTGCAAAGATGAGTACAGTCATGACTGTATTTGCAAGCAGTATTCACTATTTTTTCGCTCAAACAAACGTTTCGAACAAAGTTGGGGGCAATATCCTCACGGACAAATAAGTTCAATAGAGCATGCGCAATGCATTGACAATTATTTACAGCAAGACTGTTATGCGCATGAGCAGAAACTTATTTGTTACCAGTAATTTGCAGGGCACGTGATAGGCATTCGCTCAATGAACAATTTGAAAAAAATTTATTTTGGTGAGCTCAAATGTCAGAGGCAAATTATTTTTGTTAATTGCCAATGCTCTTTGCAATTAAGCTTGTCAAAGAGCCCTGTTGCTGCCGCTTGACATCAATGCATTTGTTGTTTTTTTATGCAAAGTAGCTATATTAATACTTTCCATACGATCTAGTTTTCACGCCCTCCGTAACAATTGAATTTTCACCCCCTCAATCCCACAAAATTAAAACAATTTTTAAAATGTGTGCCATATTGTTCCTTTGTTTCAAAAATAAATTGCTTTTTTTTTGGCCAGTAGCGTTTACAAAGCCTGATATTGTAAATTCAGATGCGGAGATGGGCACGGGGAAATTCGTAGCAGGGAATTTGGAGCTAAAGTAGTAGTCGAATAATCCATCTGCTTGTGTACAGAGAATGAAAATTACGTAAATGTTTCGAAGTTTACTTGCTCTTGTCGTTATACCGCCGCGAACACTTTGGAGCTGTGAAGCTTAACAAGTGTTAGATAAACAAAATACGAGAAAGGAGAAACACCGTTTTTCTTAATGGTCACAATATATAATCACAACACGGAGATAACCGACACTTTGACCAAATTACAGAAGGGCTCAGTTGTAAGGTGTGTATATCATGGATTTTCAGTACAATTTTCTGAGGATTAGTTGCTTCTTTTCATAATTTAAATTCATTGTTATATCGAAGGGTAGCAAATCGATATAAATAATATCACACATTCTTGTATCGATAAAAAATAAATCTTATTAACCAAGCGTGAGGGCCGTACTTGGAGAATATCGGCCCGAGGTCCGTACATAAAAGACAGAGGGCCGATATTCTCCTCATTTCAGTACACTTTCCCGAGAAAGCTCGTTTAATAGGAGATTTATTACACGATTGAAATCTGCATTTAGATTTTGTGTACTGAAAAAAATGCGAGCCCAAAGATTTGCTGGAAACGTTTGTATTCTAAGATTGGAAAAGGCTATTGAAGGAGATTTCATCTTTCTAGCTTTCCATCTAGGAGTTTTGCATTGATTGTTGACAAAAAAGTTCATACTTCAGCTTGATTTGAACGACAAAAATACGACCTTGAATTACGCGGGATCTTTCCCCCACCCCCCCTTCCCAATCACTTTTCTAATGGTCCGTCCCTTATATAATGTTATATAAAAGTTACTGTTTCCCTTTTCTCGTAAAAAAAATACTCCTCCTCTCCTATACCGTCACTGGGATATAATTTTCAACATTCTAAAAGAAATTTCGTATCTCCGCTCGGACATATAATTATCTCTACATACTTAAGAGATATGTATTCCGTTGTTTTCTTGGTTTTTACTTGCAGATAGCACGATTTTGTCGGTGGAGGCTACTGAGATTGATCTCTTAAAAACGGACGTGCTAGTACAAGTTAAGCCGATGGAGCATTTTTCGTATTAATGTCGTGAGACACTTAAGAGACGAAGACCACTCCAGATGGAACTTCCCACGGAGCGAAATTTTCAAAAACTCAAAACACCGTCTTTCGCTGTAAAATGTTTCCTCTAAACTGTCTCCGAAATGACTCCCGTTTCACTCTAATGACGATATATGTTATTAATTTACTTTAATAGTTTTGGCAATATAAAGTATTGACAGGAAGAACCCCGAAGTGGGGATACTTCCCCCTCGGAAGGGTTACCTCAAATTACAATTAAACTGCACACAGATCGACCTCACGACTTGGGTCTACGTCCCTTCCCTACTCTTTTCGACCAGTTTTTTGGGATCTTTAACGTCCCATTTCATCATTGCTGTTTCCGTGTTTAATATCACTGAGCAGTACAGGATGGTATTGCTTGACGGCATTATCTATTCTCTTCTTTCTCTACATTTACAGCATGTCTGTTCGAAAAATCGTAGTCTTCCTCGTTGCAGTAGCAATGAAGTGTATTGCCGCATCATTTTGTTATGGTAACCATGGTAACGACACATGTGCACCACACGTGACCTGCAGACTCCCTAATGTCAAGTTGCTTGAAAACGTCCCCGTGAAGGACGCACTTTGTGCACGATGTCTGTGAGTACCGCGATTCTCTTTCCCTTTTGAGAACGTTTTACATGTTTTAAGAATATAGAAATCGTGAACATTTAGACGGTCAAAGTAAATCTGTGTTTTATGTCTTTTTATAGGGATATTTCATTCAATAATATCGTTACAGTCAGTCCTGGCGTTTTCCAGAACTTCAGCAATCTTGTGAACTTGTAAGTACAGCTGTACTTCGTTACTTTTGTAGTTACACAACACCTGCAGCACTGTGCAGTAGCTTCCCTTAGAATCTTACCACTGCACGGTTTCAAGTAATATATCAAACACTAAGGTGTTTAATATTTGATCAAAAGCATGTATCTCGTCTTTGCTATAGCTCCTTACAAGTTATGATGTAAAAGGAGACAACAACGATTGAAAAGCAGGCCGTGTTTTATCAGATATCCAAACAAGTCACAATGCTTAATGATTTCCATTGCCTTTTTCTCATGCATCATAGATATGTTCGAGAACCACAAATGTAAAAGTAAGAACGACACTGTATAGTAAAACAAACAGTACCACAGTACAGTACTGTTCAGTAGCTTTACAAAGAATAGTCACACTGCATGGTTTGAGTCATACATGAAAAGCAAGCGGTATAATCCATCTAAACAACCGACCTGTTTTACTATTAAAACTGAGGCCTGTTTTTCAGGTTCTTGGATCACAATCAGACGGAGGAACTCTTGCCCCGAACATTTGCTGGACTGGAAAACTTAACAAACTTGTACTGTAAGTTAGCAGTTATCTCCAGCATCACAATCAACACGACGCTGTGTTATATCCTCTATATTTGTCTTTTGTTAGAACACTCTTCCATAACAAAATCCGCGTTATCCAAGCTGATGCCTTTTTTGGACTCCAGCGAGTTAAAAATCTGTAAGTAAGTAACGGCTGTTTTCTCGTGTAGAATGTAATTAACAATTAGATTATGAGCTCGAGATTTTCATAGAAATCGAGAGCGAATAATCTAATTGCTTTAGTAAATGTCATAATAAACAAATCATGTGTCAGTAAAAAAAAAACACCAAAAAACTCAATCTTCCTGCGAAACTTCGCTAAAAGCGCCCATACGTCGCCATTTTGAAAACTATTTTCAACCAAGTGCTGTCTAATGGCTAATAGTCTGCAGTAGCTCAGCCAATCAGATTGCTGCATTTGTATCGGACCTTCCGAAATGGAGAGAGTTACAGTGTTTAAACTGTTGGGTGGGTATGTACAGAACGATCTCAAGTGGAATACACATGTTTCATGGCGCTGAGTATTATGGGTTACGCGCACTTCCACCGAATATACAGTCTATCGTATTTGTGTATACCAATCACAGTTCAGACGACCGTCGCTTTTCAATACAGCCTTCTTATGGGAGGGATGCAACTTACACTATACACTCTTACTGTTCCCTTCTACATTCATATATACATTGTAATCAGGCGATCGAGCCAAAAAATGGCGGTCCAGCGTGAATCTCAAGTGGCCAAGCGAATCGCTCTTCTTGTTATGACCAACATTGTGTTCTTTGTTCTTCCTATAGCGGGCATGGGAACCCTCGCAGTTTTTCATGGGGCTGACAAATTACCTCCAGAAATTCGTGTCGCGTTGGAAAACCTGTTTCCTTTGTTTTGTACAGTTATGAACTCGTGTGCCAATCCTTTGGTACATGCGTACAGGAATGACCAGTTTAGACAGGTTTTGAAGAGGAGATTTCAAAGCAGTACCAATGCGCATTCTAAGCCTGTAAACATGAACAACACGCCAGCGGTAAAAGGCGGCTCGATGGTCCAGCCTACCACCATTGTTGATAGTACACTGGGAACTGCAAAGGCAAAAACGTAATGGCTAAGAAAACTATTGAAGAGAGAATTTAAGGTATCTGATACGTGGTGAAGCCCACATTTCGAAAGTTTGCTATGTTATGATTTTGATGGAGAAAATAGGGATGCAATGAAGGCATGTTTCATCAGATATCCACACACGTAAGGTCACCCTGCTTGATTTTCATTTATACGTATCGTTAATGATTTTGAGGAATAATTGATCAAACGCGAGTCACAGCGTTTTTTCACATATCAAACAACGAGAGGAGAGCTGAGTGTATGATATAGCTTCTCGAGCGAAATATTTTTGAAGGGGCAATTGACAACGCAAATACGAGCCGTGTTTCATCAGATATCGAAACACGTCACGGTGTTTGATTTTAATTGCTTTTTGTTCATGCATCATTAATGATTTGAACAGACGCTTTTTTGTTCTATCAAAGTCAAGTAATGAAAATAAATTTTAATTAAAACTCAGCTTTGTTGCGTCAAGCATAGTTTTACAATAGAACAATGAAGTTCCTACCTGAAAGGGCCTTATAAGAACTGTTAAATTACAAACCTTTTGATCAGCACTAGAACTGGTCTCGAGATAATAATTGAGAAAGTCTTTGGTACTCGAGGATACCAAAAAGACACAAATTTGAAAATTTTAGTGCACTTACTAAGGTGAATAAATAGATTGGCGTCGCTGGGGGTAGTGGGATTGACATTATATTATAGAGTGTACAGGACCCCGCGGTACTAGACCCCGCGCGTCTCCAAAGAATAAAAACTTGATCCCGATTTTAGATGTTTGGTTCTGAAATAGATTAAGGCCTTGCATATTATCGTGAATCTCGTTCTGGAATTTAGAAGTTTTCTCGCGTACTTTTGTGATAAATTTGAAGACAGAACCTTTTTGGTTAAATATGTTTGAAAAATGTAACGTTTCTCGCACCTGATCAATTGTAGAGGCAAATAAGATACTGAAAGTTATATGTTACATTCTTGTCAGTTTTTTTTATTGTCAGCGCCGCCAAATCATCGTGCTATTTATGATCTGCCTTTGTCACTATCACAGCCGTGGTGTTAGAAATCTTGGAGGTAAATAAATTACAATATGACGGCTTTATAAGATGCAAATTCGAAAGAAACAATAAGAACGGCGAAGAAGCGACTTATTAATGTCAAGCGTTTCTACCCCCAACAATGATCTTCCAACTAAAGGGGAAATATCAGTAAGTTGCTATTTAATTTGCTTTATAATAGCTTCATTCCTGTTCATACCTGTTTAGAATACTTTCTTTATTTTCAGTCAAATCATTTTGTGTACGAAATTAAACGAGTTTTATCTGTTGGTTGAAACGATCGCTGCAACTGACATCATGTGGGGTCTGAAATAGGTCAGGGTTGATTTGCAAAACAGCCTTGCGTAGCTTGGTTTGTATCGACTATCCTCACGCCTAGAAGGGACTTAAAAATTCATACAGTTACAATGTAGATACTCTCAGAGTTACTGATGTGAATACGCATTAATATTTGGTTATACAAAATGCGTTTTTGAACTTGTTGTCTCACTTCAGCTGACGACTCCTATTAAAGCCTTAAATGAAAATCTCAGAGCCAGATTTTAATCCTAACAAAATTTCATTTTTTTTATTCATTACTATTGCGTAGCGTTATAAAGGCTGCGAGTATTTGTGAAAGGCAATTTCTATAACTCCATCACAGATTAAAACAAAACAAACCTTTTTTGAACGGGCAAGTGAATATAACCTTTGCAAGGGGCAGAAATGGGAAATTGCAAAGACGAAAACCCTTTTTGCAATAATTGAAAACAATTGTTTTATGGGGCCTTAAAATTCGGTGCTATTATCAGCACAATTTTGACAATAAAAACTAATCGTTGTAGGTTTCTTTATCGATTCAATCTACAAGAGGCGCGCTTGTCAGGTAATTTGTTGGTTAGCTTATGTTTTACCTCTAAAAATATAGAATTCGAAGTTGAATGCAAATCAGATTTTTCGCTGTCGTAAGACTTAACTCAAACTCAACTTAGCAGTGCATTTTTATTGCCCTCTCGTTGTTGCAAAGGAGGTAAAATACGGCCAGTCCAGTCGCAGTGCGCCTAACTTAGAAAGAAAATGTTTCTCAGCAAACGTAACGCAACGTTGGTTCCACAATAGCAATTTTTTGCAAGTCGCACACTGGAACTGATCATGTTATTGCTCCGTGATCTGTAACAGCACAGATTTTGGATTCGACTTTTCTCGTTTACTGTTCTTCTTTCATAATTTATTCGTAAATTACTAGCCACGCGAATGGAAACCGTTAAACGAAACGTCGTGGAAAACCGAGCTCTTCTGACCTGTTTCGGAAACTTAATGAAATGAATCTATAAGTGAGCAAGAACATTTTTGTTCCAGGGATGTCCAAACAAAAGGCCGTCGATTATCGAGAGGTACAAGACCGTTATTTTGAATAAATTTGGTAATGGCTGAAAGAAGAAAAACTAATTTATAGTAATAATAACACAAAATGATAATATATAAAAATTAATCGGAAAATATGTGGAGTTCGAGTCCTCTGCCGTCAAATTATCAAAAACTGTGGGCATTCTTTTTTGTACAATCCCATGGATTTATGCGAGGGAATTGACAATGAAATAGCTAGAGAAATGATCATTCATCACTAGGTTTTTACAAATGTTGGTTTGACGCGCTCAGGAAATATGCTTTTTTTTTTACCCGAAAGACTTTGACAATGGCGTTTTTTGAAAGAAATGCAAACAAAAAAACTCTTAGAAAGCTACAATATACGTGCATTGCAGTTTCGGTTTAAACTTTGGGGTCCACTTTTTTCATCTCTGTTTGTGGAGTCAATTCAACTGAAATAGCTTTAACCAGAGCGCAAGGCAAAATATATGATTGTTTGCTTAAACTGGTTGGAAAAATCTTGCCTTCCTCTCTTTCTAAGGATGGAGTTATTTGTTTTCATCGCATTTATGGTCCTTTCGACACTGCTCGCGCATGTTTCGTGTGGGCAGTCAGCTGGAAACGAGTCTTCGTACTGTTTGGTCAGTAGTCAAAACGGCTCTCTGGCGCCCGTCTCAGTGGCTTGCAACCTTAGCAAAATGGAATTCCTCGAGGACGCAATCGGAAAACAACCGCGTCAAGTAATAAACTTGTAAGTAAACAATTTTCTACATTCAAATATATTTATTGTAATGGGGTGCAAAATGGTGACGTCATCGTTTAACTTTGTTGTAAGCATACATGTTCTCTTTTAGAAACAATTATTTTTATACAAGCTGACTCCAGGCGTTTGAAATATTTATAATAAGCTTAAAAATTTAAATAATAAGGAGGCTTGCCGCTCTTTGCCTGAAATAGCAGTATCTTCTAGATTAAAACTGATTTGTTGCAATGTGTGCAAAGTAGCGACGTCATCGCTTACACTGTGGCTTGTTAGTATAAACGTTTCCTTCTAGTTTCCATTTAAGAACTGATTCCAGGCTTTAAAAGAGTTTAACAATCCTTGATTAGCCGGCCCTTAGCTAATTGGCTACAATATCAGGAAGATATTGTTTGGCTTATAAAAACTGAAATCAATTATTCTCAGAAATCGAGGGGAATACTGACAGAATATTTGCTGAACTGCGAAGCAGCCTCATGTTCTAAGCCACTATTCACCGAGTTTGAAGACAATAATTGCTTTAGTATTTATCAATTAAGTAACCTCAGCAGAGTAAAAAAATTAATAGTTGAAGCGTAATTCGTCGACAGACTTCCCGGATTTTATTTTGCTCATGCAAGTGTGTCGTTCATTTGCGCTATTTTTTGGTCTTACCCTGGTCAACTTTTCGTCGTGGTAGTGTTTTGCTTACTTTCCTTAGCGAAAACATCTTCGAAAAAACTGTATAGCGAGAATCGACAGCGACCATGTTTCGGTAGCATTTTTTTTCCTCCAAACAAAAAGTCTTGACACAAGGAATACCCAAAAGCCCCGGCTATATTCACCTCCAAGAATTATTCTACGAAATCAAGTCGCACATGAGCTAACAGTTAATGAGCCGCGTAGCGCCAACTTGGCTATAGTTTATGTACGAGGTGATTGAGTGCAATAACTGTTTAATTATATCTCTAAACCCTCAATTTTGAGAAATTGGAACTAATTTGTACGACAAGAATTGACTTTGCTGTTGTTTGTAAACAGAACCATGTTGTCGATCCGACATGTTGTTGAGTCGATGTTGACGAGTCCCGCTCGTTCTTAAACATCTCTTTAATGTACATAGCAACGTTTTTCGAGTTAGCAAACCATTCTGAGAATCAATAAAGGGAAAAAGTAAGCAGAAGTGAAAAACCCTCAGTTTACGGGCTCCATGGATGTTTTAAAATGACAGCTGTTTGTGAGAGTTTCACTTTAGTTCGTACTAAACAAATAAAATCGTGTCAATTTCGTTATATACTTTGCTCACTTATCGCTGAATAATATCATCCCATATTTATTTACTTCGTTAGTGTTTTTTGGCATATTTTTTCCATGTGATGGCTGTTTTCACTAATGGGATATGAGCTGATAGTCTGTTAGTAGGGAACCAATCAGAGCACCTGTTTGCTCATATCCAGGTGTTGTAGATATAATAATATCGAATATCCTGAGGAGGAGAGCCAATCGAATTGCTTAAATTGCTAACTTGAAGGTTGCTGAGTTGGTATGTACTATTTCTCCATGTATGCAAATTTGTAGAGATTATTAGTAATATCTAGAGATTGTTAGTAATATGTCATAGTAAATAGAGCTGAAATTTCTTCAGCTCCATAAGACTGAAATGCTTTGCTTATTTTACCCACAAAAAGTTCATATCATAAATTAGTTCATATGGGTATTTTACGGAAATCAGTTAAATTGCTTGATTGTCTTTGTGTGACCTCGCTCTTCAAATTAAACCTGAATTAGAGTGGACGCAATTTGCGGCTCCATAAATTTTGTTTATTTCTTACTTGCAGAGATCTGTCCAACAATGCAATTTCTATCATCAAGCCCTTGACGTTTTCCAATTTTGGCAACCTTGTTAACCTGTAAGTAATGCGTTTTGTTCCCTGAACTGCTTTGTTAGGCCACTACGGTTACACCGGTAGCTATTTCATTGTTATAATGTTACATATTCATAACTTTTTATTTTTATTCCCGCGCACAATGCCGTGCAGAGCTACCACTTACACAGAAACGGCTCAGGAGAATTAGCGAGGCACGCAATGGGCGGGAAGGCTGGGGCGAGAGGAGAATGGAACGTCTGTGTTTCCATATTCCTCCTCTCCCATTCTAAAACAAATTGCTTATTTCTCTATCTGGATGCCTAGACGAGGCTAATTCTGCAGCTGAATAGCCAGTAGAATTTTGTCGTTTGTGTTCATAAAAGTGGCATATTTTAATATAATTGTAGCAGGGCTCCAAATATGCCGAAATAATGCTTAAGTCTCTAAAGTATGCTTTCTGCGATCAACATTATGCTACATGGTTTTTAATCAAAGTAAATACAGAGCATGGTAAATAAAGGCAAAACATGGAACAAACTAGTCTGGCTAATAGGTATCCAGAAATTAATGTGTCCTAATTTTATCCTTGGTTTAAATTTTATTTTCCTTTGTTTTTTGGTATGGTAATATATGATAATGAGTTTTAAACAAAGGAAAGTAAAATTTAAACCAAGGATAAAATTGAACCACAGCATACACTGTACATCTCTAATTATTCTTCAAAATCAGCCAAAATGCTTCTATTTGACGAAGTGGCTATTCGTACGGGACCCGTACACCGACTTGTATTTGCTATTCCTATATACAGCTATTACTCACAAAAATATCTCAACCCACTTTCATTTTTTCAACATTAACCCACGTGATTTCCATTTCGTGGTATTATGGTTGGACATCTACAACATTTTTTATAAAAGTAACGGTCACGAGATGACATATTTCGTGACAAGTAGATGGGATGTACAGTTCGTTTAGACATACCTTCGGTTGAACAAAACGAGTAACCAACACGTTGTTCAAAACTTGGGCGTAATGTTCTTTTACTGAGTACTTCAGACAACTGACAGGGCGTTGTTTGAGCATCGAACTTGCACTACCGTACTCCCCACTGCAGATGCTATTCAGGAAGAGTAGGATCAAGGAGTCTGGGAACGAGCTGCCATGAATAAATAGCTGTATTGCGCATACTCAGAAGATTCCCGTATGAATAGCAAATACAAGTCGGTGTATCGGTCCCAGGGAAGAGGGTTTTCAAAATCAGACTTAACAGCTTGTTGTCTTTAATTTTTTTTAAGGTCCTTGGATAACAACGTAATAGCGGAACTTTTGCCTTACTCGTTCGTCGGTTTGAAAAATCTGACATATCTGTAAGTTCACCAATTACTAGTACAAAAATATGCAAATATCAAACGAGCTAATAATTTGATCAAATTACGCAACTTGCTCAATAATTTTCTGTGGCATTTTTTTTACATAATCAACTCGTTTGATAATTCAATCTTTTCATTTATCAATACAGACAAACCCAGCAGTAACCCTCACGTTCGCTAAAGCACATCTGTTACAGTGATGTATTTAGAAGGTCTTAAAAGTAGACAGATTTTCCGGTTATACAATATTTCAAAGACAGCGGACCATGTTCTTGAACGCCAAAGAATACATTTGATTGAGTTACTGTCTACCTGTTTTTTTTTGTGATTAATCTGCTAATTTGTGTACATTTCAAATGGTAAACTCTCATCGTTTATTTCATTTTTACGCGACTGTTACATGATTATGTATCTGTATCAGTTTCACAAAAGTAACATGGTTTTCCTTTAATGTTATAGTACCCTGGAAAACAATGGGCTTCATACCATTCATCGCAATGCTTTCATGGATCTTGAAAGTCTTCAACTCATGTAAGGACCAGTACATTGTAGTAGATATTCTTTTTCTGATTATTTTTGCTGTAGTTGCCGAGCGTTTCTGTAATTCTGTTAGGTAAAGAATGTTGACATCGGCATTGACTGACAGTTTTTTTATGTCTACAGAGACCTAGGGATGAATAAACTCCATAAATGGCATGTCGACGTCACACAGCTCTTGTCGCTCAAAGTGATTGACGTCCAAGGAAATACAGCATGGAAGCCGGAGAACACTCTGTTACAACTGCGCATGCTCAAGGAAATAAGGCACGTGACATGGTCTGCAAGTTGTGCCGACTGTTTTATAACAAAACGTTTTCACCAGAAAGACACCCTGAGAAATGTTTCGTTTCATTCGCATTTTACGTGCATAACCTACCACAGGATTCTTTCCGGCATTTTGTCCCAAATAATTACGAATAATTTCCATCTTGCTCATTGTCGACAACAGACAGAATGCGAAACGTCAGGAAGCAAACTTGTTAAGACCAACCCTTGCTGGGAGGTTACTAAGCAAGTTATAAGGACCCAGATCCCTCTCGGCTCAATAGCCGTGCTCCTTAACTTGATCGTGATAACTAACATTCTTACGTCAAAGGGATTACGTAACAATGTGAGTCTTTTTCTCGTCAGCAACATGGCCATTGGGGACTTTCTAAACGGCGTTTATGGAATCACCATTGGTTCTTACATTGATGGTGTACCGACGGAAACAGGGCCATGGCGCGAGAGAGAATGTTTTAAGATGGGGCCTCTATTTGTCTTGGGGATGCTTGGGAGTTCGTTAACGTCTCTTTTGCTCACTTTTGATCGATTCCTGGCGATCGAGTACAGCATGAAGCCTGCGAAGCGTTTGAAGGTGCGCCATTGGCGCTTACTGACCGCGTTTTGTTGGCTCTTTACAATCGGATTGATACTCTATACAAGCTATCATAATCTGTATCAAGTATCTTTCCTCTGCATCCCGCTCTCCTTTCACAGCAAGCAAACTATAATTTACACTTGCTTTACTGTTGGACTCGCCATCTTACTATATGCGGTAACCATTCCGATGTACCTTCGGATCTTTGTCGTCGTAAAACGCTCTGGGCAACAGCTGGGTATCCGTCGGGAATCGAAACTGGCCAAAAGAATAGCTATTTTAGTTATGAGCAACTTTATATTCTTTTTCTTGCCCATTGTAATTCTCTGCGTCGTTGTAGTTTCAAAGTTGACCAGAAAGATGGATATTATTGCCTGGTACGCCATAGCAAATTACCAGTCTCCACTGGCAATGAGCCTTAACTCGTGTATCAACCCTCTCATTCACGCTTACAGGAATGACCAGTTTAAACGGGTTTTGAGAGAGAGATTCAGAGCAGCTGTAGGTTATGCAAATTTTCCCGTCCCAAGACATTTTCGTGTTAATGCTGTTGATGAAAACGTCAACGGAACTGGATAACATATAAAACACACCAAGAGAGCCACAAACCTTTTCAGGCATGGACTGTACACAGAGAAAATTACACGGGGGCGTCAAGATAGATACGTTAAATACGGTTAAGGGAACGTGACTCTACTAAAAGGGCATTCATGTCGCGATAGTTATCTTCGTGTTCTTCGCAGTCGGTCGTTCAAGGTCATACAATCAATGGACTTGTTGTAAAAAAATGACGACATAAGGACCTTAATCCTTGATCCCAGATTATCACGTACATGTGCATTGGCCAATTGGCCTCATTCATTACTGATGAACAGCACGTGTAATGCCTACCTGTTACCTGGTTGAACCTACTTTTGTAGACAGAGTGTAGCTATAAAAGCCTCAGATACTGCTGCCCAAGTTTCACTTGGCAGTTCGTCTTCTATAGTAAACCAACTAGCTATTTGCATTGTTAAAGTTTTCCCCTTCCCACCCTCCCTTTGGAGATGGGTTGGTTATATCGTTTTGCTCTCATTAAAGCTGGGTTACTCATGCGTGGTGCGGTTATGTGCAGCGACTTCCTCCAAGCTTGTTGACTCGTTTGCCTTTGTACATTGCTTGCTAAAGATACTTTTGTCAGATCCAGGCTCCTACTCCGTGTACCGGAACAGGTGACATATGCATTGTTTCACCATTGTGTGCAAATTATTCAGTAACAACTTTTTTATTGTCTGTCTTTGTTTTACGTCATCTGTGTCGGTACACGGAGTAGGAGCCCCGATCCAGCACGTGAAATTTACCACTCAGCTCGTAGTACTGGGGATATAAGTGAGATTGTTCTATGTCACGCAATCCGGAAGTCGAATAGGCTAACTACTAATAATTAACCATTGTAACACAACTGTCCAAATTTGCTGTTCTTTTTTAACGATCATAAACTGCCCCGTTTTAACGAAAATGAATATAAAAGACTGTCGTTTTCAAATCACCGAAAATATCCCCCAAAACTGCCTCTTTTTAACCTCCCACAATCACTACTAGAAACAACCCCTTTTTCACCACAAAATATCCTCGCCAAAACTGCTTGTTTTTTGTCCACGGAAAATCCCCATCAAACACAGTCCGGACAATTGCTTAAAAATCGTTTTCACACCAATACGCGCAAGAGTTTTTAATCGAGGAGCGATCTAGGGTTTGGGTCAAGCGATTGCCCACTATTCTGAAGAATTTGAACGAATATTCAACGCGGTTGACCTGAAAAGAACCTGCGAAAGCTTTAAAATTGGAAAAAGTTGATATCAAAGGAAAAAATTAGAAACGCCCAGTCGATACTAATGAGGTTAGGCTACCAATGACTGTTTATGTTAGATATTTATTGGCAGATGGTGAAATTGAAGGTGGAAAAAAGCGCGCTACGGATCCGAATGGGTCACTTGACGTTTTTGAATTGGATAGAATTATTGTTAGTAAAAATCAACCGGTTTTATATTATTTGAAGGGTGGTCCAAAACGTGGGTTCGTTCGTGAAGAAATCCAAGTTGTGTCAGCTGATACGGAATTACCACCAACAAGTGTGCTTAAGAGTTAGACTTTATCTCATGAGAATATAAATATAAATATAAATATAAGCATCATGGATTTGATTATTACTCGCCGAGGTTATGTTTACTTTTCCAGACTGGAAAACTATAATCTTAATGAATTTCTCCTGAGTTTTATACGTAATGACGACACCGCAATATTTGTTGTTATCGTAGTAACAACGAACAACCTCTGGTTTCTTTGCCATCAAAATGACCAAAGTTTTCTCACTTTACAGGATAACCGACTATCGTTGCGGCATTCAGATTAAGCATCACCGTTAAATTTACTTTACTAATATTAGTTGCTTTAATACCATCTTCTAGTGATAGGCAACCTGCTAACACTAAACTTCCGTTCTTAGATAATTTGCAATTAATAATTCGATTTCCAATATCAACGATAATCGTCTTTTGGTTTTTGAATTTACTACTGTTTTTTGAAATTCTTTCAATAATCTGATTGTTTAATTTAATATTAGCGTTAACATTATGCACTTAATGTATGGTCCCGAGGGAAACAGTTAGTTTTGTTTTCCCAGGAGTCCTGACATCAGGACTCGAGGGAAAACAAGACTAACTAGTTTCCCGAGGGACCATACATTAAGTGCTTTGTTATATATTTCGACTTTCCCTTAAACAAAATATACTAGCAAAAACAAACAAACAAAGACGGCACAATTGGCGCGCGGGCAACAACTGCGCAATTATATCCCGGTCGGGATACATTTAAATTTGATCGGGGGCACGTGACTAAGAATCAACCAATCACAGTGCTCGTTTTGTTGAGTGAAAGTCTAGGTATATAACAATAGTGCTTATCTTGGACTTGGTTGTCATCGTGATTATCCTCAATGGCTCTATAATATCCGATCGCGTAGGTATCAGTAGGTGGCTTTTCTGAGTATTCTTTTTTCATCAAATGGGGATAGTGCCACTTTGTTAAAGGTCTCGGAATAGATATCATACATATGGCTATTAATCACATTCATTTTCCGAGTTTGGATTTCCTGGTTAAAGAACCACGTTTTGAAATCTTCACGAGATATGGATTTTTTGCCTTTTTGTTTTGGGTTCCGTCTTCCAATAGGTATGAATATAATTTGGCTCTAAAACCAACAAACTCTATGATTTAGTCACCACCTGGTTCGTCTTTGAATTTGCCTATAATTTTCTTCCGGTTGTTATTCCAGAAGGATGATTTTCTTCAAAATTGCTCGTTTCAAACATAGATTCAACATCGGGATTTATATCTTGATAAAAATCAAGATCGTTGGTAATAATCTCATAATGAATCCGTATCCGTAAATAGCAACTTAGCATTATCACTATATTTTGGTTTAATCATGTTAATATACTCATAATGGAATTGGTACATTTAGGTTTTACTTAAGTCTAAAATAAGCATTCCAAGATAAATTGGCTTGTCGAAAATTAATTCCGGTTTTCCCATATGTACAGCCGCTAAATTTTCATCAAATATGGTATAATGTTTGTAATTAGGTTGTATTTATAATTTTTTAGCACCGTCCAGATTTTGAACTAACTTAATGTCTTTCCGATTTCTAATGTTTTCCATTGTTTTACCAAATACGGAATTGTTCATAAGTTTAAAAAAGTCTTTTTCAAAATCCTTTGTTGCTTTGGTTCCTTACTCGGTATTAAGATCAATATATTTTTTCATCCAAGTCGATTCTGCAAACGTAATTCCCCGATGGATTTTAGTTAAAATTAAGCCCAGTTTAAGATATTGTTTTAAATTTTCTCGAAGCAACATGTATTCGGTTTTGCTTTTAAACGTAGTTACGAGTTTTACCACTTAGTCTATTTTAAGATGCTGAGGAGTGAGTGGATAATCATTATGCAGGTCATGTAGATCCCTCGGGTAAGCCAAATCCACTTCTAAAATACAAGGTAAATCTTCCCAATGTTGTAATTCTTCGTCCGTCATCCATTTGAAATTATGGGTGGGTAATGCTTTACACATAGCCCAACCGTATAAATTATTGGCATCCAGGTATATTAGAAATTGACTTTGGTTTGTTGGATCATAATTTTTCATATATTTCACCCCGTGTGCCTTTTTCTATAAATAACAACATATCAACATCCCTTAATAGCTCTAATTTTACTTCAGTTAATTTTAAACACGCGTCCCACGCTAAACTTGGCGCAGTAAAATACCAGAGTGGATCTAATTTATAATTTCCCAGGCAAATATCTCGAAAATTTCACATTCGATAATAACAAAACATCAGATTTTAAATACAAGTCATGGTATTCCCTAATAGTTTTGATACCAAATTCTTTCCAGACATTTTTTACATGCTGGTAATCTTCCTCAGTTATTGGTTCATCATTTAACTGGGAATAAAATTCGTCTTTAATTTTTCATAACTATCAAAGCAATCATACGGAAATATACCTTTTCGTTGTAATAATTCAATTGTTTGCCTTGATAATGCATCGATAGATTAATGAATTTGTCTCTTGGTAAATTATGCACTAGTTTATCCAAGCTAATTGCCATGAATCGAAAACTATTAATAAATCGTAAGTCTAGAAATACAGGAATTTTTTTACCTTCTTTGTTTAATTTAATCTAGTATCAAGTACTATTGTTTTGGAAAAAGAAATATACCGTTCTTCTGTATTTGCTATGCATTTAATTTTCGCACGTTCATCCTCGATTAGATTTAATTTTTAATTGAACAAGTAAGAATCATATCCAGTTAAATTATGAAAAATTACCGGGATGAATTTTCGTAATGGATAATGGAGATTACGTCATTATGCGCCGCACCTCGATATTTTCTCGTCAGGTGACAGTGGTCTAAGACTTTATCACCATCTAAGATTTTTTCACATATATGACAATGAGTTGCTTTGATGAAACTGTCTTGATCGGAAGAAGACAGTACTACAGCTTTGGAATATTTCATTTTGCCTCATGGTATGTATGTCATACCATGAGGTATAGTAATGGTTGGATTTGTCACTCCATTCCCGTTAGACAATTAATTTATGCATTAAATCTGCATTAAATGTGAATTAAACAGGTTCTCCCCTATCTCCCCTGCTAGGTTTGGTTTCGTCCACAAAGTTGTGCAATTGTTTTATGTTCACATATGTGGGGGGAGGGGGTGAGACAAAAGCGGCAGCACATGTTAACAAAATGGCGTCTGTTGTGTTGAGGCCGGCGCAAAGATTGTCAAGGTGGGTTTTCGTTCCTTTCGCTCCATCTTTGATCAAAATACACTTTTGAAGATCTCGCAAACGAACAGGAAATGTGTTCAAGAATGCTTGAGGGCAAAGAAATGGGTTTTAAAGTCTTAAAAGTGACGATGTCTCCAAGTTGGACGACGAGTAATCGATCAGTCGTAGCAAGAGTGCACAAAACGAACTATTCGGAATGAACGCTTTCTGGTCTGGAGAAAGGACAGCACTTCATAGAATAATTACCGCATACCATGAGGTAGCTCGAAGGAGCCTTTGATTATATAAGTATTTTTAACCATATGTTCTAAACTATAGAGAAACTCCTTCGCTACATCATCATCTTCCGATTGTGCCGTATAGGTAACTACTTTTGGTTTACATATAGCCATATCACTTGGTTGCAAAAAATAGCAAAATCCAGATGGAGTGCGTTTCTGATATTTATGTGTAAACATTTTTTATCATTTGGTAAGCAGGCTGCCATTTTCTCAGTAAAACACTCGAAATCAGTATAGATGACAAAAGGCACTCTCATTTTCTTATGGTAATTCATAAATTGGATAAATTTAGGCGAGCCGTCTTCGTTTTTAAGCATTGTTATAACAACTTTCTCATGTGTCAGACAAAGTAAATTATGTTTGATTAAGGATTTCTCACAGTTAAAAGAATGCAAACAGCAAAAACAGAAAAGTCTCTTATGACTGATTATTAATTTTAGATGATAGTGTTTTACTTAGATCTTTAATCCAACAATAATTATTTGTACTACCATTAGAAATAAGCAATAGATTTATATATTTTTGACTCTCAAGTATGTGGGGATTATTTCTTAAAGTTTGGAATTTTTTTTGTTTGATCATTATATCCAATTACATTAATTTTATAAGGGTTATGGATTTTAAATTTGTCGATATCTTTCCAGTCAATGGGAAATTTGATATAATCCCTGTTAAATTTTTGTGAATTTTCTACCATTTTTGAATTTAATCATTGTGGGTTTTTAGATGCCAGGTAAACCGCGGACGTAACAGCCTGTTTAAAACAATCATTATCATTTAAATTCATCACGTTAATGACCGCTTTTTTATCTGAAATAAACTTTGGTAATGGGATATAATTAGGAATTTTCTATAAAATTACTTGAAAAGTTCTGTCTATTATTGGGGTTATATTATCTGAGTCAGTGACAAATACTGGTTTGCCGCCATACATGTCCACATACATTTCCTCAGGTTCACGACCAGGAACATCCAGTTTAAATTGACAGTTTAATATAAATCTCAATTTGACAGGTTTTTTCATCTTTTGAATCCTATTTAGAACTGATAATCTAATCTTTTCCAGGAATGATTTGGCATCACCTTGATCACCGTCTGTTCTATAATATAATTTTTTAATGCTAATTTATGTTCGTTGAATACATAATCAGTTGGGTTATAGTAATTTCTATATGGTTGATTTATCCGATTTTTTAATTCTTCCACACGTTGATTTACAGTACTTCGTATTGGTGGTGGAATATAAGACACAAGCCAATCAGTAAATTCCCTAAGTCTGCATCTAGTTTCAGCAGCAAGTCTTTCCTATGACATGTCGTAATGTGCTTTGGTTTGTGGTTATTGGTGGTGTTGGTCTTAAAACTGACACATTTATTTCTGGTACGACACCGACCGGTTATCGCTTTTTTGACCATCCTCGCCCAGATAGAATCGGTGGTGGCACTGGCATTTTAGTACGGGACTCGCTTGTGGTCAAACAAGCAGGAGCGGGTATTCTCAATTCCTTCGAGTACTCTGAGTGGATAATTGTCTCTGGCTCATTTCGTCTACGCCTAGTTGTGATCTACAGGCCCACTTGCTCGCCCAATCATCGGGTTACTGCGAGTATGTGTATCACAGAATTCGCCGAATTCCTGGAATCTGTCGTCATGACAACTGAGCCGCTGGTTATGGCCGGCGATTTTAATATTCATGTCAACGCGCAATCCAACAATGATGCTGTACGTTTCCTAGACCTACTTGCGTCAATGGGCTTACAACAATACGTTGACTTCTCTATTCATATATCTGGTAACACTCTGGATCTGCTGATAACCAGAACTTCAGATTCCAGTCTTATACAGGATGTCCAGCCCGATACATACTTTTCCGACCACTGCTCAGTGCTATTTTCCATAAACGCTTCAAAACCGCACTTGTCATGAAGGCAGGTATCTTTTAGAAAAACGAAAGCTATTGATACAGCTGCATTCATGAAGGATCTATCTGCGTCAAAACTCTGTCAGGACCCTCCATCTGAGCCTGACAAGCTGGTAGACTGTTATAATAGAACGCTAGGTGAATTACTGGATCAACATGCTCCACTCCAGAAGAAAACTGTCACGGTCAGACCCCAGGTGCCTTGGTACTCAGAGGAGATCCGTGAGGCCAAGAGAGAGCGCAGGCGTGCTGAAAGGAGATGGAGGTCTACTGGGTCTCCTGCTGAGTTTGAGTCATTTAAAAGGCACAAAAATCGTGTCACGCATTTGCTGAATGAAGCTAAATCAACCTTCCTTGCTGAATTCATAGATCAGAATTCTGATAACCAAGGCAAGTTGTTTCGGGCTGTGAAAGTCCTTTTAGTAGAAAAGAATACACTATGCTTTTCAGACTATACGGATAAATCAGCACTTGCAAATGACTTGGGGAAGTACTTTGTGCAGAAAGTTACCCGGCTACGAAACGAGCTTGATCAATGTGATGTCCCGAATGATAATGGTACCAATAGTAACTTACCGACCCCACCAGTTATTGAGGCGTTTGCGTCGCTAAGCGAAGATGATGTGCGCATGCTCATCGCGAAATCTAAATCTACATCCTGTTGCCTCGATCCTATTCCCACGCCACTAGTAAAGTCCTGCATTGAGCCTCTTATTCCAGTGATAACCAGGATAATAAACAACTCTTTGGAGTCAGGAATTTTTCCTGATAAATGGAAAGAGGCCGTGGTCAAACCGTTGTTGAAGAAATCGGGCTTGGATCCAATATTTAAGAACTTGCGTCCCGTGAGCAATTTAGCCTACATTTCTAAGCTCACTGAGCGAGCCGTATTCAATCAGACATACGACCACCTAGTCCGGTCAGGTCTTTATCCACAATTGCAGTCTGCATATCGTCAATATCATAGTACAGAGACAGCGTTAGTCAAAGTTGCTAATGATATTCTTTTGAATATGAACTCGCTGCGCGTAACGCTACTCGTCCTCTTGGATTTAAGCGCTGCGTTTGACACAGTGGATCACGAGATTTTGCTAAGACGCTTGACTACGAGCTTTGGTATACGCGGGAAGGCTCTAGAGTGGTTTTCATCGTACTTGTCAGGGCGCAGCCAGCGCATTTTGTTCGATGGTGTTACATCAGACAATTTCGATCTGCGCAGGGGAGCTGCCTAGGTCTGCTTCTCTTTGTTGTTTACGCCTCCAAGCTCTTCAAGATAGTACAAGCCCACGTGCCCGATGCCCACTGTTTCGCTGATGACACTCAGCTCTACCTTTCATTCAATCCGAATAGTCCAACAGATCAAGCTGAGGCCGTGTGTACAATGGAGAGATGTATCAGTGACTTAAGAAAATGGATGTACCAGGATAAGTTAAAGATAAATGATAATAAAACTGAATTTCTAATTATTGGATCTAGGCAACAAATGTTGAAAATTAATGATTGTACAATCTGTGTTGGCACGACAGATATCAAGCCTGTGTCTGAAGTGCGCAATCTAGGCTCCTGGTTTGACTGTAATTTTTCTATGTCGACTCATATCTCTAAGTCTTGTAGTGCGGCTTTTTTCTGGTTACACAATATTAAGCGAATTAGCAAATTTCTATCAAGAGATAAATTAGAAACAGTTTTGCATGCGTTCGTTACCAGTGGAATTGATTATTGTAATGGACTTCTCTATGGACTACCAGACTGTGAAATTGCTAAATTGCAGAGAGTGCAGAACGCTGCGGCTCGCCTGCTAACTTCGAGTCGCAAATATGATCATATTACGCCTGTTTTACAAGAATTACACTGGCTGCCAGTTAGATATAGAATTCATTTTAAAATTTTACTTTGAACTTTTAAGGCTCTCAATGGCATGGCGCCAGCTTATATTAGGGATTTAATTAATGTAAGAAAACATGCACGCTATTCACCGCGCTCTATAAATTCAGGCACGCTTCTTTTGCACCCAGCAGGGAAAATGAAGAAGTCTTTTGGTGACAGGTGTTTCAGTGTACGTAGCTGCGCTTACACTTTGGAATGTGCTTCCAGCGTGCCTGCAGAATATTAGTTCTATTCTTATTTTTATGCGCCTTTGATCATTTCCATGATAAAAGGCGCATTATAAATTAATAAAATTATTATTATTATTATTATTATGGTATAGGCTGGTCCATTGGGTTTTCATTCTCTAATATTTAAAGACATAGGTAGCAAAGAATATGTTAGAACTCGCAATGGAAGATTTATGGTGAAGTGTATTTTGCTCAAGTTGCGGTATTAAAAAATCAAAATTTATATCAGAAACAGATTATGATAATAAGATGAAATAGATGTTAAGTTTATGCAAAATTGCGGAATACACATTCCAAGATAAGTTGATGCATAAGTTTGAGGAACATATTATAGAAACAGATTTTGTTGCTGGTACAGTAGAATTCCATGAAACTAAAAATGGGCGTTATTACGTAAAAGGAGTTTGTTCTAGTTGCGGTGCGAAGAAAGTTGCATTTTGTGCATTGCAGGATACATTTACTGGGAGATACGACGTTGATGATTATTAATTATATGCATTTTTACCGCGGGGCTGGTTAAAAACTAGTTAAAAATTTACTGGGTTTAAAAAATTGTGCCAGCACTGTGTTAAAACTTTACTAGGTTTAAAAAATTATGCCAGCACCGTGTTAAAACTTTACTAGGTTTAAAAAATTATGCCAGCACCGTGTTAAAACTTTACTAGGTTTAAAAAATTGTGCAAGCACCGTGTTAAAACTTTACTAGGTTTAAAAAATTGTGCCAGCACTGTGTTAAAACTTTACTAGGTTTAAAAAATTATGCCAGCACCGTGTTAAAACTTTACTAGGTTTAAAAAATTGTGCAAGCACCGTGTTAAAACTTTACTAGGTTTAAAAAATTGTGCCAGCACTGTGTTAAAACTTTACTAGGTTTAAAAAATTGTGCAAGCACCGTGTTAAAACTTTACTAGGTTTAAAAAATTGTGCCAGCACCGTGTTAAAACTTTACTAGGTTTAAAAAATTGTGCCAGCACCGTGTTAAAACTTTACTAGGTTTAAAAAATTATGCCAGCACCGTGTTAAAACTTTACTAGGTTTAAAAAATTGTGCCAGCACCGTGTTAAAACTTTACTAGGTTTAAAAAATTGTGCAAGCACCATGTTAAAACTTTACTAGGTTTAAAAAATTGTGCCAGCACCGTGTTAAAACTTTACTAGGTTTAAAAAATTGTGCCAGCACCGTGTTAAAACTTTACTAGGTTTAAAAAATTGTGCAAGCACCGTGTTAAAACTTTACTAGGTTTAAAAAATTGTGCAAGCACCGTGTTAAAACTTTACTAGGTTTAAAAAATTATGCCAGCACCGTGTTAAAACTTTACTAGGTTTAAAAAATTGTGCTAGCACTGGCATGTTCCCACTACTCGAGCTAATAATGTGATCAAATTACGCAACTTGCTCAATAATTTTCTGTGGCATTTTTACATAATCAACTCGTTTGATAATTTAATCTTTTCATTTATAAATCCGGACAAACCCAGCAGTAACCCTCACGTTCACTAAAGCATTTCTGTTACAGTGATGCATTTAGAAGATTTAAATGCTGAAAACAAAAGACAATGACAGGCCTACACAGACTTTCCTCGTGAGTTGTGGTAGCGATGCATTTTAGCCTTCTGTCAAATCTTCGCTCTAACGAGCGTATCTTTAAGAGATTTGCCTCTCTTGTATGATATAATTGGAGGCTTTGTATAGATGCTTTTCAGCAACGGCTGGTTTTGTATGACAACCCAGTTTTCCATTAAAATTTTCTTTAGGTCACGCACTGATGGGTGATATGTCGTGACAAATGGCAAAACTCTCATTTGAGTCTTTTTTCTTTGTTGGAGTGTCAACCTTCTGTCTTCGAAGCAGACTCCTTTTAGGGACCTCTCAATGAAGGCATTAGGGTATCCTAGCGTTTTGAGGCGTAGTTTGAAGTTTGAGAGGCACTCTTCAAATGTAGTCTGTGAAGAGTTTGTTCTGAGGAGTCGTGTTACTTCGCCTTTGATAAAACCTTGTTTTACACCCGGAGGGTGACGTGAGGTGAACTGCGTGCATTAGAATGACTATATTTTAGCTCTTGATATCTGCCAATTTGCAATATTTGTGTTACCTCTGTAGATCAGGGATGACACAGAGCGACTTAGAAGAGACATGTCCAAAAAACTCAAGACTGATATCACCAGTGGACAGAAACCTCCATTTGAACGCAGAATATACATCCATCTACCAAAGGAGGATGAGCACAATGACCATATCATTGGAGAGGTATGTTGCTCTAAAATAAATGGAACTCAAAAAGAGACTTAGAACATTTTAAAACTGTTTTTCGGCACAATGCCATACCCCCAACTCTACACTGTACAGTACAATCATGTACAGAGAGGTTTAAATGTACTCCGGCCACCTGACTGGTTTCATGATATTTGTATCCCAGGGGACCAGTTAAACAGATTCCATATTTCTCTTAACTTTGTGACTGATTCAAAAACAGTGACAAGTCAACATTATAAGGAAATGAAAAAGTTGGATAATAAATCTCTTGGTGTGTAGTATCACTGTAATTTTTTAAATTTAATTTGTACTTTGACCTGCCAGTTCATGCAGTGATACTTCACACTAAAATGTCTACCAATTTGTAACAATCAGGTTGGTGGTCTTCTGCAACCCATTGACAAACGGCTCATAGACAAGATCGAGGAGCTTGTTGGTGAAGGTGTCAAAACTGTGGATGAACTGAAAAGGCATCTTCGGCAGTTTGTAAAAAGTGAGCTATTCCCAGGGCAGACTCCACCTCCTTTAACCAACAGGCGCTATTATCCAACACATGTGGATGTCAGAAACCACATCTACAAGGCATCAGTGAAGAAGATGTTGTCCAAAGTAGACCAGGAAAACCTTGAAAAGAAAATAGAAAATTGGTATCAGGAGCATCCTAAAGACACATTTTATTTTAGACCCTGTGCCATATCTACCTCACCTAATGTTGAAAGAAAAGTGACGAATCAGATGAAAATTGTGGGCAGGCTCAGGAACTTTGTTTGCACACCAAACAGCCTGGTAGAAACATCTTCTGAAACTTTATGGAAATGAAATAACCCTTCTTGATGCAACTTACAAAACAATGAGATATGAACTGTCATTATTTTTTCTTGTGGTTAAAACAAATGTGAATTACATGGTTGTAGGGTCTCTTGTAATTCAAAGGGAAACCACAGCTTCAATACAGGAAGCACTCGCAATCTTCCGTGATTGGAACAACAGCTGGAAGCCCCAGTATTTCATGACGGACTTCAGTGCCAAGAGGAGATCAATGCCATCGAGAACACATTTCCAGGTAGAAATGATTCAAAATGGTTGGAATTGTTTGTTAACATACGTAAATCTCAGATTTTTGATTGATTTAAATGGCTGTTCTAGCATGCTAAAACATGTCAAAGTGCTGACCACAAGGGTGTTACATATATATACATGTATTGTGTATATATATGGTACCTTTAATAGGAAAAAATGCAGGATGTGCTACCTGTACCACACATGTGTTCCTGTTTCAGTCGGTTGTTTGTAGGACCTGTCAAACAGAAAAGCCATTTTCATGTTTGGAGAAGTTCTGGTCCCAAGTTGAACAGACACTATGTAAACTTAAAAGAACAGTCTGTTATTTAGCTGTACCACATCATGCACTCTCTTCAAGTGATTGACTTGCAGAAAAAGCTCATTTCCTGCACTGATCTAGTGGAAGACCACTAAGTACAACAGTCCCATGTTTATAGAAGAAAAGTCCTATGTGAACCCCTGCCACCCAGCTTGCTAATGTATTTATCAAAAATTACTTTTTTTTATTAAAAGAAAAAGATGCTTGTTTAACTCAAGGTATATAGATCTCTTGAAACAATTGGCAAGTTGCTCTTTATTTAACAGACACCACTACATATATCTGTGACTTTCACCGAGAACAGAGCTGGGAGAGGTGGCTAAGAAAAACTGAAAATGGGTTGACAGAGAGCAGGGAGGTGGTGCTTACAATGCTTCGCAATGTTGCCAGATCACAAACAGATCATTCATTTCAAGACAATTTGTCATCACTTAAGGAGAGTGACCACTGGCTGGCTAATCCTAAGCTAAGGAATTGGTTTGAAAAGACATGGTTGGTAGAAGCCAAGGTAAGAATACATACATTACCGAGACTTACATTTATTTACAGTTTTGTCTTTGCATTCAGTATCTGGTGCAAGACTCTTCTCAATAAGTGCCTGGCCTATAGAGCCTGCTGTGTCTGTGTATTCAGCAGTAGCTGTTCAGTGTAGCAAATGCAAATCATGGTATCATCCTACCTGTTTCCAAGTACCAGCATGGGCAATAAACACTGATAGAAGGTGGAGGTGTAACATGCCGCAAAATTTAAATTAGTGTCAAGTAGTGAAGTCTGACTTTCCAGTAGTGGTATACAAGTTTGCTGCATAGAAAGTGAGAGGTGTAATAATTATTGCCAGCTAAGGTTGTGAGATATTCTTAAATACCGGTAAATGTATTATAATGTTTTTATCTTCCATAACATTTACATGATATCATGAAACATAACCACAAGATGTCTATTCTAAAGAGTGTCATGACCTTTACTTCCTGTTGCAATGAACATTAATTAAAGGCTTCTGGGGGATGGTGGCAAATCATTCAGTATTGATTTTTCATTGTGAAAAAGGTTAGAAAATTAATAGAGCTTAATTTCATTTCTTTAGATCAATTGTGTGCCTATGCTTTCCATTTACCATTTTGATTTTTTTACTTTTTTAATATAAATAAGCTTCAAGCTTTCTCATGTCATTTTGATAGATGGCCCATGATCCTTCCATGAAAATGACGCTATTTCAGAAAGTTGATATAACCGACAGAAAAACGGAAAAAGTTAATCTTATTTCTTTGCAAATTCTTGAAAAGAACAAGCAGTTTTGCGTATACAGTTCTACCCTATTTACATGCACAGAATATAATATAAAGCTTTTTAATATAATACTCCCAGTTTGAGCACGACACCATCGATCCTTTAGGAGTTGTTGTCTAACATGAACAATCGGTAAATTGTGAAAATTGATTCTTACTACATAATCATTACTTGTCGTTAATTCTTACTAAGACGGCTGTAAAAGCTGCTATATACTCACTAAATCCATAGCCGCTTCACGCCTCGGGGGGGGGGGGGGGGTACTCCCTTATAATTGCTTAATGGGGACATGCGGCTAGCCAGGGTATGTTTTTCGGGATTTTTGTCTTAAACAGGGTATCGAATTTATCATTTTTTGTCTTAATCAGGGTATCGATTTATCAATTTTTGTCTTAAACAGGATATCTTTTCTTGGACGATAAACAGCAAAATTGTTACAAGCTCACGGTCGTCACTTGTTTCCATCGGCCAAACTGACGTGACGTCATTTAATTCCGGCGAACATTTTCGGTATACCAGTCGAGTTCCCTTTCGGAAAAACAAATATGGCGGCGACAGAGGCGTGAAGCCCGGGGGGGTACTCGATATATCCCTGGGTGGGGAGGTGCGGCGCGCCCCCTCATACCCTGACTCTGTTTAAGACAAATATCGCTGATTTTCCTACCCTGTTTAAGACAAAATTCCGATTTTTGATACCCTGTTTAAGACACTTAACCCGAAACCATACCCTGTGTAAGACAATAATACATATCGAAACTCTTTCTCATTTAATCCATTGACAATCACAAAACTATTTACAGCTTGTAACAATTTTGCTGTTTATCGTCCAAGAAAAGATATCCTGTTTAAGACAAAAATTGATAAATCGATACCCTGATTAAGACAAAAAATGATAAATTCGTGAGCTCTTTTTACAGTTCCCGTCGCCATATTGGATTTGTAACCTCGTAAACGCGATAGCGAGGCTGCCGGTGACTCGGGAGAATCAAAACCAGTAGAAAGAGCTGATCAGGGAAGTCTTTCAACGCGTAGTCGCTTCGAAAATGGTGTTAGTTCACAAGGACATGGCGATTTCAACACTAGAGGATGTCCAGAAGTTAAAAGCGAAGGATTTAAGAGAAATTTTGCGTTCTAATTCGGAAACGACGGGCAGAATGAAAGCTGATTTGGTGCTAAAAGTGTATACGCATTAGTCATGCGAAACGTGTTACGATCGGCCGAGAATTAACAGCAAAATGCCCAAGATAGTTTTGACAATCACCAGGATACTGTGAAAAATCGAGGCGATTTCAAGTATGATGAAGTTTTTCTGTTTTTGGATGGTCCACTGATCTGCGCCAGCTACCCAAACAGTCTAATGGAAAATGGGGCATGGAAATAAAATCCCCCTTCAGAAAAGCTGGCATGACTGTAGATAAAGCTTGTAAATCAATTAATTTTTCTTTGGAGAAACTGGCTGATGGGTGTAAGACTCAAAAGGAATCATGACTTCTTTTGCCAAGTTCCTGGTCAGCTGTACCGTTCCATTATGCCCCTTAAGAAATTTTTTTGGTTGTATACTTTGGAGAGAACATGCCACTATTTATTGAAAAGATCCACTTTGAAAGTAGCAGATGGTCAGATGACTTATCACCAAAGATTGATTATTTTTATTGTAGGGCTTTTTTCCTTGAGATGCTAACCAAATGAGTTCATCTAGGAAAAGTACTCTATCTACATGGTGGTTGGTCAATATTCATGCTCAAGAAATGGTTTAAAGTTACATTTTCAGAGGGAAAAAAGTAAAGCCAACAATTTAAAACATTAAGGGAAAAGTTTGGTTTTTTCATTTAAACAAAACCATTCATATCTTTAATATGCAAAGTACAAAAAGTACTTGTAGTTTTAACTTTGCAAAAAAATAAAGTGAACATTTTTTATACCTCGATAAATCATTTAAATATTGTGATAGTCTTACTGTACATTCACATACACATGCTACTTACTTAAGAATACCAAATTAATGGACACCAAGAGGTTCATTACATGGTCCAGGCTGCAACAGATAGCTGGGCTTCTGTCACATTTGTCAGTGAAACTGTACATCAGGATCACTCGGAAATATTTGTTCCCATTTAGCTAGTAAACAGATGATACATGTAGACTGATCTAATTGACTGGATTTGACAAAAGGTTAACCATACTATGAACTGTCACTGTTAGAGTAGTTTTCAAAATAACAATTTCTTTGATAGCTGATGTCAGCTGCCCTGCTCATAGATGAAAGTTAATCTAGCTAACTAGGCCAGCCTGGCACATGTAATCTGATAGCCCCTTAGCCCTTAGATGCACCCTAAATTGGTTAGAATCAAGGATTTGCAGGCGGCAGTAAAGGGGGTAGAAAGTTTGTTAGTAAGCCACAGACAGTTGCAATTTGAGTTGCATAGGGGCTCAATGTATTTGGTAAAGTACCATCTAAAATGTGATGTCTTGATGCGACCAATTGCACGCTCAGCATGGATGCGGACGGATGCAATAGTCATCGTCTCTTCAGTTTCAGCTGCTGTCATTTGATCACGTCCGGCCAAAAATGGTGGCATGTTCACTACAACACCATCAGGTACAATCGCAGAAATGTCAAAGCCACGATCAACCATGACATTATCACCTGCTTGCAACAAATCCAAAATGCCACTCTCTCTTGTAATCTGCTTGTCGGAAACACGTCCGCCCCAAAGATCTGACAAACGTCACCTGGCCATTTGGGGTTACCCCCACTAGTAACTTCCACGTGTTGTGATGTTTATAATCTGACCATGTCTCAGACTGGGCCAGCATTGCAGAAGAGAAGGCCGCTGAATAAAAAGTTCAGTACAATCTAAAATTATCCTTGTTGTAGGGTATTGGGCAAACTCCTTGGGCATGTTTTTGCGAACAAGTTCCTGTGTGGGGAATGGAAACAAGTCTTTGAGCTCAAAGTACAACACATTTATCCAAGTGATACAGATCCTAGATATCAGGCTGGCACTGATACCAAATCTGTCTGCAAGGTCCTGGACAAAGAGACCAGCTTTCAGGGACGGACCATTAGAAAAGTGATGTGGGGGGGGGGGGGGGGGTGGGGAATTTTCAGCTTGCACGAATTTTTTTTTCGCTCACTACTTGTGCAGGATTTTTTTTTCAGGTGAACCCCTCTGCACGAATTTTTTTTACTACGTGTGAAAAAGTCACAATTGGACCTTCCTTCTGCACGATTTTTTTTTTTTACCTTCTTCCTTGCATGAATTTTTTTTCTTGGCATTTTCCCTTGCATGAATTTTTTTTGTTTTTTTCCCCACCCCTCCCCCCCCCCCCATCACTTTTCTAATGGTCCGTCCCTTAGTCTCATAAGAACCAGTTGGAACTCCTCCAGATAAGTGAGCTTTTTTGAAGGTCCAGGTTTACTCTTATTTTCATCAACTTGATAAGGCTGACTTTCCTTCATTACATGTTCACCCTTCCAGTATTGCATTTTAGAAATCTTAGGTTCAATGTAATTGTAGAAGGTGATGAATGCTTCATAACATGAAAAACAAGTGTAAAATAAGACAACAGCATTGTCATTCTTAATTTTGTCAAGGGAAAATTGATGCCCCAACAGAACTTCGTTTTCCTTTTCTGCTTCTCTGAGCTTTTCGTGACAGTCAGCAAGCTGGGTTTCAAGTAATGCAATTTTCCTTTGCAGTTCAGGGACAACATCAGTAACTGTCTGGGGGAACTCACACTCCATTTCAGCAGCATGTTGATCACTCTGTGAAAATGAGCCAGCAGCATCAACTGATGTATAATCTGAGAGAAATACCAATGTTGATGCTGCTGCTTCAGCTGTCTCTGGAGTTGACTCTTTAGGGAGCTGTCGCATTCTCTTCCCTGGTGCTTTTCTTTGTTTTTTTTTTCTCCGTGGACCAGCCAAATAGTGATGACTCTGAACCTAATGAATTAAAAAAAATGAACTTTAAGGTGGCATTTATCTAAGTTAATCTGAAACTTTAAAGCACAAGTTATTAAAAAAAATAATACAAAAAAAAATAATAATAAAAGAAGTGTATAGTTCATGTATTATTTTTGCATAATTTGGCAAAAGATAAAAGTAAATCAAATTCAGTGGTAGCCTACGTGTAGCCGCACCCCCCCCCCCCCGAAGGAAAAAACTACGACTACGACTTGTGGTGAAAATGTATCTTCATCTATATTAGTGTCTACAGCCCTCGCCGTATAGGTATTTGCGGAATTGCCCTCTTGGAACATTCTCTATGCTTGGACTCGGAAGAAGAATAAAATCTTTAAGTTCAGCTTTACAAGCTATACGTTCTGATGACTTTTTCTTCGAAGGAACGCTTGATGTAGAGGCACTACGGCGCTTCGATGTTTTGGGTTTACAGTAGCTCGTGTTAGGGTTGAAGGTATTGGATCTTCCTTTAGTGCTTGGATATAGTGCTTTCATTGTGTCTTCAACCTTGGTTGTATCATTTTGAGGCCTTGTCGAAGCTGGCGATGCCCCAGATCTGTTTTCAGCTAAATTTTGAACAACTTCTATAAGCTTGTTCAAAATAGGATCCGCCATAGTTTGAAACTCCACTTTGAGAGGACAACAAGTAAGGAATTTGGCGCGAAAAAAAACCCTACTTTGCATGCAACCTGCCATATGCCGCTGACCACAAATCGCTGGCGTCAATAAAGTACTATACAGTCGACTCCCGATAACTCGAACCTTCAAGGGAAATTGAAAATGGTTCGAGTTATCGGGAGTTCGAGTTATCGAGAGTTGAGAACAAATGACCGAAAATATGTAAAAAACGGTGTTCACTATATTTGATTCATACAATGTACATTTTAACCAAATTTAATTGAAGTCGCGGGAAAATGGAACAATACATTACTCCCGAGATTACTGTATAAATCAGAACGTAACGTAACGTGAAACAAAACAAATCAGTAGGAGAAGTACAGGTACTGGGAACTTTGCAGGTTTCAAAGAGAACAATGTTGGGCTATTGCTACCGAGTTCAAGTGATTTCGAGAAATACATTGTAGTCATAATACGCCCTGAGGCTTCTCAACTAATCAGTTACTATCGATTATCCTTGAAAGTTTTCTTTCTTTGGATTTGAAAGAATCGGTATCAACCTAAACCAAAAGTAGACTGAACACGCTTTGTGTAATGCAAAAAAAGCAAAAAATTAATACACGGCTACTTCAAAATAAATTCAATTTTTTTGGTCTACAGTACACCGTTTGCTTTGACTTGTCACGTATTGATAAACATGGTTCGAGTTATCGAGGTTAAAATTATATGGAAGTTGACCTGAATGGAAACGAAAATTGGTTCGAGTTAGCGGGAGGTTCGAGTTATCGAGGGTTCGAGTTACCGAGGGTAAAATTACAGTACATGTATGACGGAAATCCAGGGGAAATCGATTTTGGTTCGAGTTAGCGCGAGGTTCGAGTTAGCGAGGGTTCGAGTTATCGGGAGTCGACTGTATCTACTATAAGTCGTATATTTACAAAATAAGTATTATATTTTTTCAAGAAAAGTCGTATATTTCGCAAAATAAGTATTACATTTCCACCACAAGTCGTATATTTCACAAAATAAGTATTATATTTTCACCACAAGTCGTATATTTCACAAAATAAGTATTATATTTTCACCACAAGTCGTATATTTCACAAAATAAGTATTATATTTTCACCACAAGTCGTATATTTCACAAAATAAGTATTATATTTTCACCACAAGTCGTATATTTCACAAAATAAGTATTATATTTTCACCACAAGTCGTATATTTCACAAAATAAGTTTTATATTTTCACCACAAGTCGTATATTTCACAAAATAAGTATTATATTTTCACCACAAGTCGTATATTTCACAAAATAAGTGTTATATTTTAGCGCGTAAGTATTTTTGTCTGCTTTGGCGCGCCATAAGGATATGGTCTTCGTTTTGTAGAAAAGGCCGGGTCAAACTACAAACGAAGACCCTCACTAAAACACTTTGACGCAAGCCGAGAAACACAAAAAGGATGGGGTCTTCGTCTTGTCGAAAAGGCCGGGTCAAACTACAAAACGAAGGCCCTCACTAATTTTCGCGAACGTCTGCATTTGTTCCTGATATATTTGGGTAAGGTGAACCTACAACGCTCGTCACGAGCGTCACGGAGGAATTGGTTGCGTGACGAATCCTTCTTGAAATACTTCTTTGATGGCGGCTATATTGACCACAGACGGCTCAAGCTCACAATGCGAGGAAGTTTTTTTAATCTTTATGCGAACGTTCAGCGCGCGAAACGTGACACGGTTGCCGCCGACATCTACTATTACATAACGACCGAGTTTGGTTACGCGAAACGTGACCTTCGCCTTGCCGTATGTGGTGGTGTTGTGTTACAACGGTTTGAATTTATAAAGGTTTGTATGGGAAAAACGGTAATCGACATTATAGCTGAAATTGTGGTATTTTTGCAATAAAAAGGACTCACCTCAATGCCTTGTTGTCTTTTCTATTGTCATCTCGCTTCTCAGCTCGATCTGAAGCCTTTTAAGCAAGTTGTCGCTTTTCGGTTTTCCTCTACTAAGAAGAAAGAGAGGAATCATCATCTACCGCGGGAACCAAGAAAGCTGATAGGTCAATATTAATCCGATTACGATTAGTAAACAAATCCAATTATCACTGAAATTTCTGTAAAACCTTAGAAATCTTTCTGATAAAATCGCTCAGCCTATACACGACGTCGACAAGAATTGCGGTGCGATATTATCTACGGTCTGCTAGTTTTTTTGTGGTCGTGGAACCAGCCATATAGTATACAATATATACAAACCTTCGGCGCAAACTGACATTCACGTTTGTTCGAAGCCGTATTCTAAAGTGTAGCCCGAGTGAACGCTCCCGAGAGCGTCTAGTTACTTCTAAGATTACCGCTGACATTGATCGAGGAACTCAGTGGTCTGCATGGCACCAGAGCTTCTGGTGAGAGAAAAGCTTTTACCACATGCGTCCGTTGCTGATCGGATTCTGGCAGACCTTTGGGCCCTGGGCATGATTTTCTTTACCAATTGTAGTGTGTAATGTCCCTGTTGTGTTTACTCTGCAAGAAACGTTTACTCGTATACCTTGCTAGGGTTCATAGCAAGACAGACAACAAACTTTATTCAATGACTGATTCTTCGGTCCTGTTCCAATGATATAAACGTACATGTAACCAGGAGCCCATAATGGGCTGCTAATGTAACCACAGGCAGCCCAATTATCCCTTCGAGAGGGTCTTGTTAGCTGAAAAAGCCGTTTCAGCGAAGATATATATTGTCATTTGACCAGCACTTTTCTACAAACGTAAGAAACATTGACTTCGTCTCTTTCGCTGTGACCCAAAGCGTTACCGTTTGTCCTAATTTTGTACGTTGACCCGGTCTGTTGTACAAAATAAAAATCCAACGATTTAATGTCTAGTGTCTTCTGAAAATTAGCGTTTTAGCGCGGGTCTTCGCTTTGTAGTTTAACCCGGTCTTTTATAAAAAAACGAGCACCCATCGATTCCGAGTCCGTTCGGCTTCCTTCAAAGCGTTTTGAGTCGGAGGGTCTTCGTTTTGTAGTTTGACCCGGCCTTTTCTACAAAACGAAGACCCCATCCTTTTCGTCTTTTTCGGCTTGCGAAAAAACGTTTTAGTGTGGGTCTTCGTTTTGTATGGTTTGACCCGGCCTTTTCTCAGTACAAAGCGAAGACCCCACTGATTTAACGTTTTTTGACCTCTGACAGGCTACCTTGTTAACCAGCCGTCCTTGTTTTTTTTGTTTGACTTGAATTCAGTCGGTTTTCAAATAGGTCTCAGGATTTGGGTCTTAGGTCTCTGTTTTATAGACACCCGGTACAACGTCTATGAAAGTCTTTTAACAAGCGAATCAAGTCACCGGCAGCCTCGCTATCGTGTTTCGGCGATTACTAATCCAATATGGCGACGTGAACTGTAAAAAGGGCTATTCAAGAAGTTATACCACTTTACTGTCATAATGACTTCTTTTTCTTTCCTCGTGACTTCTTTGTGTAACCGCCCTGCGTTTACACCATATTGATGACTGACGTAGTCCATCGTTCATAATCCTCGTGTGTTCACGTTTGACCATTTTGAGTTAACGTGACTATATCGCGTGACTATCTTGAGTTACTATTGAGTTACTACCGTCCATCGTCCATCGTCCATCGTTCATCGTCCTCGTGTGTTCACGTTTGACCATTTTGAGTTAACGTGACTATATCGCGTGACTATCTTAAGTTACTATAGAGTTACTACCGTCCATCGTCCATCGTCCATCGTCCAGGTTTTAGTACATCCCCCTCAAAAATACTTAAAGTAAAATTAAGCGAATTTTAAGTGAAATTATGTAATTAAGTATTGTGTAAATTTTGGAAGCTTGTGTGATTAATATTAAGTAAATTGCAAATCCATGATCAAAATTCATTGTACTGCTCTCATCATTGCATTCCAAAATCAATAATTTTTATAATTTTAAATGTTTTGTAATTCATGTCATAGTCTTATTAATTTTTGTGGCTCACTGGAAGACCACTCTTGTCAGTGAAACTGACACCGTGATGAAATAAAGATTTTGAATGATTGATTCATTCATTAAAATCGCTTAGTTTCAAACTTGCTAATGAAAAAGGATGTTAGTAGGTTCCTGGAAAATACCTTCTAAAACTTCCAAATCAAAGATTATCAGATAAATCTGTACGGCGAGGTGAGCGTTTAGTCAAAGAAAACGTTAAAACGCTTTCGCTACAGTCGCGGCAGCTGTTTAAACGCGTAAGGTTGCATTCGGCTGCGCATTAAATCCGTCGCAATTTATAGATTGACCGTTTCAACACTTCCACGTTTTCCTGTGATTCTGTTTGTTTTGTTAGGTCAAAGTCTTGGAGGGACTTTGCCCTTGTGTACCTCCACGCAAGAGATATCCCACTCTAATGTATAATTTCTTTGTCTGGAAGTCACTTCTATTGTAAAACAGTTATTGTTTGGTCTTCTTCTTCGTTTCCTTTTGTTTTAATACCACAGTTCCAGGACAGAGCCTTTGAGAGGTTTCTTTATAGTTACTTTCTTTTGTATTAGGCTGTGCACAAATTGAGCAAACTCTGTTAAGCTGCATGCATTAATCCACGCTTTCTTTCTGACTTCAATTGATCCGTGCTCTCTGTCAGTAGTCTAAACATCTAACATGGCCGACGTAAACGTTGTCGGGATTGTGGCCATTGCCGTGTTTTACTTGTTGATACTTGTGGTTGGTCTGTTGGCGGCTCGCAAGAGGAAAGAGGGAGAAGAGGAATCCATGTTGGCAGGGAGGAGTATAGGGATGTTGGTGGGCACATTTACTATGACAGGTAAGAAACTTATTCACTAAACGTCATATGTTTTTTAGGATCTGGAAGGGTATTCCGGGGATCCTGGATTTGATCAAAATATGGTGTGGGATTTGGGAAAACGCGAAATTCATTGACGGGATTCGGCAATTGACTGCTCTCCGGGAAGCGGGATTATCCAAAACCTTTTGCACGAGATATGTGATTTTTTTGCCTGTCTATCGGGAATTCTGAATCTTTACGACCCAAATAAACGTACCAGCAGAGAAAGCGAATCAGGGACAGTGATGAAAAAAGTGCGGGATGCGGGATTCTCGTGAAAAAGAAGCGGGAATGCGGGATCAGGATTCCCCTTCCAGACCCAGGTAGTTCACTATACATTGTGGCTCTGATGTCTCCATCTGTATCCATTTGTAAAGCTTACTTACTATTCAGTGTGGTTCTATCTTTTTCATCTGTGGATCAAACCATACAGACTGACGATTCTTTGTAAAGCTACTGAACAGTACTGTACTGTGGTACTGTTTGTTTTATTATGCAGTGTGGTTCTAACTTTTTCATCTGTGGATCAAACCATGCAGTGTGACCATTCTTTGTTAAGCTACTGAACAGTAGTACTGTACTACTGTTTGTTTTACTATACAGTGTGGTTCTATCTTTTTCATCTGTAGATCAAACCATGCAGTGTGACCATTCTTTGTAAAGCTACTGAACAGTACTGTACTGTGGTACTGTTTGTTTTTACTATACAGTGTGGTTCTAACTTTCTCATCTGTGGATCAAACCATGCAGTGTGACCATTCTTTGTTAAGTTATTGAACAGTACTGTACTGTGGTACTGTTTGTTTTACTATACAGTGTGGTTCTAACTTTCTCATCTGTGGATCAAACCATGCAGTGTGACCATTCTTTGGAAAGCTACTGAACAGTACTGTACTGTGGTACTGTTTGTTTTATTATGCAGTGTGGTTCTAACTCTTTCGTCTGTGGATCAAACCATGCAGTGTGACCATTCTTTGTTAAGCTACTGAACGGTACTGTACTGTGGTACTGTTTGTTTTACTATACAGTGTGGTTCTATCTTTTTTATCTGTAGATCAAACCATGCAGTGTGACCATTCTTTGTAAAGCTACTGAACAGTACCGTACTGTGGTACTGTTTGTTTTACTATACAGTGTGGTTCTATCTTTTTCATCTGTAGATCAAACCATGCAGTGTGACCATTCTTTGTAAAGCTACTGAACAGTACTGTACTTTGGTACTGTTTGTTTTACTATACAGTGTGGTTCTTACTTTTTCATCTGTAGATCAAACCATGCAGTGTGACCATTCTTTGTTAAGCTACTGAACAGTAGTACTGTACTACTGTTTGTTTTACTATACAGTGTGGTTCTATCTTTTTCATCTGTAGATCAAACCATGCAGTGTGACCATTCTTTGTAAAGCTACTGAACAGTACTGTACTGTGGTACTGTTTGTTTTTACTATACAGTGTGGTTCTAACTTTCTCATCTGTGGATCAAACCATGCAGTGTGACCATTCTTTGGAAAGCTACTGAACAGTACTGTACTACAGTACTGTTTGTTGTACTATACAGTGTGGTTCTATCTTTTTTATCTGTAGATCAAACCATGCAGTGTGACCATTCTTTGTAAAGCTACTGAACAGTACTGTACTACGGTACTGTTTGTTGTACTATACAACTTGTGGTTCTAACGTTTTCATCTGTGGATCAAACCATGCAGTGTGACCATTCTTTGTAAAGCTACTGAACAGCACGTTACTGTTGTACTGTTTGCTTTACTATACAATGTGGTTCTAAATCTTTCATTTGTGGATCAAACCATGCTGTGTGACCATTCTTGTGTTACTATACCGTACTGTATCGTGGTACTGTTTGTTTTACTATACAATGTGGTTGTAACTTTTCATCTGTGGATCAAACCATGCAGTGTAATCATGTTTTGGAAAGCTACTGAACAGTGCTGTACTGTGGTACTGTTTGCTTTACTGTACTGTAGGATTCTAATCTGTATATATATCAAACTATGCAGTTTTACCATTCTTTGGAAACCTACAGCACTGCATTGTGACACTGGTTGTTTTACTATATAGTGCGGTTCTGCTTTTCTCATCAACGGGCAAAATCATTCAGAGTAACCACTCTTTGGAAAGCTAATGAACAGCGCCATATTCTGGTACTGTTTGTTTTCCTCCAGAGTTTGGCTCTGTTAAGAGTTTTCATCTGTGGGTGAAACTATATAATATATATGGAATTACTCTATAGCCTTAACATTACCAAAATTGATAATCTCCTTTCACAGCTTCTTGGGTCGGTGGCGGCTACATAAATGGTACAGCAGAGGCGGTTTATAATGGGGACAGCGGTCTTGTTTGGGCGCAGGCGCCGTGGGGTTACGCTTGTAGTTTGTTAGTAGGTAAGTGATTACTTTACGTCTTATATTATTGTAACTTGAGATGTGGTGAGCAACTTATTAACAACTGGAAGTGGAGATAAAATATCCAATCACTGTGGATAATTCCTTGCTGCTCTTACGATTCTCGACCAATATGTTAAGTAGCTTTTTCATCCTCTCGTAATATTTTTTGAGTATATATAGAGGATATTACACGGTGGCGAGAAGATATGAAGCAAAATGCGGGAATCATGACGTCATTGAACGATACGACACTCACAAAGGTGACATACGGAAAATACGCCACTCGGGTCCCGGATGAAGTGGCGTATTGAATCTACGAGTGGTCTTAGTTTCCGGTAAAACACTCTTCTCCATATAATATGTATATATTCACATATGTATAAGATATTTAAAAACTGAATAATTCTCGAAGTTATGTGCGAAACATAGTCAGTTGCCAAGATAAAGTACCCATGATCCTTAAGTAACTGTAAGGATTTTTCATTTATTACGTAATTTTCTTTCTCGCAATCACCAGGTGCAGCGTTTTTTGCTAAGATCATGCGCAAGAAGCGGTACGTCACCATGCTTGACCCTTTCCAGGAAAAGTATGGTAATTGCATGGGTGGACTGCTGTACATACCAGCCCTACTCGGTGACATATTTTGGTCGGCCGCCATCTTGGCTGCACTTGGCGCCACCGTCAGCGTTGTCATTGGCTTAGATCAGTTTACTTCCATCGTTGTGTCGGCGTGTATTGCTGTGTTCTACACGCTCATTGGTGGACTGTATTCCGTCGTTTACACTGACGTCATCCAGCTGATCTGTCTTTTCGTTGGATTGGTAGGTTTATTCAGCGTTAGACTAGTGTAGCAGCTCTGGTAACTCAAGCTCTTTCGATAGCTACTCTCCGTACTGTTTTCTGTATGAAGAAGCAATGCAACAACAGCAACAATCTTTATTCATACTATTCAGGTACAAAAAAGGAGAAATAAAGAAAGAAAAAAATATATAAAACGAGATGATAGAAGATATGTAACTGTATGTAAAATTCATATTTTCAAGCCACCGTGTAATGTTCCTTTTATTATATGGACAAGAAACAAGCGGGAATATTTTGTTAGGACGCGCGCGCACATCCGGGACATTTGGTACATAACTTTTTGATATCTTCACTGAGTGAAAATATGGAAAATACGAGTGTTTTAGTTTCCGGTAAAACACTGTTATCCATATAATAAAAAAAAAACAATAATATGAACTAGAAATCATCCAGTGAACAAATGTCTTTTCATTTGTACCTGGGTATTCTTTTTGAATCTACTGCCTTGGAAATCTATGAATTTAAAACTATGCAAATTTGAAATTTCAAAATGAGGCCTAGTAGTGAAATTCGTTCGAGTGACGTAAACAAGCATAAGGAGTATTGCCAGGTTTTGGGGTTGCCGTTTTAAAAATTTAAACCAAACATTTCCTTTGGTGGCCGATTGATATCAGCCACCCCCCTCTAAGTAAATTTAAAACTCTAGGCGCATACTGCGCATGTACAGCGAAGGCTTTGATGTTGAACACGATCACTAACAGATTCATTGTCGACGCAGGTACGAGAGATTTGCACTGAGATAAGTTTCAAGGAAGGTTTTGTATTAAAATGTTTTCTTAAAAACGTATTCACTGAGCAGGTTCAGCGAGTGTCTCCCATCGGACCAACACGAATATCACTGTAAATGTTCAACGAGAGATTTCAACCAAAACGTGTACAAACATACTTCTTCAGTGCGCAGGTACAGCGAGAGCTTTATAGTCACACACAAGTACTAACCTAACTATTCACTGCGCATGTGCAAAGAGAGATTTCTACTAGAAAGTACACAAACATACGTCTTAACTGCACAGGTGCATTGAGAGCTTGGCAGTCAAAAACCTGTAGTGAAACAAGAATTCTTTGCGTGTGTACAGCGGTAATTTTGCAACTAAAATAGTGCGCTAACATGACTCGCATTTACCTCTTCAGTGGCTTAGCATTCCGTTCGCCATGACACACTCAGCGGTCAGCAGTATTGTTGATGATTCTCAGCGGTGGGTTGGAGTGTGGTCTAACAAGTACACAGGCGTATGGATTGACTTCGCTTTGTTATTGGTAATGCCAGTCATCTACAATACCATTAAGTACCCTAGTGGATAAGGCAGTATCCTACGGAGATAGGTCACAAGCTCTGTCTTTTGTTGGCTGCGTGCAGTTTATTTTTTACCATGATTCTTTAGGCGGAGAACCCGATGCGCGTTGAGCATTACATAGTTAACTTACATGGAAGTCGTGCCTATATTAGAATTTGTAGGTTTTTGTCACCTCCACACCTCGTGGCCAAACCATGCAGAGTAATCATTATTTGAAAAGCCGCTAGTACAGTTCTTTACCGTTGTTATACAAAATACCCACTATTGACCTGCTCCTGGCGCAGACGTTCCTGTTTAACGCAGCTGGTAGAGCGTTGCACAGGTATTCGCGAGCTCTTTGGTCTGAATCCCGTTCTCGCCTATTCTTATTTACAATTGTTTAAATTGCGTTATTTACTGCTTTGTTAGCTTTAACTTGCTTTCCAGTTTTGCGTCTTTGCAGACTTGGTCGAAATTAGTTGAAGGGTGTCACTTTGCTTTGTAGATATTTGGTGGTCTACCGTGGCAGGTGTATTTTCAGCGAGTTCTAGCATGTAAGACCGCTGGCACGGCCCAGTTCCTCTCCGCCTCTGGCGCCTTTGGCTGCATTGTTATGACCGTTCCCGCGATACTTATTGGTGCTGTTGGGGCTTCTACAGGTGAGCATCTTTCAGGTCCAGATGTATTGAGGCCAAATGAGCATACAGTTAGTTCGAATGCTTTAGGAACCGTACCATATGGGACCACTTTGAGCTGCACTCGAGAATTAATATTCTCCCACTCTGTTTGTACGAGCTTAAACAAACCGAGGTGCGTTTGGGACAATTCGAGTGCAGATCTTACTAACGCAATACCGGTGGTCGATTGGTTTTACTCGAAAATTCTCCCAAACGCACTGAGGTTTGTATTAGCCACTACACAGTAGATGAGCTTTATTTTGTTGTGAACAGAATTGGTGAACAATTTCGTCGCTGATTTCACCTATAAACTGTTTTTTTTTTGCAATTGCGGGAATCCTTCTAAACTGTTATCTCTTTTGATCCTTATGTCAACACGAATTAACCGCACCCTAAATCATGTCAATCACTGCCGGATACGTGTACATTTTACAATTTCCGACAATTTGTTTTATCAAAAATAACTAAAATTATGCCGCCTTAGTATAGCAAAGCTCTGAAGGTGACGTCAAAACCATACTGATTTGTACAGGGTCATATCAGAAACTATTAGCAAATGACAGCGCGCGTACTACATAGCTGTTTTATTCTATAACATGCTTTAATATTTCATCATTGTAAACGTAATACCACTTCTGTATTTTATAGACTGGACCAAAACAGACTTGTTTGAACCTGTTGCAAACGCCACCAATCAAACAGTGGAATTCGATCAGTCGTTGATCCTACCCATGGTCCTCCAGTACCTCACACCAACTGCTGTGTCGTTTGTGGGACTTGGAGCCGTGTCAGCGGCTGTTATGTCTTCTGCGGACTCTATTTTCCTCTCGGCCAGCACTATGTTTGCTCGTAACATTTATAAGCTCATCTTCAGACAAAAGGTAAGAAAACATACAGGGACATGGTCGTACATCATCCATGTTTGTGATTGGTCAATTTAGCGGGCCGTACTTCAGTGTACGGCCTGCTAAATTCAAAAGTTTGTTGTGGTCGCCAAAGAAATATAATAAATATCTTACAAATCTCGTTTTCTCTGTCCGTACTGTAAGTTACGGATCTTCGTTTTTTCCGCTCGGATTTATGGCCCACTCGCTTCGCGCTGTGGCCATAAAATTTAATTGTCTTGTTCCCACGAGTCTCGTATAGCTCCCAACAAGTGATCGGAAGGTCTTAAGTTCGATTCCTATTGGGAGAACTTGAATTTCGTTTTTCCGAGTTTTCCTTGTGACAAACTGAAGACATCTTTCACAAATTTTACCAGGCTGAAGCTGGGGAAAGCACGAGTTTTGACTATGGCCCAGACTCACGCGTTTTTCATTTCACTCGTTCCCAGGCCTCTGAGAAGGAAGTTGTATGGGTGATGCGAGCATCCATTTTTGCGGTTGGCGTGGCCGCCACAGCTATGGCCCTGGCAGTAGGCTCTATCTACACCCTGTGGGCCTTGTGCAGCGACCTAATTTACGTCATCCTTTTCCCGCAGCTGTGCTGTGTCTTACACCTCCAAGGAACCAACACATACGGTTCCTTCATGGGTTACTTAATGGGGCTGGTGCTCCGCATCGGCGGAGGCGAGGACAAGATTGGTCTACCACCGTTTATCAAATACCCATATTATAACGACACGGACGGCCAGCTCTTCCCGTTCCGTACCTTTGCCATGCTGGTCTCCTTTGCTACCATCGTCGTGGTCTCTTACCTGCTTAAGTTCTTATTTGAGAGAAATATTCTCCCTCAGAAGCTTGATTTTTTACACTGCTTCAACAAACACGAACTGAGCGGAAAAGACGAAACGTTTAACATGTACGAAACTCCGAGAGAAAACTCAGAACTCAGTTTTGACTAGGCATCCATACGCCCTTATTGAAATGATTACCACCCATTCTGTGAATATATATCTGTTATATACCGGGCGGGAAGTCCGTATGGGAAAAAACTTTGCCCGATAAAAAGGTCTGAAGTACGGCCCAAGGGCCCGTTTCTCGAAGGTCCCGTTAACTTAACGGGTCCGAAGCTATACTTTTAAGTGGGATTCTATTGAATGCTTTTGTAGTTCATGACATAGTAAGGGACGGACCATTAGAAAAGTGATAGGGGGGGGGGGGGGGGGCTGGGGAAAAAACCAAAAAAAAAATTCATGCAAGGCAAAATGCCAAAAAAAAAAAAATTCATGCAAAGAAGAAGGTAAAAAAAAAAAATTCATGCAGAAGGAAGGTCCAATTGTGACTTTTTCACACGTAGTAAAAAAAATTCGTGCAGAGAGGTTCACCTGAAAAAAAAAAAATTCAGTGAGCGAAAAAAAAAATTCGTGCAAGCTGAAAATTCCCCACCCCCCCCCCCATAACTTTTCTAATGGTCCGTCCCTAACCAGCCCAACATGCAAGATGCAACTTAAATTATTATGCATTCAAAATATTTCCCCGATTCTGATTGGCTAAAAGCACACGTTTAATTCACCATAACCAGTTACTGATGACCAAATTTGGAAGAATTTTGACTTTAACGAGGAAATGACGTAAAAAATGCAGCGTTTTCGCAGGTTAGGGCGCCGTTAACCGAGACGACCTGGGGACGAGCTTGTGTTATTTTGTTGTTTTGTTATATTGCTGGTGGGTGTGAAATTTGTGAAAATAAAGCTCATTTTCTCCTTTAAGTGTTTGAAAATATTTTGATAAATAATAAAGCAATTAATAAATTCGGCTTTCGTAGGATGTGAAGAATTAAGCGGATCTCGGAAGGGTGTTATCTACCTCGGCCTACGGCCTCGGTGGATAACACCTTCCTCGATCCGCCTAATTCTTCATATCCTACTCAGCCTCATTCATTAATTGCTAAATATACTGACTTATACTCAAAAACCAGCAAAATTGTAACTTCCGTTGTAAATGTTGTTATCATAACGCTAAGTTACCGGGCCTTTCGAGAAACGGGCTCCAAGGCCGAACCAAAGGGGCAGTTTTTTCCCATACGGACCGACCTAGCCCGATAAATAACTTATTTGTTATTTCCTGGATGTTTTCTCTTTAACGAGCCGTAATCGCTACAGGGGTGAAAAAATCCTGCCCGTAGGTCGTGTCGTAAAAAGCTGGACCAGTCACGAGCGCATGATTAGCCAATCAAATTTGAGGATTTAGGATTCCGACCCCCTTAGATGCTTGAAATAAAAATAATACCTGATTATCCTTGGGTATTCCTGTGTGGTTTTCCGAATCCCCCTTCCCGAAAATCCCGGCAATTTTACTGGCTCTGAGCCCCATTTTTAATTTTTAAATTTTGGTGTTTGCGTTGTTTTTAACATACAAACCGGCCCAGCCTCCCAACGGCCGGGCAATGAGAGGGAAATTTTGTACCCTGTTAAGTCTTTCTCAGTTTAGCTTTATTCGCAATTGTTACCCTAAAACGTGGAAGACCAAGGCAAGCCTGTTCAAGGATGTCAGATGTTGGAAGAAACTCAAAAAGGAGGACAGGAGATAGAAAAAGGCAGGGAAGGCGTGCTTAATCAGGGCACCCAACGTCAATTTTCGGAAAATATCTGTTCGGAAGACGATTAAGATCTAGAATTTTCGGAACATTTGTTAAAAAAATTTCTTGCTTGTTTGCCTCTCCTAGGAATTTCGAACATCTAAAAAATGGTATTATTGCCCATTTTTAACGGATTTTTAACGTAAAAAGGTAACCTAGAATTTTCGGGAGGCTTTTTTCTGGCTGAAATTTTCGAAAAGGTAAGTTTTGATCGGTGTAATTTTCGGATCACAAGAGTTTCAGCTAGGAAATCCGAACAGATTAAAAAATTTTAGGGGATAAAAATATGCTTCTATCTACCTTTTAAATACTAAAACACTTTAACAATGCTATGTTTAAGTGGTTTTGAACTATATTCTCGTTGGGTGCCCCTGTTACAAGTTCAACTGGCGGGTACTGCAGAGATTATGACCACTTAAGCAACAACTTACTCCTGTTGACGGTATATGATGAGCAATGACAATTAAAATTGATTAACTGATAGCTCTGAGTTCAATGATGCTATTGCCTGAATGTAAAACTGCTTGAGTGTTGAGTTGACATATCAATGCATGATTGCTTCAGTCGGGGCTCCTGGTTTAGCAACGTTATGACGTACCTGTCAGAATTGTGTGTTAGCCAGTCACGATATGTTTTGTTCTCTGATTGGTTAAGACATTGGTGTGAATTTTTTTAGTCAATCAGTATTGTTGCAATGCTAAGCAACCACGACAATGGTCGAAAGCAGCCATTTCATAAAAGATATGGAATAAATTTTAAGGTGATACTTATTTAATTCCGTTTAATATCGTGATGCAGTTATTTCACCAGTGATGTTCCCAAGTAGTAGCAACATAAAGCCTTCATTTTGCTGTGTTTCAATTGGTTTCGTGATTCCACCGTGACGGTAACACACCTAGCGGACGTTTTTAAATTTATCATTTGCATGACACATGCTCGAAATGAAAAGAATCGTGCATTTTCTTATCTAAACACAACGTCTAATTTCGCATCACGTAGGGGACCAAAGAACTTACAGAAACAGGAGCAACCAGCGACGGATTTCTCCTAATTTTATTACAAACACTCTTAAGGCTATCCAGAGAACTTTCAGATCTCTAGAAATGCATTCTAAGCGACGTTATAAAATTTGTATCTGTTCCGTCCTGGGGCAACTTGAGTCTTTTCGAAATATAAGGGCCTCAGTATTATTTTCCCGAAAATGTAAGATGAAATTTTAAGTTTTACGAAAGTGAGAATTTTTCGGATTCCTTTCTCCATCGCAATTTCTAATCCGAAAAATTCTAGATTTCCTTTTTCCGCGAAAAATAGCCTAACTTGATTACTGAAATGCGAAAAATAATTGGATTTGAATGTGAGAAATTAATATTTTGCAAAAATTGAATAACAATTACTCATGTTCTTTTGTGGTGTTCTTTCAGTTTTACGTCAGCGGAGTTTTTGACAGTAAAATTTTACAGCCATGCATTCACTGAAACAGTGCGTGTACACTGTCAACGTTAATTTTGCTGTCAACTGGATGAGATCCCATTGCTGGTTGGACTTAGCAGGGAAGTTACGGGGGAAAATAGTAAAATGGAACTAAAATGGAGTGTTATTTTAGACGGGAGTGACCCTGGACTTTTTTGTTAAAATAAACTCCCTTACCTCCCTACCCTCGAAAGATGGAAATTGGAAGAACGCAGATCATAATATAATTATTTTGGGAATTCTGTAAACTTTTACATCTCTGTCGATCGTGAACATAGATTTATGACATCAAAGGGGTGATTTGTCTTCACAATGTCGCGCAGTGTTTCCTCGTCAGCAAACGTGTACACGTGTAACAAAAGTGGAGATAAGGGGCGCTTTTCCATTCGACGAAATTTTCGAAAATTTTGGGTGGGAATCGAATGGAACAGACGGCTGACAGATCCTTTCCGGAAAAGATTTTCAACAATTTAGGACAACCTTTTTTAGTGTTCCTGAAAAGTGGAAATTTCGGTATTTTCGAAAATTCTCGTGTTCCATTCAAAAGCTTCAAGTCGGACTGCTCTCCAGTCTCTTCGCATACTCTTTGGAAGAAAAGGAACAATATTCTGACTGCGAATACAAAGGAACTGTTTCTTGCATGGAGCTATTTATACGGTTCCGACTTCTCCTCATGAAGCACAAAACTGCAGCCAGAATGGGTATTTCATATTCATCATCGAACAAGAACGAATTGAAAAAGAAACCGGGATCATAATCGGTTGATGTGCTAATTTTTAAAACACCCCCCATTTTGAATACAAACGATAAAGGGCGTCAAGAAGCCTGGGCCAAAGACTGACCACGTGACGACCGAGAATAAACCCGTTCCATTCGAGACGGAAATTTCCGAAAATTCAAACCGAAAATTTTTGGTTAATGGAAAGCATCCTTGGTTGGAATGGGTTGTGACTAGAATCGATACTTGAAAATAATGTGAGACATTTCGTGACACATATACAACAAAGGTTATCTCAAATTAGAGCGAGACATTGATATGCGTCACCATAATAATTTGTATGAAAGCTAACCATTTCGAGTCAGCACTAAAACCCTAACCAGTATAGATCAGTTTCTAACCCAGCAGTTATTCTCTCCCGTAAACAATTTTGTTTATCTGGCAAAGCTGGTCAACAGAGATTACCATGTAGTGTGACCAAATTATGTGTCTCGCCTTACTTTGTGATAACTTTGATTGTATATGTATCACAAAATGTCTCACCTTATTTTGAAGTATCCATTCCAGTCACAACCGGTTGGAATGCCGCCTCGATTTCCCTCGATTACGTCACGTGATGACACTGGCGGCAAAACAAGTTAAGGTGGACGAGTTCACGTGTGACCGAATTAAAGGTACAGGGGCCGGTTGTTCGAAGGCCGATTAGCGCTAACCCAGGGTTAAATTTTAACATGGGTTTCTTTTCCTCTTGTTAAAAAGCGTTTTCTCCGATAACTTTCTCTATTTTATTCAGAGCATACAATCATCAAATTGTATTCAAAAAGAATTCTACTGAATGTGCTTTTTAAGCTCTCATATCTGCATTTAAATTTCGCACTAACCCTGGGTTACCTTAACCCTGCTTCGAACAACCCGGCCCAGGAAAATACTATATTTTACTACGTTTTAGTCGTTTAGCTAACCCAACAGTATTTCTCTTGGCTACTTTAAGGATTTATAAATAATTTGGGTAACGGAAAATTGCTCGCTGAAGACTAACTTTCAAACGTATACTGACAAGAAATCTTTCGAATTCTCGTAGGTAAGCGACGAGTTTTCCCTTGGCATTCTCTACAACCTTCCAAAACTGTGTACAAAAGTGGTTATGTTTTGTTTTCAGACTTTTTGGAGTTCGTAATTTATGTCTTGTAGTCGTCTGCGAATTTACAAACCATAAAGGCAGCCGCCAAGCTTCATCCAAAATAATTTTATAACTAGAAATACGACTCCCGCAAAAACCTCGCGAAGCTAGTTTTTGAAGAAGTCACAATGCTTTTATATTTTATTTTTTATATCAGCGTAATCCCCATTATTTTATTTGTTATGCTGCGTTTGGTACACAATTAGTGACACCTGGTGCAAATTACATGATCAGTATACCGCTCAACACAGTGCTTAAAAATTGACCTTCATTTAGCTCTTTCACTGCCACTGAGATTGCACCAGAGGGAATAAAAGTAAAATTATTTATTATCTTGACAGGGAATACAGAGTCGATGAAGTATCACAATATTTAATACTCACCACAAATTGAAAATGATTGTAAATCTTTTGCAGGTGAAATCTTGAAGAGTTGATATGAATTAATGCTTGTGTTTACCACGGTGTAAAAACCTGTGTTTTGTTTTTTAGTTGTACTTTCTTAGTCTCTGCTGCTTTGTCTTCTTTGTTGTACATGACTTTTAAACACAATATGTTCTTACACAGAGGATGAGTTGAATGCTCCAATTATTTTTTGTTTTTTTGTTATAATTGCATGAGATTCATTGTAAGAAGAATCTTCTGATTAGATATTCTATTGTCTACTGCAGTCATTATTTCATTCCTAGGTAACCACAATTGAGAGCATTATGAATAGTGCATGTTTCAATTTGTGTACTCTCTTCAGTTGCAACGGTACCCCCAGTTGTATATAGAAAAATTCCTCTTCCCTCAAAAGAGATGCCATATCAACAGAAGTGTGAGATACAATGTCATTACATAAAAAAATGTGGGGTAAAACAATTGGATTCTACCAAAACTTTGAATAAAGGTTTGGTAATAGTGAGTGCCGACTGTGTAGTATGTGGTTGTGCTATTTTTAGGTCATATCATAGAAACAATACATGTAAGAAAGAGTTATTGAAATCTTAATATGTTCAAAAAGATTGCTGCACTACGTACTCCTGTAAAAAAATAATGTGAAATCAACGTCAATCAGTCAAAAGTATATACCACATGAAAGTTTAATTGTGCTGTTACAGAAACAGGCAAAATATCCATACCCAACCAGAGAATAGTATATTATTTTGAATATATGAAAATTTCTATTATAAAAACTGCAGAAGAAAGATTTAATATATATCGAAAAAAGGCATGGCAGCCAGAGGTATTGAACTTGTAACCAATGACATATAGTAACGAGAAGCACTATCATTATATTATTATCATTATTATTATTATCATTACTATTATTATTACTGGTATTGATATTATTATTATTATTATTATTATTATATTTTTTACGTTAAACATAATGTATTTTTATGGGGTGGGATGGATGTCCTAATCTTGGTAAAGGTATTGTTACTCTACTACTACAGGCAATACAAAAATCTTCTTAATAGGCTTTCCATCAGAGGTGGTAGTAATCAAAACAGCTCCAAACAATACCATTTCTTCTTTAAGGCTTAGAATCTAGTGCAGTCATTTGTCTATAAAGTTTGTGTGGAAAATCATTATTGAAAGCACAGGGCATTTAGGAAACTTGAAACACTTGTTACTTATACATACAGCACACTTGCAATGAATATATGAGAAAGATCATAAACATTTTGGCATTATAAAATTTGTCCATAATGTTCGCTTGATAAAGTATCTTATGTACAAGGCTAAAATGTTAAAAGATCTATGTAAAGTTTAAAAAGTAAAAACCAAACGTTTTCGGCTGTTTGCCATCATCAGGGTTAAAAAATGACCGTCCGCATGCATGTATATATATCTTATGTAATTCCTGTTGGGAAAAGTTTTGATACATAAGAAATTACTTGTTTGTCTAAACTGGGGCGGAATTGTTGGATCATTAGCCCCTTAACGATCCTACGTTTGTGGAATGTATGTGCTGAGGAGAGAACACGCCAGGTGAAAGAATGTGAAGGATTTTCTTGCAGGTGTTTTGCAGGTTCAGAGGTGTGAGCAGGATTTGAATGTTCTGCAATTCGTACTGCTAAATTTCTCATAGTCTCGCCAATATAATCAGCACCACAAGAACAATCTCCTTTGTAAACAACTTTGGATCTATGAGTGTTTTTGTCTTTGTTGTTGAAGAGGCTTTTGATTCGCCTTGTTTGCCATAAGATTATAAAGATGAAATTGAAATTAGTAAACTTGTTGAGTTTTTTTGATAAACGTTTTGCTGAGTTTTTCGTTTTTACCACAAAACAGGAGCTTGATGAAAACTTTCTTACGTTCTTCGAAAAGAAAATCCGGAATGATGTTGTCATCTTGTGAAGAGCCGGTTAGAAAGTTGTTGATTGTATGCAAGATAAAACGTTTCGGATAACCTGCTTTGATGAAAGAAGTTTTTAAAGTTTTAATGTCCTCAAAATCGGTTGAGATGCGTTTAGCTCTGTGGAGTGTGCCAGTGATGCAATTCCTTTTCCATTTGGTAGGGACCTCATATTTCCAATGTGTTGGTAATTTCCCCGGTTTTTTGTAGATGCTGCAAATGAACTTGTTGGTATAATTAAAGGAAGTATCAAGAAAATGGTTGGGGTTCTTGGCATTGAAAACAATGTTAAGGTGATAGTGATTTAGGCGTTCAAGTAGAGCATCAGGCTTGTCCTTTTTCTTCTTAGAGAAACAATCATCAACGTACCGGTCATAAAATGATGGGTTGAAAGGTCGGACTATATCAGCTTCTAGTTTAGTCATGAAAATGTTAACAAGGACTGGAGAAAGTGGGTTGCCCCTGCCGCATCCATCAATTTGTTTGTAGAGCTTATCATTAAAATTGAAAACTGTATTCTTGGTGACATTATAAAGAAGACGTCTGAAAAGTAACTTTGAGCTGAGTTGTGATAGCTTGTTGTTGGTGTAGATTTCATGAATGACGTAGTCAATAGTTTCATCGAGCGGGACTTCGGTAAAGAGAGAGGACATAACATATGAGATCAAAACTTCATCATCATCAACAGTTCTATCATTTAGACGCTCAGCGAAATTGGAGGTAGTTCTGACGCTGTATTCATTCTCTGTGAGAGGAAGTAAGTACACAAACAAGTAATTTCTTATGTATCAAAACTTTTCCCAACGGGAAATACATTTAAGATATATATACATGCATGCAAACGGTCATTTTTTAACCCTGATGATGGCAAACGGCCGAAAACGTTTGGTTTTTACTTTTTAAACTTTACATAAATCTTTTAACATTTTAGCCTTGTACATAAGATACTTTATTACAAAATTTATTTTCTTCTTTGTAAAGTTTTTCCTATGTAAAAGGTTAACTGTATGTCGTGGTTGTTATTAAATATTGATATTTGACATCATAAAAATGGAGTAAACAGCAGAAAGTAACAAGGTTAATATGTTATGTCTAACTTTGCAAATTAAGGCTTGAATTAACATTTCATTTGTGGGAAAAGGGCAAGTGTTCTAGATAGCAAGGGGGTCATTGAACTCTAAGATAAAACTGACCCATTGTTTTAGTATCACCCAACTAGTCGGACAGAAAAAGCAATAATAAAGTTAGCAAATGCAAGTTGAAGAAAGATTTATTTGGGAATAAAACCAAAGAAAGCGCCACAAATTACGCTACTCGAGGACTATTAGTTCGAGGACAATTACTAATAGTCCTCTAGTAGCGTAGCCAATCAGATTGCGGCATTTGCATTAGTCCACTAGTTGGGTGATACTAAATATAAATCTTTCTTCAACTTGCATTTGCTAACTTTATTATTGCTTTTTCTGTCCGACTAGTTGGGTGATACTAAAACAATTAGACCCTTCGCCCTCAAGGGCTACGGGTCTAATTGTTAAATAAATATGTGTATATATATACATATATAAAAACTCTCGGCTCGATTTACTCGGGTTGGGAGCCATGTGGTCTGACCGGAACCTACACGATGAGTAATCTCGCTTCGCGAGGAACTACCAAAAATCGAAAGTGAGAATTTTTCTTTGACAATTTTAAACCAAGAGCAGGATTTTTTGATGTGTAGTGCATGTTCTAGAGTTGGCTACAGAACATTATGGAAAGCTATCATCAACTTACTTGGAGTCTAAATCTCTAGAATGTAATTAATGGATACATGTATGTTGTAGTTCAATTTTTTTCTTTGGTTCAAATTTAATGTTCATTTGTTTCTGGTATGGTAATGTATGATAATGAGTTGAAACAAAGGAAAATAAAATTTAAACCAATGATAAAATTGAATTATAATATATACAGCACATTTACTTTAAATTTGTTGTACACTTTGAGTATATCATTTTACACCCATGCACCCAGTTAATAATCTGTTTGTAATTTTATTTGCTCTGTTTAACTAGGCGAAATTAGCACCTGTGTGTTATACTACAGCTTAGCTTAAATAAAGATTTTGTTTTACCTAGCAAATAAACTTTAGATGTTATAAATATATTGTTAAAGTGCTAGTGAAATGAAATTACAATATTAAATTAAGAGCAGATTGAAGATTGATCAATTTTTCTTTATGTTTTAAGTGTCATGTTTTAGTCGCTGGTTGTAAATGGTTTGCCCATTATTTCTCTTAGGACAGAAGCCAAGTGATACTGGAAATGGGTCATTATGTCACAGGTTCAAAGATGACCATGAAAACCTTGGCTGTAGCAACAAGCCTAACATTACCTTGCAACTGTCACCAAGCTGCCCTGCCTAAGGTAATTTGTGTCAAACAGTCAATGATTAACAGTTAAAGTGTTCAAAGTCAAAAGCATGTATTCTATTTTAAATACCTGTTATCTATTTTCTCCTTTGAGCCAAGATGAAAATAAAGCAACACTTGACCTCCACCAATCATGACCATTACATGCCTTTTGGTGCACCATTTCCTGTTTTTCCATCCTTCTGTTCTTTCTTACCCAACAGTCTCTTTGCTCGTTTTATATTTAGACCTAATTGGGTTAGGGAACGCGTCCAAATATCAGCACTGGGTCGTGCGGATGCCGATCAAATGGGTGCTGATTCCTTCTGATTCCGTTTTCAATCGGTACCGATTTTAAAATTCTTCATTGGGCCAATTAACGTAAGTTATCAAACACTGACTTATATCTGTCAGCGTTGAAAGGGTTGAAATAGTCGGTCACGCAATGTTCAAATACTGGGTTTATGTTAGCAAAAGCAAAGCGTGAATTATTTTTCTTCGATGCACAAACAGGCTAGGTAAGACCAACTGTTTGTCGCCGCATGGCTTACGGTCGTTTCGCTACTAGTCGTTTCGCTGCATATTGAGGTTGTTTCGCTACATTCAAAAGTCAATTCGCTGCAAAGGACGGGTCGTTTCGCTGCACATAAAACCATAATTAGTGTGATAAAACAGTTTCCATTTGTCAAAAACACACGTTACTCACATGAAGTTTTTTTTATCACTGTAATTTTCACTCAGAAACAGGACACATATTTATATAGAACGCAGAATCACATGGTTTGCCTATTCCCAGCGAGGCTACGAGGCGCCTTCCGCAAACGCTATTCACACTAGTTCACCTCTGCATCTACAAGAGCTGTCCTAATGAGACTTAAATTGATAATTGTCCACAAACAAGTTTCGTTGGGGCAACATATAAACTTAATTGAGAATTCGGGTGAAATCACTGGCGCTATATGAAGAGTTTCAAAACACGATGTTTCAGTCCGAAGCTTATATTTCATTTACAAGAAGTTTACAAGAATGACAAGAAGTTGCAACGAAACGACCTGTCCTTAGCAGCAAATCGACTTTTGTATGTACCGAAACGACCTCGATATGCAGCGAAACGACTAGTAGCGAAATGACTTTGTAGCAAAACGAGCGTACACCTAGAAGCAATTACCGAATAGCCTTGAAGCAATTTTCGAACAAATTCTAACAGGCAAAAAAACATCCACGAAAGTATTGCTATGGTTATTTTACAATGGACTCTAACAAAGCAAGTTGTAAAGATTGTTTTGAGCGAAGTGACTCTTTCATTATTTGGTTTCGTGACACATTTTTATACAGGATCACAGTCTTATCAGATAAATATGATACTCCATTATTCACATCGGAATGTATCTGACTCCAATTGAATTGCCAAAGTTTTTTATCATATCGGAAACGGCATCTAGTGGCCACAAATCAGCACCTATTCCGAACCATCGGAAAATTGATCGGGTCCGTTTCTGTTGATCGGGTTGCCTATTTATATTTGGACGCGTTCCCTTATTATTGTCCCTAATTGTGCTGTTTACCGGGGCCCAGCCGAAGGCTGGCACCAGTTATAAAATGCAGACGGTTTCTGTCATTTTTTCAACGTTACATTGTTAGGGATATATCGCTGACTGAGATATATCGCTGGCTCGTTACTTTTGCTCGCTGGCTCATTGAAATCTTATCTGCCATTTTGAAAAGCACGAGGCATGGAGGACAGTCAAGAGAAAGATTATAGCTTTTTGTTCCCCAACCTTTATGATGCACTAGTTAATTATGAGCGAAAATGTAAGATTGAATAATTGGAGAGACAATTTACGAGCGATCACTTAAGAGTGAACCTTCCATCGTAAAACTTATCGAGAATAAGAGCGACTTATCAAAGCTATCTACATTGAGTGAACCTTCCATCGTGAGAGGTGCGAGAGGTTAACTATATCTATGCAATCCCGTGTCCCACTGGGCCCCGGTAAGTTCCACGTAGTGGTTCTCGTTGTTATTAAATTGGTACTTAAATAATTATGTTTCAGGAATGAAGAAAGCCATTCGACTAAGATCTGAATGTCACAACCACAAGTGTCCACATATAAACTATGGTTCCTCTTGGTTGAACAAGCCAATCTACATGTACCTGTAGGTTCTTGTAGATGATTATTGTATTCAGTGGCAAAACTCATCCTTTGCCTGTAGTTATATAATAGTAGTAGGGATTTGCCGATTTTGGCACTTTTTAAAAACCAGGACAAGTCATCTTTCACTCCTGAGCAGGCTCTTAAGCAACCTGCCAGGTCTCCTAGGCAGAATCTAAGTCTAAATCCAGTATAAAAATCTAATCAGACTAACTCATCATAAAAATCTAATCCAACTAATCCAGCATAAAAGTCTAATCAAGCTAATCCAGCATAAAAATCTCATCGGACTACTTCAGCATAAAAATCTGATCAGGCTAATCCAGCATAAAAATCTAATCAAACTAATCCAGCATAAGAAATTAAGAATTGTGGCCGACTTTAATAGTTAGCGCCAAATCTAATCCTGGAAAAATGAAGACTTTAAAAAATTATAATAGCAAACATGAGCAGCCAACTATTGTAAACAGCATTAGGCTCCAAATCAAGATTGGAAGATGTGTTAGACTTTCAACCAGAATTAGAATATAGGATATATGGTCCTGTTGACTGCAGTCTAGTGAGATATATAAATACAGTTGGAGAAGTGAACAGTCTATTAATGCAGCAAGATAAGCCTATAAAAGTGAAGTGTTTCATAAAATATAGATATGTGGAACTGAATAAAGATAGAGAGATTAATACATGTACAGTTGACTCCTGATAATTACTCTGACAAGATTCGAGTTATCAAGGGTTCAAGTTATTGGGAGTCAACTGTATATATACATATAAATCACCAATTGAAACTATTACTGAAGATACAGAACTAATTCGTTATTTTGATACTGTATGCCAAAGGTTTCATGAGTGTATACGAGAATCAAATGACAGGTTTTTTGATGACATTAAATCATTTAGGATTGTAATCGAACCAATTCAAAAATTGTATTTTCATAATAACAATAATGAGTCTAATATAGGATAATTGGACAAAAGATTTGGTCTCAGTGTTTAAAGAATTATTCACTCCAAAAGTCATATAATTTACTAGTAGCTCACATAAGCTCTCTGTGTTTATAATAAGATTACTAAGCATGCATTAACCACAAGCCAGGTGCAACAGCTAAATCCAATCTTAATTTCGTTTCCTAAACAGCAAGCTGGTAACGCTGAACTGATTTTGATATATTGTTTTCAATGACACTAGATTCAAAGAGTGTTGTAACTTGTTGTGTCTTTATAGCAGCTCCACTGTTTGCAACTATTTATGATCTTGCACTAACTTGAGATTCCAATATACAATATACAAAGACCTCAACCGATCTATTCAATCTACCTAAACCAGGTCGAGCCACACCATCTCCTTTAACCACACTTGGCAATTTTTGCTTGAAATTGGGTCAAATTGAATCTCCAGCTTTTGCCAGTCCTCTTGCTTAAAATTTTAGGCTGCCGTTTTTTGCTGCTATGATGACAGGGAACTGTCACAGGCTCTGGTAAACAATTTTTTGACTCCGGATTTGAAATCCTCGAAGAGAAAGCTTTCTTTTGGTACCTAGTTTGCCGCTGAAAACCCTATAATAAGAAGACGTCTTTGACCCGTGGAGTGCTTTGCAACCAGCTTAATCACCGTAAAATTCTTGTTCTAATTGAGTTTGCTAAAGCATTTATTTGAGGTCCTTGAAGCCCATTGTTAGAAAAGTAAAACGATAGTTCCCTAGAAAAGGTATTTACATGTATCATTTGTTTTTGTGAAAAAAAGTTAAAATTTGAAGCACGAGAGTTTGAATTTTTGTATCTAAAATTGCAAAAATCTATACACTGCATTCTACTTGAAGAAGTGTATAGAGTCTATTCTGTATACATGGGAAGCAACAAGAAGAAACCTCTGCAGATGTCTTCCAAGTGCTCATCCAAATGTTGATTTACACTAGGTCAATTCTCAAGATCAGTATTTGTCAAAAAAAAGTTAGGAGATGTGTGCGTTGAAAAAGAAAATTAATCGTTTTCAGATGCGGGAGGGGTTATTGGTAAAGTGAAGTACGAGCAAAGGAGGTCTGCACTTCTTACGAAGCTCAAAGGTTCAATTTCAAAAGAAATAGTTAAATTTTTTATGGGTGTCTTAACTCCTAAACCTCTTTCCTATGGGGCTTTTATAGTTACCAAAATTGCTTTAATTTATGTGTGGGAAGTTTATTTCATGTGGGACACCTTGTGATATGACCATCCACCAGATCCATGGTTGATGGGGTGTACATGCAGGAATTTGGAAAATTGTCTTCTTATGCTGACCAAGTTTTTTGACCAATTCAGAAAACCTGTGGACAAACTGGTAAACCTATACAATTATGGGCAAGAATGTCATCTTTCCTTTTGAGCATTTCCCAGGAGATATGAAATTTCTTGTTTATGTCATTGGAGAATCAAGTAATTCAGCCAAATATTTTTCTAGCTTTTCAAATGTCAGTCAAGGTGACTGTAAATCATTGACTGGAAAAATTTGGTGAGTCTCACGATTGTAAGTGGAAGCCATGGCAATGTTGTAGTTCAATTTTATCCTTGGTTCAAATTATATTTCCTTTGTTTCAAATTCATTATCATACATTACCATACCAGCAAACAAGGGAAAATAAAATTTGAAGCAAGGAAAAAATTGAACTACAACAGGTTGATTATTTCAAGAAAAAATTATCCAATAAGGAAGCAGCATCAACAAAGAGAACCAAAGTGGCACAATTCATTGCAAGGAAAAATCCACACAAGAGTTTAAATCCTTAATAGGAAAGCTGTGTGACAAGGAATTGGTTAACCTATTAACTAATCTTTTTAATGAGTTTTGATTAGGTAAAGGCTCACCAGATGGGGTTTGTTTTTAAAACTGAAACATTAATCTTGGATATTGGTTGGTCCAATATATTGTGAGGTGTGGAAGTCGTTTGTCGACTCATTCTAGTTTATATAATAAGGATCAATTTTTTTGGCACAATTATTGAATTCCGTCAGAATTATCTATTTGTATGTTAGATTTATTTGATTAGATTTTTAGGCTGGATTAGACTTAGATTCTGCTTAGGAGTGCTAGCAGGTTGCTTAGGAGTGAAAAATAATTTGTCCTGGTTTTAAAAAATGTGCCAAAAACCGCAGTTACCCTACTGCTGTAAGTATTGTTTTATATCACTTATTGTCGGTTTTTTTTCGAGATGTTTGACAAAACGTACAAAGATCACTTTGGATCCTTCCGATTTTTGCTAATCGGGTATTCAAAAAGAAAAGGTTGTTTAAAATTTTGAACTGAAAACATTGTACAAATGTTTCAAGATCAACTGATTTTGCCAGTACAAACGCTTTTCTTCTTCACTTAGGTTAAAATCTGACATTAGTTTAGAGAACCTTGAATGTTTGACTTTTTTCTTGAATGAGAAAGGCATAAAAATTTCTACTCTTGCTCAAGAGAGGATCAAAATCTTTGTTACCACATTTTAACTCAAGTGTATTTAAAACGTTTCTATCGATGATGAGATTCCTTACATGTTTTGGCAGACCACATCAAGTAATTTGAGCCCATTGATCCCTTGTCCTTTGCTATGTTAAAAGATTCAACATTGTTCCAAGAGTACATTAAGTTGCTGATAAAAATTACCCCAGCATTCATATAGTTATGATAACAGATCGGTTTGCCATCTATCTTTATGCCGTCTATCTTTATGTATATTACAATTCAAATTATGGAGTCAAAAGCTTTAGAATCCGTTGAAAAATTGGAGCAAAATTCAGACCACCACTGCAGCATTTCTAAATAAAAAATCGAAACAATATGATAGTCATTAATATTATAGTTGCAGTGAAAAAAGAAAAAACCTCCATAAGGTTTCAGCAAATGTCTAAGATAGCTTTTCCATGGAGACGGTTTGGGATTAAAAATTTTTTGAAATCCATGCTAATCTAAAGATATTTTTGTTTTTATTAGGTCACCACTACTGTACTAGTGTGATAGTCTGCACTCTATTCAGAATATAATGTTAAGTACATGTACAGGTGCATGCATTTAACAGTTCTGTTCCCTTTATCTTGATGTCTTGATATAAATTTTTGATTTGTTACTTTCCTAGAAGTGATATGAAGATGTTCAAATCTTGAAGGACAAAGTCATTGAGGAACCACTGTAAGTTACAAGACTGTGTTATTATAACTATTGCAAATGCCAGTTGAAGTTAAATTTACAATTTTAAAAATGTATTATCATAACATCCACAGGAAGGCATATGTAAATGGCAGCAAACAATTCTGGGTTAGCCTGTTAGAATGTCGATACAGTGAAAAGGATTTTTATTTTAAGTTCTGTATGTCAAAGACAAAATGTTTAATTGCGCCAAAACAGTTCTGAAGTTGCAAGTGTACAAATTGTCATTCCTGTACTAATGATGTACATGTATAATCAGACTTGTATTGAAGTGTCAGTAATGTTGGCCTTAATTTGTGGTTTTAATGCTTTTCATTTTGCTGAATCCATTTTTGTGTATTGTTGTATTTGCAGAGATACCGGCTGATCAAGACCCAAAGAAAACAAAGACTTTGTATTCCATAATATTATACAAAAGAAAGTTCATTAACTAGTAGGAATAAGAGTCATCTAACTGTAAGTTATCAATCTCTTTGCTTCTATAGGCACGTTTATAAAGTAGAATTGATACTTTGATCTAAGTGGTACCTTGGTTAACTGGTCCTCGTAGGTCTAGTCTAGTAGCTAGTCTGTTGTGTTAAGAACTATACTGTAAGTCAAGTAGTCTTTATTTGGGAGCCCATCTGCATTCACTGTTGTTGCACGATTCACTCTGAAAATTTTCACAAAAGAACATCTTTGCTGGTTTGAAGCAGGAATATCTAAAATAATTGAACTCAGTGAGCAATTTTGTGAGCTTATGTTTTTTGTTATGCCAACCACTACTCAAAACGGAATCACCTAACAGTTTTTGCTAGAGTAATAAGGTGTGCTTTTAGGGGATTGAATTAGTTTAAACAGCAACATGTATGAAATTTAAAACAATGAAAATTCTACAAAACCTGTGAAAACAAGCAAACAACTCAACATCCCCTTTGCATGTGGGATTGTTCAAAAGCTGAATTGAATTTTGTAGATGCAAATGTCCCTTTTCATTTCTGATCGAAATGCATGACTGTAACTGTAACCTCAATGGACTTGGCAGCAACTTTGAAATGTTTTGGAACCAAATTGCCCTGTGTATTCTGAACCACTGCTATAATCACTAACAAATTCAGCCTATTTTCTACCTCTAAATATAACCAACAAAATCACCCTATTCTAACCCCCAAAACTGACAACTAAAATCATGTTTTTCATAATCTACCATAGTGACCTCCTATTTTTAATGACCTCCCCAAAATGACCTATTTTTAAGAAACCTTAATGACAACAAATCTCGGGTTTTTGAACCCCCAAGAATGACCTTCAAATTCAAATTATTTTTAACCCCTCAAAATGGCTTCAAACTGAGGCTATTTTAACCTTCCAAAACGACCAGAAAGATTGAAATGCCCTCCAAAATCGAACTATTTAAACCTACAAAAAGACCTGAGTGTTACGGCCATTTTTAACCTCCCAAAAAAACCTCCAAACTCACACCTTTTCTAATCCGCTAAAACGGCCACCAAATTCAGGCTGTTTTTTACCCACCAAAATGAACATCATAATCAGGGTATTCTTAACCCCCAAAGTCAAGCTTTTATAAACCCACAAAAGACCTGCGGCCGGTTGTTTGTAGGCCGATTAGCGCTAACCCAGGGTTAAATTGTAACCTGTGTTTCTTTTCCTGTTGTTAAAAAGCATTATTTTTATTATATCAGCAATTAAATTTTGCACTAAGCCTGGGTTTCCTTAACCTTGCCTCGAACAACCATTTCTTGAGTATTCACGCCATTTTTAACCTCCTAAAATGGCCACTAAATTCAGTTCAATTCATTCAATAAATTTTTTAACCCCTTGAAGTAATCACCAAAATTGAACTATTTTAACTTCCAAAAATGATGTCAAAATTAAGGCCATTTGCAACCCTTTAAAATATCCACCAAAATCAGGCTATTTTGAACCCATAAAATGACCTCATAATTTATAGACATTCCTAACTCCTTAAAATAACCACCAAAATTGGGCTATTTTGAACCTTCAAAAAATGACCTCCAAATCCAAATAATTATTATTATTAACCCCTCAGAATGGCTTCAAATTCAGGGTACTTTAACCCCCCTGAAATGACCACAAAAATAGACTATTTCTTAATTCTAAAAGTTATTGACCTTCTAATCCAGAATATTTTTAACGTATCAAAATAAAGCTGCTGTTAACCCCCAAAAAGAATCTTGAAATTGAGGCAGTTTATAACCCTAGAAATTGACCAAAAAAAATTAATCAGAAAGTTTGTGATATTTTTAAGCCACATTAATCGGGCTATTTTTTTAAGAAAAGAGACTAGATTGGATAAGAGATTAATGACAACCTATGAGTCAGTATTTGGAAAGAATTCTGCTTTGTTGAGGTGGTTACACAGAAATGTTATGTTTCTTGTTTGTTAATGCTGATTTCGGAGTGCGTCTTGTGGCGTTATCATGTGATTTATTTAACCCTTTCAATTCCATAAGTGATCAAAATGTAACCTCCTTCTGGCAACATCACGACACTGAAAAGGAAACAAATGAGGAGTGTTGAGCAGTTTAATTTCCAGAGGAATTTGAGTTGATTTGATTTCAAATTCTGCTAACATAAGGAGGGTCATGGTACTGACTAATGAGACTTGCTACCTGAGAGTGGCAAAGGATGGCAAAAGTATTGTTTGTAAAATTAATTTTTGGTTTGTGTTTCCAAAGAAGGTGAGATTTATTTTAAGTTCAACTAAGCTGTTCTTATCTAATAGCACATCAAATACCAAGTGTCAGTTGATAATCCTCATTCCACTTTAAATAATCCTGAAGAAAAATGTTTTTTTTTATCATACAACATTAAGCTGATTGGTTGTATCATGGTACAATATTTCACAATACAAATTTTGAGTGTAGCCATTGACAGAAAAAACTTATGCATTAATTTTTGTACTAAATATATTTTGTTAATGCCTAAGAATTATAGAAGAAATTTCAGTTGACAATTTAAGTAATGCAGAGATGGCTTCCAAATAATGTTAGACAACAGCAAGTGATAGTCGATACTGGTGACTTTACGTTGATCTTTGATTGACTTTACCCAGCTTCAACTTTTTGTACAGTCAAATCGAATGTTAGAGAATCCTTTCGTGTTTCATATTCTCTTAAATTAAGTAAGTGATTGGATTTAATAATCCAGGAAATAAGTGTTTTGTTGAAGTAAGAATACGATTTATCGTTTTTGGTAACCTTTTCCAGTAAAAGGGCAATTTTCTTTTCTTATTTTTTAAAGTAACAAAGATCTACCTTTCGTAGTTTGCCATTGGCACTAAATAGTCACAACCAAGTACTACAATCTCTGCAGTTGTTGGAGCTCTGACAAGCTTACACGAAATTCTAAGAATCGCGAAGTGCATTTTTTTTCTGACGTTGAAAAATATTTTAAGATATTTTTTAACGTCAGAAAAAAAATACACTTCGCGATTCTTAGAATTTCCTGCTATGTTGTCCCTCTTATTAAAAAGAAAAAGAAAAAAAGAAGTCGACAAACGGGGCCGGAGCCCCGCCGGGTTCTGAACTCAAAGCTTTAAATTGAACGACGGCAGATAAGCGGCCGTCGTCAATTTAAGCTGTGTCGACAGTTACAGATCCAAGCGCCTAACCACTAGACCACTTGGCGTTTCATTAAAAACCCGGGCAAATTTAACTAGAAGTAGGTTCTGGTCCTATTGTTTGCGAAAACAATGCAGTAATGTATTCGAAGTAATTTGAATTCGGAGAAATGCGCACGTGCTTTTGGTTCCCCGACTGCTTTTTCTTTAGGAATATTTTATTTTAGTTTGGTTTATTTAGAAAAAGTTAGAAATGTTTCGCTCCTTGGAAACAAAATTTCCTAAGAAAGTATTAGAAGGTAATATAAGTGAACTGAATCTAAAATATTTCCTTCCTTGTACATCCACTCTGTCGGTTCAGTGCCAAAAAATTGTGCACTCTCTAAAGCGTTTATATTTAAGCATCCTAATTTTACGTACTTCATTAAAAGAAAAATTTGTAAGATTTATGTTGTGAAACGAAATAAAGATGTTCGAGAGTCAGCCTTTCTATCAATGCGTCAAATCAAAAGAGTGTAGCTGCCAAGAACTGAGTAAGTACGCGAAGAAAATTTGTTAGTCTTAACTGTATATGTTGTGGTTCAATTTTATTTTCCTTTCTTTCTTGGTATGGTAATAAGTAGAGTTCAAGTGTACAAGTAGTAATAAGTATGTAACTGGAGCGCTAGTGTACAAGTAGTAGTGAGTAAGTAACGAACCAACTGGAGCGCAAGTGTACAAGAAGTAGGAACTCAAAACATGAGCCATGTTCAGAAAGATAGGGTACAGAACAGAGTACCATATGTGAAGTATTCACCGAAGGGTATGAGCCTGCATTCCCTTAAACCGCTGAAAATGCCGGCACGTCGATTGCTCTTGCTATGATTCTGTAGCTTCGATGTAACTTATGGGAGGAAGCGTTTACACCAGAAGTCTAAAAGGTAAACCACGTTTTTTAAAATATTCGTATCTCATTGATATATTTATATACAATGTGTAGCCGCGGTTTTGCGACTAACAATTCTTTTAGTCGCAGGACGGAAAATTATAGTCGCAAACCGTATCGGTTCCAATTTCGAGCCTTGAATTATGTTACAAAATGTTACTACAGATTAGTTTTTTGTATTCAAATATTGTTTATCACATCAATTGTACTAACAGATAGACATTGCCATAACAAAGCATGAAATTCAGTCGCAAATGGATATTCATTACCTCTGCATCATCTGCCATCGCGTAGACATTGGCATTCAAACTGGTTCAATTGTTGAGTCGCTTATTTTGTTGTCTGTGCAAAGTTGTACAATGTATTACATTGGCTGTTGAATGGCAAGTGAACAGTCTTTAGAATTTTTTGTTTTTATTAGGTTACTACTACTGTAGTAGTGTGATAGTCTGCACTCTATTCAGAATATAATGTTAAGTACATGTGCGGGTGTTGTTCCCTTTACCTTGATGTCGTAATGTAAATTTTCGATTTGTTACTTTCCTAGAAGTGATATGAAGAGGTTCAAGTCTTGAAGGACAAAGTCATTGAGGAACCACAAAAATTAAGTCACACTGTAAGTTACAAGAGTGTGTTATTGTAACTATTGCAAATGCCAGTTGAAGTTAAATTTACAGTTAAATGTATTATAATAACATCCACAGGAAGGCATATGTAAATGGAGCAAAGATTCCTTGATTAGGCTGTTAAAATGTGAATACAGTGAAAAGGATTTTTATTTTAAGTTCTCTATGTCAAAAAGAAATTGAGCCAAAACAGTTCTGAAGTTGCAAGTGTACAAATTGTCAATCATGTACTAATGATGTAGATGTGTAATCAGACTTGTATTGAAATATCAAAAACAAAAGTCAGTAATGTTGGAGTTAATTTGTGGTGTAAATGCTTTTATTTTTGCTGAATTGTTGTATTTGCAGAGACACCAGCAGATCAAGAGGCAAAGAAAACAAAGACTTTGTATTCCATAATATTATACAAAAGAAAGTTCATTAACTAGTAGGAATAAGAGTCATCTAACTGTAAGTTATCAATCTCTTTGCTTCTAGGCACGTTTATAAAGTAGAATTGATACTTTGATCTAAGTGGTACCTTGGTTAACTGGTCCTTGTGGGTCTAGTCTAGTAGCTAGTCTATTGTGTTAACAACCATACTGTAAGTCAAGTAGTCTTTATTTGGGAGCCCATCTGCATTCACTGTTGTTGCAAAATTCACTCTGAAAATTTTCACAAAAGAACATCTTTGCTGGTTTGAAGCAGGAATATCTAAATTGAACTCAGAGAGCAATTTTGTGAGCTTACATTTTTTGTTATGCCAACCACTACTCAAAACAGAATCACCTAATAGGTTTTGCTAGAATAATTAAGGTGTGGTTTAAGGGGATTGAATTGGTTTAAACAGCAACAGGTATGAAATTTAAAACAATGAAAATTCTACAAAACCTGTGAAAACAAGCAAACAACTCAACATCCCCTTTGCATTTGGGATTGTTCAAAAGCTGAATTGAATTTTGTAGATGTCCCTTTTCGTTTCTGATCGAAACGCATGACTGTAACTGTAACGTCAATGGACTTGGCAGCAACTTTGAAATGTTTTGGAACCAAATTGCCCTGTTTATTCTTAAACACTGCTATAATCACTAACAAATTCAGCCTATTTTCTACCTCTAAATTTAACCAACAAAATCAGCCTATTCTAACCCCAAAACTGACAACTAAAGTCATGTTTTTCATAATCTGCCATAGTGACCTCCCCCAAAAGAATCTCGAAATTGAGGCAATTTATAACCCCAGAAATTGACCACAAAAAAAAATTAATCAGAAAATTTGAGTTATTTGTAAGCCACCTAAATTGGGTTATTTTTTTAAGACAAGAGACTAAATTGGATAAGAGATTAATGACAACCTATGACTTAGTATTTGTTGAGGTGGTTACACAGGACGTTATCATGTGATTTATTTAACCCTTTCAATTCCATAAGTGATCAAAATTTCCTCCTGGCAACATCATGACACTGAAAAGGAAGCAAATGAGGAGTGTTGAGGACTTTAATTATCAGAGGAATTTGAGTTGATTTAATTTGAAATTTTCCTAACATAAGGATGGTGAGATTTATTTAAGTGTCAACTAAGCTGTTTTTATCTGCTAGCACGTCAAATACCAAGCTTCATTTGATAATCCCTTAAAAGGTTCCTCATTCAACTTGATCCTCAAGAAAATTTTTTTTTGATCACACATAATTAAGCTCATTTCTTGAATCATGGTACAATATTTTACAATACAAATTTTGAGTGTAGCCATTGACAGATAAAACTTCTGCATTAAGTTTTGTACACAATATATTTTGTTAATGCCTAAGAATTTTAGAAGAAATTTCAGTTCACAATTAAAGTAACGCAGAGATGGCTTCCAAATAATGTTAGACAACAGCAAGTGATAGTCTACACTGGTAACTTTACGTTGATCTTTGATTGACTTCCCAGCTTCAACTTTCTGTACAGTCAAATCGAATGTTAGAGAATCCTTTCGTGTTTCATATTCTCTTAAATTAAGTAAGTGATTGGATTTAATAATCCAGGAAATAAGTGTTTTGTTGAAGTAAGAATACGATTTATCGTTTTTGGTAACCTTTTCCAGTATTGTAAAAGGGCAATTTTCTTTTCTTATTTTTTAAAGTAACAAAGATCTACCTTTCGTAGTTTGCCATTGGCACTAAATAGTCACAACCAAGTACTACAATCTCTGCAGTTGTTGGAGCTCTGACAAACTTACACGAAATTCTAAGAACCGCGAAGTGCATTTTTTTTTCTGACGTTGAAAAATATTTTAAGATATTTTTTAACGTCTGAAAAAAAAATACACTTATCGATTCTTAGAATTTTCCTGCTATGTTGTCCCTCTTATTAAAAAGAAAAAGGAAAAAAGAAGTCGACAAACGGGGCCGGAGCCCCGCCGGGTTCTGAACTCAAAGCTTTAAATTGAACGACGGCGGATAAGCGGCCGTCGCCAATTTAAGCTGTGTCGACAGTTACAGATCCAAGCGCCTAACCACTAGACCACTTGGCGTTTACATTAAAAACCCGCGCAAATTTAACTAGAAGTAGGTTCTGGTCCTATTGTTTGCGGTAACAATGCAGTAATGTATTCGAAGTAATTTGCATTCGGAGAAATGCGCACGTGCTTTTGGTTCCTCGACTGCTTTTTCTTTAGGAATATTTTATTTCAGTTTGGTTTGTTTAGAAAAAGTTAGAAATGTTTCGCTCCTTAGAAACCAAATTTCCTAATAAAGTATTAGAAGATAATATAAGTGAACTGAATGTAAAATATTTCCTTCCTTGTACATCCACTCTGTCGGCTCACTGCGAAAAAATTGTGCACTCTCTAAAGCGTTTATATTTAAGCATCCTAATTTTACGTACTTCATTAAAAGAAAAATTTGTAAGATTTATGTTGTGAAACAAAATAAAGATGTTTGAGAGTCAGTCTTTCTATCAATGCGTAAAATGAAAAGAGTGTAGCTGCCAAGAACTGAGTAAGTACGCGAAGTAAATTTGTTAGTCTTAACTGTATATGTTGTGGTTCAATTTTATTTTCCATTCTTTCTTGGTATGGTAATGTATGATAATAAGTAGAGTTCAAGTGTACAAGTAGTAATAAGTATGTAACTGGAGCGCTAGTGTACAAGTAGTAGTGAGTAAGTAACGAACGAACTAGAGTGCTAGTGTTCAAGTACTAGTAGTAGGAGTCACTAACTAACCAGAGCGCTAGTGTTCAAGTAGTAGTAGTCGTCACCACTAACTAAATAGAGCGCTAGTGTTCAAGTAGTAGTAGTCGTCACTCACTAACTAAAAGAGCGCTAGTGTACGTGTAGTAGGAGTCAGTCACTAACTAAATAGAGCGCTAGTGTACAAGTAGTAGTAGTCGGTCACTAACTAAAAAGAGCGCTAGTGTACAAGTAGTAGTAGGACTCACTAACTAAATAGAGCGCTAGTGTACAAGTGTTAGTAGGACTCACTAACCAACGAGAGCGGTAGTGTACAAGTGTTAGTAGGACTCACTAACCAACGAGAGCGGTAGTGTACAAGTGTTAGTAGGACTCACTAACCAACGAGAGCGGTAGTGTACAAGTAGTAGTAGTCAGTCACTAACTAACGAGAGCGCTAGTGTACAAATAGTAGTAGCAGGAGTCACTCACTAACTAACCAGAGCGCTAGTGTACAAGTAGTAGTAGGAGTCAGTCACTAACTAACGAGAGCGCTAGTGTACAAGTAGTAGTAGTCACCACTAACTAAATAGAGCGCTAGTGTACAAGTAGTAGTAGTCGTCACTCACTAACTAAAAGAGCGCTAGTGTTCAAGTAGTAGCAGGAGTCACTCACTAACTAAAAGAGCGCTAGTGTTCAAGTAGTAGTAGTAGGACTCACTAACTAACAGAGCGCTAGTGTACGTGTAGTAGTGTCACTCACTAACTAAATAGAGCGCTAGTGTACAAGTAGTAGTAGTCACCACTAACTAAAAAGAGCGCTAGTGTACAAGTAGTAGTGTCACTCACTAACTAACCAGAGCGCTAGTGTACAAGTAGTAGTAGGACTCACTAACTAAAAAGAGCGCTAGTGTACAAGTAGTAGTAGTCACCACTAACTAACCAGAGTGCTAGTGTTCAAGTAGTAGTAGTAGTCACCACTAACTAAACAGAGCGCTAGTGTTCAAGTAGTAGTAGTACTCACTAACTAACAGAGCGCTAGTGTACAAGTAGTAGTAGTAGTCACCACTAACTAACCAGAGCGCTAGTGTACAAGTAGTAGTAGTCGTCACTCACTAACTAAAAAGAGCGCTAGTGTACAAGTAGTAGTAGTCGTCACTCACTAACTAAATAGAGCGCTAGTGTACAAGTAGTAGTAGTCGTCACCACTAACTAAAAGAGCGCTAGTGTACGTGTAGTAGTAGTCGTCACTCACTAACTAAATAGAGCGCTAGTGTTCAAGTAGTAGGAGTCACTCACTAACTAAATAGAGCGCTAGTGTTCAAGTAGTAGTAGTCACCACTAACTAAAAAGAGCGCTAGTGTACAAGTAGTAGTGTCACTCAGTAACTAACCAGAGCGCTACTGTACAAGTAGTAGTAGGACTCACTAACTAAAAAGAGCGCTAGTGTACGTGTAGTAGTAGGACTCACTAACTAAAAAGAGCGCTAGTGTACAAGTAGTAGTAGTCGTCACTCACTAAAAAGAGCGCTAGTGTACAAGTAGTAGTAGTCACCACTAACTAACCAGAGCGCTAGTGTACGTGTAGTAGTAGGACTCACTAACTAAATAGAGCGCTAGTGTACGTGTAGTAGTAGTCGTCACTCACTAAATAGAGCGCTAGTGTACGTGTAGTAGTAGGACTCACTAACTAAAAGAGCGCTAGTGTACAAGTAGTAGTCAGTCACCACTAACTAAAAGAGCGCTAGTGTACAAGTAGTAGTCAGTCAGTCACCACTAACTAAAAGAGCGCTAGTGTACAAGTAGTAGTCAGTCACCACTAACTAAATAGAGCGCTAGTGTTCAAGTAGTAGTAGTCGTCACTCACTAACTAAATAGAGCGCTAGTGTTCAAGTAGTAGTAGGAGTCAGTCACTAACTAAATAGAGCGCTAGTGTTCAAGTAGTAGTAGGACTCACTAACTAAAAAGAGCGCTAGTGTTCAAGTAGTAGTAGGAGTCACTCACTAACTAAATAGAGCGCTAGTGTTCAAGTAGTAGTAGGACTCACTAACTAAAAAGAGCGCTAGTGTTCAAGTAGTAGTAGGAGTCAGTCACTAACTAAATAGAGCGCTAGTGTTCAAGTAGTAGTAGGACTCACTAACTAAAAAGAGCGCTAGTGTTCAAGTAGTAGTAGGAGTCACTCACTAACTAAAAGAGCGCTAGTGTACGTGTAGTAGTAGGAGTCACTCACTAACTAAAAAGAGCGCTAGTGTACGTGTAGTAGTAGTCAGTCACTCACTAACTAAAAAGAGCGCTAGTGTTCGTGTAGTAGTAGTCAGTCACTCACTAACTAAAAAGAGCGCTAGTGTTCAAGTAGTAGTAGTCGTCACTCACTAACTAAAAGAGCGCTAGTGTACAAGTAGTAGTAGTCGTCACTCACTAACTAAAAGAGCGCTAGTGTACAAGTAGTAGTAGTCGTCACTCACTAACTAAAAGAGCGCTAGTGTTCAAGTAGTAGTAGGACTCACTAACTAAATAGAGCGCTAGTGTACGTGTAGTAGTAGTCGTCACTCACTAAATAGGGCGCTAGTGTACGTGTAGTAGTAGGACTCACTAACTAAAAGAGCGCTAGTGTACAAGTAGTAGTAGTCGTCACTCACTAACTAAATAGAGCGCTAGTGTACAAGTAGTAGTAGCCGTCACTCACTAACTAAAAGAGCGCTAGTGTACAAGTAGTAGTAGCCGTCACTCACTAACTAAAAAGAGCGCTAGTGTTCAAGTAGTAGTAGCCGTCACTCACTAACTAAATAGAGCGCTAGTGTTCAAGTAGTAGTAGGACTCGCTAACTAAAAAGAGCGCTAGTGTACGTGTAGTAGTAGGACTCACTAACTAAATAGAGCGCTAGTGTACGTGTAGTAGTAGTCGTCACTCACTAAATAGGGCGCTAGTGTACGTGTAGTAGTAGGACTCACTAACTAAAAGAGCGCTAGTGTACAAGTAGTAGTAGTCGTCACTCACTAACTAAATAGAGCGCTAGTGTACAAGTAGTAGTAGCCGTCACTCACTAACTAAAAGAGCGCTAGTGTACAAGTAGTAGTAGCCGTCACTCACTAACTAAAAAGAGCGCTAGTGTTCAAGTAGTAGTAGCCGTCACTCACTAACTAAATAGAGCGCTAGTGTTCAAGTAGTAGTAGGACTCGCTAACTAAAAAGAGCGCTAGTGTACGTGTAGTAGTAGGACTCACTAACTAAATAGAGCGCTAGTGTACAAGTAGTAGTAGCCGTCACTCACTAACTAAAAGAGCGCTAGTGTACAAGTAGTAGTAGCCGTCACTCACTAACTAAAAAGAGCGCTAGTGTTCAAGTAGTAGTAGGACTCACTAACTAAAAAGAGCGCTAGTGTACGTGTAGTAGTAGGACTCACTAACTAAAAGAGCGCTAGTGTACAAGTAGTAGTAGTCGTCACTCACTAACTAAATAGAGCGCTAGTGTACAAGTAGTAGTAGCCGTCACTCACTAACTAAAAGAGCGCTAGTGTTCAAGTAGTAGTAGGACTCACTCACTAAATAGAGCGCTAGTGTACGTGTAGTAGTAGTCGTCACTCACTAAATAGGGCGCTAGTGTACGTGTAGTAGTAGGACTCACTAACTAAAAGAGCGCTAGTGTACAAGTAGTAGTAGTCGTCACTCACTAACTAAATAGAGCGCTAGTGTACAAGTAGTAGTAGCCGTCACTCACTAACTAAAAGAGCGCTAGTGTACAAGTAGTAGTAGCCGTCACTCACTAACTAAAAAGAGCGCTAGTGTTCAAGTAGTAGTAGGACTCACTAACTAAAAAGAGCGCTAGTGTACGTGTAGTAGTAGGACTCACTAACTAAATAGAGCGCTAGTGTACGTGTAGTAGTAGTCGTCACTCACTAAATAGGGCGCTAGTGTACGTGTAGTAGTAGGACTCACTAACTAAAAGAGCGCTAGTGTACAAGTAGTAGTAGTCGTCACTCACTAACTAAATAGAGCGCTAGTGTACAAGTAGTAGTAGCCGTCACTCACTAACTAAAAGAGCGCTAGTGTTCAAGTAGTAGTAGGACTCACTCACTAAATAGAGCGCTAGTGTACGTGTAGTAGTAGTCGTCACTCACTAAATAGGGCGCTAGTGTACGTGTAGTAGTAGGACTCACTAACTAAAAGAGCGCTAGTGTACAAGTAGTAGTAGGACTCACTAACTAAAAAGAGCGCTAGTGTACGTGTAGTAGTAGGACTCACTAACTAAAAGAGCGCTAGTGTACAAGTAGTAGTAGGACTCACTAACTAAAAGAGCGCTAGTGTACAAGTAGTAGTAGGACTCACTAACTAAAAAGAGCGCTAGTGTACGTGTAGTAGTAGGACTCACTAACTAAAAGAGCGCTAGTGTACAAGTAGTAGTAGGACTCACTAACTAAAAGAGCGCTAGTGTACAAGTAGTAGTAGGACTCACTAACTAAAAAGAGCGCTAGTGTTCAAGTAGTAGTAGGAGTCACTCACTAACTAAATAGAGCGCTAGTGTTCAAGTAGTAGTAGTCGTCACTCACTAACTAAATAGAGCGCTAGTGTTCAAGTAGTAGTAGGACTCACTAACTAAAAAGAGCGCTAGTGTTCAAGTAGTAGTAGGAGTCACTCACTAACTAAAAGAGCGCTAGTGTACGTGTAGTAGTAGGAGTCACTCACTAACTAAAAGAGCGCTAGTGTACGTGTAGTAGTAGGAGTCACTCACTAACTAAAAAGAGCGCTAGTGTACGTGTAGTAGTAGGAGTCACTCACTAACTAAAAAGAGCGCTAGTGTACGTGTAGTAGTAGTCAGTCACCACTAACTAAAAAGAGCGCTAGTGTTCAAGTAGTAGTAGGAGTCACTCACTAACTAAAAGAGCGCTAGTGTACGTGTAGTAGTAGGAGTCACTCACTAACTAAAAGAGCGCTAGTGTACGTGTAGTAGTAGGAGTCACTCACTAACTAAAAAGAGCGCTAGTGTTCAAGTAGTAGTCGTCACTCACTAACTAAAAGAGCGCTAGTGTACAAGTAGTAGTAGTCGTCAAGAGCGCTAAGAGCTAGGCACTAGAGCGCTAAGCACTAGAGCGTCAAGAGTCAAAAAGAGCGCTAGTGTACGTGTAGTAGTAGGACTCACTAACTAAATAGAGCGCTAGTGTACGTGTAGTAGTAGTCGTCACTCACTAAATAGAGCGCTAGTGTACGTGTAGTAGTAGGACTCACTAACTAAAAGAGCGCTAGTGTACAAGTAGTAGTAGTCGTCACTCACTAACTAAAAAGAGCGCTAGTGTACGTGTAGTAGTAGTCAGTCACTAACTAAAAAGAGCGCTAGTGTACGTGTAGTAGTAGTCAGTCACTAACTAAATAGAGCGCTAGTGTTCAAGTAGTAGTAGCCGTCACTCACTAACTAAAAGAGCGCTAGTGTACAAGTAGTAGTAGCCGTCACTCACTAACTAAAAAGAGCGCTAGTGTTCAAGTAGTAGTAGCCGTCACTCACTAACTAAAAAGAGCGCTAGTGTTCAAGTAGTAGTAGGACTCACTAACTAAAAAGAGCGCTAGTGTACGTGTAGTAGTAGGACTCACTAACTAAATAGAGCGCTAGTGTACGTGTAGTAGTAGTCGTCACTCACTAAATAGGGCGCTAGTGTACGTGTAGTAGTAGGACTCACTAACTAAAAGAGCGCTAGTGTACAAGTAGTAGTAGTCGTCACTCACTAACTAAATAGAGCGCTAGTGTACAAGTAGTAGTAGCCGTCACTCACTAACTAAAAGAGCGCTAGTGTTCAAGTAGTAGTAGGACTCACTCACTAAATAGAGCGCTAGTGTACGTGTAGTAGTAGTCGTCACTCACTAAATAGGGCGCTAGTGTACGTGTAGTAGTAGTCGTCACTCACTAAATAGGGCGCTAGTGTACGTGTAGTAGTAGGACTCACTAACTAAAAGAGCGCTAGTGTACAAGTAGTAGTAGTCGTCACTCACTAACTAAATAGAGCGCTAGTGTACAAGTAGTAGTAGCCGTCACTCACTAACTAAAAGAGCGCTAGTGTACAAGTAGTAGTAGCCGTCACTCACTAACTAAAAAGAGCGCTAGTGTTCAAGTAGTAGTAGCCGTCACTCACTAACTAAAAAGAGCGCTAGTGTTCAAGTAGTAGTAGGACTCACTAACTAAAAAGAGCGCTAGTGTACGTGTAGTAGTAGGACTCACTAACTAAATAGAGCGCTAGTGTACGTGTAGTAGTAGTCAGTCACTAACTAAATAGAGCGCTAGTGTTCAAGTAGTAGTAGTCGTCACTCACTAACTAAAAAGAGCGCTAGTGTACAAGTAGTAGTAGGACTCACTAACTAAAAAGAGCGCTAGTGTACGTGTAGTTGTAGTCAGTCACTAACTAAATAGAGCGCTAGTGTTCAAGTAGTAGTAGTCGTCACTCACTAACTAAATAGAGCGCTAGTGTACAAGTAGTAGTAGCCGTCACTCACTAACTAAAAGAGCGCTAGTGTACAAGTAGTAGTAGCCGTCACTCACTAACTAAAAGAGCGCTAGTGTTCAAGTAGTAGTAGGACTCACTCACTAAATAGAGCGCTAGTGTACGTGTAGTAGTAGTCGTCACTCACTAAATAGGGCGCTAGTGTACGTGTAGTAGTAGGACTCACTAACTAAAAGAGCGCTAGTGTACAAGTAGTAGTAGTCGTCACTCACTAACTAAATAGAGCGCTAGTGTACAAGTAGTAGTAGCCGTCACTCACTAACTAAAAGAGCGCTAGTGTACAAGTAGTAGTAGCCGTCACTCACTAACTAAAAGAGCGCTAGTGTTCAAGTAGTAGTAGGACTCACTCACTAAATAGAGCGCTAGTGTACGTGTAGTAGTAGTCGTCACTCACTAACTAAAAGAGCGCTAGTGTACGTGTAGTAGTAGGAGTCACTCACTAACTAAAAAGAGCGCTAGTGTACAAGTAGTAGTAGGAGTCACTCACTAACTAAAAAGAGCGCTAGTGTACGTGTAGTAGTAGTCAGTCACCACTAACTAAAAAGAGCGCTAGTGTTCAAGTAGTAGTCGTCACTCACTAACTAAAAGAGCGCTAGTGTACAAGTAGTAGTAGTCGTCAAGAGCGCTAAGAGCTAGGCACTAGAGCGCTAAGCACTAGAGCGTCAAGAGTCAAAAAGAGCGCTAGTGTACGTGTAGTAGTAGGACTCACTAACTAAATAGAGCGCTAGTGTACGTGTAGTAGTAGTCGTCACTCACTAAATAGAGCGCTAGTGTACGTGTAGTAGTAGGACTCACTAACTAAAAGAGCGCTAGTGTACAAGTAGTAGTAGTCGTCACTCACTAACTAAAAAGAGCGCTAGTGTACGTGTAGTAGTAGTCAGTCACTAACTAAAAAGAGCGCTAGTGTACGTGTAGTAGTAGTCAGTCACTAACTAAATAGAGCGCTAGTGTTCAAGTAGTAGTAGCCGTCACTCACTAACTAAAAGAGCGCTAGTGTACAAGTAGTAGCCGTCACTCACTAACTAAAAAGAGCGCTAGTGTTCAAGTAGTAGTAGCCGTCACTAACTAACCAAAAAGAGCGCTAGTGTACGTGTAGTAGTAGGACTCACTAACTAAATAGAGCGCTAGTGTACGTGTAGTAGTAGTCGTCACTCACTAAATAGGGCGCTAGTGTACGTGTAGTAGTAGGACTCACTAACTAAAAGAGCGCTAGTGTACAAGTAGTAGTAGTCGTCACTCACTAACTAAATAGAGCGCTAGTGTACAAGTAGTAGTAGCCGTCACTCACTAACTAAAAGAGCGCTAGTGTTCAAGTAGTAGTAGGACTCACTCACTAAATAGAGCGCTAGTGTACGTGTAGTAGTAGTCGTCACTCACTAAATAGGGCGCTAGTGTACGTGTAGTAGTAGTCGTCACTCACTAAATAGGGCGCTAGTGTACGTGTAGTAGTAGGACTCACTAACTAAAAGAGCGCTAGTGTACAAGTAGTAGTAGTCGTCACTCACTAACTAAATAGAGCGCTAGTGTACAAGTAGTAGTAGCCGTCACTCACTAACTAAAAGAGCGCTAGTGTACAAGTAGTAGTAGCCGTCACTCACTAACTAAAAAGAGCGCTAGTGTTCAAGTAGTAGTAGCCGTCACTCACTAACTAAAAAGAGCGCTAGTGTTCAAGTAGTAGTAGGACTCACTAACTAAAAAGAGCGCTAGTGTACGTGTAGTAGTAGGACTCACTAACTAAATAGAGCGCTAGTGTACGTGTAGTAGTAGTCAGTCACTAACTAAATAGAGCGCTAGTGTTCAAGTAGTAGTAGTCGTCACTCACTAACTAAAAAGAGCGCTAGTGTACAAGTAGTAGTAGGACTCACTAACTAAAAAGAGCGCTAGTGTACGTGTAGTAGTAGTCAGTCACTAACTAAATAGAGCGCTAGTGTTCAAGTAGTAGTAGTCGTCACTCACTAACTAAAAAGAGCGCTAGTGTACAAGTAGTAGTAGTAGTCGTCACTCACTAACTAAATAGAGCGCTAGTGTACAAGTAGTAGTAAGTGACAAAATAAACGAGATTGACAACTGTGAAAATAAGGAAGAGTTCTTTATTACAATCTAATTTGTTATGAAACTGTAGCATAACTTACTTAAGATACATGATTGTATGCAAAATGTTGATGTGGGACTTTAAATATTTTTTTCTGGAGCATTTATTTTCCGCTGTAAGACAAAAGTTTTTTTTTTGAGAAACTAGGTGAGAGTAAGGTATTTTTCTCTTGAATTTAAACACATTCATATGCTAATTGTTTAGAATAAATCATTTTGCATTGTTTTCGAAAACAATAGGACCAGAACCTACTTCTAGTTAAATTTGCCCGGGTTTTTAATGTAAACGCCAAGTGGTCTAGTGGTTAGGCGCTTGGATCTGTAACTGTCGACACAGCTTAAATTGACGACGGCCGCTTATCTGCCGTCGTTCAATTTAAAGCTTTGAGTTCAGAACCCGGCGGGGCTCCGGCCCCGTTTGTCGACTTCTTTTTTCTTTTTAATAAGAGGGACAACATAGCAGGAAATTCTAAGAATCGCGAAGTGTATTTTTTTTTCTGACGTTAGAAAATATCTTAAGATATTTTTTAGCGTCAGAAAAAAAATACACTTCGTGATTCCTAGAATTTCGAGTAACTTTGTCCAAAAAACATTTGCTAGAAAAAAAGGAAGAAAATCAAGTATCTTCTCGTGTGGAGCTCAAAGAAGTATAGCCCTGCATTTCATCTAAGCAGGTTTAAGCAATCAACAGTGGTAGAACTCAAAATATTACATAAACTACCCTTGAAAATGTACTAACATGTACCTGTTTCAACCAGCAAATCTGCTAAAAATTTCGGCAGGTTTTTTTTTTACATGATGTGAAATTGCTATGGAGCGAAGACTGTTGATTACGCGTACGAAATGTTGGTATGGTACACATACAATAGATGGTTCAAGTTAAATTAGATTGAATAAGTTGATCTAGTTGTTAAAGCTACAGTGAAAGCAAAGGTTTCTTACATACCAGTTACTGGAAATCTGAAAAAAAATTTGCTAAACACTTCAACCGTTAAGAAGAGCGATTGGAACCTTTAAATCTTGAAAATTCGAAACACTTTGAAAGTCGCACATGGTAAGATAAACAATTACAAGTTTTTTTTTAAATAACTAAGGTGAATTAAGAGCTTGGTGGTGAGTTACCGTGAAGATTATCTAAAATGGAAGCATGCCTTAGATAAAAAGATCAAACTCAATAAAAGGTCGTTCACTTTAAAACCTATCCTATCGCATGCTAATTGTTTTGAATACATTATTTTGCGAATACATTACTGCGTTGTTTTCGCAAACAATAGGACCAGAACCTACTTCTAGTTAAATTTGCCCGGGTTTTTAATGTAAACGCCAAGTGGTCTAGTGGTTAGGCGCTTGGATCTGTAACTGTCGACACAGCTTAAATTGACGACGGCCGCTTATCCGCCGTCGTTCAATTTAAAGCTTTGAGTTCAGAACCCGGCGGGGCTCCGGCCCCGTTTGTCGACTTCTTTTTTTCTTTTTCTTTTTCATAAGAGGGGCAACATAGCAGGAAATTCTAAGAATCGCGAAGTGTATTTTTTTTTTTTGATGTTAGAAAATACCTTAAGATATTTTTCAGCGTCAGAAAAAAAAATACACTTCGTGATTCCTAGAATTTCGAGTAACTTTGTCCAAAAAACATTTGCTAGAAAAAAAGGAAGAAAATCAAGTATCTTCTCGTGTTGAGCTCAAAGAAGTATAGCCCTGCATTTCATCTAAGCAGGTTTAAGCAACCAACAGTGTTAGAACTCAAAATATTACATAAACTACCCTTGAAAATGTACTAACATGTAGCTGTTTCAACCAGCAAATCTGCTAAAAATTTCGGCAGTTTTTTTTTTTTACATGATGTGAAATTGCTATGGAGCGAAGATTGTTGATTACGCGTACGAAATGTTGGTACGGTACACATACAATAGATGGTTCAAGTTAAATTAGATTGAATAAGTTGATCTTGTTGTTAAAGGTACAGTGAAAGCAAAGGTTTCTTACATACCAGTTACTGGAAATCTGAAAAAAAAATTTGCTAAACACTTCAACCTTTAAGAAGAGCGATTGGAACCTTTAAATCTTGAAAATTCGAAACACTTTGAAAGTGGCACATGGTAAGATAAAGAAAACAATTACAAGTTTTTTTTTAAATAACTAAGGTGAATTAAGAGCTTGGTGGCGAGTTATCGTGAAGATTTATCTAGTTTGGAAGCATGCCTTACTCAATACAAGGTCGTTCACTTCAAAACCTACATGTAACTGGATTTGATTTTTTGTTATTGTCTTTAACTTGTTCACGCGCAAAGATCAAAGTAGCAACTCTCAAATATTTTGTTAAGAAAGGTCAGTTTTTTAATAAGCATCCACTGTGAAAAGAGAGTTATCTGAATTGCACCCCACCCCCTATCTCCCAAAGCATTCACCATTCCCTATATGATGCTCCTAAGTTAGCCGGCATTCTGGTACAAAACAAAATCCAACCAAAATGATTAGAGTGAATTCCATCAGACGAACAGATAGATTTTAAGGCCATGAAACAACAAAATCTCTGAATTGATGGTGAAAATTGATCACGAAATGTTGGTCAAAAAAACCAAACCAATGCCTTATCCTGCCCATGCCAACAGGGGTTGGTTAGAAATAGGATACCTATGAATGCTTCCTCCCTCCTCTCTCTCTTTTCATTATAGTTCATTACGTTCTTTAACACTCCAAATATTTCTATGCCTCTACATCCTGTGGCAATACTGAGCTTTACTATAGTGCAGAGTCGAGGAGAAACGTCAAGTATTAACTCGTTTGTCTGCTGGAGTATTGCAGTATTACAGAACATATCATCCACACAATCAAAGCTGAAGAGAAATAACTTGGAGGTTATGCAGACGTTGTAATCCACAGCTCCATTTTGGTTTGTGCCAAGTGACTTGTCGATGCACGGCTGCATTCTGTAAGTCTCCCCTATAACAGTTTTAAGGATGCCTGTTTTTCTAGTCCACTCTTGAACCTTCTACGACATGTGATAGGCCTATTAGGGCTGCAATCTGTATTTCACGATGTCTTGAGCATTTCCACACATTCATGTTACTCTACTGCTGTATCCCGAGTGTCATCCCACTGTAGGATTGCACAGACATCAGCGGACCAGCATGTTGTCCACTTCTCATACCCTTTCCCAAGTAACTTATCACTGCAAGGCTACCGCCTGGTTACATTCATTTACAGAGCCCCGTCTGATGTACTGTTTCATTCTTCTGTACCAAGCGTCTTCTCACTACCGGATTGCACTGATCTCAGCAGCCAGGTCTAATGTACTTTTTCATTCTTCTACGCTATCTATCATGCCAGTGTAGGATTGCACTGATCTCCACAGGACGCCTGGCTGATGTACCCTTTTAGTCTACTATGCCAAGCATCTTGTCACTGTATCATTGCACTGATCTCGCAAGGTGATCAAATAGGTGTATTTTTTTCTGTTGTGCCATGCATCTTGCCACTGTAGGATTGCACTGATCTCAGAAGCCCCATCTCATGTCCTGTTTTAAACTGTTATGCCATGTATCTCGTCATCGCAGGATTGCACTGATCTCTAATACTCCGTCCTATCGACTTTTCCATTCTACCATGCCAAGAAGACAGACAAAGACAGACCCTTGGCCCACTCTAGTTCAATCCAGATAAGTTAACTTCCTTTTCAAATCTTGGTGATAGTGTGAATGAGTTTCCTTTTAATCACCTTGATGTCTCCTTTAACCTTGTCCTTTACGAATTAGCACACGGTCCAGGGTATTTTTATAACAATAGATAAGAATGCCTATAATTTAACCCTATAAGAAGTTGTAATACAGTAATATCCAGTGACTTAGACCCCGATAGTAATTTCCTAAAATTTACTTCCAAATGCAACTACTATAACGAATCTGAACTAAATGACTTAACTGGCAATAATATGGATGCTATTAACTTCTCGCTTTTGCATTTAAATGTTCGTAGTTTAAACCTAAAAACTATAACAAATTTACCGAACTCTTATGCCCCATTCACACCAACTAAACATGCTTAGTTAAACGAGGTTTTAAAACGTGAAAATTGACCACCAAACACAGGAACACGGGCTTTTACACCGGATTCAATTAAACTTTAACATTTTCTTCCTATTTGTGTTTAATTTGTGGTCGATAACGTCAGTAAGCAGCCGTTATAGAGAAATTAGTTTTTAAACCGTGTTTATCCAAACAGCATTTAAACATGTTTTAGCTTTGGTATGAACGGGGTATTAGACTCTACAACTACATGAGTTTTCTGTACAGGTATCTCTGAAACATGGGTTAAAGATACCAAAGAAAATTATGCAAACATTACTCGCTATTGTTTCATCTCATCCAACAGAGTGGGAAGACCAGGTGGAGGCGCAGGTCTTCTTCTAGTCGACACTCTTAATTTTAACATTATGGACTATTATTTGTGCGTGGTACAGTTTATCGTCCTCCCTCTAATAATTTGCATGAATTCATGGAATCGTTTCAGCAATTGCTTAATCACGTAACCCGGGGCAACAAATTCTGTTATACACTGTGATTTCAACTTAGACGTTCTTAACACCGATTTGCATTCAGTTACAAATGAGTTCGTTAACGCGCTTCTTGTACCCGTTAATTTCGAGACCAATTCGACTTATCTCGTACAGTGCCACTTTGATTGATAACATCTTTACTAATAACATTTCTGCTCTACACGATAATGGTCTCGCCATCAATGATCTGTCCGATCTTCGCACTTTGTGACACCAATGCTCAACGTCTGTCATTTAAGTCCAAGGAAGGTGTTGCCTTTCGCAACTTTTCCAGTCAGAATATTAATGCGTTAACAACCTTTTGGGTGAGTTCGATTGGAATTCTCTATTGTATGCTGATGCTAAAACCGCTTATAATTTCGGCACAGATATACCAAGTTTTATTACATGGAGTTTTCCGATAAAGTTAATCGTGGAAATAGTCTGAAAATGATGCAAACCCGTGCCTTACAACTGGACTCCTGAAATCCATTTATATGTAAAACAAAGTCTAGGCTTTATAAGTTATTCTTAAGAAAACTCAGTCATGAGCGTGAATCCAACTTAAAGAAATTTGGAAAAGTCCGTGTGATGTATAAAAATGGGGGTGCTGGCACATTTTTCATTACGATTTCATTACGATTTCATTACGATTTCATTACGATTTTAAAATACGCGCGATCCTGGCACATTTTCCATTACGATTGAGCTGCCAAGCTCCCACCAAGCCGATATCAAGTCTCCGCCAAGTTTCTGCAAAGTTTTGGCCAAGCCCCCTTATCAAGAGGGGCCGACAGGCGGAGCGAGCGAAGCGAGCGGAGGGCGATTCGATCTCCCACCTCTGGCCAAGCCTCTGCAAATTTTTGGCGAAGCTCCCACCAAGCCGATATCAAGTCTCCGCCAAGTTTCTGCAAAGTTTTGGCCAAGCCCCCTAATCAAGAGGGGCCGACAGGCGGAGCGAGCGAAGCGAGCGGAGGGCGATTCGATCTCCCACCTCTGGCCAAGCCTCTGCAAATTTTTGGCGAAGCTCCCACCAAGCCGATATCAAGTCTCCGCCAAGTTTCTGCAAAGTTTTGGCCAAGCCCCCTAATCAAGAGGGGCCGACAGGCGGAGCGAGCGAAGCGAGCGGAGGGCGATTCGATCTCCCACCTCTGGCCAAGCCTCTGCAAATTTTTGGCGAAGCTCCCACCAAGCCGATATCAAGTCTCCGCCAAGTTTCTGCAAAGTTTTGGCCAAGCCCCCTTATCAAGAGGGGCCGACAGGCGGAGCGAGCGAAGCGAGCGGAGGGCGATTCGATCTCCCACCTCTGGCCAAGCCTCTGCAAATTTTTGGCGAAGCTCCCACCAAGCCGATATCAAGTCTCCGCCAAGTTTCTGCAAAGTTTTGGCCAAGCCCCCTAATCAAGAGGGGCCGACAGGCGGAGCGAGCGAAGCGAGCGGAGGGCGATTCGATCTCCCACCTCTGGCCAAGCCTCTGCAAATTTTTGGCGAAGCCGATACCAAGTTTCCGCCAAGTTTCTGCAAAGTTTTGGCCAAGCCCCCTTATCAAGAGGGGCCGACAGGCGGAGCGAGCGAAGCGAGCGGAGGGCGATTCGATCTCCCACCTCTGGCCAAGCCTCTGCAAATTTTTGGCGAAGCTCCCACCAAGCCGATACCAAGTTTCCGCCAAGTTGATACAAAAACTATATGAAATTTGCTGGGCTGGGATCTGGCACATTTTGTGAAACTGATACTAAGCCTATGCGAAACCAATAAAATTTGATGATGAGGATCTGGCACATTTTAAAAATGATTTTTCAAAAGAAATAAAATACCTATTTAAAAAGAAGAAACAATATACAAAATGGAACAAGAATTACGAAGATTGAATGTACCGCAACTGAAATTTATTGCAAGAGAGTTGAAAATTGAAGGAAGGTCAAGAATGACCAAAGTTAATTTAGTTAATGAGTTGGAAAAATTTTCTGATATGGATATTGATAAGTTAATTACAAAAGCTATTGAAATGTATAATTATCCTTGTGTACATGGAATTAAAAAATATTTTTGTAAAGAATGCGGTGGATCACAAATATGCGAACATAATAGAAATAAAGCTTATTGCAAGGATTGCGGAGGATCGCAAATATGCGTGCATAAAAAACAAAGGAATCAATGTAGAGATTGCGGAGGATTGCAAATATGTATTCATAAAAAAAGAAAGTCTTACTGCGTATTATGTGATGGTTCACAAATATGTTTTCACAACAAGCAAAAAAGTTTTTGTAAAGAATGCGGGGGATCACAAATATGTAAACATAATAAACAAAAGGCATTTTGTAAAGAATGTTATGTTATATAATCACTCCTTTTTGGATTATATAACAAAAAGACAAGAAGGGCCAACCACGTCGAAATTTATCTAAATCTTAAACTAAAAGTTATGGGAGAACCCTTAAGATCAAGTTTTTTCCATTCATTGTCTAAGATACTTAAATCGAAATGGTTTATAACACTCTCATATTTTTGAACCGGAATTGTCGGATAATCCTTTGAGGGTATGTTTGCAAGTAGGTTTGATGGCATGAGTTTCACAAATTCTCCATATTTGGTGTTATTCATATATGACGACTTATTATCCACTAAACTACACATAAGTCTCAAAGGTTCCTTAATCTGTATATTTATGGGATATAATTTACCAGGATTTATAACTTCAGGCACCCCTAAAGCAATCGACAATCCTCGGGAAAGTCTAATTTTGAAGTTCTTATTTGAATAAAGATAGTCAACAGTATCACTCTCAATTATTGTTATCTTTTCCACGTCAGGTTCATTAAGAAAGATTGATTGAATATTACAAAGAGAATATGTGCCGGGTTGAATTTTTATCAAGACTTGATTCTTTTCATTGAATAATGACTGTTGGTCCTTGAAATTAATCAACTTTTTGATCTTTAAATTGCAATCCAGGAGCTGTATCTCCCGAAGATTTTTTAGCGGCGGATCTAAATAAATTCTAGTTTCTGAATCATACATTGTAATACTGAACATTTTTGTTTTGATTACATCATATTCATCTTTAAATTAATCAAAACATTAACGAAATAAAAACCAAGATAATAATCCTCCAGCAAACATTAAAACAATAAGATTATTTTGATGAGAAGATTTTTCTATATTACTAAATTCTTCTGTTTTGTCTGATTTATCGTCATTGCTTAATTTAGGTTTCTTCGGTTGGGGATTAGTATTTAATAAAACCTTTGATGTTCCTAAACTATTAGGTATTCCAACAGGTTTTGTTTCAACATTTATTGAATTATTTTCCCCAAATTTCATATCTTCTGTTGCTATTTTCAGATAATTATTGTACCCAACCACACTTTCTGTATTTATAATTAAATTACTCGGCAACAACCAGACGCCCGGAGCAACAGCCAAATCAAGCCGTAATTTAGTTTCCTGCACAGATTGTTGGTAATTTTGAACGGATTTAGAAATATCATTTACCTTAATAGAACTTTCAAATAGAGCATTGAATTCTTTTTGTGTTTCTATTGCCCCGCCGCCATTTCCCACAATAGAATTTCTAGTATTAACTTGAGCCCCCAATATACAATAAACAAAAGCCTCAATTGATCTATTTATTCTTCCCAATCCGGCTTTTGTTAATCCATATCCAGATTCTGGTATAAACCATGCATATTTGAAATCACTAAATAGATCATTTCTAATGAAAGAGATTTTATTTCCATCTCCATCCTTATAACCTTCGTCAGAAAATTTATTTTGTCCCGGCCAAGTATTTGCGTCATGGTCATAATTTCTTTCAATATATAAATTTTCATTTCCTCCTGAGCTGTAATAAATAAATATATCACCCAAGCCATGATTTCTTCCGCCCATCCATCTAAAGTCAGAATTATTACTAACTCCAAACTCTTTACACAATCGATTATATGCAACTTTATCATATGGATTATTTTTTATTGAAAAAGTTTGATCCTCGGGAAAATGTATGCCCATTTCATATAGTATTCTTCTTATTGTAAAGTATATATGAAATATAAAAAAACTTCTAATAACTCTTGGGTAATTTAAAATTTCAAATAAACTAACACCACAACCAGATGTTGCGCACCAAACCGCAAAGTTAAGTTGTTGAGGCCAATGATTAATATCTGGCTTGCTCAGCCATCTTCTGCATTCCTTTGCGGAATTAAATGTTACAACTTGTGATTTAAATATGTTTCTCATATTTGCGGTGAAATGATCTTTTTCTGAAACATATATATCCAAATTAGTTAGCGTTTTTGTTACATCGTTTGCAAATTCATCGAATCTAACCCCGGGTATTGGATATGTTTGTTTTGTAAATGTTAAACTTTTTGGAAATGAACTTGCCTTTACTTTATTTTCAATCCCCAAATCTTCCCATAATAATGTTTTCAAATTATTAGAAAGATTTGCAGTCCAAGTTTTTCCGGAAGGATCATCATCGGACATAATTGTTGTTCCATTAACTTTCCATTTAATATATCCGCCAAATGGGTCATTCACAAATGTAAATTTATTTAGGTTCACGTTTGGGTAACGATTTTTGAAATCATCAAATAACATCTTATTCTTTGTTTCAAATAATGCGATCTTTAGATCTTTTAAGAATAAGATGTAAAATCAATTAATGCCTGCAAAACAATTGCAACCAACTTCGGTTTTCTCATATACAAGTTTTAATGTCCTTTCCCTCCGGTAAGTTCTTTTAATATATCTTCGCGGACTTCCCTCCTTAACGCAGGCATGTTCAAGTTTTTTTCTGTATCTTTTCTAAATTTTTGACGTATTTCTTGTTTCAGTTTTTGAAACTTTTCCAACTCCGCTAAAATTATGGAAAATTCTTGATCGGAAATGGCATTATCTTTCAGAGCTTTTGAGACTAAATCGCTAATGGTGTTTAATTTTGATTTTGCAATTGCAACGGTTTGTTCGTGTTTACTAACTTTGGAGGAAAGACTTTTAGAAGCAAAACCAAATCCAATCGACAAACCTCCAAAAACGCCTCCAACCACGCCCAAAGGCACGCCGACAACAGCGCCAAAACCTGTGAGAGAAGTTCCTAACCCGCTTGCTGATAGAAGAACTGAAATAAATCCGCCAGAAACACTAATTTTTGCACATATTCCTCTCGCCCTATTATATTTTTTCCTCACTTCTTCGTAATGTTTAATTTCCTTCTCAAGATTTTGCAATACCTCGCTTGATTTTTGTAGCCTGAAATTAATAGGATCTGTATTATTAGGTAATTGAGGATAAATTTTATTGTAGTCATCCATATTTTACTGATCGCCGTGATATCTTTAAATTTGTTACTTTCTCTTCTTTTTCATACTTTCCACAAAATATAGAACAACGGCCATTATCAAAAGCCAAGCATTTTCACCTAAAAATCCAATAACCTGCCCAGCTGTTTTGAAAAGAAAGCTAACTATTGCGCCAACCATTCCTGGTAATATTTCGCCTAGTTTTTTGCCTATAGTTTTCAAACCATTTCCAACTCCTCTACCCAAAGCGGATAAACCCTTTGAAAGATTAGAAACTATAACCCCAATGATTACACCCACCGCACTTAGAACAGCAAAAACTGTAAAACCATACTTTTTGAAGATATACTTTAATCTCTCCCGTAACGGTAAATTTTTAATTATTTCATCTTTTCGCTCCTCAATATCTGATAATTGTTCTTCGCTTGAAATTATTTTATTTCTAATTCGTTCATTTAATTTATCAACCTCAGATTTTAATCGTTCATTGCTTTGTTTTAATTTTGATTCATTTGATTTACCCTTCTTATATTTATCTATTTCTTCTTTGTATAATTTTACCTCTTCCAAAAGTTTTTCAGCTTGTATTTTTAATTCTATATTCTGTTTAACGGTTTGATCGAAAAGGCTTTTAGTCTCTGCTTTTTGCACCTGCTGCCTCTCAATGAATTCCCTAAGTTCTTTTTCCCTTTCTGCATATCGTTCAATCTCCAGCGGATATACTTCTGCAGTTGCTTTCAATCCTTGTGATGCATTATTTAATTCCTTATTTGCTTCAATAGATTTCCTCAATTCTAACTGGCTATTATTATATTTTTCCAACATGCTTTCATAATCACCGCCTAAAGCTTTTCTAAATGTTTTTGGTAAATTTTCTATATTAAGAACCCCATTTTCATCAACTAATGTACGCCAAACATTATTACTTGCGGTACTTAATTGTCCTTCTATACTTCCATTTTCTCCAAATCGAACATTAAATGAGCCACCATTTGGATCGTAATTTGTGTAATGCCGTTTGAGTTCTTGCCTCGCTTCTCTCATTCTATCACGTTCTTCATCTCTTAAATCAACAGCTATATTCCTTCTTTCAGATGGTAGATCCCACCACGCCCTTCTATTTTCTTCAGGATATTCCGGCTGGTTTGTGGATGTAATCGTATTCATTTCAAATGTATTATCATCATCTTGATTTTCATTATTTGCGTCATTTAAATCAGTTGGATCCAAATCTTCTTCCGCCATGATTTTTTTTTACTCATCAGTATGAAATCTTTAAACAAGCAAAGCAAAGCAAAATAACTATAATATTTTACTGACCGCGTAACCTAAACCTAACATTCCAGCCCCAACATATACCATTTCTCCTGTCTTTTGACTATCGCTTGGTTTGTAATAATCAGAGAATTTTGGCTCATTCATTTGGGCGTACAATTCAAAAGCCTGATTTGTAGCAGAAATATTTTTTGTTGCTTGATATTTTTCGTCTTTTCTTTTCATTTTCCAATCAAGCATTTTTTGTCTTTTTTCCTGATATGCTGCGTAATCTCTTTGGTATTTTTCCATTGCTTTGTCGTGTCGTATTTTTTCTGTATCCTCATTGCGTCTGGATAAATATTTTGCAAGATAATTTCCTCCAGTAAATGCCGTTGCATTCAATATAGCTCCACCAATCATCATCGCTATTGCTGCCATTTTATTTTGGTAAAATCTTTTGATCCTCTAAATATGTTTTAAGATAAATGCTTCCGGATAATACAGCTACCCACTTTACATAATTTATAATACTCGAGGATGGATCGCTCAAAAATGATTCTTTCATCATCTTTTTAGCCAAATATCCAACTCCTGCCCCCAATCCAATAAGTACCGCTGAATCAGTTACAGTTTTCACAAGTTTGTTTTCAGTAGACATAATTTTTTTACTGTATCATTGAGAAACTTTTAAATAACTTTTTAATTATTCCATTCCCAAAGATTTTGGAGTTAGGTGCAATGGAATTTTTGAAGATTGCGGTAATTGAGGAACTTGCGATAAATCAGCTATCCTATTGGAATATTCAACCCCGGCTTTTTCCCGGTATCTCATAAAAAGATCGAATGCTGTAAACCCCAATCCAATAACGGATAAAACAGCAGTAAAAGATAACTCTGGGAGCCACGACTTTGCTTCGCTAAATGTATTTTCATTTTTCTCCTCTTCCTGTTTCATTTTTTCTTCGCGTTTCATCTCCCTGGCTAATGCATCTTTTGCTTTTTTATTATATTCAGCCAGTTTCTTACCAGCTGCGACTTTTTTAGGATCTTTCTCCCTCTTTTTGGTATCAGTATTTTCAGGTTTAGGATCGGACGTAATTTGCTCAACTTCAGATTGTTCAGACATTGTTATTTAGATGCGGGAAATACGTTTTTAGATCTGTTTAATATACTGTATCAGCTCCCTTCAGCATATTGCTTAGTTTCTTGATTAGTTGCGCTATCATTAACTGGTTCTTGTTGATTTTTGTTGAATTTTATGTGTTTAGCAACCTGGAATATACCGCTAGCAAGTGCTGCCAGTCTTCCTGATTTCAATGCTAAGAGACCCACAATGTTTGATAGTTCTCGATTAACCAAATCATCATTCTTCAGATCATTACAAAGAGATTCTATATCATCAACCGGTACAAAATAAGAAATAACTTTAGAAACTAATTGAAGGGATGAATCTATCAATCCTCCGTTAATTTTTTTACCCATTACCGATTGATACCGATTAAAATATTTTTCTACATCTTTTTCCGATAATTTTTTTACATCACCCAGGCTCATATCAACCCCAGCATATTCCTTTGTTGTTCCAAGCACTGCGAGAATGGCAAGTGATTCTTGTTTGATTTCAAGATCCTCACTTTGATTAGTATTATTTTCTTCTTCAATATAATCTTCTAAGCTCGTCATCTTTGTTAAATCACTTCGGGTATCTCTAAATAGCAATTAAATGGGTGACGCAAAGATAAACATAACCTAGAATATTTTTCAGTTTTCAGTAGATGTACAAACTTTTTTCTCAATTCATAATCAAAATCACCTCCGTAATCTTCGAAAAACATTTTCATGCCTTTCTGGGAAGGATTATGAAAAGTAACAACGCATGCTACATTTTCCCTGAATGGTTTTGCTATGGATGTTAATTGCTGGGTGAGAACCCAAACTGATAATCCGTGATGTCTTCCGGAGAATGCTAAATCTATAAATTTATTGGATCTTTTCTTCAGATCGTTAGAAACAGCGCAATCATCTAAAATTATTAGCGTATTTGTTCCGGAGAAAAAAGTTTGACAATTAGTTAATAACTCATTAATCTCGTCAATGTTACTTGAATCGGGGGAGAATACATAGAAATGTTTATCTCCTCGAGCAAAATTATGATAAGTTTTATTCTTAGAATAGGTTGGGCAAATTAAAACAATATTTTTAAAAACTTTCCGGAATGAGCCGCGGAGCTGATCAATTAAGTACTTTGTTTTTCCGCAATTTGTTGGTCCTGTTATAATACAATGGAATGGTATTTTATCTCGTAAATCTTCCATTATTTTGTATCATAACATTATGTTTTTAGATTCTTCCCTTCGATCCGCGAAGCGGGGAGGCGCTTACGCGCCGATCAGTACTTAATTGATCTCAAACTTGAATTCATAATCTCCAGCATTGCATCAGCTACGACGAACATATGGCAAGTTATTGTTCCGGATCCTCCTTGTTTCCTTTTAATTTCTACTTTTACTCCATCATGCGTATTATTTAGAGCAAGTCCTCCACCGTGAATACCATTATCCGGATGAGTTCTAGTATCAACCCAAAGAGCAAACTTATCCGCGTAAAATTCTTTTTCTTTCAATGAAATTTGTTCCCTCGTTGGCCGGAAGCGTTTTTTCACGGATTCCCAAAGATCGGATGGTATCATTCCCCTAGAGTATATTCTATTTGGAACTCCGTCAACATCAATTTCTACGGAAGATATACCTGGATTATAAAAATTTTCAGAATCCCTTGCTCCTGCGGTTTGAGGTGAAAAAAACAAAAACAAAATTCCTGTCATTGATCTTCTGGGGAGATTGATATGCTGATTAATAACTCCATCCCCTCCAATGGAAAAGGTAAAAGTTTTGTGTAAAGTAATATTTTCATAAAAGAATCCTTTCCCGACTTGATAAGCTGCTTGAGCCTCACGAGCTAAGTATTCGCTAAAAATAGAAGAATATTCTAACTCCAAGTTTTTGATTGAATAAGATGGCGATTTAGTCGTATCGGAATAAATAAGAATATTTGTGATCGGCGCAAGTGTAAGCTCAAATATAAGATGATTTTCCAATGCTTTCGGATAAAAAACTCCATGATCATTTAGAATAGGATGATTTATTGGTATTCTATACTTTGAACCGTGAACATTAGCGAGAGCAACTTCTTTTACATCTTGTGTTTTTGCGTCCCCAGCTTTTGTTCTCAGTTTTCTAATATTTGCTGAAGAAATACCTTGTTTTAATCTATCTTCGCGCTCTTCTTCTGTTAAGAATAAATCATGATAAGTTTGAAATAAATCATACCTTTGAGTATCTTGCAATGTTTCTCCCCCAAAAAGAACTTTTAGTCTGGTTACAAGATTACGACCCACATTATTCACGACTGTATTATTCGCATGACCCTCAACATCTAAATCAAATAGAAGAGATACGCTTCCGGGCACAATCACCAAATTCTCGGAGAGTTTTGGAATATTTATGTACAATGTTTCTCCTGGACTGGCTGAGGATGGATTTAGAGTAATTCTATTCAGGGTTGATTCTGCCTTCAAACCAAAGGGTTCTTTTGGAATTCTGTTTGGATTAATTTTTTCAGACGTCATTGTAATTTATAAGATACTTTGGTTAACCTTTAAATCGGTGTTGTCCTATTTTCTAACTCGCCAATATGTTTTAATAAACCCTCTCTCGCCTCGGGAATTAAAATCATAATATTTAAAATTTTCTCGCCATCTTCCATATATAGAATTTTTTTTCTAATAATTTTTTTCATGAGATTAATTTGGTTTTCGCTAAATTTTATTTTTTCTTCCTCGGCTACCATTTTAATTTATAAGATAATTGTTTATTTTTAAATGATGTCAAAAATATCGGCCACGCCGGCCCCGCTCCTTGAGCGGATATATTATTCAACTGGAGGATATTGGAAAGGATATTCTGCAATTCCTAAATTAGCTGAGAAGGCTAAAGTAAGTGAAAATGAGGCAAAACAATGGTTACAGAAACAGGCAATATGGCAAATCTATCTACCCTCGCCTAAATATATACCTAGACCGCACTGGACTGTGGATAAACCCAATCAAATTCACCAAGCAGATTTATTATTTTTGCCGCATGATAGAGTCGGAAGAAAAACATATAAATACGCGTTAGTTGTGGTTGATATCGCCTCGAGATACAAAGATGCTGAGCCATTAACCTCAAAAGAAAGTCGAGAGATATCAGAAGCTTTTACAAAAATATATTCTAGAAGATTAAAATATCCCAAAACATTAATGGTTGATCCTGGGAAAGAATTTATGGGAGAAGTTAGTAAACTCATGAATAACCATAATGTGAAGATACAAAGAAGTGAAGCTGGTAATCATAGAGCTCAAGCATTTGTGGAAAACGCAAACAGAATATTAGGCGAAAGATTATTTAGTCATCAATATGCGCAAGAAATGATCAGTGATGATCGTTCCGCCAAAGGCGGGGAGGGCTCTGCCCGATCAAGAGTATGGGTGAAAAGATTGCCAGCTATTCTAAAAACTTTGAATAATACAAAAACGAGAATAACCGGTAAAGAGCCTGATAGGGCTATAAAAATGAAAGAGGTTGATATTGAACCTAAAAATTATCAGCGAGTTGTTGGGCTTGATGAGGTTAGATTACCTCCAGAGGTTAAAGTTAGATATATATTATTTCCCGGCGAACTTGAGGGAGGAGAACGAAGAAGGGCAACAGATCCTATTTGGAGTCTCAAAGTTTATAATATTTCCAAAAGTATGATTACACCCAATCAGCCTGTTTTATATTATTTAACTGATGGACCTCGACGGGGATTTGTAAGGGAAGAATTACAAGTTATTCCTTATGATACAGAACTTCCACCAGATTCTGTTTTGGGCTCCGCCAGATAATGACCATATGGGAGAGTATGTTTTCCATCTTTACAAATTATTCTCTTATCATCGTCAGCAGATAGTGCAACTTTATTAACGGTTTCAGTATAAACAAAATGTTTATAACTTCTTATTACTTGCATCTCCCTCATCTGATTTACTTTATTTTCTAAACATTCCTTGTAATCATCAAATCTTATACTATTTTTTACAACGGATTTTTTAATTCCTTTATCCTTTTTTACCTCTTCACCATCATCCATCCTGAAAGCGTATAGCTTAGATCTTAGACCAACAAATTCGGTTATTATTCTGCCATCAGCCTCATCTTTAAACTTACCAATTGCTTTTTTGTTTTTATCAGTCTTAATACCCGATCGATGGTTATCAAGAAAATTAGAAGTGTCAAACTTTTCCAACACATCTGGAGCAATATCCCTATAGAAATCCTCAGTTTCTATATCATATACAAGACTATCTGTATCTGTCATAAGTAATTTGGCTTTTTCACCATATTTTGGTTTAATATAATTATAATGAAAGTCATACATCATTGACTTGCTTATATCTAAAATACACATTCCTAAGTAAATAGGTTTATTGTATTTTATATGTGTTTTATTCATATGAACGGCCATAAGATTTTCAGAAAAAATAGTGCGGCGATTATAGTTAGCTTTTGATATTAATTTTCTTGCTTCTTTCTCATTAGTAACCAATCTTATATCAACCCTTTTTCTAAGATTTTCCATTGTTTTACCAAATACAGAGTTGTTCATTAGTTTGAAGAAATCTTTTTCAAAATCATTCTTTGCTTTGGCCCTGAATTGAGTATTCAAATCTATGTAAGATTTTAACCATGGTGATTCTTCAAATTTAATTCCTCTATGAATCTTTGTTACCTCTAATCCTAGACTTTCATATTTTTTTAGTGTTTCATGATGAACAACATAATTTTTCTTATTGTTTAGGTTTGGTATTAATTTCTCAACCCTATTAACCTTAATTCTTTCCGGGGCAAGCGGGTAGTCACTATGTAAATCATGAAGATTTTGCGGATATTTTAAATCAACCTCTAATATACATGGAATATTTCTCCAATTTGTTTGCTCTTCTTTGATCATCCATTTTAAACCATGGGTGGGGAGTGGTTCGCTCATTGCCCCGCCATATAAATTATTTGCGTCGAGATATTGTATATAATTTGCTAACATTTTTGGTTCATATTCTTTCATGTATTTGTTGTTAGCTTTAGCATATCTGTTTGATATCTGGGATATACCCCCTCTAACACCTTTCTCAATCATAATTAGCATATCAATGTCATTTACCATCTCTAATTGAACCTTAGTTTTTTTCAACATTGCATCCCAAGACAGTCCTGGCGCAGTATAATACCAAGCAGGATCTAATTTATAAGCATTTTGACAAACATCTCTAAAGTTTTCAAAAACATCAGCCAATAATAACACATCAGACTTGAGATATAGATTAAGGTAATCTCGCATTGTTTTCATATTAAAGGTTTTCCATACCTTTTTAGCATGTTCATAATCTTCATCTGAAATATCTTTTCCGTTAAGTTTTGTGTAAAACGCTTCCTTTGGTGGAAGTTGGGCTTCATTTAATTTATCAAAATCATCAAGATAATCATATGGGAAAACCCCCTTTCTCAATAATAACTTTAATTCTTCGCCTTCAAAATACTTTGTAATTTCATGTAGGTTTTTATCTGTTGGATTAAGGCACCTCCCTTTTATTTCGCCTTTACAAACATCACACTTCCCGCATTTAGTAAGATTGCCAGACAAATTATCAAGACTGGACGGCATAAATTTTAATGAATCTATGAACCTGATATCCCTGATAACATCTTTCATCTCACCGCTTTTTTTATCTTTGAAGGTATCAACCACAATCTCTTTTGAGAAAGAAATATACTTTTCCTCATTATTTGGAATAAGTTTTATTTTACCTTCTGTTTTTGCAAGATTATTAATAAATAGATGAGAATCATACCCCGAAAGATTGTGAATTATTACGGGAAAGAATTTTGGGATCTTATAATTTAAATTGCAATCTTTATGCGCCGCGCCTCTATACTTTCCTGTAAGATGGCAATGATCTATTACCTTATCTTCGCCCAATTCTTCCTCGCAAATATGGCAGTTAGTAGCATTTTCATAATTTATTTTGTCATCTTCCGTCATCATTTTGTCGTTAAATTTTTTGAATCTCTTTTTATTATAACTTATGCATTCCTTGTAAATTTTCCTAAATTCTTCTTCAATATATTCCACAAATTTCTGCGCTACATCATCTTCTGGTGATTCTGCAGTATATCTATAAAATCTGGATTTACATATTTTTTCATTAAAACTCTTAATATAACATCCGAATGAAACTGGTTTGTGAAGCTGATATTTATTAGTGTAACTTTTATTTTTATCTAGCTTACCTGTTTGTTTTATTTTTTCCAAAATACTCTCAAAGTCGACGTATGCTACAAAAGGTATTCTCATTTTTTTCACAAAATTTTTAAAAGAAATAAAACACGGGCTTCCATCTTTATTTTTTAGCATATCAATCCTTACTTCATTGTACAAATAACAATAAAATTCATGCTTTTCTAATGATCTTTTTAAGTGAAAATGAGAAAAACAATTATCACAAAAGTACAACTTACATTTACGTTTAGTAGCTTGCCTGCATATAAGTGCGCTAACATTCTTTATTAAAACGAAGTGTTTCTTTGGTTCTTCATCTTCATCTTCAGTTTCTTCTGTTAATAAAAGTAATCTGATTAATTTAAATCCCCGTTTACCACTTCTTTTTATGGGATATACCCCTATTTTCTCATCATATCCATATATAGCAATATCATAATCATTTTGGTTTTCAAAATTAACAATATCTTGAATTGTACTCGGGAAATTAATTCCATTCCAATTAAAATTCTTTGATTGTTCTATCAATTCTTTAGTTATTCTTTGTGGATTTTTATCGGTTGGATAAACTGCTCGTGATACGCACCACTTGAAACATTCATCATCATTATAATTCTGCGGATTAATAATTGCATTCCTGTTTAACAATTCTTTTGGTAATGGAATATAAGATCCACCTAAAAGTGGAACAAAACGATCTATGAAAATGTCAAAAAATAGTACGTATTCGAATATCCAACCAGATCCATTATATTTAAAATTTTCAAATAATCTAAGTTGTTCATTTGTTAATCTATCAAATAATTCTGATAAATCTGTTGATTCAAGAACAATTTCTGATTTTTCTGAAGGAAAGTTAGCATCACAGTATTCATATATATCATCTATATTATCAAATAATTTCTTTTTGAATCTGCATGAAAATATAAATTTAGTCTTCAATGATTTTTTTGATTCAACTCTCTTTCTAAGTAAATCCATAACTTTTGGTTTTATTTTATGCAAGAATGTCTTTTCATCATTCCTTTTATTTCCTTCAATCCTATAGCTTATATAATTACCATTAATGGCTGATTCATATTCCCTTGGTGTAAAATCTTCCACATTCTCATTTCTTTTTGTTTTTGGTCTTGCTCCCTCCTTCTCGTAATCTCTTTTCGGTGGGGGTTTTATTTCCTTGGGCTTATTTACTTTTTTGTATCTTTCTATGAATTTTTTAGCTAATTCTTCTGTTTTATTTTTTACCTTTTTAGGAATATATGGTTTCACAAAATTCCAAAACTTGTTTAATACATTTCCCAAAAAAGGAGTTTGTTTTGTTTTTGGTTTAGGTTGTGAAGGTCTTTTTGGTTTAGATTTATTAATATTTATTCTGGGTTGGTTTGGTGGAGGTGGGCCCGGAGGAGTTCCCGGCCTAATTATATCTGGTGAGCCAGGTGGGGTCCCTGGCATTGGTTGGGGAATAGTTAAAGGTGGTAAATTTGGTTGTCTTCTTATCCTAATTGGCGGTGGCTCAGTATTCAGAATTGGAAGAGGTAAATTTGGTTGATTTCTTGGTCTCATTGGTGTATTACGTAGCCCCTCAACAATTCCCGCAATATTATTAATTATTTCTTGAATATTATTAGTTATTTCGGGTATATTAACCAGCGCATTAATAAGTTCTTGTTTATTAAACGCAGATCGTCCGCGAATATTATACCATCTAACTAAAGATTTCAGTTGCGGTACATTCAATCTTCGTAATTCTTGTTCCATTTTGTATATTGTTTCTTCTTTTTAAATAGGTATTTTATTTCTTTTGAAAAATCATTTTTAAAATGTGCCAGATCCTCATCATCAAATTTTATTGGTTTCGCATAGGCTTAGTATCAGTTTCACAAAATGTGCCAGATCCCAGCCCAGCAAATTTCATATAGTTTTTGTATCAACTTGGCGGAAACTTGGTATCGGCTTGGTGGGAGCTTCGCCAAAAATTTGCAGAGGCTTGGCCAGAGGTGGGAGATCGAATCGCCCTCCGCTCGCTTCGCTCGCTCCGCCTGTCGGCCCCTCTTGATAAGGGGGCTTGGCCAAAACTTTGCAGAAACTTGGCGGAAACTTGGTATCGGCTTCGCCAAAAATTTGCAGAGGCTTGGCCAGAGGTGGGAGATCGAATCGCCCTCCGCTCGCTTCGCTCGCTCCGCCTGTCGGCCCCTCTTGATAAGGGGGCTTGGCCAAAACTTTGCAGAAACTTGGCGGAGACTTGATATCGGCTTGGTGGGAGCTTCGCCAAAAATTTGCAGAGGCTTGGCCAGAGGTGGGAGATCGAATCGCCCTCCGCTCGCTTCGCTCGCTCCGCCTGTCGGCCCCTCTTGATTAGGGGGCTTGGCCAAAACTTTGCAGAAACTTGGCGGAGACTTGATATCGGCTTGGTGGGAGCTTCGCCAAAAATTTGCAGAGGCTTGGCCAGAGGTGGGAGATCGAATCGCCCTCCGCTCGCTTCGCTCGCTCCGCCTGTCGGCCCCTCTTGATTAGGGGGCTTGGCCAAAACTTTGCAGAAACTTGGCGGAGACTTGATATCGGCTTGGTGGGAGCTTCGCCAAAAATTTGCAGAGGCTTGGCCAGAGGTGGGAGATCGAATCGCCCTCCGCTCGCTTCGCTCGCTCCGCCTGTCGGCCCCTCTTGATTAGGGGGCTTGGCCAAAACTTTGCAGAAACTTGGCGGAGACTTGATATCGGCTTGGTGGGAGCTTCGCCAAAAATTTGCAGAGGCTTGGCCAGAGGTGGGAGATCGAATCGCCCTCCGCTCGCTTCGCTCGCTCCGCCTGTCGGCCCCTCTTGATAAGGGGGCTTGGCCAAAACTTTGCAGAAACTTGGCGGAGACTTGATATCGGCTTGGTGGGAGCTTGGCAGCTCAATCGTAATGGAAAATGTGCCAGGATCGCGCGTATTTTAAAATCGTAATGAAATCGTAATGAAATCGTAATGAAATCGTAATGAAAAATGTGCCAGCACCCCCATTTTTATACATCACCGTGTCGCCAAAAAAAAAGAATTACTATAGTAATAAACTGGACAAGGCTAGATCTAACGCAGTTAAAGCAAACCTGGAAAATTCTGAATGAAGCGATCAATAAGCGGCTTGCTGAAGTACCGTACCCGCAAGCTTCACCAAAGATGGAATCAAAATTAGCGATCCTGTTGCAATTGCCAACAACTTCTGTGATTACTTAACCAACATAGGACCAAACTTGGCTAGTAAAATCCCGTCCAGGAATTCATCACCTAAAGATTTCTTGAGCAGCTCTCAGTCTGAATCCATTTCATTCCAACCACCAACGGTTGACAAATTAAACATTATTATTAAATAATTCAACGCTAACAAAGCTCCTGGGATATGACAATTTTTTTCTCAAACATCTGAGCGGGCCGAAATCCTAAATCCTCGAATTTGATTGGGTAATCAAGGGCGCGCGACCAGTCCAGCATTTTACGATACGGCCCACGGGCCGGATTTTTCCCCGCTGTGGCAATTTCCTATCTGTTGTCTTACTTTAAAAAAAGACATCCGTTTTCAAGACCTCGGGCACAGTTTTGTCCCATACGGAACTCCCGCCCGGTAAATAACATTATATATATATATCCATGAATATTGTTACGGTCTTTTCAAAACATTGTGCAGCCTCTTGTAACCGTTATAAATCTTTCGTTGTCTACTGGTCTGTTTCCCGAACCTCTCAAAATCGATAAAGTGATTGCAGTTTTTAAGGCCAATGATTCAATACTTTTTTGTAAGTACAGGCCAATATCAATTCTTCCGGCCTTTTCTAACATATTTGAAAAAGTTATGTACAAAAGACTAATCAAATTCTTAAACTTACATACTATTTTATATTCGAAACAATTTGTATTCCGTAATAATCATTCGACTGTGTTAGCTTTAATTGACGTAATATTCATTATATCTTCAGCTATCGATAGAAATGAATCAACTTTATAGGCATCTGGTAAGATCTATCCAAGGAGTTTGATACTATCAATCATGAAATATTGTGCCAAGAACTGCATCACTATGGTATTAAGGATACTGCTTTAGCGTAGAACGAAAGCTATCTTAAGGATTGGACTCAATTTGACCAGTGTGGGTCCTACCGATCTTATCGGAGAAAAATTTCATGTGGCGTTCCTCAGGGCTCAATTCTTGGACCTCTTGTGTTAATTGTTTACGTTAACGATCTTCTTAATGACTCTAGTCTCACTCAATTTTTACTGTTTGCCAATCACCTCGTTTCTATTGTTAACAGTGAACTTGCGAAAACAGTTATTTGGCTTAAAGTAAATAAATTTTATTTGAATTTAACCTAAACGAATTTTTATGATTTTTCATCCCAGACAAAAGAACGTTAATGTTCATGTTCCTCTTGCCCTGATTAAGCAAGTCGCAGAAATTGATCAGCACCTTTCTTGGAAAGCACATGATGTTTCGTTTCAAGAAAGATCTCAACAAGTGTTGGAATTATCACAAAAGCCCGCTTTTACTTTTCATCCCAAACGTTGCTGACCTTATATTATTCCCTAGTATATCCCTACTCAACATATTGTTAAGTTGCCTGGTCCTCCATTTACTATTCCAGTCGAAATCGTATTTATGTTTTGCAAAGGCGCATAGTGCGGCTTATAACAAAAGCCCATTATGTAGCAAATACCGCCCCCCCCCCTTTTTAGCCTTTTTTAAAGTCCTTCACATATATAGTATTAATTCCTTTTCTGTCGCTAATTTTATGTATTCATACCACCATAATCTTCTACTTGGTAGCTTTTGTAGCTTACTCTAGCACAGTAACCAGATCCACCACTATGTAACTTGACAAGCCTCTCTGTATAGACCTCATTTTGGTAGAAAAAATATTAAACTAGTCATAGTTGTCACTAAATCTGCCCCCGACCTTGTAAAAACTGAATGAAGACTGTATGTGGTTGTTCATGTATTTGTTATGAACCTTTGAAATGTAGTTTTCGTTTGAGAGTTTGTGAGTGCAAATTCCTTGTTGTGTTTGTGTTTTGCCAATTGTCACACTTTGTTTCTTGGGTTAATGGAAATCCTCATACATATCGTGTTTAGGACGGGCAATGGTATTTTAACATGTCATACTGAGTTCAATCAACAAGACAAATGTAATAGAACGCATGTTAAACAACACAACGATCTTTAATTATTTATTTCTAACGAACAATAGAAAGGTAGTATAACAATGAAAAATGTCGTTATAACGATGAAAAGTTATGAAAGCATTTGTTAATATTGCGTATAACAGTATTCAAAATGTAATATTCTGTAAAAAGAACATGAACTTGTTAAATATAAGGCAATGCAAAATGTCTTTGGAATAAAACAGAACAATAACTGAAGGACGCGGCTAAAACACCTGGTGAAAAAAGAATTGAAAACTATAGTCACAAGTCAAATTCAGTATGTTTGGAAGACGTTCAAAATTGATGATAAAGGAACAGGGTGTTTTTGCATGGAGGTTTTCAGATTGTTTCGATGCAGTGAAAGTCAACTGTTTGAAGAACAATCCTTTTTGTCTTTCGATGTTGAAAAGGTTTTGTTTTCAAAGGCCAGGCTTCATGACAGGCACGGCACTGATAAATTGTAAATTTTAATGCATTATGAAATCTTATATTTTCCTTGGACGATTTTTGCTGATGAAGTTCCTCATTATATGCTGTTGGATTTTTAAAATCAATTTCGTTCATCAAAGGTTTGTCATCCTTATCATGAACATTATCAGCAAAGGGTGATACTGTAAGGTTAAATTGTTATCTTCATTTGTTTGAAACTCAGAAAAGTAAACTGATGAATTCTTAGAAGGTTGCACAGATTCATCAGAATTCTTACTTCTCTTTGTTATGTTTGCAATTGCCTCTTTCTGTGGAGTCTTTCTTTTTCTATTTCTTGTAAAATTAACGTTTTTCCTTGTGTTTTCTTTTTTTTCTGATTGTGCACAACTTTAGCACCTGAGAATGATAGAGTATTACTGATTTTAGCATCATTAGTATTCTCTAGGTCTACCATGAGGGAGTTGTCCAATATTTCTCTTGCACCTGACTCACATGCAACTCTTGGCCTAGCATTAGGTTTCATGTTCATACATGTATTGTAATTTGCAGATGTTTCTGGTGTGCAGTGGAAAATTTCATCTTGTTCATACTGTATTTCCATTTCTCTCAACTCATAAATTGTGAAAAACCACCCTTCTTTATAAACTTGTCGCATTGAAGAAAAACTTGCAAACTCTTTTACACTAAAACAAAGGTCATCAAAATAAGTCCATTTACTATAACTTTCAACACCACAAGTGAAGTGGTTATTGTTACAACGCACAACACCTCTTAGTTTGTAATGAACTCCAGAAATTTCAATCAACTCAAAGACATTTATGTCCTTCATCAACCCAGGAGGGAATTCAGTAAACAGGAATTTAGAGTTTGATACATTACTCAAAACAGGCCGAGTAGTGCGAGTATTACAGGTGACACAATTCAGTTGTCCTGGGTTTGTATGCACATCAATAACATACTGGGGCCACATATTTTTATCTAAACCTAAGTGTTGTGATCCATGCTATTCAAAGTCACAAGTTTTGCACAAGTGTTACAGAAAGAATCAAAAGTTCTTAAACAAAGAGACTCTCTTCATCTACATTCATATTACCAAGTGTTCTTTGCTCAAATATTTGCCTAAAACAGGCACTACAATCTCTGGCTACAAATGAACTACAGTGGTCAATGATGTATGACCATACAGGTTCGCGAATTTCCTTCAACAAGGCATTGTCTTCTCTCGAACAGATGTAATATGAGCAAGTATTGAAAAGCAGCTCCGTGAACTCATTTTTAGCTGGCAAATTTGATAAATATGGCATAAACAAATGTGTACACACTTCCAAAAAAGCATCAACTGCACATGAATAAATGCCCGGGTCAGTGAAAACCGAGTTCATAAAGTGTCGTCTACGAAACGCAACGAACGACTGCTTTGGCTTCGAGTGTGACATTTTTGAACTTAAGATAGAACAAAACCCGGTTATTTCACGTTAGCACCTTTCTTGTTTTTGACTGGGATTTGAAATATTTGAGCTATTCCTGATGTGGTTTGAATCGAGTCTGTCGATCCACGTTGCTTATTTGTGTCTGACAAATCAAGTTCAAAGTTCTGTCGATCGACGTTGCTGATTGTGCCTGACAAATCAAGTTCTTTAAAACTAAAGAATTCCAGTACTGCTGAATAGCTTTTTGTTAATGATGTGATACTCAATGATAAAAATACTCATCTTATAACTTGGAATGAAATAAGAAAGCTTGGAGTGAAATCGTGACGACTCGTTGCCAAACTTGCCAAACCCAGTTTGCGCGGTTGCTGAGCCAGGCGCACAAGCTGAAAATTAACCGGGACCACCGTGCGCGCCTAGTTTCGTCAAATCGAGAAAATTTTCCCATACTAACACTACGACCATACGATACTTTTTATTTACGCGGGGAACACTAGGGTGCCTCCTCGGGTTCCGGCTACGGGGGCAACAATTCAGTACTCTTTTTCGAGGACCTAAAATCTGGAATTCGTTACCTTTTTCATTAATTAGCTTTCCTTCCAAAACTTTTTTTTTTAAAAAAAAAAAATTGGAAAATTATTTTATTATTTCATTGTAGAATCTGTTTGGGTTGAAATAGTTCCCTCTTAAAACAAAAAATATATTTTGGTTGGCTGCATCTATCAGCATCCAGGGGCAAACATCAATGAATTTATAGATAAATTTAATATGACAATTAAGCAATTTGAACCTAATAAGTATCAATATTATAAGTTCTTGTTGATATGAATATAGATGTCTTTAAATGTAGTAGTCATCCACATACAGATACTTATCTTGATAAATTATGTTGTATTCTAATAATTTATTATCCATTCTAACAAAACCAATGTAACTAACTTATCACTCGGCTACATTAACTGATCACATCTAAACCAATAACTCAGGCTGAATTTTCTCTGGAATTGTAACTGTTGACATCTCGGATCATCTTCCAGTCAATTGTATTGCAGATATACCAGTTAAAAAGAAACAAAACTTTAAAAAATACAATAGGGATTATAGCAGCTTTAATCAAGAATCAGGATATCAATGCAGTCAACTGGAATGCTATTAACAGTGAAAGTAAAGATCTGCATGAGATAAAATCTAAAACAATTGACCTTCTAAAATCAATCACTGATAAACATGCACCAATAAAACAAATGTCCGAAAGGAAACAAAAGTTGTCTACTAAGCCCTGGACTAGAAACAGGATTTTTAAATCAATTAAAACTATTTACACATTATGTGCAAAACACATTTGTCTTTCTAACAACCCAGATACACTGTAAGGTGGCTGAATATAAAAAGTTTGCTAATAAACTAAATTGGCTTAAAACCTTGAGCAAAAAAACCTATTTCTCCCAACACTTTGACCAATGTAAGAATAATCTGTGAAGACATCTTGGAAATTCGTAAACCGCAACTCAAAGGGGCAAAACCCCATATCAAAAATTGTACGCAACAATAGAGTCTACATTAATAAGGCTGAGATTGCAGACAAATTTAATAAGCATTTTATTAACATGGGTCCAAACCTAGCTAACAAAATTGCTCACTGTGAAGAAAGCCCTATACCCACTTCATTACGTTAACCATGGTAGGCAGTGTCACTGAAACCCAAGTCTAGTTCATTATTTAAATATTTTAATGACCACAAGTCAACTTTCATATTCCTAATAAATTAATCAAAATAGGTTCTGAAACATTGTCAGTACCCTTGACATATATCTATAACTAGTCTATTGAAACTGGCAGTGTTCCTGATGAATTAAAAGTCCTTCAGGTTTCTCCAATATATAAAAGTGGAGATGCTACAGATCCTAGCAATTATTGGCCTACAGTATAGCGACTCTTTTACCTTTCAGTAAAGTAATTGAATGTGTAGTTTATAACCAACTATAATTAAAAAAAATGTTATTCCTTTGTAGAAAAGCACCAAATTTTATACAAATATCAGTTTGGATTCAGGAAAGGATATAACACTGAACAGGCTATTCTTGAAATTGCAGACAACCTAAAGCTAGCCATTGGTAGGAAGCAGATTACATGTGGTCTATTTCTTGACTTGTCAACGGCCTTTAACACAGTAAATCACAACATTGTGCTCTCTAAGCTTTCTTTATAATTATGGTATTCAAGGAGTCTCACATAGATCGTTTGAAAGTTATTTAGAAAACTGTATTACAGTATGTTAAAATTGACTTAATCTGGCAATGAAAATATTGCATGTGGTATACCTCAAGTGCCAACTTTAGGATGACTTTTATTTGTACTTTTGGTTAATGATTTACCAAATTGTACTGATAAACTTTCAGTGCAGAGTTTTGTCCATGACACTAACTTATCTTTTACTAGTGATAACTAACATAACCTTGAAAAATGTCATGAATCATGAGCTTAAACAAATCTATATATATTGTGCCCTAAACAGTTATTTACTAACTTTGGGAAAACTAATTACATGTTAATTTCATATCCTAGACAATGGTCACCGTACAATACAAATTCACAACATTGAACCAAAAGATTATAAAATACCTTGAAATCTATATTAATAAACATCTAAACTGGCAGCCTCAGATACAGCATAGTTATAAATATTAAAATAGCAAAAAATGCTGAAATCCTTAATAAATTGAAATAATTATTACCGGTACATTGATTTAAATATTGCAAGTGAAACACACACCAAAAAGAAAAAAAAATTACACAGAATGAATAAAATAATAAAAAGAAAAAAAATAGCGAATTTACACTTACAGGACAATACTTACAAATATTAAACTAGATTACAGCAGCGCTAATTCCATATATTACTGTACTTAATAGCATGATGTATAATTAATCTTTATATATATATATATATATATTTTTTTTTTTTTGCTTTCTTTGTGGTGAAAGTAATATAAATATTCATGGTAGGTGCTGATATTACTAATTTATGTTTTTGGAGTTAAGAGACAAGACCCAGCGAGGAAAAGAAAGGTTTCCATTTTTTTGTATTGCTCGGTGTCTTATTTTCTAATTGGTATATATGTCTCAGATAGAACAGGAAATTGTTATGAATTGGGGAGCATTCTTTGATCTGCATATCCAGATAAAGTTCTTAGCTATAAGACCACAGAAGTTTATATGGAGCTTAAAGGAAGAGCTGTCTGGCATTAGGCTCAAAGCGGTAGTCATATCTAAGTGAATGCCTGGTTGGAGGATCTGGCACGACTGAAGCCACATCGAGAAATTATCTCCAAAATAGATGCGTCAAATCCTCTTTCTCGTCATGGCAAAAAGTATATTTTCCGTCCTCTTTAACTCCTATTTTTTGCAGATAGCTGTTAGTTGGTAAACGTCTATGTAAAAATCTGAAATTAAAATCAATTAGTTTTGAGCTCGTTGTACAAGTGTTTGCTGCTTGAAAGAGTGGATGTCTTTATGCCATTTGTCTATACAAGATAATATGGGTTTTTCACTGTTATTTAACAATTCGACCCGTAGCCCACAAGGGCTACGGGTCAATAGCCCATGAGGCGAAGCCGAATGGGCTATTGACCTGTAGCCCTTGAGGGCAAAGGGTCTAATTGTTTTAGTATCACCCAACTAGTCGGACAGAAAAAGCAATAATAAAGTTAGCAAATGCAAGTTGAAGAAAGATTTATTTGGGAATAAAACAAAAGAAAGCGCCACAAATTTCGCTACTCGAGGACTACTAATAGTCCTCTAGTAGCGTAGCCAATCAGATTGCGGCATTTGCATTAGTCCACTAGTTGGGTGATACTAATTGCTATTAGTTGCTTGTATGCAATTCTAGATGATTTTTGGCTTTTGGCAATTGTGTTACAAGGACCTTCATACTACTGATGTGTTCTTGGGATTTGTTGTTGCAGAGATTTCACAGCTGAAACGATTACGAAAAACATTAAGGGTTTTACTCGAATGTTGTATCTATTCTGAAAATGGTCCAGGGAAAAAAAGTTGAGAGAAGTCTCATCCATTAGATGTTTAACTTTTGTTATACCCTTGGTAAGCCAATTATTGCAGAAAACTGATGCGTTATTTATTCTTATTAATGAATTTTGTAATGTCAGAGGTAGAGATAGAAAATGATCTTTTGATACTATTTTCCTCTCGAAGAAAGTGTCGGACCAAATTTCTACAATTTCTTTGATAAAGGGTCTTCTATCTTTAGCTTATCAGTATCCTTCCTGTTAAGATTTCCTAATTTGAAAAAAAGACTTCCTCCGTATTTTCCCAGCGCCAGATCAAAGATGTTTTTCCATTTGCCACAGTTTCCTGAATCTAGATATTTTTTAATCCATGTAGCCTTGCGTGATTTGTTAAAAGAGGCAATATCAATCATTTTTAGTCCTCCTTCTGGGTAGTCATTGATCATGATCTAACGTTTAATTTTATTCTTTTTGCTGTTCCATAAGAAATTGAAAAAAAGCTTGTTGATCTCTTTTATTGCTTGGTGATTCGTTTGCAAAGGTGTGAGTATATAGACCAGTTGGGATGCTACAAGGCTTTTTAGTACTGTTATTTTCCCTATTAAGCTAAGTCTTCTAAATTTCCAGCATCCCAAGATAGTTTGGATTTTGCCAATTTCTTGTTGTAATTTATAGAGAGTGTTAACTGGTGATCCGTAGAGAGCTATACGCCTAGTGCTCTGACCTTTCCCTCTTGCCTTTTAAAATTTTTTTCCGGACAGAGTTTTAGGCTGCAGTTTCTTTTAGAACCTACCCACAAGGCCTCTGTTTTCTCATTGTTCAGCCTTAGGCCAGATATGTTCCCAAATGATTCTATAAGTAACAGTGATGCTCTTACTGATTCTTCAGTTCCATCTAAATGAGTGTCATGTCATCTGCATATTGACTTACTCTAACTTCAGTATTATAGATTTTGATGCCCTTTATTTCTTTCTTATTGCGAATAGCTTCAGCGAGTATTTCTACCGACAGTATGAAGAGATAAGGTGATAGGGGGCAGCCTTGTCTAACACCTCTACTTAACTCAAAGGAATTGCTTGCCCATCCATTGTTTAGTATACAGCTTTCGGTATTGCAGTAAAATAGTTCAACCCAGTTTAACAGTGAGGGGCCAAACCTAAAGTGCCGTAACGCTTGGTTTATGAATGACCACTCTAGCGTGCCAAAAGCTTTTTCAAAATCGAGGAAAAGAAGTAGATTGGGTAATCCTTTGTTTTCTGCATACTTAATAGCGCTATCTAACATGCGTATATTGTCACTGATACATCGGTTTTTAATTAACAAATAAATAAGCCTCCTCTGGGCTTTGTTCTGTTATAAAGAACGCAGGAGGTGACGAGAGCACGAAAGAAGTGTAGGGGGAAACACGAGCCGCAGGCGAGTGTTTCTCCCTACTTCTTGAGTGCTCTCGTCACCTCCTAAGTGCTTTATAGCAGAACAAAGCCCAGAGGAGGCTTATTTATTTGTTTCATAATAAAGAACTAGCGATTTTCCACAAAAATGAGCTTTTATTTTCGATCAACTCCCAGTGAGTTTTTTTCAGCGCGCGCGCTGAATGTCGTCAGCACTGTCCTTTATACTCTGATAAAGTACAGCAATTTGGGCCAATCAGCGAGCTTGTAAGAATACGTCCAACACTCTCCTTGGTTCAAAAGACAAAGGCTGTCAAACCATCAAAGTTCAAACGCAAAGCACTGAAAAGTTTTTGAACGCGAGATTTTTTCAGCTCAGTCAAGATATTTTTTGAACATTCTCAAGTCTTAAATTAATCGAAATCCAGTCAAATTATGGCCCATGAAGACAATAAGAGGAAAAAACCATTTGTGGAATTTAGCAGAAGAAAACAAACAAGACGAACTGCTTGGCTTGTTGCTGAAACTAAAGACAGTGTGCCATGTTTTCTGAATGGACAACGCTCAGTTTATGTCAATGCGAGAACTGCTCTTTTCTTTTGTGCTTTTAGTCTCTGTTTTAATGATAATGTTGTGGATAGATGAATTCGACACACAAGCAAATTTCTGTGTGTTTGATCCGTACTGTTTGTCGTTTTTACTAACTGCGACGTAAGGAAGCTCAAATTAAGAAATCAAGACTACAACACCGAGTACTGTACCAGTGACAAAAGTGGATTTGTCTTCCTCTTGCACTGTTGACGGTAGGCAAGTTTCATATCGTTTTCATTTTTCTTTGAAACTGTAGAATTTTCCACTTAGTCCGTTTGCAGTCCATTTCGAATTTTTGCCGTCAACCTTCACGTCTTCAGCGGAGAAGACTTGTCAATTGGTCACTTCACGTTGTTGTTTTGCATAGCTTGGCACTGAAACCAACCGAACTGTATTTTGCTTAGCAATTTTATTGTTTCATTCAAAAACGCCATTGTTTGATGGTTTCCTGGTTGATGTCGTAGTCTTGTTTTTCTTAATTTAACTCCCCGTTTTTACAAGTGCTGACTTAGTTGTTTAACTCGGTCTCTATATCTACATTTTCCTAGAGCTCCTTATCTTCGCGTTCTTCTAAGTGTAAGGGATGCTTTGTTCGAGCTCGTTCAGAATATTTTACGAAAAGCTGGTAAACTCTTTGAAAAATTCCGCCACTTTTTTCACTGCTCAAAGTCGGGGATGACGCGAGCACCGTCCTTTATACTCTGATAAAGGACGCTGTTTGGACCAATCATATCGCGCGTAGTATCGGGACTGTATTATAATGAAGCCTGACTGATCTTCTGATATAAGTTCCGGTAAAACTATTTTGATTCGATTTGCAATAGTCTTTGATGCAATCTTATAATCACAGTTTAATAGTGTCAATGGGCGCCAATTTTTAATCAGGTTGGGATCTGCGTCCTTCTTTGGTATAAGCTTGACAATTCCTCGCCTTTGTGATACAGCAAGTTTTCTTGTTTGGTAAGAGAAGTTTAGGGCCTCTGTTAGTGTTTCGCCTATGTCTTTCCAAAAAACTTTATAAAATTCACACGGCAGGCTATCAGTACCAGGTGTTTTTTTCAGTGACCATACTGTTTAATGCTTCCAAACACTCCTTAGAACTTAAAAGACCCTCACAATGTTGTTTTCTTTCTTCACTTAATACTTCTCTTAAATATGCTAAAACAAATAATTATACTATGCTTTGACATATCCCTATTTAAGAGGGGCCGTAAGGGGGTTTCTCGTGAAACGTGATCGCATGTTTTTATTCTCCGTGATCTGTGATTACGAAATATTAAAATCCGTGAACTGTGAATAACATGCTTGTCGTGACAAGTGAAAGCAAAAAATTATTTTTCGATAACCGTGAAACTTGAATAAAATTCTTCACTTTTTCCGTGAAAACCGACCTACCGTGCAAATGTGACCCTTTATGATGTTTTCAAATTGCGTGTCTGACCGACTAGACGCGATTTGCGTGATGGCTTAGTACCGTACTTGAGAGAGAGGTGCGATATTGCAGAATATCATAATATCAAGCATTGCTATCACTTTTGATATATCAAATATATTGTCATACATTTCTAGCAGTTTTTAGTGATAATATCATGATATATCATTTTTGATAAGGGGTTATGATATTTTGATATTCCCACTGCTAAATGGCATGATATATCATGCTAATATCAAAATAACAAGATTGGTTGATATATCATGATAATATCACAATATCATGATAATATCAAAATATCACCGATTTATCATGATATATCAAAATATCAAGCCCCTTTACACTTAGTCACATCTAGGCCAACATTTGATATTATGATATTGGTTTCGATATTTTGATGTTATCATGATATTCTGATATTATCATGATATATCAAAATATCAAGCCACTCCACATTTAGTCACATCTAGGCCAACATATGATATGATGATATCGGTATCGATATTTTGATATTATCATGATATTCTGATATTATCAAATCTCACAGTTAATTTGATATTTTCTTATTTATTATGATAATATCAAAATCTCAAAATCTCGCAGTTAATTTGATATTTTGATATTCTGCAATCCCGCGCCTTAGTGGTACTTGACGACTTGACAGAAGATTGTAAAACAAACATGCACTTTGATACCAGAAGCCGAATCAAGGGGTCAGATGACAAGAGAAGACAACTATGTCATTCTATTCGATGTCCCTTGCATGTTAAATCACGCAATCATTCTAAATCATTTTGGCCAAGCTCACGCTAAAAAATTCAGTGTCAAAAAGTCATGGATGTCGAGGGCGACAAACAAATTTCTGTTATAGAAGGTGCCGTTTTCTACGTGGATCCAAACTCTGCAGAATCACTGAGTTTCCTCAGAGGGAAAGAACGAGTCAGGATCCCACTCACCGAGAAGCATTTCTCTTTGGAAGCGCTAAAAAAACATGTAATCGATTACGCGGGCCTGAAGATCGAGGCCGAGAAACGTGGTCTCGGTTCTTCAATCGAAGTTAAACTTTTTTTAACGAGGACTAGTGAGCAGCACAAAGGAGAACTTTGTAGTTGTAACTATCAGTATTAAATTCCGACGCGTTTCGTCTCAAACGGAGACTTCTTCAGGGAATGAATGTTACAACTTAGGATAGCATATATATACATAAAATAACGCTACGTAATACACACGTGTAAGCGTGAAACTTTCCGTGGGAATGACTAATAGCATATACATGCTGTAGGCGTATGTTACGAAGTACGCCTAAATTGCGGAATTGCGTGTTTTATAGTTTGGGGGCCATACGATTAGCCCCTATTATCTGGTAGTTACTCAGGGAACGCCACTTAATGCCCTTCCACGGATGACTCATCTTAAGCCAGCGAGAAAGCTTAATGATCGAGAGCGAGAATCGATTTTGGAATGGGCAGCAAACAATGGTAAAGCTTTCAGACAGCGAACACTACGCCAGGAAACAACAATGTTCAAAGCAGGCACACTGCCACTGAACATGTATGCTACTTCTGGGCAACCGAAGGAAAAGGTAACGATGGTAAGATCTCTGGGACATGTGGATGCTGTGAGTGACCTGGGACGTCCTGTTGAAAGCAGCAAAGACAGCGAAGACAGCGAAGAAAACCACGAAGGGACAGAAGTCACAGAAAAAGCTGATGAGCAAGAATCCGAGTATGACACAGACTCTGAAAGTGAACTTCCAGCAACTGTAGAAATAGACCAGGAGGACGAAATGACTTTTCTTCGAGCCGTGACAACTCGTAGCGGACGAACTATTCGAGTAACATCAAAGTTCTTTTAGCTGGCAGGTCCAGTTCCCCATGGATGAGGTACTTGTTTATTTTAGATGACCTTACATTTAGCTAACATTGTGTTTGCCGGTGACCGGCTTTGTGCAAAATTGCAAAATTGCCGATTATCAAGTTCATAAACAGGAGCCCGGCCCATTACCTCGGCATGAATAATAACTTCGGAAAGAAACGTTAACATATCAATGATTGATGGCTTTTCTACGAGTGAAGACACTCAATATGGAGGAGTAAGTGCACAAGAGTTCCTTGTCTATGATGTTATTTTCCGTGAATTGTGAAACTCGAAAATTAATTGCTGTGATTCGTGATTTTCCATCTTTAATAGTCGTGAACTGTGCGCACTACCCCCCTTACGGCCCCTCTATTTAAGCTATGGCATTATTGCCTGGGGCTGCACCAGCTACAGGTATACTAGACTAAAATAATTGTCTTCATGTCAAGCAGAATAAATATCTCCGAAGTATCTTTTTTTCCAAATGCTAGGGGAGAGTGCTGGTCCCTACTTAAATTGGATAATATATATAAATTTAGATTATGTTGACTTATACATAAGATTAAAAATGGAACTGATGGCATCCCACTGATGTCTTCCTTGATATCCTGATACCAACATGTAATAAACATAATTATAATCCTAGATTTGCTAGTAATTTCAATTTCTTTAGACCAAGAGTATCTACTAACACAGGCAAGTTGTCATTTAAATTTTCTGGATCAAAGATCTGGGAAACCGTTCCTGTCAATCTTAAATGTGTGTCCTACAATACCTTTAAGAAAGAATGGAAACACTGACTTTTGATCAATCAATTAAACTTGATTACTATCGCTTTACTTCACTTTACTGCTGATTTATCTCAAGGTATTGGCTGCTATCTATTTATTTATTTGTTCAAGACGGTATCCAACTAGAAAGTTTTTGCTACTTTGGACACTGTACATAATTATATCAATCTTATTTTGTTATGGCCAAATGTTACCTTACCTGTTCTGTATATGCATATTTAAAAATTTGTCAGGATTACAACAGCTTTAATCAGTCAGTTGAATGTTTTAGATTTGCAAAAAAATTTAATGCTTTTGCTTGAAACCAGCATGCAAGAAACCTTTGCAGATTCTACTGACCTAGTAATGTAAATATACCGTACATGTACTTCTAGATGACTACACCCTCCAAAAGCCGTCTATTTATATTTGCCAGGATTACAACAACTTCAATCAGTCAGTTGAATGTTTTAGATTAGAAAAAAAGTTAATGCTTTTGCTTGAAACCAGCATGCAAGAAACCTTTGCAGATTCTACTGATCTAGTAATGTAAATATATCGTACAGTACATGTATTTCTAGATGACTACACCCTCCAAAAGCCTTCTATTTATATTTGCCAGGATTACAACAGCTTCAATCAGTCAGTTGAATGTTTTAGATTACAAAAAAGTTGATGCTTTTGCTTGAAACCAGCATGCAAGAAACCTTTGCAAATTCTACTGATCTAGTAATCTAAATATACCGTACATGTACTTCTAGATGACTACACCCTCCAAAAGCCTTACATTTATATAGCTTTAATAATAGAACGTTTCAATCTCCAGCTAAATACAATCCTTTTTTTAAATGATTCAATTTCTTGTGGTATAAGAAAAAGAAAGATTGAACATAAATTTGCTGAATGTTTTTTTTTTTCAAAGTTCAACAAAAATAGTTAAAGGAAATGTTGTTTTCACTTAGGATTGTAAAGGAAATGCTTCAAAATGAAGCAAACAATTGTAAAAGTCTATGTCTTACTATTGCATTAAATATTATGGATCTCAGTAAATAAGCTTGCCACTCACAGTTTGATTCCTTGTCTTGTTTGAATTGTCTTGCTTGACTTGTATTGTAAAGAAAAAGATCTTTGATTAATCTGATCCAGCAACAATGAGATCAGTTTTAAATCCACACACTTGGTCAGAAAAACACAGCTTCAATATCCCTGGAAAACAAAAATGTACTGTCAGCATGTTACAAACAAATGACAGCTGTGCAATATTTCCACCCTTCACATACAGTACCAACACTGTGATCAGTATCCAGTTTCTCCAAACAATAACACTGTAAAATGAATGTACATGTACTGATCACAAGAATATTTCTAAAATAAACTACATAAAACTGTACATGTACCACGTTCATATTCTAACACCTTCTTCTTACTGGCAACACTGTTTCAACAAATCTAACTATACATGTATAATATAATTATGCATACAATCAGTCTGTGTGTACAGTGTAGAAAAGACATCCTTTGGTAAGAAAAGAGTTGGTGCAGTGGTAAGAATGCTCGCCTTCCACAAGTGTGGCCTGGGTTCAATTCCCAGCCCTAGTGTCATATGTGAGCTGAGTTTGTTGGTTCTCTACCTCTGAGAGGTTTTTTCCGGGTACTCTGGTGTTCCCCTCTCCGCAAAAACTAGCATTTGATTTGATTTGATTTACATGTAATATGATTTCATTTGTGTTTTACAGTGTTTCCAATTAGTACGTTAGTGCTAAATACATGTACACTTGACACTACAGTAAAGTTCACTATTATTATTGTTAAGACACTGGGAAGCAATGCATCTGCAGTTAAACAAGGGTGAGATGAATTAACAGAAGAATTGGTAATGTGAGGTGAATTAATAAGTAATACTCAAAGTTTGATTTACATGGAAAAAGTAAGGGATACTCAGCAGTGGTATTAAAGGATAGCAACAAACAATGCTTACCACTAAGGAGGGATTCCTGACAGCACAACTGCTATTGCGACCATCTACGAGAAGCTGCTGTGAGATTGTCCTGGTCTGTTACTATGGTGATGATAGGTCTTCAGGAAGGAAGTGACTGGATTTCCACACTGCTCATCAACTTCATCTCACTGCACATTGTACCTGTATTGTTAAGTTAATAAATATCTTTACTCAAGTGTAAAGAGATTTTCCAAACAAGTAAGGCCACAATAAAAAGTACGTAAAAACAAAAATAAAAGTACAGTTATCAAGATTTTATGAAATCTATACCACATCTAGAGGACATTCACTGTATTTAGTAAAAGTACAATGTATAAAGTTAAGCAAGGAAAAAACTACTAACATGTGTAAATGAATTTCTTTCAAGAAGCACAAATGCAATTATAAAGGAGACTTCTTACAGTCTAGGTCTTGTTTAGGAAAAATGCATAATAATTATACGCAAATATTTCTGGTATCTGAAGACTACCAAAGTACAGTTTATACAGGGTGTTCATTAGCTATTGAAGATGGGAGAATTCTCCAGCTACTTAACGAAGAATTCTCCGGCTACTGTAAAGAATTCTTGGCCCAAATTTAGATCCAGCGCCCTAACTCTGGTTATTTCAGAGAGCTGGTACCCTTTAGTTATTATATTTCATTGTTTTTGTAATTTACAGTAGTTTATCAAATCTCTGGGTACAATAAACATCTTTGTCTCTCAGATGGCCTGAGCTAGTTTTAAATTTAGGTCTATGTGGAGTGCTTTCAGAATATTATCTGGTTACTTCACACAGTTCTCCAGGCTACTAAAAGTCTTATTAAAAGCCTTGCAGTTGATATAAGCTAAGTGCAATGAGGTATGGTGTCATACATCCATACAAAAATTACCTAATTAGTTTCTGCAGGAAAAAGGTGCTAAAGAAAAAAAGAAAATAAATTAAAAAAAAAACAATTTAAGTGGAAAAATTGTATTTAAAAACAACAGAAAAGACTGAGACAGAAGCATTGCACAAACTTCCACAGAAAATTCTCAAATGGTTTCTGCATAGGTCTCTCTATTTCTAAACATACAACAATACAAATTAATAACTATTCATAATTTTACACAGAAATATGGAGGTTTATGAGTGAAAACACACAGGGTTAATAGTGTTTGCACACCTAGTCAAGTATTTAATGCAAGATTTTATTATATTATTACTTAATTTTAAATTTTAAATGGAAGGCAGACATGATCATGATAGACTTCGCGTACATTGTGGAAATCAAGAAATTAAAATAAACTTTAATTAGATTAATTAATACATTTGAATTAGAAAGTAAACAACCAAAACAAAACAAATGAAACAATGACAAGGTACAACTACAGCTAAACAGGAAGTCATTCTTGGGCTTCACATGACTTGTAAGCAGAATGATAATCTTTAACTACGTTTCTAAGGCATTGGAGAGATGTCAAAGCATTTTTTATATAGTACGTCAAGGTAATTTAATCCACCTGTCAGCTTTTGCAAATCTCACACTGAATTTGCCATAAATCAAGGTATAAAAAGATTTTGGTTTGATCTTGAACATGTACAATATCAATGGGCCTCTCTGATGTTCGTGAAAAAGCAGTCTTAAATAATTATCAGGAAGCAAGTTATTTTGATGTTTGTATCCAAGCCCACCCATTTATAATTTGATAATCTGAAAAATATTCAGTATACCTAATCTAGTAAACAGAGGTCTGCTGTGATCTTGCCAGTATGATTATACTGTAATCCTTAGTACTCTTGTCTGGGGCAGCAGTAAACAATTTAATTTAGTAGGTTAGGTACTTCACCATGCAACAGTGCAGTACGTTAACACATGGGAATAAATTAAACTATGATATAGACTTTTTAAAACATTCAAAGATAAATTGAAACGAACTTTGTAAATAATCCCAACACATTTAGCAACTTTCCGCGAAATGTAATATTAAAATATGAGAATCCCACCACAAGTCTTGGTCAACAAGTACTCCCAGAAATTAAATTTTAGTTTGATAGTTATTATTTATAGGTGTACCATTAAAATCTACCCTGAATGCGAAGAAAATCAGACGGCCGGGCACCGAGTATTTTGAAAATCCGTCCAGCTGCCCTCTGAATGCCGAACACCGTAGATCGAGAACCTTTGATTATCGGCCCAAAAATTGAGCTTTGATCATGAGGAACTGAAGTTGAAATTTGGAGTACATGTTTTAACAAAATTCTGCCTTTCTTTGAGGGCAATCAAAAATGTAAATTTCGAACAATTTCAAAAGGTGACCTAAAATTTCCAAACGGGAAGGCGTTGTAGAATTTTAACTGGGATCTTATTTCGAAATGTCTGACATGTTTCCAAACTCAATTGGTACGCCAACGCAACAAAATATCACTTGTCCAAAACCTGTTATTGGTTCGCAATTAATGTACCTACGTGGAATATGATTCGTTACATGACAAAAACGTATCTAAAATAGCATTTTCTGTACCTTTAAATTTGCCAAACGAGAACTCGTCCATCTTCTTCAACAACTTCGTACTTGCCGCGAGCGCCGTCACGTGACGTAACCGCGCGAAATCGAGGCAGGACTAGAAGTTAGTCTCCACTCCTGTTATGCAAATCTGCTGAGGAGAAACACTCCTCATGGCAGAGTTTAGGAAACCGCTTTGATGCGTTCAACCTTCCTTCACATTGTGCAGCGTAATTTAAGAACAAAACCTCGAAAAGCACAAAATGTGTTAACAGTTTCTACTAAATCCAGCAGTGTCATTTTGATGAGCTGCAGTAGAAGACTGAGTGGAAGCTGAATAATTGGACCTCAATTATTCTTCAGATAGTTTCTCCAGTGATTCATCATCCCTTTGAAATCTCTAGTGTGTTACGTCTTGAAAACAAGGCAAATTAAAAATTTAAAATCGAACCTTAAAGAGGAAGACTGCAGAGGCCTAGCTGGAAAGAGAACAAGACGAGACAAGACTTAACTAGACTGGGAGTTCCCGGGCGAAGCTAACCATGTTAGGGACGGACCATTAGAAAAGTGATGGGAGGGGGAAGGGGTGGGGAATTTTCAGCTTGCACGAATTTTTTTTTTTCGCTCATTGCTTGTGCAGGAATTTTTTTTCAGGTGAACCCCTCTGCACGAATTTTTTTACTAAGTGGGAAAAAGTCCCAATTGGACATTCCTTCTGCATGAATTTTTTTTTACCTTCTTCTTTGCATGAATTTTTTGTCTTGGCATTTTCCCTTGCATGAATTTTTTTGTGGTTTTTTCCCCACCCCCCCATTACTTTTCTAATGGTCCGTCCCTTAGTAAGCAGGTTGGGGTCATTATTTGACTCCAGGTTGGAGGATGAGAAACCCAGAACTCTTGGAATACTTAAACTTCTCCAAAAATCCTTTAATACGTTTCTAAAAATAAGAAACATTTTAATAAGCAGCTGCTGTTTGCTAACTCCATAAGTCAGTATCAGGTCATAGTGGTTTCAATGGCTTCTTTTGTGATACTCTGGGCCAAGGTGGGGGGGGGGGGGTACTGCCATATATGGGCTATATAGGTATGCGCCGCTGTGAAGGGTATGGCTTAAAGAAGTTTAAGTGTATAAATAATGGCATTTAGGTCTAGAATAGGGTATCACTTTTCACGAAACTGACCAGTTGGTTGAAGATTGTATCTACACTAAGGAAACTTAAAACTTGATGGAAAAAATACTGACCAAGTATAAATAAGTTTTTTTTAAGAGAGAGAGAGAGAGAGAGAGAGAGAGAGAGAGAGAGAGAGAGAGAGAGAGAGAGAGAGAGAGAGAGAGAGAGAGAAATGATTGTAGTATAAGGTTTTCAGTTTTGGCTAGACTTTGCTCGTGACCTCAGTTTCTGGAAAACAGCTACTCCAGATTAGGATTGATTTGGGTGGTTAACTCTAGTATAGGGTAGGAAACAGCTGAACCAGCTCTGGTATAGGCTAAGGGTTCCAGAGTTCCTGCGGCGTATCCCCACCCAGAAATTCTTATAGTGCCCCCAGGGACTCTGGGGCCCGTTTAATTCTTATGATAGCAATGTTCACACTTTTGTCGGTTTCCAAGGGTAAACAATACAATTCTACGTTAAAATGCATGTTAAGCTAGTTTGTACGCTAAGAATCTCAAAAACATTCGGTACACGTCGACCTAGACACGAAGCTCTGGACCCTGGAGAATCGCACCTCTGCCATCAGGAGGAAGAGGAATGGGTCGGAAGGGGATACGAAAGAGCAGAAGAATCTGCCATTTTGGCTATTACAAGTCCTTCAAGTCAGGTATTTCGAAAATTTTTATGCTGTCATTAATTTACTGTAATTGGTTAAATGTTTCGGAAATTACGATTTATTATGTGGTAACAGGAGCGATTCACCCTGGTGATTTGCTCCTGGTGGTACCTAATTTAAAGGTATTCATTGTCACGGTCACGGGACGAGCACGCGATAAATAGCAAAGTGAATAGTTCTTGTGACTAATGAATACGTTGCTTTCCCAAGATGAACAGTAATATATAATATATACTAGAAATTTCAATGTGAAATAGAGGTTTGGAAATAGGTTTGGAATAGAGGAGGGATAAGCAGAAAATTAGGTTAGTTCAAGATCCTCTAGATACTCCCGTTGTAAAAAGATGGTGGTATTTTGAAGGAGATATGGTGGCATCTGTTTATTTATGCTCTAACGCTTTGGTATGTTTTCAAAGCTTGTTTTTGGAATATTTTTACAATTATCGTATTATTTTTAAAGGGAAGTTCTGAGTTCAGGAGAAGTGTATGTAGTGTGAAGGGTGTGAAATACTGTTAGGGCACAATTGAAACTGCAACATCAGTATTAGAAAAGAATGAACAATTTAATTAATACATTCATGATGACATTTAAGCGTAACTGTAACTGTAACTGTAAGATCCTGGTATAAATAATTCTCAGATATTATATGTAAAAGTGAATTTATGAAGGTAATAACGACAAAGAAGTCCAGTTCATCCTGGGAATAAAACAGTTTAAAATTTTCTTGTTTTAAAAAATATCCAGCTGATGGTATGTATTAGTGTCATATTTATTGGCTGTTGACATGGACGAGCTTTCCATCTGCCAAATTGTATGTCACATTAATCTTGTCTGTCTCTAGAAGAATTTGGGCGATTTCGTCTTCAGTTAGGGCTGGATGGAGTTCTTTGTAATTTGCTTGAAAGAGTTTTTGCAGTTGGCTGTGAAAAACAACAACGTAGAACTTTTCATTAGTGGTCATGAAGCAACACGCAATCGATTTCTTCACACCTCCATTGCTGAATTTTCCACAACTGGTCACATAGTAAGGCACACAAACTCATGAAAACCTCATGTCGTCCTCGCGATTCATCACTAACCTGATCGTGACCTTGATGAATACTTCCTCGGGCATTTAGAAACATGTAGGCAATCGAAATACGGAAACTCCCTTACCGTTCAACTCTTCCGAACTTGTCAACCTCCAGCAAGACGTGAAGTGTGGTGAAACGTGCAGAAAAAATCATTGTGACGTCACACAACGAAAACTGCGAATGGCCCGAATCTGACATCCGAAAAATCGAGACTTTTCACCGCTGACCCTATCAAATAGTGTGCTGTCTCGCTGACAGAGCTGAAAAAAAAAACTGCGCATGCCGAAAGCGCGCGCGCCAAGGAAAACTGGGGACGACAACACAAAACAATAGCAATACTACGTAAGATGGCGGATTTTTAAAAAATTAAACACCGCAAAGATTTCGACCTTCAATAAGACTTTGGCAGCGAATTTAACTGTAAAAATTTTGAAAGGCTTTCATCCGTTGCCGATACACACAATATATTTCAGACACCAACACTTTTTGTCTGGACACCAGATAAAAAAGTGTCTCGAAATTCAAGTGCGCGAAAATCAAGTCAGCGTGCGTAGTGTCACTCTTGATTACAATTTACAATGTTGAGAGAAACTTCCAGTCATCACCTCTGTTTCCTGTGCGAGAAAACACGATCGGGAGAGGCTTGTAGAGGGAAAATGAGACGGCTCAAACCAGATTTGGCCAGATATCTCCGCAGCACCACCGATACTTGGGCATGTAATATGCACTGGGTCATCTCCGACAGTGGGAGTGACTATTCAGTCACACTGATCAGCTACCGCCCGTCTTAAACTGGGCAGCACCCAGTCAGTAAGGTGCTGATCCGCCACGTCTGTCTGCTTCTATGGGTGTGTGGAGCTAGGATAAAAACCGAAAAGCAGACATAAAACCCTGCACCAGGCAAAACAAGAAGAAAATTAACCCCACTGAAACTGGGGACCTGGAATATCAGAACAATGACAACCGGCATGGACATAACCGACTTGGACAAAACAGAAGACATCAGGAAAACAGCAATCATCGACAGGGAGCTCTCACGGCTGAATGTTGACATCACTGCCCTGCAAGAGACAAGACTTGCTGACTCTGGTTCCATAAGGGAAAGAAACCACACATTCTTCTGAAAGGGTCTTGGGGAAGATGAGAGGAGAGTCCATGTGTGGGTTTTACACAGCAGATTGCTGAATAAGATCACCACCCCTCGAGGTATATCTGAGCGCATTACCATCATGGAAGTAGCAACTAAAACTGGCAAGGCTCATTTCATCAGTGCCTATGCCCCTACTCTAACAACGGAATATGTGAAGAACGACAAGTTCTATGAGGAACTTCAGGATGTGATCAATAATATCCCAAAGACAGACCAACTCTTTCCCATGGGGGATTTCAATGCAAGAGTTTGCGCTGATCACGAAGCAGGCCCAACTGCCTTGGACAGCTTGGACTGGAAAAAATAAATGAGAATGGCCAGAGACTCTTAGAATTCTGCATTAATAACAACCTGTGCATTACAAACACCTTCTACAATGGCAAGAACCGACACAAATCTACTTGGCGCCATCCAAGATCGGCTCACTGGCATCAGCTTGACTTTGTCATCGTTTGAAAGACTGATTTCAACACTGTGATCCTTCCACAGTGCAGATTGCAATACAGACCATCTGCTGGTTATAGCCAAGGCAAAGATAGTCCCAAAGAAAACACCGAGGGCTGAGAATCCAAGGAAACCTACGATTAACACAAGAAACACTCGAGATCCAGCGATGAAAGCCAAATTTCAAGAATATGTTGAACAACAACTCCAGAACCTGGATAGCTCATCCCCTGACAACATGTGGAAAAATATGAAATCAGTAATGTACGATTCTGCGTCAAGGGCCTTTGGAACTGATCGAATTTCCAAGGAGGATTGGATCGAAACCAATGCATCAACATTAATGCCATTACTTGAGAAAAAAACGTAAGATCCTCATAGAACACAACCGATTTCCAACAGAGAGTACAAAGGAACAGCTACGTGCTGTCAAATCCAATCTTCAGAGAGAAACCAGAAGATGTGCCAACCAGTACTGGGATAAATTATGCTCAGAAATTCAACAGGCGAGTGACATGGGTAACATCAGGAAAATATATGAGAAGATCAGAGTTGCTATAGGGCCAACAGCAAGCAAAGTGGCACCTCTCAAGTCTGCAACAGGTGAATAGCTGACAGACAAGAAGAAACAAATGGAAAGATGGGTGGAGCATTACTCTGATTTGTACACAAAGGAGCGAGATGTTGATGGAGAGCTTGATAAGGCCATTTCTCAGCTCCCTGAAATGACAGAGCTTGATATACCACCAACGGAAGAAGAACTCTCTACTGCAATTGACGAACTTGCAGGTGGAAAAGCACCCGGAAATGACAATATACCTTCTGAAGTGTTAAAAGAGAATAAAGAGGCCCTCCTCCGACATCTCCACAAGTTACTAACTACTTGTTGGTTGGAAGTAGAAATTCCGCAAGACATGAGAGATGCTAAGATCACTACACTCTATAAAACTAAAGGGGACAAGGGAAATTGTAACAACTATAGAGACATCTCACTTCTGAGCATCACTGGAAAAGCTTTTGCGAGGATCATCCTCAAGCAACTTAAGAAACTAGCAGAAAGAGTATTACCAGAGAGCCAATGCTGTTTAAGATCTAACCGCTCAACAGTAGATATGATCTTTTCCATTAACTACCATTACTATTCCATTACTATTCCGTCAACTACAAGAAAAATTCCGGGAGCAACAATTGCCATTACATACGGCATTCGTCGATCTGACTAAGGCATTTGATACAGTCAGCAGATCAGGACAGTACATGGTGCTTGAAATGATTGGTTGCCCCCCGATACTGCTGCAGCTCATTGTCTCTTTCCATGATAATATGAAGGTTACCATTCAGTTTGACGGTTGCACATCAGACAGCTTCAACATCAACAGCGGAGTAAAACAAGGTTGTGTCTCAGCACCAACCCTTTTCAGCATTTACTTTGCTGTATTGCTGCAGTATGCAGCTCAAAATTCACCAGGAGATGTCTACCTTCACTTGTTGCTCACAGTGAATCAACCCTACAAAAAATGATGGACCACCTATCATCAGCATGCAAGGCCTTCAGTTTGGTCATCAGTGTCAAGAAAACTGTTTTCCTCACTCAGGAGGGCCCAGTTCAAGGCTATATGAAGCTGGACGACAAGGAACTTGAGACAGTGGACACGTTTTGCTACCTAGAGTCTACCATCTCCTCCACTATGTCACTTGATGATGAGATCAATGTCAGGATAGGGAAGGGAGGAACAACCTTTAGAAGGCTGACGAAGCGAGCCTAGAAGAACAAAAGATTAGACCTCAAGACAAAGATTAGAATCTATGATGCATTCGTCCTCAGTTCACTCCTCTATGGATCTGAAACATGGACCTTGTACAGCAGGCAGGAAAAGCGCCTTAACATTTTCCATCTCAGATGCCTCCGCAAGATCTCAGGCATAACATATCGCGACAAGATCACCAATGCTGAGGCGCTGGCCCAACCCAATCTACAAAGCATGGCTGCTATACTGTGTATGAAAAGACTGAGATGGCTGGGACATGTCAAGAGAATGGATGACCACCGGATCCCAAAGCAACTGCCCCATGGAGAACTGGCTCAGGGCAAGATACAAAGAGGAAGGCCAAAGCTGAGGTACAATGACACTTGTAAAACCAGTCTGTCCAAGTGTGGAATGGATGTCAACAAGTGGGAAGAAATAGCTGAGGACAAAACAAGAACCGCAACTCTGAACCAGCAAAAATACTAACCACAAAACCGGCTCTTTTTGAGTACCAAAAATCCCTTCTAAAAACTGCCTCTTTTAACCGCCTAGAAGTAGTACAAAAACCGTCTTTTCTTGACTATCAAAAATCCCTACCAAAAATTGTCTTTTTGACAGCGAAAAATTCAAACAAGAACTTCGTCTTTCGGACCACCGAAAATCACCATCGAGAACAGCGTGTTTTTGACCGCCTTTGAACAAAAAAACATCAGTATCAAAGCCTGCGTTTTTTGGAACCCGGAAAATTCCCACAAAAAATTGTCCGCTTTCAGTCAGGGAGCAGGTCAATAGTTGGCTCATATTTGCACCTGTAAGGAATGATATCAAAAGGTTGAGTATACATGAAATGAATCATATATTTGCTCTGGGGTTAGAAATGTTAAAAAGAAGTTAATAATACTGTCATATTCCGTGAAAACAGTTATTTACATCATGAAAATTACACAGATATTTACATCATGAAAATTACAAGAAATAAAATCAATATCATCATTCATCACTGTTAAAGAGTCATCGTTCAGGTTCATATCGGAGGATAATGTTGATGATGATGATATTAATAATGATAGTGATGACTTTAATTATCATAACCGCCACCTTTACCAGGAGCGTTCGTCTTACCTGTTTGGCCTGGCTGGGGTGGCTTCAAAAACGTTTAATTTAGACCTACTCATCATTACACTAAACTTTGGATTTTGGTGTAATTTAAACCAAGAAAATTGAACGCAAAAGTTAGCCGTGTCTATATCAGATATAAAGACACTGATAAAAACACTAATTTCCTTTGTATTTTCGTTGTGAATTATTAACGAGTTTTTGAAATACTGGTAAAAGCTAAAAAAGTGTGAAAAATTTTAGAAGCCATATCAAAAACTCGTGCTTCGTGTTCCATGAGGGGTTCCAAACACCTCGAAACAATAAAAGCACTCAGCCTTCGGCGTCGTGCTTCCTTCCCCTGATGAAACACTCACACTCGTTTTAAATATATTACGTAAAAGCCTATTTTAGTAGTATGTGACAGCGATTGAGACCAACTTTATGCAAATGATATGCAGGTATATTTGAGAGAGGAGGGAGGGATATGGGGTGAGGGGGTGTGTGTGGGCAGTGGGAGTAGTAATGGAGAGGTTGACGATGAGATGTTGAATAGTAAATGGGTTAGTAGTAGTGTTGTGAGTTTTGAAGAGAGAGGTGTGTTGTACAGTACTGTTACGTTGGGGGTGTGTGTGGGCAGTGGGAGTGTGAATACAGAAGTTCACGCCATGTTGAATAGTGAATGAGTTTGGTAGCTGTGTTGGATAGTGAATGAGTTTGGTAGCTGTGTTGAATATTGAATGAGTTTTGAAAAGAGAAGTGTGTTGTACCGTACTGTTACGTGTCCGCCCAACCATCTGGGTGGTACCGCAAATATATAGCTATCGAGAACAATGGAGAAAGCTCTGATCCAATAAGAGAACGATGGCATCATGATCGACCAATGGGAGAACGATGACATCATCATCGACCAATGAGAAGTCACTGACTTTATGAATGTATGAATACGTTGGTTCTTTTACATCTCATTGTTTTCACTTTTTATTCGCAGATGTTAATGATATACGAATTCAGAACTTCTCTTTGTCAAGAAAAACAAAACTTTTGCGAATTCACTTTTGGAAGGGATCCCGTTTAACTTGGCTTGATACTTTTTTTTTGGTCTTTGAGTTTGTAAGCTGAACGCTCAGTGCCAACACGTTGTGAACAATTTGTTTGCTTTCAGCTTAACCTTTCGCATACACTTTAGGTTTGTTTGAAGATCGTGTTGTTGTTTTGTGTTTCTTTGTTGTGTAATATTCTACCCATCGAAGTAAATAACGTTCAAAGGTTTGACTTCACTCGTTTGTTTTTGCCTTTCGTGGATATGTGACTTGCTTCTTAAGTAACAGTTCCTGACGTTTTAATTTCACCTTCAATTTATAAAATACATTTATTGTTGCACCACATATAAATGTCTGTTTATTAAGTTCATGGGTCACGGCCAGTAACCACGGAATAACGAGTATTTGTCGTAACAAATGTCCAACAATCCTTCGAGGTATACTTTCGAACGAGTTGGAATGTTGTTGAAAAAAGGTCTTCTTTTTCTTGCAATTTCATACAACGGTTACATCCACGCAATGAATACGCATGTTTTGTTCATGGCACGTTCCAGTTCACTACAATATCGATTCCAAAACTCATTCACTTTCTCACCCAAACACAGTCGGTTAAAAACGATAGTATAATGCGTCCATGTCCAACGCTAAGAGTTGTTGGTTGCTCATTTGTTCCATTCCATGAAGTTACTTTAGTCATACATTATCAGCAGAAACGTTCAGTTTCTTGTATGCTGGTTTGTGTCATTCCGGTTTAACAGGAAAAAAAATTTCGGTGGTTCAAGTAAAGCGCGTAAAAGTATTTCTCGTACAAACCTGTATCTGATCTTCAAGAAACCTGTTTGTCTGGTTCCCAAAAGAACTAACGTATTCATACATTCATAACGTCATTGACTTCTCATTGGTCGATGATGATGTCATCGGGATGTCATCGTTCTTTTATTGGATCAGAGCTTTTTCCATTGTTCTCGATAGCTATATATTTGCGATACCACCCAGATGGTTGGGCGGACACGTAACAGTACGGTACAACACACTTCTCTCTTCAAAACTCATTCAATATTCAACACAGCTACCAACCTCATTCTCTATTCAACATGGCGTGAACTTCTCCATTCTCACTCCCACTGCCCACACACACCCCCAACGTAACAGTACGGTACAACACACTTCTCTCTTCAAAACTCAATCAATATTCAACACTAGTACTAGTACTACTACTAACCCATTTACTATTCAACATGGCGTCAAACTCTCCATTACTACTCCCACTGCCCGCACACACCCCCTCACCCCATATTCCTCCCTCCTCTCTCAAATATACCTGCATATCGTTTGCATAAATTGATCTCAAACGCTGTCTATAACTACTATTTTTTTGCCTCTTCAACCTTTCTCTCTGAGCAATGACCTAAAACAACTACCTTACACACGTACTTTCTGCCTCTCACAAAAAGGAAAACTGTGATCCCAGAGGGGTGTAGTCGTGTGTATTAAGAAAAAAGCCTCGAACTTTAAGGACACAACCTAAAGTAATTCAAAGGCTAATTCAAATTAGGAACAACGATATAAGTGTAGAGTGTGGAGAGTCAATTGAACATTTCTCCTAGAGATCCTCCTACTCTACTCATCTCTTCCTCAGCTTGCGAGCAAGTCTTGTTACTAGCAACATTAATTGTTTCAAGTTGTATAAATTTCCGACTATGCTCTTCTCCCTTTTCTTCACGTCTCGTGGTTGAAACAAAACTTCTAACAACATTTTCGCTACTCGAAACTCGATCGCTGATGTCCGCGGTGTTGTGCGCATACCATTTAGGGGATGGCTGGCGTGATCTGCGTCTGCGCCGTGTCGTAGGTTTCCGTCGAACACGTGACTGAACGCCCGAGACGGTTGATGAGCCTGAACTGCTAGTTCGGTGCACGATGACGTTCACTTCGCGATGGGATAGGGAAGCTGATGCAGGTTTCGTGTTGCTGTCGTCCACGATGTCATCGTAAGTCACATGTGGAAACACATCGTCACTTGGAGGCTGTCCCGGGAAAGAGGCATCGCTGTTTAGTTGATGAAAGGAGACTAAACTCTTCAACCGCTCCCTGGGGAAGTCATTGTGTCTAAACTGGTCTCTTTGCTTACCGGACATTGATAGATTGCGTTGTTTCCTAAACGCCATCTGCCATTGGCTGCGTAGGCGGTTTAACGTTGTTTCGTCTTCCTTCGTTCTGTTTTCAGCCTGATCTGAAATGTTTTTGAGAGGGGAGTTTTGTTTTACCGGGTACCAGTTCTCGTATACTTCCACTGTCGCAATGTTACATTTGTTAGCAGAACCTAGTAAAACTCCCTTCATAAAAAAACCGCGCGTGAGAAGTGAAAACAGCGGTGAGAAGTATCAGCGGCGGTAGTAGTAGTAGTAGTAGTACTGATAGTGGTAGTTTAAGAAATAGAGATAGCGGCAGTGTCAGTGGAAGTGATAGAGATGCATTGAAAGTGGTATTAGAAAACAGTCCTAAGAAAGTACGCGCGCTGATTGGTTACAAATCGTGTTTCTATAACTCGATAGAAACACAAAACTAGCACGAGCTGTTGACGTAATGATGTCTCGAGCAAAGAGAATTTACATTTTGATAATCAAAGCTAACAAGCTGCTTTTCTTTTTTTCGTCGCGGTGTTTTCTAAAAGAAATAGAAAACATGTTCTTCGTGTTTCTATTGAGTTATAGAAACACTCGTGAAAGTTTGGGAGAACTCGAAAAAGCTGTGGAAACATTCGCCTGCGGCTCGTGTTCCCACAGCATTTCTCGTTCTCCCAAACTTTCACTCGTGTTTCTATAACTCGATAGAAACACGGTACATGTTTTCTATTTCTTAAGTGGTAATGGCCGGTAACTGTGGCAGTGGTAGTTGCAGTATCAATGACAGCGAAAGTGGTGGTGTCAGTGGCACTGATACTGGCAGTGCCATTGACAATAGTTGTGGCAGTAACAGTAGTAGTGTTTAGGTAGCTATAGTGGTAGTGGCAGTGGTAGTGGTAGTGGTCGTAGTTACCGTGGTAGTGGTAGTAGTAGTGGCAGTTCTCCTACCAGTGGAAGTAGTGGTGGTAGTGGCAGTGGTAGTGGCAGTGGTAAATAGTAGTGGTTGTGTCAATGGTTGTGCCAGTGCGATTGGTAGCGGTAGTGGCATTGTCATTGTGGTAGTGCCTGAGGTAATCCTAATGGTAGCTGCAGTGAAATTGGAATTGGTAGGGGTTGTTTCAGCGGCCAAATTCGAGGTTCTGGTAGTTGTGTGCCAGTGGCATTTGTAGTGACAGTGGCAGTAGAAGTGGTAGTGGTTTAGAGGGAGTATCAACTTAAATGGTAATACGTATGACGATGGCAGCGATGTCAACTGTGCCAGTAATCGCTTTTTAAAAATGTAGTAGCAGTTGTAATGCAGGAGTATAAGGTCAGACGAAGAGTAGCAACAATAGACGAGGAGTGGCAATGGACAGTTTAGAAGATAATGGCACTCTGACATCAATAAAAAATAAAAACAATATTCTTACCAGTAGCTAGTTGAAGCATTTTCTTCCTGTCTTCCGTTCTCTCCTTAAACAAGAAATATAATCAAAGGTTAGAAACTCTACAAGTGTTTTATGTATTTTAATCATTAATGTCTGAATTTTCATCCAACATTCACAATATATTACGAGTAGAGGGAACCCTTTGAGTCATCGAAAAAGGACAAGTTGAGCTATTCTTGAATCTTGCAGCATCCTAAAGTAACTGCTACTTGGGATATGGTATCAATTCTTATCAAGAATTGAATATTTATTCCGTCAGTGGACGATTACTTTGTAACGACCCAGCCTGTGGAAAAGCTCCCACGGTAATTCTTATTTCGAGTGTGGGGTGGTAGCGAACGGGGGAAAGAAAGATTTTATTAACGTGTCTCCCCCCCTAACCGAGCGTAGGCTATCTAATACTCACGTATTTTAACTGTAACACCAGCTCACGGTTCGTGCTCTGAAAATAGTTTGCCTTCGACCTGTAGTAGTAGATCGCTATCCTGTAAATAAAACCAGACCAAACTGATGAAATACCTTTTAGTTTAAGAACAGTCATTATAATGGTGACATTAGAAAGGGAAATGTCCAACAGAATTCTACTAACGCGAACATGGGACAGTCATAGCTGTCACTAGACATCACTCATTGTCACCGAACACAAATTATATGGCAATTATCTCGTAATCAATAAAACCGAATATCAAAACTCTCACGTCCATTCGTGTTCCTAAACAACAATTACTGATACTGGACATCAACAACTGTCACTAGAAATCAATCACTTTCACTAGACATCAATCACTGGCACTAGAAATCAATCACTGACACTGGACATCAACCACTGACACTGGACATCAACATCTGTCACTGGACATCAACCACTGTCACTGGACATCAACCACTTTCACTAGACATCAATCACTTTCACTAGACATCAATCACTGACACTGGACATCAACCACTGTCACTGGACATCAATCACTTTCACTAGACATCAACCGCTGTCACTGGACATCAACCACTGTCACTGGACATCAAAAACTGTCCCTAGAAATCAATCACTGTCACTAGAGATCAATCACTGGTACTAGAAATCACTCACTGACACTGGACATCAACCACTGACACTGGACATCAACATCTGTCACTGGACATCAACCACTGTCACTGGACATCAAGCACTTTCACTAGACATCAATCACTTTCACTAGACATCAATCACTGACACTGGACATCAACCACTGTCACTGGACATCAACAACTGTCACTAGAAATCAATTACTTTCACTAGACATCAATCACTGGCACTAGACTTCCATCACTGACACTGAACATCAACCCATATCACTGGACATCAACAACTGTCACTAGACATCAATCACTGTCACTAGAAATCAATCACTGCCACTAGACATCAGTCACTGTCACTGGACATCAACAACTGTCACTAGACATCAATCACTGTCACTAGAAATCAATCGCGGACACTGGACATCAATCACTGTCACTGGAAATCAATCACTGTTACTAGAAATCAATCACTGGCACTAGACATCAATCACTGACACTGGACATTAACCACTGTCACTAGACATCAACCACTGTCACTAGACATCAACAACTGTAACTAGAAATCAACAACTGTAACTAGAAATCAATCACTGGCACTAGACATCAATCAATATCACTAGACATCAATCACTGTTACTAAACATCGATTGCTATCACAAGAAATCAATCATTTTTGTCAGATATCACCCACTGGCATTGCAGGGCATCTTTGACAGTGAAGGGACAACCTGTCGTGAGCGCCATCCTTGGCACACCAATGCAATACGGCGTTGCATTTCATATTGAGCACTTACGCCATTATTATGAAGGCTGGAATGATGACACTCGCTCCACTCAGATAATCAAACACAGTGTCCAACAGTGCTGGGCCGTTGTTGATCGCCTCTGTTAGCACTGCAAACATCCTACTCTTTCCCCTACAAATACGTTACACAAGAATATTTAATGAAACAATAGACCCATTCATTAGTAAATTACAAAAGATCATCTAATAATAGCTGTCGTGACACATGACTGAGTAGGCTATTTTCGGGGAAGCGTAAATAACGGCAGACACATCACAACTATTCATTGTTGTTTACTACACGTGATTGCAACGTGATCATTATGGTGTGATACGCTGTAGCAGCTGAATGTTGCCCACGAATACACGTGATTGAGGCATGATATACGAATACCGGTAACGTAAAATTCCGTAAGAGTTCACTGTTGTCTGCCATTATACTTAGTTTTGGGAAAGCTCGCGCTATGATTGGCTAATACGCACGATCCATTTGCCCATGGGTTGCATGATGACGTCACATTGTGAAGTTGTGTAGTCTTACGTTATAAAAGAAATGGTAAACGCAGCAGCTGTGCAACCATGGAGTCATGGACTCACTAGGGAGGTTTGCTAAGCACGAAAGAAGCTAAAAATGAGGCGTAAATTAGAACCACAGAACTTCCACATTATCTACCTTTTTTCCAGCATTTTGTTTTAAATTCTTTAGTAAGTAAAACGTAACTTGAGAAGTTGATTTAGCCTGAATAAAGTACAGGGTGGAACAGGATTGTTAAACATTGCTATAACATAGCTTTGGGAAAGTGTGCGCTATGAAGCTCAAGAAGCGGAGATGCTTAGCAACCTCCCGCGTGCTTCCATAACTCGATGGTTGCACGCTGCTCGTTTACCATTTCTTCTATTGATAAGCCATGGTGTCTTATTTTGTTAATTAACTGTTCCCTTGCCTACTCTCGCACATGCTAGAGCAGGTTACATGTGGTATGATTTGTTTGTAACAGTTACCACTTACCTACTATTTCACTTGGTATAATCAAGCTAAATGGTGATCTATATGTTGTGGTTCAATTTTTGGTTTAAATTTTGGTTTTCTTTGTGTCAACTCATTATCATACATTACTATATCAAAAAAACTAAGGAAAGTAACATTTAAGCCAAGGAAAATAATTGGATCAATGTAAGTATCTAGTCAGCTCTACACCTACCCCTCCCCTAACCCAACAAGTCATAAGTTAAAAAGTTAGCGTTAATGTTGGTTTAGGGGAGGGGTAGATGCAAAGCTGCCTAGATACTTACATTGGTCCACAATATTGAACCACAACCAGGAGCCAGTCACCCAGGGTGATTAGCGTCTGCCACAACATATACTGATAACATTAGTGAGTCGTTGTTACTAATCATATGAATTCTCGTGCGCTTGCGCCTATTGATCAAATTTCATTATGAACAAAACACCAACGAATGCAGTTCCTACTGTCCTCAGTCTTACCTGAAAGGACCACACCCCACAGATGGCTCTATCCTAAAGGAAAATGACGTATAAAGTACATTAACACCATCATGAAATTATCGTAGTTACAACTGCAAATCGCCTTTGACATATTTATTCATTTATTTTCACAATCATCAGTATGTCTTACAATTTTAGATATGCAGGCAAAAATAAGTAAGGTAGTCTTTTTATATTACAGATGCTGGACTATTAGTGGCTATTAATTATACAACTACCTCTAAATCCAATATTGGCAACTGTCCAATTTTTCTTAAATTGGACACCTATCCAATTTAAGAAAAATTGGACAGTTGCCAATATTGGATTTAGAGGTAGCTATATAATTAACAAATAACAGGACTCCGTGCTTGTCCAATTAAGAAAATGTTGGATTCGAAAATTCCTTGGAACACCAAATTGGACTCGGCCTGCGGCCTTGTCCAATTTTGGTGTTCCTCTGAATTTTCTCATCCAATATTTTCTTAATTGGACAGCATGGAGTCCTATTATATATACTAATAAATATAAATATATATGTTGTGGTTCAATTTTTCTCTTGGTTTATAGTTTATTTTCCTTTATTTTTTTCTTGGTATGGTAATGTATGATAATGAGTTTGAAACAAAGGAAAATAAAATTTAAACCAAGGATAAAACTGAACTACAACACACACAAAAAAGTTAAATGTACAAAACAAGTTATATACACTGATTTTTAGGCAGTCTAAATAGAAGCCTTAAGGCTTATAATATTTAGATTACCTTAACTAAATAAGGCTAAGTACATTAGTAAATATATGCTTGGCTCCGCGAACGAGCAAAAAATCAAAGATACAGGTTTGTGTTTAATATTTGGCATAAAGATGATAGATCCATTATTGACCAAGGTCCAGATGGCTGAATGCTGGCCTCTTTCTTTTTTACGTCTTATGAAAAATAGCTGCGTATCATATTATGTCATGACAGCCATGTTGGTGTACAAGAACAATAGATTTTCTCTCTTAAGGAAAATTGATTTAAAATTGGGTGCAATATCTTGTAAACCGATTTCTAGTATTGTTCTGTCCAGCAACCTGGCACAAGAAAGAAAACTCTCCAAAACTAGCTACGTTGACGGCACTTCCTCCACTGGACGCCAGCAGGCAGGTGCAAGCGTAGGAGCCAAAAGAACACATGGTTATGAAATACTGAGGCCAACGGGGATACTATCCAAAAGTTGGCTGCTGTGGAAGTTCTTTGTAACTGTCCTACGAGCCAGAGGAACTAATAAACACTGAGTTCAACTTAGTGACCTTACAGCTGGTAAATAATCCATTTATTTACTTACTCCACAACAGCGTATCCCACAGCAAGGAGACAAAGGAATAACATGACCAGCAGAAGGAGGAGATAAAACTGGTGAGAGGCCTTAAATATCCTCTTGGGAGGCACATTTGTGACCATCACGGCCCAGCTCCTTATGTACATGATAACAACCAACTTAAAGATGTTTAGCATGATCAGGCCAGGTGAGAATACGAGGCCCATCCTGGGGAGGAAAAAACACCATTCGTTGGAGCGAACAGGTGATGCACTTTAGAATGAACTCTAGGCCAGTAAAACAAAAATGGGAAATTTGATTGCAAAGCTTACTAGTAGTATGTTCTAGAAGGATAGATCAATGCATTCAAATCATATGCAGGTATATTTGAGGGAGGAAGGGGGGATATAGGGTGGGGGGGGGGGTTGTGTGGGCAGTGGGAGGCAGACTGGAGAGGTTGACGCCATGTTGAATATTGAATGAGGTTAGTAGAAGTGTTGAATGTTTAATGAGTTTGGAAGAGAGAAGTGTGTTGTACCGTACTGTTACGTGTCCGCCCAACCATCTGGGTGGTATCGCAAATATATAGCTATCGAGAACAATGGAAAAAGCTCTGGTCCAATGAGAGAACGTTGACATCACGATCGACCAATGAGAGAACGATGACATCATCATCGACCAATGAGAAGTCACTGACGTTATGAATGTATGAATAAGTTAGTTCTTTTGGGAACCAGACAAACAGGTTTCTTGAAGATCGGATACGGGTTTGTACGAGAAATACGTTTAGGCGCTTTACTTTAACCACCGAGATTTTTTTCCTGTTAAACCGGAATGACACAAACCAGCATACAAGAAACTGAACGTTTCTGCTCATAATTTACAAGGCTGCTGCCTAACGGTCGCCCGGTCGCCTGGGGCGCCTAGGTTATGTGTTTGGGCGACCAACTTTCCGTTCAAGGAGCCCGGACGGGCGCCTAAAACCTATTATCATCATGTGCAATGAGTCTTGCTTCGATGTAAATTTGGTTCTCATTAGGTGCATTCTTAGTAGTACAAATTCTTTGTATTTTGCGAAAGTTCAAATGTGGTAAATTTTCACAAACTCGAAACAAAATACGACGAACCACGAACGTTTGGGAAGCCATTTTGAGGCTTGTTGGCAGTTTAAGACTGGGTCCTAGATGTGATTGCCAAATATGGAATAGCAAAATAATGGGCTGTGCGTTGCTTCTGGTGAAGGTTCGGCGACCGATTAGCTTTCGCTTTCGCATTTCTTTCATAAGTTTGCCGATTTGATGGCTTATTTTTCTGGGAACCGGATGAACAGCGATTGGATATGTGACTTTTAGTTACGTGCTATCAACCCCACGAGCTTGATTTTCGATGAAGATGGTCAGTTTTCGAGAGAATTTCAAGAGTGCGGTATGATATTTCAATGTCAGTGATTTGCTTCAATTTGTAAATAAAGAAAACTTTAATGAGAATGTTCGTAGAGTTTTACTTTGTTGCACGTGAACATGCATCAATTTTCCCGCGTAAATTTCCAAAGATTCACTTGGCAGCGATGGCGTTTTCGCAGCAGGTTAGTGAAGGTTTCTATTCCCGTGTCGATGTAATTATTTCTCAGCTCGTTATTAATACCGAAACATGAAGTTACCCGGATTTAAATCTTTGATAACCACTTAAAACCCTCGGAACACTTTCAAAGGAACAAACATGCGCCTTATATAAAGTTTTGTAATTTATTCTGGGCCCCTAGAAATATGGCTCGGGCTCCCTTAAATTTGTCTTAGGCAGCAGCCTTGATTTATGACTAAAGTAACTGCATGGATGGAACAAATGATCAACCAACAACTCTTTGCGTTGGACATGGACGCATTATACTATCGTTTTTAACCGACTGTGTTTGGGTGAGAAAGTGATACGATGTCTGAATGAGCTTTGGAATCGATATTGTAGTGAACTGGAACGTACCATGAACAAAACACGCGTGTTCATTGCATGGATGTAACCGCTGTATGAAATTGCAAGAAAAAGAAGACCTTTTGTCAACAACATTCCAACTCGTTCGAAAGTATATCTCGAAGGATTGTTGGACATTTGTTACGACAAATACTCGTTATTCCGTGGTTAATGGCCGTAACCCATACAACAACACAGGAGCTTAATAAACAGACATTTATATGTGGTGCAACAATAAATGTATTTCATAAAATTAAGGTGAATTTAAAACGTCAGGAACTGTTACTTGAGAAGCAAGTCACATATCCACGAAAGGCAAAAACAAACGAATGAAGTCAAACCTTTGAATGTTATTTACTTCGATGGGTAGAATATTACACAACAAAGAAACACGAAACAATAACACGAGCTTCAAATAAACCTAAAGTCTATGCGAAAGGTTAAACTGAAAGCAAACAAATTGTTCACAACGTGTTGGCACTGAGCGTTCAGCTTACAAACTCAAAGACCAAAAAAAAGTATCAAGCCAAGTTAAACGGGAACCCTTCCAAGAGTGAATTTGCAAAAGTTTTGTTTTCTTGACAAAGAGAAGTTCTGAATCCGCATATCATTAACATCTGCGAAGTGAAAACAATGAGATGTAATTAGTTTTGAAAATCGCTCATTGAAAGCGGACAAATACTTAAAACATGTTTACCTCTTAAGCATTGTTCCCCTGAGAGATGTTTGAGAAATTTACAAAACATGAATTAGCATTAGATCTCTGTTTCAAACAAAAAGTTCTCTTGGTCGTAAAAACAGACAACTTAACAAGCAGTGTGCGAATTTCGGCTGATAAATTGAAAGTAGCCGCTTTGCTTGGAGGCAGTTTTTAATTTTGCCAGTTGGTGTTAAGGAAGTATTGTGGGGATAGTTTGTAAAGAAACTGGTGCTGCGTCGCTCGCTTTTCTTCACTTTCTCACCCAAACACAGTCGGTTAAAAACGATAGTATAATGCGTCCATGTCCAACGCAAAGAGTTGTTGGTTGATCATTTGTTCCATCCATGCAGTTACTTTAGTCATACATTATCAGCAGAAACGTTCAGTGACTGGTTTGTGTCATTCCGGTTTAACAGGAAAAAGATTTCGGTGGTTTAATTGAAGCGCCTAAACGTATTTCTCGTACAAACCTGTATCCGATCTTCAAGAAACCTGTTTGTCTGGTTCCCAAAAGAACTAACTTATTCATACATTCGTAACGTCAGTGACTTCTCATTGGTCGATGATGATGTCATCGTTCTCTCATTGGTCGATCGTGATGTCAACGTTCTCTCATTGGACCAGAGCTTTTTCCATTGTTCTCGATAGCTATATATTTGCGATACCACCCAGATGGTTGGGCGGACACGTAACAGTACGGTACAACACACTTCTCTCTTCCAAACTCATTAAATATTCAACACTTCTACTAACCTCATTCAATATTCAACATGGCGTCAACCTCTCCAGTTTGCCTCCCACTGCCCACACAACCCCCCCCCCACCCTATATCCCCCCTTCCTCCCTCAAATATACCTGCATATGATTTGATACATTGGTCTATCCTTCTAGAACATACTACTCTCACTGCATTGGAATAAAAAAAGCATTAGAATGTTAAAGAAAACACTAGTTTTCCTCCAAGAGAAAGAGCAGGACATTATTTGGGCGGGGAGGCGTGTAGACAGATTTATCATAAAGTGAAATAAACTTACCATATTAAACCTTGACTGTTAATAAGCTGCAAGACATTCTCAGCCAGTTTGAACTCTGGGTAGCCTAGCTAGAAAGGAGATAGTATAACACGAGTTCTTTCGTTTTGCCAGCTGCCTGAGTGAATGTGCTGTTTCTCGCTCAGTCAAATTATGCCAGGAATCTTAGCGCGACAAATTCACGCGCTTTCACCGCAAATCAGGCCGTTGTTGTTCGATAGGTTGATAATGCTTTTCAGTGGATAAAAGATTCTAAAGTACTTAACACTTGCCGACTGTTTTAAGCACACAGGCATCTTTGAACAATTGCTAAATGCCTTAACGAGGTTTAGATTCAGTTTCAAGTGCTCTAGATTAAATTTAAGTTTGAACTGCGCAACCGAATAATTCATTCCTCCTGAACACACCTGGCAAATCCCTTTTAGCGATGAGGGTTTTGGTCTTCGTAAAGGCCCAAGTGAATATATCAATAAACTGATAAACAAATGAATAAATCACTGAATTTGGCATCACCCTGGGTAAGACTATATTAGAAGACACATTCTACAAACTAAAAATAAATTATCTCGCTTAATTGATATATATATTGCAACTTATCGGTGGCTTCAATGATTTTCAATGATTTTCCCTAAAAGCTTGTGCTGCCTTAGCCTTTGTGTCAATAATCAGACTGCTTCTCGAACTCCTCCTGAAACAGCCATCATTTCTGAGATTTTCCGAGTATTACTTCGTTAGGTTGCAATCATGTAAGCTCACCAGTTTCTCTAGATCCATAAGTCGTCCTTGAAAACAGTTTAGGAATCTTACAGTGAGAGATACAAAGAGTTCACTGGTAACCACGCTGAACACCAAGGCAACCAAGTCGATCACGGTCAATTTGAAAAGTTCTTGTCCCACTGTGGTCTCCCAGCAGACGCTGCCTAAAGGAGGATAACAGAGCAATATAAATAGATTTAGGCAAGCCTAAAAGCGGAGCTCCTCACACAGTCCCTCCAAAAATGCCTAAAAACTTGTACAAAGAACTCAGCTTTATGCTTATGTCCCTCCAAAAACGCTTGAAAACTTGTAGGAAGAATCTTTTTCCTCCAAAACCGCTATGAATAATCCGTTTCTTCAGCAAAACATTGTATACTGCTGTAGACTGCTGGCTGTAGGTTGTGTAGCCGCGGCAAGCCGCGAAAAGGGCGCGAAAAACAAAGCCTCGTTTCGGTTTAAGACCTTCTAAATAACCCGGATGACTATGGCCGCCATGTTGGGGCAACGTCGTCGTCGTCGTCGCTAGTTGGGGCAGCGTCGTCGTCGCTAGGCGCACGCGCCCGCGAGCCATGCCGCTAGCCACGATGACCATGAAAACTCAAACGCATGGTTTTCTCAATTTCTATCCTCGCACGGTAGTTATGGGGCTCCGCTCTGCGGCTCTTCGAGCCGCTGTGGAGCTCCGCTAAGAACAAGAGTCCACGCTGGATATCCATAAGGCGGATGATCGAACATTTAATTAGGGAGAAGAGTTGGGAAAGGAGAGGGTGGCGCGAAGGGTTGATAGAGGAAAGGGTGGAAAAGGAAGGGGTGGGAAACGAAGGGGAGGAGAGAAGAGGCGGCAATGAGGGGTGGGGAGAAGGGTTGGGAAAGGCGGGGTGGACAGAAGAAGTGGAAAGGAGGGAGTGGGGAGAAGGGGTGGGAAAGGCGGGGATGGGGAAAAGAGTTGGAAAGCAAGGGATGATAAAAGAGGGCTATACAAGGGTGGGAAAGGAGGGTTTGGGGAGAAGGGGTGGGTTCGGCCGGGGTTCGGGAGAAGAGGTGAAAAGGAAGGGGTTAGAAAGGAGGAGGTGGGGAGAAGGGGTAGGAGTAGGACAGTACGTCTATAAAACTAACCATTCCATGAACCATAAACTACTTTTGACCGTTTCCAATACTGAACTAGAAAATGAGACTTACTAGCAGTGGCATTAACGGTTTCTATGGAAACTATTGGAATGGCTGTGGTATTCTGACCCTCATTCACCTCAGTAGCTGCAAGCGATGTTTCTTTTGTCTGAAAAACAAAAATGATAGAGACAAGAGAAAATGAGGAAAGAGAACATAACCCCGTGTGATATGATAAGAGGAGAATCTATTTTTAGCGTCAAATCTATTTATATCTCGTTCCATGGCGGCGCGGTTTCCCCATGGCGCATTGAAATTACAACCACGTGATGAGAAAGACATCAACCATTGGTCAGTTAAAATAGTTTCCGGATCTAAAAATTGATTCTCTCCCCTTATCATAGTAATAGAACCCAGTATGGAAGATACGTTCTCTTACCTCATTTTCTCTAGATTCTGTCCCCTTATCATAGTAAGGGACGGACCATTAGAAAAGTGATGGGCGGGGGGGAATTTTCAGCTTGCAGGAATTTTTTTTTCGCTCACTGCTTTTGCAGGAATTTTCAGGTGAACCTCTCTGCACGAATTTTTTTTACTACGTGTGAAAAAGTCACAATTGGACCTTCCTTCTGCATGATTTTTTTTTACCTTCTTCTTTGCATGAATTTTTTTTTTGGCATTTTGCCTTGCATGAATTTTTTTTTGTTTTTTTCCCCACCTTCCCCCCCCCCCATCACTTTTCTAATGGTCATTGATCATCGCAGTTATGTACACAACCTTTTTTCATTTCACAAATTTCAGGTGTGAAATTAAAGCCTGAAAAACTCCATGCCTGAACGGGATTCGAACCCATGACCTCTGCTATCAAGCCAACTTGGAGCTGGTTATGTTGTGAGTTCGTAATATACCCGTAGATAAAGAAGAATGCAAATGAATATATGAAAGACCATATATTTCAGATTTAGTTCAAATATATGGTCTTTCATATATTAATTTGCAATGTTATATCTCTTGTACAAACGACCTTGCGGTACCTTGTTGATCTTGTTTAGAAGGGAAATAACCAAAACGTACATGTTTCCAAGATACAAAAACATGATCCTGCAAGAAATGAAGCGAAGGACAAAGCACATGAGCCACTTAAATATATAGGCCTTGTTGCTGTTTAATGAGAGGTTGGCGGCATTCCCCTGATAAGGTTTGTGGTAGCCATTGTTCAGTGTCTCAAATTTTTGTTCAAAAACTTTGCTACGAATTCAAGAAAGACATGAAGCACAAATATAGAACCAAAGTAAACGTGCGATTACTTTGGACAATTAAATGAAGCCGCTCCTTGATTCTGTACATGAAGCTATGTATCAGCGTCAACTGTACAAGCCTCACGAAAAGTTCTCGTTTGCGTTTGGACAAGAAAGAAAGCAGTTTGCCTTTTTGCCTCAGATCCTCTACACTGACTTAGCAGCAGTAATCATGTTAACCAGCTAAAACAATGAAGAGACGCCCGCGTTTTTTGCGCCTCAGTGGATTCGCCACTTAACGCCAGAATCTTAACTACGCTCATCGCGTTCCGGGCACAAAAAAATCACGGGTCCACATTAAGGCAAACAGGGCGATATGAATCACAAAGTGCAGCGAATTATAGTAACAGAAAGAAGACTTCATACCTGGCAAGCTCCCAATAAAGTGCAACTCTGGGGTGATACAGCTCCATCATTGATATCAACTTGAAAAAAACTGGACATACTGCATTCATACCAGTGATGGCTAAGGAAATCTGAAATTTTAAATTGTTTAAGGCCAGTAGTAGTTTGTTGCGTCTATCTATCTAGCTATCTATCCACCAATCCATCCATCCATCCATCCAACCATCCATCCATTCATCCATCCATCCATCCATCCAACCATCCATCTATCCATCTATCTATTCACCTATCTATCTATCTATCTATCTATCTATCTATCTATCTTGCGAAATCCATCATTCTCTGAAGAAGACCGCAGAAGGCGATCGAAAATTTAGAGTATCCCTTTTTATATTTTTAGATCTGTTTAAACCATTTATATATTTTAAGCTATGACCACAGATCGCTCCAGCAGTTCTATCTATCTATCTATCTATCTATCCATCTATGTTTATTTAATAAACACATTGATGAGCTTAGAGCGCCAATGGAACATCAGCCTCTTGGCATATCAGCTATCAATGAGTCAAAACTTGATGAAAACGACTTCGATCAAATACTTCCTTTGAATGGCTATACAATCGTTCGTAGAAATAGGGACAAGCACGATGGTGGGGTTTGTGTATGTTTTTCTTGACGCGATATCATTTAAAAGGTTATATGAATTACAAGATGAAAATCTTGAGCTGATCCCTCTAGAAATTCCGAAAACCTAACTCAAAACCTCTACTTTTCACTGCGTGGTACCGACCGCCGATTGTAGACCCTGAATCTTTTATGTATTTTGAGTTATTTCTGGAGAAAGTAGACTCAAAATACGGAGAAATGTCCGTTCTTGGAGACTTGAATTGTAATTTTCCAGGGAATCCCCCTGAGTTACACAGTTCATATGTTGATTAGTTTTCACACTAATCAGGCGTTAACAGAACCGACCAGAGTTACCGCCACGTCTAAAACGCTAATTGATCTTATTATTACCAGCAACAAAGAAAAGTTAGTGAATGTAGGGGTTTATCCACTATAAATTAGTGATCATTATCTTGTTTATGCAGTACGAAAAGTAGGTATCCCAAGGGGTCGACCAAGGTTTGTTTAATCACGAAATTTCAAGCATTTGGTAGAAGTTTATTTTAAATCCGACCTTATGAATTCTCCTTGGCAATGGTATCGATGATTTTCAAGGCGTCAATCATGCATGGATAGTGGGCATATAATTCACGGTAGGCCACCATATAGTCACCAAATATAGTGTTTACAGGGGGTATAGAAGGGTTTACAAAGGTATATCCTTGTAAACCCTTGTATACCCCTGTAAACTGACTATATGGTGGCCTACCATGAATCATATGCCGATAGTGTGGAGTGGGGTCTACCTTGGTGTTGATGACAGGCATGCGCCATACTTTACCATTAGAGTACGAAAGAAATCCTCGCCTCGCCAGTAAATTCAAGCACTAAAGCTAAAATGTATAAACGAGATTGGTTAAAGAAAAAAGCAGTCAAATCTGATTCGACTGATGATTGGACCGCTTGTAGTAGACTGTTCACAGCCCTCTATTTCGTATTTTTCTTTGATTATATACCAGGAGGCGTTAGCTGCTGCTGGTCCGGGGTGTACTCCCGCGAATTTTGGATAGGGGTGTGCTGCGAAGGTTCGTGAACCCTAACCCTATTTAAGGACTAAGAAAGCGAAAAATGACACCCTATTCAAGGAAAAAACAAAATTATTAATAGCATAAGCTACCTATCTAAGGACCACACCAGGAACACAGAAACAAAAGGGTAAAAAAAGATACCCTATTTAAGGACCGAGAACCTCAAAAACCATACCCTATTCCGCGGCACGTACCTATATAGCCCATATATGGGAGTACCCCCCCCCCCCCGGGCTGCTGGTCCACCACCATGCAATCTCAAATCATATGGAAAGAACTTGCAGCACTTTTTTCAATTCAATCCTCGAAAACAAGGATCATAGGTTAAACGGTTTGTTGCCATACAAAAGGGAGTTAATTACAAACTGAGACGAAAAAGACCCTTTGCATTCCTAAATTCAAAACAAATCGTATCAGAGATTCATTCATCATGACATCATGCATTCGCCACCAGCCATCATAATCCGCGTATATTACTCAGTTCGAAATTAAATATAGTAGATTGTACATAAGTTTTCAGATTTTTTTATTTATCCATTTTTATCATTATAATACGCAATTCAGCCTTTTGGCTGCGATGTTTTACGAAATAAATTATCTATCTATCTATCTATCGTTGAACGCGGGGAAAGAATCGCCAGAGAACTGGAAACCAGCGCAAAACGTGATTTGCAGAGGGGTAGGGCGCGGGAAGCGAGAAAAATAGAGTCAGGAATTCTGTAAATAAAGACACAAGGTTAGCCAAAAAACGATTCTACCTAAATGAGGCATCAGGCGACCAAAGATTCACTTGGAAAGTGGTCAATAAACTGTTGGGGAAAGAAAACAATACCACAATAGACGGATCGCGAACAGATTCTGGTGCTATTTTAATCGACCCAGAAGAAATTGTAAATCATTTTAATTAACATTTTGCATAGATTGGTTCACATCTTGCCTCAACAATTCCAACTGGAAAAAGTAACATTAGACCTGAGCATTTTTGGACTGTGAAGGACTCCAGCTTTTGTTTGAAGAACATTGAGTCACCCAGAGTGCTTACGTTACTAAAGGGACTAAATGTAGCAAGACGAATTGTATCGATAAAATATCGAGCGGATTCGTAAAAATAGCTGCGCCTATTATCTATCGAAGCTTAGCAGATATATTTAACTTGTTCATCTCCTCAAGTGTGTTCCCTTCAGAGTGAAAAATGGCAAAACCAGCGCCAATTTTAAAACCGGGAGATAGAGAGGACGTGAACAATTATAGGCCGATTTCATTATTCTTATTATTCATTTTCATTATTTTCCGATTTCGACAATTGCGCGAGTTCTTGAAAGACTTATCTTTGAACAGTCATATGCATATCGTAATGAGAATAAGTTTCTCTTCTCACACCAGTCGGGATTTAGGGCTCTTCATTCAACCGTCACGGCCCTAATTGACACGACCAAGGAGTGGAGTTACACTGATGTAGACAAGGGTATGGTAAACGGAGTTTTTTTGCGGATTTAAGGCATTCGATACTGTTAACCACGAAATTCTCTTAAAAAGCTATCATATTATTGTGTAGCAACAGCAGCAGTTGATTGGTTCAGGTTGTACTTAACAAATCGGCGACAAGTTTGTTATGGTAGCAGTGTGAAATCGGCATTCAACTTAATAATATGTGGTGTTCCACTGAAGGATCTATTTTCGGCCCACATCTCTTTCTAATCTATGTTAACGATATTTCTAAAAGCCTTGACTATGGTGTGGCGAGTTTATTTTCTGACGACCAAAATTTACTGACGTTTTCAGGTGATTGTTTGCCTGTTTTTCAAGATAAAATGGCCAAAGATCTCAGGGGAGTAGTCTTGGCTTTCTGTAGAAAAAGCTAACCCTGAACGTACTAAAAACTGATTTTATGGTTCTAGGCTATAGAGAGAGCCTGGCTAGTCTCGAGGATGGATAGCACTTTCCTTGTTTAATACTGAGTTGGAAAAAGTGCGCTCTGTAAAATGCCTTGGTGTCAATATTAATGAAACCCTAACTAACTTGGGAAGACCACATGTTAAGCATGAGGCAAAAAATCGCATGCAACTTAAGCATGTTGAAAAGGGTTAAACCTGTACTTAAATTAGAAAATCTTACAGTACTCACATTTATAGGTCAACAATAGAGCCCCATTTTACGTACTTATGTATTGTTTGGGATACAATAGGTGACACACAAATAACTAACTTGCAAAAATTACAAAACAGTAGTAGTAAGTAGCCGATCCTAGGACAAAAATTTTATCAAGGATTTATCAAGGATTTTATCAAGGATTTTGTTCCAGTCATCCTCCTCCTCCTCAAAATACTTTAAAAAGTTAAATTGTTATAAATTTTTTTTATCGAGGATTTTATCAAGGATTTTATCAAGGATTTTTTTCAGTCATCCTCCTCCTCCTCAAGATACTTTAAAAAGTTAAAATTAAAAAAAACAGTTTAAAGAGATGTAAAATGGTAATAAAATATGGAAAAGAAGACAGTGAAAGAACTGAAAATACTTGCCAAAGAGCAGGGTATTAAAGGGTATTATCGGTTGCGTAAAGTCGAACTCATTGAAGCTCTAACACAACCACAAGTCAATAACATGAATATTCTTGATGAAATGATAAAGAAAGAGATTAAAAAGTTAGTTGATTGTAGACTTACCTCATCACATAAACCGATACCAGAGATTGATAAAACAACAACTAATAAGTATAAGTGTATTCATGGAAAGGTAAAATATTACTGTAAGGATTGTGAAGGGTCTCAAATATGTGAACACAAAAGAAGTAATCGAAGGAAAAACGAATGTAGAGAATGCAACGGCGCTAGTAGAAGTAAAGAGAAGTAATCGAAAGAAGTAATCAAAAGAAGTAATCGAAGGAAAAACGAATGTAGAGAATGCAACGGCGCTAGTATTTGTGAGCATAAACGGGTGAGATATTTATGTAAAGAATGCAACGGGAAAGGAATATGTATTCATGGAAAACAAAGATGGTTTTGTAGGTTATGTATATGCGAACACAACAGACGTAAGGAGCAATGTAAAGAGTGTCACACAAAACAAGAGACATAACAAAAACACTATGTTATATAACGCAAGTCAGTGTTACATAACAAAATTTACATTTGACGTAATCACATTCCTGAGCGACGTTAGAAACCAGCCTTTTAAAAGTAAACTTCAAATGTACTTTTCAACTTGCTTGTTGCTATGTCGTAAAAGTATGTAATCTATTGTTCTACACGTGATCGTTATTGTATATCCACGTGAAATACTCGTGAACTACCGAAATAGATACCACGCTAATCCACCAGCTACAACTATAAATGCTAATATATTCTTTTCATGTTGCGTTGAGTCTGGTCGCATTGAGTCTGTTTGCGTTGAGTCTGTTTGCGTTAAGTCTGTTTTCGTTGAGGGTTTTGGTTTCGTTTCAGTTCTATGAGGTAACTTTAACTTTGAAGATCCCATGTTATGATTTATTCCAACCTGTTTTGCTTCAGTGTTTATGGAATTATTTACTCCAAAACTCATATCACTAGTAGCTTTCATAAGTTTGTTATTAAAACCAGTCACGCTCTCAGTGTTTATTATCATATTACTAGGCATTAGCCATACACCAGGAGCAATAGCTAAATCAAGCCGTAATTTCGCTTCCTGAACCGATAATTGATACCTTTGGATCGAACTAGAAATGTCATTTTCAATCACACTACTTTCAAATAAAGCCAAGAATTCTTGTTGAGTCTCGATCGCTCCACCACCACTACCGGAAATCGAGTTTCTAGTGTTGACTTGCGCCCCCAATATGCAGTAAACAAAAGCTTCAGCAGATCGATTCAATCTACCAAGTCCGGCTTTAGTGAGTCCATACCCACTTGTTGGGATAAACCAAGCATATTTGTAATCAGCAAAGTCATCATTACGGATGAATGAGATGAGATCACCCTTTTCTTTCTTACCTCCATCATCAGCAAATTTACCACCTTCACCAGGCCACTGATCAGCTTCATCATCATAGTTCCTTACCTTATGAACATTTTGATATCCACCACCCAATCCATGATATCCAGCACCATAATCAATAAATATATCTCCCAAACCCCCATTTCTTCCACCTTTCCATCTAAAGTCAGAGTTTTTTGAGATGTCAAATTCAGCGCACAATCGTTGATAAGCTACTTTACTATAGGGATTATTATTTATTACAAAGGGTTGTTCATCAGGTAGTGGAAGACTCAATTCATATAATATCCGCCTTATGGTGAAATACACATGAAACTTGATGAAGCTACTAACGACTTTGGGATAGTTGAGACTCTCGAAAGGACTTATTCCACAACCAGAGGTCGCACACCACACTGCAAAGTTAAGCTGTTGAGGCCAATAATTCATATCGGGGGAGTTCAGCCATTTTCTACTCTGTTTACCAAACTTGAAAGTCACAACTTGGGAGGTGAAAACATTACGCATCTTAGCGGTGAATTTCTTCGTATTGGACACGTATATATCCAGTGAGGTCAGCATTTTTGTGGTATTACTTGTTGGGTCATCAAAGTCAATGGCAGGTATTGAGTAAGAGCGATTGGTTATAGTTAAACTCTTTGGGAATGAACTCAATCCATCATCATTCAATCCTAAATCTTTCCATAGCAGTATTTTCAAACGGGGTGATAGGTCTTCAGTCCATGTTTTGCCAGTTGGGTCATCATAAGACATGATTGTTGTCCCATTAACTTTCCACCTAATGTAACCACCATATTGATCGGCCACAAATACGAATTGACCACGATCAGCCTTTGGATACCTATTTCTGAAATCATTGAGTAACATTTTATTATTTATGTTTAGAATAAGATGTTTTTAAATCAACACCGTTCTTTTCTAACACCTACCTCATAAGACCATCCTACAGGTGTTCGCTCAAATGAAAATTTCAACGTGCGGGACCGGTTAACTCCTTTAAAATTTCCGCACGAACCTCTGTCCTTATCTGTGACATATTTAAGTTTTTTTCTGTATCTTTCCGGTTTTTTTGACGGATTTCGAGTTTTAGTTTTTCAAACTTGTCCACCTCTGCTAAAATTAACGAAAATTCTTGGTCGGAGATGGCGTTATCTTTCAGTGCCTTTGAAACCAAGTCGTGAATGGTATTTACTTTTGCTTTTGCCAGAGAAACGGTCTGTTCGTGTTTACTAACTTTATGTGAAAGTCGTTTAGAAGTCGCACCGAATCCGACCGAAATACCACCACAAAGACCACCCACCGCTCCCAACGGGATACCAACAACAGCACCAAAACCAGTAAGAGAGGTTAAGGGTGGATCCAGATAAATTCTTGTTTCAGGAGTTAGCATAGTGATATTTAGAAACGTTGTCTCATTCATTATTTTTTTACTTAGTGTCTCTTCTTTTTAAATTGTTCCACAAAATATAGAACCACGGCCACTATCAACAGCCAAGCGTTCTTACCTAAAAATCCAATAACCTCCCCCGCTGTTTTGAACAGAAAGCTCACTATAGCTCCAACCATTCCAGGTAATATTTCACCGAGTTTTTTACCAATCGTTTTAAAACCGTTACCAACACCTTTACCCAATTTGGTTAGACCTTTAGAAAGATTAGAAACGATAACACCAATGACCACACCTACAGCACTCACAACGGCAAAGACTGTAAAACCGTACTTTTTGAAGATGGCCTTTACCCTCTCTCTTAATGGCAGTCTTTCTATTATTAACTCGTTTCGTCTATCGAGATCGGCTATTTTATCTTCGTTTGAGATTATCTGCTTTCTAGCCATCTCTTCAAATTTATTAACCCTGGAGAGTAAACGATCTCTACTTTGTTCTACATTTCTTAAATTGGACAGTCCCTTCTTATTTTTGTCGAGTTCATCTTTGTATCGTTTCAATTCACTCAAAAGTTTCTCAGTATCTTTTTTAGATTCTATATTCTGTTTATCAGCTACATCTAAATAGCTTTTATTTTTCGCGATTATTAATTGTTGTTTCTCAATGAATTCACGCAGATCTTTTTCTATAGCAACATAGCGATCAATTTCCTTAGGATATGTTTCTGTTACTGCTTGCAATTCCACAATGGTGCTATGCAATTCTTTATTCTTTTCATTTGATTCCTCCAACTGAGACCTAAGATCATCATTTCTTGCAGTCATGGTTTCATAATCAGCACCTAGAGCTTTTAAGATGGTTTTTGGCAACCCATCAACTTTTATTACCCCCTCTTTATCAATCAAGGTATGTTCTTTGTTTCTCAGGCTGTCAGTCAATTGAATCTTTACACTCCCATCATTATCCACTATTGCTGTAAATGGAGAATCCAAAGGGTTGAAATCGGGAAATATACGTTTGATATATTGTAGCGCTTCTCTCCTATCATCATATTGTTTATCTTGTTCTTTTACCTTCTCACTGAACGAGGTTTCCTCCTCCTCCTCCTCATCAAGGTCAATTAGATTAGTGGTGGTGGATGAAAATCTTTTTAATGTGATACCATCATCATCACCCACATTATAAGGATCATTTAGTATAGTCGGATCTAAATCAGAATCATTCTCATCATCATCACCTGGATCAGCTGGTTCGTCTGGTATTTTTTGGTATTCAGCCATGATTTTTTACTTGTCTGTAAGAAATCTTTAAACTGGTCACACAATTAACTAAAAGAATTTACTAACCATATAACCCAATGCCAGCATACCACCACCCACATATGCCATCTCACCCATCTTTTGGTTGCTACTAGGTCTATAATAATCAGAGAATTTTGGTTCATGTGTCTGACTATACAATTTCAAAGCTTCATCAGTATTAGAAATATTTTGTGAAGCCTGGTGTTTAGCATCCTTCTGTTGAGAGTACCAATCAATGAGTTTCTGTCTCTTTTCCTGGTATGAAGCATAATCTTTTTGATATTTTTCTATTGCCTTGTCATGTCGTATTCGCTCTGCATCTGTTTTATCACCTGAGAGATATTTTGCAAGATACGAGCCACCAACGAACGTAGTCGCATTCAATATAGCGCCACCAATCATCATTGCTATTGTCGCCATTTATTGATCAATATGTAAAATCTTTAAGTTGGCAAAATCTTTTGATCTTCTAAATAAGTTTTTAGGTACATACTACCGGACAGGACAGCGACCCATTTAGCATAGTTTGTAATACTTGAGGAGGGATCGTTGATGAATAATTCTTTCATAGCTTTTTTAGCTACATATCCAACGCCGGCAGCCAATCCGATAATTACGGCTGAATCGGTAACAGTTTTCACAAGTTTGTTTTCAGTTGACATGATTTTTATTGTGGATAGAGAGAATCTTTAAACTACTTTCCTCATAGCATTACTATTTTCGGAGTTTGTGGGGGTGGTGGTTGGGTAGGAATATTTGAGGGTGGTGGTTGGGTGGGTTGGGTAGGAATATTTGAGGGTGGTGGTTTTCTGTTTTTGTAGTACCTCATAAACATGTCAACTGCAGTAAACCCTATTCCAACAATAGATAACACAGTAGTAAAAGATAGCTCTGGAATCCAAGCCTTTGTAGTTTCTTCTTCTTCTACCTCTTCCTGTTTCATTTCCCTATCTTTTTCCCTTGCTGTTTCCCTGGCTAACGCTTCTTTGGCTCTTTTGTTATATTCTGCTAATTTTTTACCGGCAGCGACCTTTTTAGGATCTTTCTCTTTCTTTTTAGGGTCTTTCTTTTCAGGTATAGGATTCATTGTAATTTGTTCAACAACTTCATCAGACATGATTATTTATTTCCCATAGTAAATAATCTTTAAATCATATCATCAGTTTTGTTCGGTAGCCTGCTCATTAGTCTGCTCATTTTTGTTGATTCTAATGTGCTTAGCAACCTGGAATAGTCCACTAGCAAGTGCAACCAATCTTCCACCTTTTAATACCAAAAGACCTATAAAGTTTGTCAGTTCACGCTTAACCAACTCATCGTTCTGTAAGTCTTTGCTGAGCGCTTCAGTGTCATCTACAGGAATTACATAAGAAATGATATTAGACGCTGCTTCAAGAGCTGACTCTACTAATCCACTACTAACTTGCTTGCCTAATACTGCCTGGTATCGATTATAATATTTTTCTACATCTTTTGCTTTGAGTTTCTTGATATCACCTAGACTCATCTCATCACCTAAATATTCCTTTGTAGTTCCAAGAGATGCGAGAATAGCTAGTGATTCTTGTTTGATTTCAACATCATTATCTTTTGTCTCATCTTTTACCTCAGGCTGTTCTTCAATAAAATCTTCAACGCTTGTCATCTTTTAATTTTTTAATAATACTTAGATTCTTTTAAATCACCGCGGGAATCTCTAAATAACATTGGAATGGATAACGTAAACAGAAACAGAGTCTCGAATATTTTTCAGTTTTAAGTAGTTCTATAAACTTTTTATGAGTTTCCGCTTCTAAATCACCTCCATAATCTTCGAAAAGCATCTTCATCCCTTTTTGTGATGGATTATGGAATGTAACCACACAAGCTACATTTTCACGGAATGGTTTTGCTATGGATGTTAATTGCTGAGTGAGAACCCACACTGATAATCCATGATGCCTTCCAGAGAATGCTAGATCTATAAACTTGTTCGAGCGTTTCTTTAGATCTTTCGATACAGCACAGTCGTCTAAAATTATTAGTGTATTTGTACCAGAGAACAAAGTTTGACAATCAGTTAATAACTCATTAATCTCATCGCTGTTACTAGCATCTGGTGATAATACTACGAAACGTTTATCTCCGTGAGCAAATTTATGATAGGTTTTATTTTTAGCATAAGTTGGACATATGAGAACAATGTATTCAAAAACTTTGCGGAATGGTCCTCGTAGCTGATCCGTGAGGTACTTTGTCTTTCCACAATTTGTTGGTCCAGTTATAATGCAATGAAAAGGAACTTTATCTCGTAATTCTTCCATACTTTTAACTAATACATGATTGATCTTAAGTTTGAATTCATGATCTCCATCAACGCATCGGCTACCACGAACATGTAGCAGGTGATATTTCCTGTTCCTCCAACTTTTCGGTTCATTTCTAGTTTTACTCCATCTCGTGTGTTGTTCAATGCCAGTCCTCCTCCATGAATACTATTGTCAGGGTGAGTTCTCAAGTCAATCCATATAGCAAACTTGTCGGCATAAAAATCATTTAGCTTGACACCCTCTCTACCGAAACGTTTCTTTACCGAATCCCAGAAGTCTGACGGTTCCATTCCCTTGGAGTAGAGACGGTTTGGTATACCATCAACGTTAATCTTGATTGATGTAATATTCGGATTTACAAACTTTTCAGAATCTCGTGCTCCTCCTACGTATCTCTCTGTGAACAAGCACAATATCCCTGTCATTGATCTCCTAGGTATATTAATGTTCTCGTTTATGTAACTGTCATTAGGTTTGGAGATGGCAAAAGTTTTGTGTAGAAGGACATTCTCGTAAAAGAATCCTTTACCAACCTGATAAGCTGACTGCGCCTCACTAGCTAAGTATTCACTTGATATACAAGCATATTCCAACTCAAGGTTTGCGATTTTGTAAGTTGGAGTCTTGGTCTTGTCAGAATAAACAACAATATCATAAACTGGGGCCAGTGTAATCTCAAAGATTAGTGGATGAGGTAACGCCTTTGGATAGAAAGCCCCATGCTTGCCGAGAATAGGATGGTTTAGTGGGATGCGGTACTTGGTGTTGTATACTGCTGCAAGAGATACTTCCTTATCATTTCCTGATGTTACCTTATCACCCGCATTTGTCCTAAGCTTCCTCATGTTTTCAGAAGAAATACCTTGTTTTATTCCATCCTCACGATCTTCAGCTGTTAAGTATAAGTCATGGTATGTTTGAAAGAGATCGTATCTTTGAGTATCCTGTAGTGTTTCTCCACCAAAAAGAACCCTGAGTCTGGATACAAGGTTACTGCCTACGTTATTCACAAGGGTGTTGTTAGCATGACCGTCAACAGTCAAGTCAAATAGTAGAGATACACTTCCTGGGACAATCACTACATTCTCAGAAAGTTTTGGAATATTTATATACAAGGTTTCTTCAGGATTAGCGGATGATGGATTGAGTGTAATTCGATTCAGTGACGATTCCGCTTTCAAACCGAGGGGCTCTAGTGGAATCCTGTTTGGGTTAATTTCTTCAGATATAGATTGTGACATATTTTATTTTAAAGTTAGTATGATTATTCTTTAAATGAGTAACGAAAACATGCTAACAAAAATATACTATTCAACTTATGGATATTGGAAAGGGTATTCTGCCATTCCAAAATTAGCTGAAAAAGCAAAAGTTAGTGAAGCTGAGGCTAAACGATGGCTTGAGAAACAGGCGCTTTGGCAAATCTATCTACCAGCTCCAAAGTATATCCCTAGACCTCACTGGAATGTGGAAAAGCCTAATCAGATTCATCAAGCGGATTTATTATTTTTACCACATGATAAAGTGGGAAGAAAGACATATCGATATGCTCTGGTTGTGATTGATATAGCAACAAGATACAAAGATGCAGAACCACTAACCTCAAAAGAAAGTAATGAGATTTCAAAAGCTTTAACAAAAATATACTCCAGAAAGTTAAAATATCCTAAAACATTAATTGTCGATCCAGGTAAAGAATTCATGGGAGATGTAACAAAACTTATGGAAAAACATAATGTAACCATACAACGGTCTGAAGCTGGAAACCATAGAGCTCAAGCATTTGTTGAAAGAGCAAATAAAACATTATCAGAAAAACTATTTAGTCATCAATACGCACAAGAAATGATTAGTGATGATCGATCTAGAGTTTGGGTAAAACGATTACCGGCTGTTTTGAAAACTATGAATAATGTACCAACGAGAATAACTGGTAAAGAACCTGAGAAAGCTATAAGACTGAAAGAGGTTGATATTGATCCTCCAAATTATAATCGAGTTGTTGGACATGATGAGGTGAGACTGCCACCTGGTGTTAAAGTTAGATACTTACTTGCTCCTGGTGAAGATGAGGGTGGGGAACGAAGGCGTGCTACGGATCCTATCTGGAGTATTCAGGTTTACAATCTTTCTAGGAGTGTGGTGTCACCTAATCAGCCAGTGTTGTATTATTTACTAGATGGACCGAGGCGTAGTTTTGTTAGGGAAGAGCTTCAGTTTGTACCAGATTACACCGAACTACCACCTAATTTTGTGTTGGAACGATAATGTCCGTAGGCGTAAGTATGTATACCATCTTCACAAATGTTTCTCTTGTCATCAAATGGTGATAGGGCGATCTTATTAACAGTTTCAGTGTAAACATCATGCTTATGACTTCTTATTACATTCATCTGTCTCATCTGTGGTTCTTTATTGAATAGACAATCTTTGTAGTTATCGAAACTGATGGTTTTCTTGAAGACTGCCTCCTTCATTCCCGCACATTTCTTTTCTTCTGTACCTTCATCCATCCTGTAGGAGTAGAGCTTGGCCCGTAGACCTACAAATTCAGCTATCTGTTTACCGCCAACCTCATCTTTGAACATACCGATGACTTTTTTGTTTACACCTGTCTCGATACCTGATGGATGGTTTTTAGGATAATTACTAGTATCAAACATGGATTTTACATCTTTGCTAATATCCTTGTAGAAATCATCTGTTTCTATCTTATAGGCAAGACTGTCAGTATCTGTGAACAACAATTTAGCTTTTACATCATATTTTGGTTTTATGTAATTGTAGTGAAAATCGTACATTATTGTTTTACTTAGATCCAGAATGCACATGCCTAAGTAAACGGGCTTATAGAATACCAACTTTGTTTTCTTCATGTGGATAGCTACTAGATTCTCACAAAAGATGGTACGGTGCTGATAGTTTGGCTTTGATATTAATTTTTTCGCATCTTTTTCATTCGTAACCAATCGTACGTCCACCCTGTTTCTAATGTTTTCCATGGTTTTCCCAAAGACAGAGTTATTCATCAGCTTGAAGAAATCTTTTTCAAAATCGTTGACTGCTTTCACCCTGAGGTTGGTATTCAAGTCGATGTACGGTTTTAACCATGCAGACTCTTCGAATGTAATACCCCTATGAATCTTGGTGACTTTTAATCCTAGACTTTCGTAAACTTTCAGGGTTTCGTGGTGAACAACATACTTTACCTTGTCGTTGAGGTTTGGTATCAATTTCTCAACCTTATTAACGACAATTCTCTCTGGAGCTAGTGGATATTCGTTATGTAAGTCGTGAAGGTGATGGGGATACACCAAATCAACCTCGAGTATGCATGGGAGATTTTTCCAACCTTTGAGTTCTTGGTTATTCATCCATCTAAAACCGTGAGTAGGGAGTGGTTTACTCATTCCCCCACCGTATAAGTTGTTTGCGTCGAGATATGTAATATACTTTGTGGGTAAGTTAGAATCAAAGTTGGTCATGTATGGGTTGTTAGCTTTACCATATCTAGTAGAGATTATAGATACACCCCCTCGAATGCCTTTCTCAACCATAAGTAGCATGTCAGGATCAGTTAGCAACTCCAACTCCACTTTAGTTAACTTTAACGCTGCATCCCAAGCTAGTCCAGGTGCTGTGTAATACCAGGCAGGGTCTAATCCATAGTTTTTACCACAAACATCTCGAAAGTTCTCAAAGACATCAGCTAACAGGAGTACATCTGACTCAAGATATAGGTCGTGATATTCCCTCATTGTTTTCATATTGAAGGTTTCCCACACCTTTTGAGCATGTTGGTAGTTTTCTTCTGTTATGTCTTTGTCATTGAGTTTTGAGTAGAATGCCTCTTTTGATGGAAGTTGGGTTGCGTTGAGTTTATCGAAGCTATCGAACCAATCATATGGAAATACACCTTTTCTCAACATCATATCCATCCTATCTCCAAAAAACTTTTTCGTTTCAGTTAGGTTCTTATCTGTTGGAGAAAGACACTTACTTACAGCTAACAGACAATTCTTACACTTTTCACATTTAGTAAGATTATTAACTAATCTGTCAAGGCTGGTTGCCATAAATTTAAATGAATCGATGAATCTTATGTCTCGCTTCACATCAACCTGCTTACATTCTTTGTTCGTAAAACTGTCGACTACAATCTGTTTTGTGAAAGAAATATACTTTTCCTCATTATTAGGTATACAGTTTATTTTACCTTTTGATGTACCAAGGTTTTTGATAAATAAGTGAGAATCATATCCAGATAAATTATGAAAGAATACTGGAAAGAAGTTTGGAATTTTATAATTTAAGTTGCATTCATTATGAGCTGCTCCTCTATACTTTTCTTGTAAGGTGGCAGTGGTCTAATACCTTATCTACTCCTAATTCACCCTCGCAGATGTGGCAGTGAGTAGCATTTTTATAGTCGATTTTATCCCTCTGAGTCATCTTAACTTTCTTAGAAAACTTGAACTTATTATAAATTTTCTTAATGTCTAACTCTAAATTATCTACAAACATCTGTGGGATATCTTCGTCTGGGGATTCAGCAGTGTATCGTACAAGCATGGGTGGAAATATGTTGTCGTCAAAACACTTGATAAGATAGCAGTAGCCTGATGCTTTGTGCTTCTGGTATTGTTTAGTAAAGCTTCTACTTTCATCTGGGGAGCAGGTGTCTATTTTCTCTGGAAAGCTCTCAAAGTCTGCATATACAACAAAGGGGTGTATCATTTTTCTGTTGAAATTCTTAAAGTAAATATGAAGGGGATTTCCATCTTTATCAAAAGGCATTTCAATCTTAACTTCTTCTTTTGTGTTGCAATATTCGAGATGTTTTTCTAATGAGGTCTTTGACTGGAATGAGTTTAGACATCTATAACAAAATGTGCGCGCGTGTTGATGATTATTGACTTGAGAGGATAAAAGTTTACTCATATTCTTTATCCAGCAGTAGTGATTAGTTTCATCGTTTGATATGAGAAGTAAGTTAATCACATGACCTCCTCGTTTCTTACTTATTTTTAGAGGGTATACATCACCTTCATATCCGTAAACGTTAATCGCATAGGGGTTTTGCTTTTCAAACTTATCAATCTGTTTTAGTGAAACGGGGAACTCTATTCCTGACCAGTCAAAATTATTTGAGTTCTCTCTCATTTTTTTATTTAGTCTCTCTGGATGAAAATCTTGTGTATATACAGCTGAGGTTACTGCCCACTTGAAACACTCATGATCCTTCTCATTCTTAACATTTATGATTGCCTTCTTGGAAGCTAATTTTGATGGTAGTGAAATATAGGAACTTCCAGAAAGAGGTTCAAATGGGTCTATGTTTATATCAAAGTATTCCACTTGATCAAACTGCCAACCAGAATCTTGATTTTGAAACTGTTGGATTGATTCAAGTAGACGGTTTGTCATAGTATTGAACGAGTCAGAGAAATCGGTTGACTTAGTAATCGTTTCTACGGTTGAATGAAAGTATCCTGAGTTTTCATCAATATGTCTAGTAGCAGGATTCTCTTTTATGAATTTACACGTAAATATAAATTTCACCTTGAGCGCTTTCTTTTGCTTCTTAATGAGATCTAGAACTTTTGGTTTGATGTTATTGATAAATGTCTTGGGGTCATACCCTTTCTGTCCATCTATCCTGTAGGTTTTTAGATACCCATTCAACGCTGTTTGTTGTTCTTTTGGAGTTAAGCGATTTAAGCGATTGAATATGCGGTTAACCTTTTCCTTCAGACTTTCTACTCGTTTGTTTACATTCTTTTTGATAGGTTCTGGGACAAAAGATAGTATCCAATCTGCTAACTTGTTAATCTCTTTCTTTATCGGTTTGGTAACTCTGCTTTCTAAATGTTTAAGTGATAGAACATTAGAATTTCTTGTGGGTTGGGAAGGTTTGAGAATGGGAACATTAATCTCAGGTACCGGTTCATCAAGAATGGGTCTTTGCTGCTGGTTTGTGATATTTTTTCTAGGGGCTGGGATGGGTCTTTGTTGCTGGTTAGGGATATTAGTTCTAGGGGTTGGTATAGGTCTTTGCGTCTGGTTGGGGATATTAGTTCTAGGTAATGGGGTGGGTCTTTGAATATTAACCAACGCTTCAATGAGTTCGACTTTACGCAACCGATAATACCCTTTAATACCCTGCTCTTTGGCAAGTATTTTCAGTTCTTTCACTGTCTTCTTTTCCATATTTTATTACCATTTTACATCTCTTTAAACTGTTTTTTTAATTTTAACTTTTTAAAGTATCTTGAGGAGGAGGAGGATGACTGAAAAAAATCCTTGATAAAATCCTTGATAAAATCCTTGATAAAAAAAATTTTTGAGGAGGATGACTGAAAAAAATCCTTGATAAAATCCTTGATAAATCCTTGATAAAAAAAATTTATAACAATTTAACTTTTTAAAGTATTTTGAGGAGGAGGAGGAGGATGACTGGAACAAAATCCTTGATAAAATCCTTGATAAATCCTTGATAAAATTTTTGTCCTAGGATCGGCTACTTACTACTACTAAAACAGAGCAGCACGTATTAAAAATGGAGCCTCCTACCTAAAAGGGTCTCGCGACCTACTAACAGCCGGCTCGGGTGGCTAAACCTTGAAGCAATGAGAAAGCGCCAAAATACTTTTTTGATGTTTAACGGTACTAAATGGTCTGGCACCTCGGTATCTCTCTGAAATCTTTACGTATAGTACCTCGTTCGTCGACTATGTACCCCGATCGTCCATGAAAAACATGCATCGAGCTTCCAAAATATCGCACAAACTACTACCAAAAATAGCTTTGCATTCACTGGAGCCAAGTTGTGGAACGAGTTACCCAAGAGTTTAAACGATGAAACGTCCCTGAAGAACTTTAGGCATAAACTTGATGGTTTACACTAACGGCACCAGCAAGGCTTCATTCAATTAGTCATTTAGTAAATATGGTAAAGCAATAATCATTTTTTAATGAAAACAGTGTATAGCTAAGATTTACGTGAACGGATTTTATGTAAAAGATGACTAATATCTTGTATATTTTAATTTGATAGAATACCGTGTATAAAAGTATGATCAATCCATCCATCCATCCATCCATCCATCTATCCATGTGTCGGTCTGTCAGCCTGTCTGTCTATCTATCTATGTCTATTTATCCATGTATATTTGTCTATCTGTCTGTCAGCCTGTCTGTCTATCTATCTATGTCTATTTATCTATGTATATTTGTCTATCTGTCTGTCTGCCTGTCTGTCTGTCTATCTGTTTATCTACCTAGCCATCTATCAACCTAGCTATATTTCACGCAGATTACCTCACATAACCGATCGCAAGACCCCTCTGTTCCTTGTCTCACTCTCTGTTCTGACACACAACGTCTAAGTTCGTTTAACTGCGCGTTTTTAAAATGGCAATGATATAAACCCTTTTCATAATGCTGCCTTATTTATACGTTCTTTATGTGTATGTTAATTGTCCTTCCTAACTCCGTTAACACGTGAAGAAGTAACAAGGATTTCCACACTCAAACAAGCTCATGAAGGCTCATTGCCGTACTTATAGAAGTAAGTAAAAAAAAACTAAAAAAAGAAACGACTTGGAACTATGTGGCTCCAGCTTTTCACCAACGATGCGAATAAACTTAACAAACGGTGGAGAAAAATTTCTCCCCGATCGCCAAATTCATTTTGTGTATTTTGTTGCCACAAAAAATTAGATATTGTCGTGGGTGTTTATTGGGAAACCTCACTCAAACACACGTTTTGGTTTTAATGCGAGCATCCATGTCGATACTCTGCAGTTTGAGAGCAATGCTCCATCTTTTGCGAGTAGGAATAGATTGCTCTCTTATTCCAGAGCACGTTCATATACAAAGTTCATTCTTACCATTTCGTAGTAAAACATGCCTTTTTGTTTTCGTCCGAGAAGCCATCTTATTATTGTGAATTTGAGGAGCAATGCTCCATCGTGAGTGAGCAGGATAGTTTGTACTAAAAAAGAAGAAATTGTCACTATTGTAAACAATTTAGAAAAGTACCTCCGAGTTCTGCCGTACGGTGAAACTGCCTTCAAAGAGCAAATTTAAATTGCTCCAAGGGTACGTAGTGCTGATAACAGAAATTAAAACTGGATGAAACAAGATTTGTTTCGGCTTTAAACAACCCTTTCTATTGCAATTGCAGACAAAGGTTTACGGGGTTTTTTCAAAGCTCTTAAGTTGCACAGTGTGTTTAATTTAGATGCGTCGGACACGTTTAGTAAAGTTTTTAACTGTTTTTCCCGCATTGTCTTTGTCTGTTTTTGAACACTGCTTAAGAGGTAACCATGCGTAAAGTATTTGTCCGCTTTCAATGAGCGATTTTCAAAACTAATTACATCTCACTGTTTTCACTTTTCATTCGCAGAATGATATGCGAATTCAGAATTTCTCTTTGTCAAGAAAAACAAAACTTTTGCGAATTCACTTTTGGAAGGGTTCCCGTTTAACTTGGCGTGATACCTTTTTTTGGTCTCTGCGTTTGTACGCTGAACGCTCAGTGCCATCACGTTGTGAGCAAGTTGTTTGCTTTCAGTTTAACCTTTCGCATAGACTTAAGGTTTATTTGAAGCTCGTGTTATTGTTTTGTGTTTCTTTGTTGTGTAATATTCTACCCAACGAAGTAAATAACGTTCAAAAGTTTGACTTCACTCGTTTATTTTTGCCTTTCGTGGATATGTTACTTGCTTCTCAAGTAACTGTTCCTGACGTTTTAAAAACTCATCCAATATTCAACACTACACTTAAACTCAGTCAATATTCAACATGGCGTCAGCCTCTCCATTACCACTCCCACTACTCACACACACCCCCTACCCCATATCCCTCCTTCCTCTCTCAAATATACCTGCATATGATTTGAATACATTGGTCTATCTTTCTAGAACATACTACTGAAGTAGAATCAATAAGACGCCATCATGAAAAAGGTTTGCAATCTGTTATCCTACAAAATTGTCAGCATAAATCTACAACGTTTTACCTACCTAACCTCCCTTGGTAATATCATCAACACTCTCACCCCTTCCTGCTTACCTCGTATTGCTCCAACACTGTTGGAGGCTTGCCTTGTTGCTCTCTGTCATCCGATCTTTTCACCACTAAATATATCAAGTACGCGCTGGCACTCAACACGCCCAACGCCAGAATGTTGGCGCAAACTCGCCGAGCTATCAAACTTTTCCTGAAGGCAAATATGATATAAAGCTTGTAGTAAATATATATGCGTTATTGACCAAGCGTGAGGTCAAGATATATGGATTATTGACCAAGCGTGAGGTCAAGATGGCTGCATATTGGCCGAGTTCTTTTCCGCACTTTTATTGACCGAGACTATTCCTAATTTCCTCTTGCCAAGACTTAGTCGAAGTCAATATAATTGCAAAAAAGAACGAGGCAGATATCCAGCCATCTTGACCAAATACGCTTGGTCAATAAAGGATTTATCATATGGCCATTTTGCCTTGTTTTGTTTCGGGGCATAACGCGGGAAATCCCGAGCGGACAAGACAGGTCCATCTTTCCCGCTCGGCGAGCCAATCAGAACCCAGGATTACCTTGTCCACTCACGGAACCAGCCAATCTTAATGAAGCATATAGTTAAGCGGGTTTTATTGACTGTTCAACGAAATGTAATTCCATGATTGACTTGGTTGTGCATTAATATGATACAAGAAACTGGATAAATCAAACGAGTTGATTAAGTAAGTTATACCGCCGTAAGGTAAAAAGGAGATGCTGACGTTTCGAGCGTTAGCCCTAACTTACTTAATCAACTCGTTTGATTAATCCAGTTTCTTGTGTTTCAATTTCCCACCAATGCAGCACCAGTTTCTTTAGAAACTATCCCCACATTATTATGATAGCTGTATTGTGAAGGTTATCAAGTGGTTTCGAGTGGAATTTGGAATAAATGAGCACAAGAGCCTGTAGGGTGAGTGCAATTTGTTGTCTTTGAAAATGTACGAGTGCTTATTTATTTGTACAAAACTGCACTCGAAATCATTTGATTACTTGTTAATAACATGCATGTAAAAATTTAATTTCAAATTTCTGTTCTCAATTTCAACTTTCTGCACCGTTTTGACGTGCTCTCAGTCAATCAGAGCGTTTAAATTTTTTAATGTATATTATTAGCTAAAAAACTGTCGTGTCACCTTGTTAATCAATCAGAGGTAAAGCCAAGCTGTCTAGCTTGCACGTGTTTGTCTATTTGCCTTGAGTTCTGATTGGTTGAAGGGATTGTAGCCATCTGTCATGATTGACCAGAGTAATTTCTTTGATTCTGGTTAGGAAAGTCACTTGGTAACCGCGCTATTGAAGTATGCGGCTTTCGTGATTCGGGAATAAAAATAAATTCCTAAAGCACAAAGCTTACACAATGATTGGCTATCGCGATCCAATGAGAGTGAATCATAATATGTAATATCAAGAGAAAATGAGGAAAGAGAACATAACCCCGTCTGATATGATGAGGGGACAGAATCTATTTTTAGTCCGGAATCTATTTATATCTCGTTCCATGGCTGCGCGGTTTCCTCATGGCGCATTGAAATTACAACCACGTGATGAGAAGGACATCAGCCATTGGTCAGTTAAAGTACTTTCCGGATCTAAGAATAAATTCTGTCCCTTATCATAGTAAGAGAACCCAGTATGGAAGATGCGCTCTCTGACCTCATTTTCTCTTGATTCTGGCCTGTTATCATAGTAATAGAACCCAGTATGGAAGATACGTTCTCTTATCTCACTTTCTCTTGATAAAATCTATAGAACCGTCAGTCATGAAGTGAACGATTTGGGGTGCTTTTTAAATAAAAAAAGTCAATAAGCAATGAGAGAAAACGTCTTACATTAACACAGCCTACCTGTTAGTAGTCTTGCCCTTCTCCACTGCTTCAACTATTTGCTCCTGAAAGAATCAATTGTGAACGAGAAGCGAAGTGAAGGAATACAATCAAACATCTGAGAAATATTGATTACAGCTGTCATAGTAGTGTCGCTAATTATAATCTAGGAAAGTAGTTATAGACAGCATTCTAGTCCAGACAGCGGGCCTTGGGCCTAGTAGGGAGAACAAGGACATATGCATATAATTAACCAGTTTGGAGTTGGCCGCCATATTGAATGACTTTACGACCGCCATATTGAATGTTTTACGTTGTGATGGCCATATGGAATATGTGACTTAGTAGTAGTAGATCCCCGGTTCTGGCGCAATTCGAAAAATTAAAAAAAAATCAAGTTTTTTGGGAAAGCCGGGAAAAGTACTGATCCCGAGCGCAACTTGGATTTTTAAAGCCGGAAAGGATACGGTTCTAGAACAACTTGGATTTTTGTAAATTAAAATCAATTTTATTTAAAAAACCGATCCCGAGCGCAACTTGGATTTTAAAAAGTCGGAAAAGTACCGATCCTGGGCGCAACTTGGATTTTGGGAAAGTAGGAAAAGTACCGATCCCGAGCGCAAATTGATTTTAAAAAGCCGGAAAGGATACGGTTCTATAACAACTTGGATTTTGGAAAGAAAAATCAAATTTTTTTAGGAAAGTACCGGGAAAGTATCGGAAAGTTTTGATTTGATTTTACCAACCCCTTCACAAGCCGTGCCGATAGGCGGAGCGAGACGTGTGAGTGGAGGGCGATCCCCTCGGTGAAACTGATGAGTTTGTGCTGAACAAAACCGATACGAAAGCGATGAAAGGACCTCAACACTTTAAAAATTGAAATTTAAAGATAAGAATTAATTCATAAAAAATGGAACAATTAAATGATTTGTATTTTGGTGAAATAAAAAGAATTGCGAGAGAGTTAAAAATTAAAGGAAGAACAAAAATGACCAAAAAAGATCTTATTAATGAGTTTAAAAAATACAAAGAGGAGGAGATTATTAATTTGATTGAAAAAGTTACCATTAATAGCATTTACATTTGTACCCACGGAAAACTCAAATATTTTTGTAAAGAATGCGGGGGATCTCAAATTTGCGAACATGATCGAATTAAGTACGCTTGTAAAAAGTGTAAAGGGCCACAAATTTGCAAACATGACAGAGTTAAGTGTCGTTGTAAAGAATGCGGCGGGTCCCATATTTGTGAACATGGTAAGCAAAAACAGCAATGTAAAGAGTGCGGCGGGTCGCAAATTTGCGAACATGGTAAACAAAAAGCTTCTTGTAAGGAATGTAGAATGAAATTAAAAAAAATGAATGATTTAAAGATAAAAGTAAAAAAAAAATGAAAATGTGCGAAGTTAAGTTTAAATACATCAACTACAATCGAAATTGGTATACTGATTTTATTGAATTAATTAAGGAAAATTTAACAAAAAAAATCGTAATGAATCGCGATTTATTGGATGAAGGCTTCATTTTGTTTGAATTTGGTTTTACTAATTTTTATGAATATAGTGAGCTTTGTTTTTTAGTTGATGTTGATAAAAGTTTACCAGATGATGAATTTGTTTTAGCGGTATTAAGTAAAGCTATTGATGATTTTGATGATAGTTTGGAAGAAAAGTATTGTGATTTTGTTCTTAATTCAATTCTTGTAAAAATGGCTATAAAAGTATAATTTTAAAAACTCTAGCATTCACAACTAAGCTGTATTTTGTTATATAACGCCTGTATGTGTTATATAACAAAAATTTATCTAAATCTTAAACTAAAAGTTATGGAGGAACCCTTAAGATCAAGTTTTTCCCATTCATTGTTTAATATGGTTAAATCAAAGTGGTTTACGACGTTATCGTATTTTCGAACTGGAATTGTTGGATAATCCTTTGAGGGTATGTTCGCGAGTAGTTGTGATGGCGAGAGTTTTACAAGTTCGCCATTTTTGGTTTTGTTCAAATACGAAGACTTGTTATCAACTATACTACACATAAGTCTCAGTGGTTCCTTAATCTGGATATTTATGGGGTATAATTTACCAGGATTTATAACTTCAGGTACCCCTAAAGCAATCGACAATCCTCTCGTAAGTCTAATTTTGAAGTTCTTATTTGAATAAAGATAGTCAACAGTATCAGTCTCAATTATTGTTATCTTTTCCACGTAAGGATCATTAAGAAAGATCGATTGAATGTTACGAAGAGAGTATGTGCCGGGTTGAATTATTATGAAGCCACGATTCTTTTCATTGAATAATGTCTGTTGGTCCTTGAAATTAATCAACCTTTTGGTCTTTAAATTGCAATCCAGGAGTTGTATCTCTCGAAGATTTTTCAGCGGGGGATCTAAATAAATCCTAGTTTCTGAATCAAACATTGTAATACTTAACATTTTTCGTGTAGCGGGAAAGTCTTTAGATTGATTTGTTTTGATTACATCATTTTCATCTTTAAATCGAGCTTAGTTCGGATACCTCCCTTCGGTTGGAACATTAACGAAATAGGAACCAAGCTAATGCCCCACCAAAAACCATAAATACTATAAGATTATCTTGATGACGGGTTGAGTCAATATCAGAGGATCGACCGGGCCCGCCTTCCAGGTGGATATTATTTTCACGTTTCATCGAGTCTGTTTTCGTTTCAGTTTTACCTTTCGAGAGAATATGCGGCAGCTTTAGCTTTGAAGACCCCAAGTTATGACTTATTCCAACTTGTTTTGTTTCAGCATTTAATGAATTATTTACCCCAAAATTCATATTTTCAGTGGCTTTAACCAACTTGTTATTGTAACCAACCACGCTCTCTGTATTGACAATCATATTACTCGGCATCAACCAAACACCAGGAGCAATAGCTAAATCAAGACGTAATTTCGCTTCTTGTACAGCTAATTGATACCTTTGGATAGAACTAGAAATGTCATTCTCAATCACGCTACTTTCAAATAAAGCCAAGAATTCTTGTTGTGTCTCAATCGCGCCACCTCCAATGCCTACAATAGAATTTCTAGTATTAACTTGTGCTCCCAATATACAGTAAACAAAAGCTTCCACGGATCGATTTAATCTTCCAAGCCCAGCTTTAGTGAGACCATGACCGCTAGTTGGGATAAACCAAGCATATTTGAAATCAGCAAAGTCATCATTACGGATGAATGAGATTAGGTCACCCTTTTCCTTTTTACCCCCATCATCAGCGAATTTACCACCCTCGCCAGGCCATTGGTTTGCATCTTCATCATAGTTTCGAATCACATGAACATTTTGAAATCCACCACCTCTTCCATGGTAGCCAGCTCCATAGTCAATGAAGATGTCACCAAGACCATGGTTTCGCCCACCTTTCCATCTGAAATCAGAATTATTAGCTATCCCGAATTCAGCGCACAATCTTTGGTAAGCAACCTTACTGTAAGGGTTGTTGTTTATGGCAAATGGCCCAGTTCCTCCCTCCGGTCGGTCATCGGGGAGTGGAAGACCCAGTTCATACAATATTCGCCTTATTGTGAAATACAAATGAAACTTGATGAAGCTACTCACTACTTTAGGATAGTTCAAGCTCTCAAAAGGGCTTATCCCACAACCAGATGTTGCGCACCATACTGCAAAGTTGAGCTGTTGCGGCCAATAATTCATATCAGGTCCGTTCAACCATTTTCTACTTTGCTTTCCAAATTTGAATGTTACAACTTGATTGGTAAAAACATTACGCATCTTTGCGGTGAATTTCTTCGTCTCTGTTACGTGTATATCTAGAAAGGTTAGCATTTTTGTTACATTAGTTGTAAAGTCAATTCCTCCAGATGGTCGACCAAAATTAACAGCAGGTATTGGGTAAGATCGATTGGTTAATGTTAAACTCTTTGGGAAAGACGCGGAGCGACCCCGAAGGGATGAACCAACTTTGGGTTTCTTTTCTAAGCCTAAATCTCCCCATAACAGCGTTTTCAAATTATTAGAAAGATCATCAGTCCATGTTTTCCCAGTAGGATCATCATTAGACATTACAGTCATTCCATTAACTTTCCACTTAATATATCCCCCATATGAATCATTCACAAATGTAAATTTATTGAGGTTGGCGTTTGGATATCGGGTTTTGAAATCCTCAAATAACATCTTATTCTTTTTGTTTCAGAGAACCTGGTCTTTAAACCAGAAGATTTAGAATAAGATGTAAAGTATTAATCTTCGCTTCGCGGGAGGGCTCCGGCCGATTCACTAGTATTTCTAATACCCGCAAAAAAATTGCACCCAACATCAGTTCTTTCATATGAAATTTTTAATGTTCTTTCCCCCCGGTTAATTCTTTTAATAGATCTGCGCGAACTTCTCTCCTTATCTGGGACATGTTTAAGTTTTTTTCTGTATCTCTCCTAAATTTTTGGCGAACTTCTAGTTTTAGTTTTTGAAACTTTTCAAATTCCGCTAAAATTATGGAAAATTCTTGATCGGAAATAACATTATCTTTCAAAGCTTTTGAAACCAAATCGTTAATGGTGTTTAATTTTGATTTTGCAATTGCGGCGGTTTGTTCGTGTTTACTTACTTTATTTGAAAGTCTTTTTGATGCGTATCCAAATCCAACCGATAATCCTCCAAAAACTCCACCAACAGCCCCTAAAGGAACGCCAACAACAGCGCCAAAACCAGTAAGAGAAGTTCCAAGACCGCTTGCAGATAGAATAACTGAAATCAAACCGCCACAAACACTGATTTTTGTAAAAATCCCCCTCGCTCGATTGTATTTTTTCCTTACATCTTCGTAATGTTTAATTTCCTTCTCAAGATTTTGTAGTACTTCACATGACTTTTGTAGTCTGAAATTAACCACCCCGCTACGCGGATCAGAATTATTAAGGTTACTCCCTTCGGTCGGTAATTGTGGGTAAATTCCATTGTAGTCAACCATATTGTATTTTACTGATCAACTTGATATCTTTAAATTTGTTACTTACTCTTGCTACGCGGCCCGTAGGGTCTCTTTTTAACCCTTGTTCCTACCTTCAGTCGGTCCACAAAATACAGAACCACAGCCATTATCAAAAGCCAAGCATTCTTACCCAAAAATCCAATGACCTCGCCCGCCGTTTTGAATAGAAAGCTCACGATCGCTCCAACCATTCCTGGTAATATTTCGCCGAGTTTCTTACCAATAGCTTTCAACCCATTACCAACTCCCTTACCCAAAGTAGATAAACCCCTTGAAAGATTAGAAACTATAACACCAATTACTACACCAACAGCACTCACAACTGCGAATACTGTAAAACCATACTTTTTGAAGATAGCCTTCACACGTTCTCGTAATGGTAGATTTTTAAGAATTTCTTCATTTTTACTCACCAGATCAGCTATTTGTTCTTGGTTGTAAATAATACTCTTTCTTGCTAGTTCTCTTAATTTATCAACTTCAGCTTTTAATCTTTCATTACTACGTTCCAACATTGTTAAATTGGATAGCCCATTCTTATTTTTTTCGAGTTCATCTTTGTATCGATTTAATTCACTTTTGAGTTCGCCAACCTTTGTTTTTGCATCAGTATTCTGTTTAACAGCGGCATCTAAATAGCTTTCATTTTCCGCGATTCTGGTTTGCTGTTTTTCAATTACAGATCTCAACTCTTTTCTATCAATTGTAACATAACGTTCTATCTCCTTTTCACCTGTTTCTACAAAAGCTCTTAACCCATCTAACGCGTTAAGTAAATCCTTATTTTCTTCATTTTTTTCATTCAATTGTGCCTTTAGCTCATCATTTTTTTTAATCAAGGTTGACGAATCAACCCCCAGAGCTTTTTTTATGGTAGGTGGTAAATTATCATTCAATTCACCATCCAGTGTGAATAAATTGTATTTCTTACTTCCTTTTATTTTTAATCGAACTTCCACACGATCATATTTATCTAGACCAGCTGTGAATGGAGCTTTAGCAGGATCAACTTCAGGGAATTTACGTTCAATCTCATTCCAAGCATAATCTTGATCTCTAAATTTAGCAACTAATAAGGGATCAGTTTCACTAAATGATGTTTCTTCTTCATCATAACCAGGGTAATTTAGGCGAGTGGTTGATGATATTGGTTCCATTTCCAAATTTTCTCTATCAAGGTCATCGTCTAGATCAGTTGGTTCAAAGTATGGTATTTCTTTAGGTACATCTCCTCCTTCTGCCATGATTTTTTTTTTTACTCATCAGTAAAGAAATCTTTAGACCTGAAGTTATTTTGAAATTAAAAAAAAAAATGAATTACGTTTTTAAGATAAGAAAATAAAAACAAAATGTTTAATGAAAATACGCAATTAACCTCAATCGAAAATTTCCGCCCTAAAGAGCGTATGATCTTTTCTAAACCAATTTTAGGCGAAATTCCCGGTAGCAAACCAAAGGTTGAATTTAAAAGAATTAAAATTTTTACAAAAAATGAAGATGGAACTGAAGGAGAACTTGTTATTCCAACTGGACGCTTGTATTCATTTGGAGTTTCCGAAAATCGAAGCCCAGAAACAAATAAAAGTATGGGATATACTTTTCCTTTGTGTTTATGGAGCGGAAATAAACCCACGCCTGAAGAGGAAAAATGGATTAATGTTTTTGATGAAATAGTAGATTGTTGTATGGATCATTTGGTAGAAAAACGAGAAGAAATTGACAGATTTGACTTGGAAAGAAAAGATCTTACTAAAACCAAGGGTGGTTTAAATCCTCTCTATTGGAAAATGGAAAAAATTACAAATCAAAAAGGAAAAATTTGCGGAGAGCGTAAAGTTGAAGGCAGAGGCCCAACACTATATGCAAAATTAATTTGCTCTAAAGACAAATTTCTTACAAAATTTTATAATGCTAGAAGTAAAGATTGTAATGAAACAATAGAGCCTGAAGATTTAATGAATAAAGGATGCCATGCAGAATGCAATATCAAAATTGAATCAATATTTATTGGTTCTTGTATTTCACTTCAGGTAAAACTTTATGATGCGACTGTAGAACCAAACACTGAAATGAAAAGATTTGCGCCCCGTAAAAAATATAATCCCGAAGTAATTATTTCTAACAGCGAATCAGCTTCTAATCTTATGGAAGATTCAGATTCTGAAAGTCTTATGTGAACTCAATAAGAAATGGAATTATGTTATGAAACCCAATTACTGGTTACATAACAAAATAATGTAATATTTTACGTTAAAATAATTTACTAACTGTGTACCCCAAAGCTAACATTCCTCCTCCCACGTATAACATTTCCCCCGTCTTTTGATTGTCACTTGGCTTATAATAATCTGAAAATTTTGGTTCGTGCATTTCACTATACAATTCTAAAGCTTCATTTGTTTTTGAAAGATTTTTTGATGCCTGATATTTTTCATCCTTTTGTTTCATTTTCCAATCAATGAGATTCTGCCTTTTTTCTTGGTATTCTGCGTAATCTTTTTGGTATTTTTCTAATGCCTTATCGTGTCGTATTTTCTCTGTATCAGTTTTATCTCCTGAGAGATATTTTGCAAGATATGATCCGCCAACAAAGGCAGTTGCATTTAATACTGCTCCTCCCAACATCATTGCTATTGTTGCCATTTTTAATTTGAGGTTCCTCCCTTTAGGTCGGGTTTCCTCCTTCGCTTGCTTCGCGTCCTAAAGGGTCTCGCTCAGTTCGGTAAAATCTTTTGATCCTCTAAATATGTTTTTAGGTACATACTACCTGACAATACAGCTACCCATTTTGCATAATTTGTAATACTTGAGGATGGGTCGTTCATAAATGATTCTTTCATCATCTTTTTAGCTACGTAACCAACAGCAGCTGCTAACCCAATAAGTACTGCAGAATCAGTAACAGTTTTCACAAGTTTGTTTTCGTTTGACATGATTTTTACTACATCAGTAAGAAATCTTTAGATCCTTTTATCCTCCGGTCGGGATTATATCATTCCTGCGGATATTGGTTGTGTTTTTGGTAGAGGACAATCGGGTATCCTATTTTTATTTTCAGTGTATCGGGTGAAGCCCTCCCCAGCAGAGCTGGAAACGGTACTGGATTTTTCTTTGTATCTCATAAAAAGATCAAATACTGTAAAACCCAATCCAACAATGGATAATACAGTTGTAAAAGATAACTCAGGAAGCCATGATTTCGCTTCACCTGTTTGCTTTGCGGTCCGTAGGGTCTCTTCTTCATTTTTCTCTTCTTCGCGTTTAATTTTTTGCTCCCTTTTCATCTGCTCCGCGGCCCGTAGGGTCTCCCTAGCTAATGCTTCTTTCGCTTTTTTGTTATATTCCGCTAATTTCTTACCTGCTGCTACTTTTTTAGGATCTTTCTCCCTCTTTTTAGAAGCATTACCTTCAGTTTTTTCTTTTGGAGGATCCATTGTAATTTGTTCCGCAACTTCTGTTCCTCCTTCACTTCGTTCAGTTTGGTCAGACATTATTTTAAATATCATTAAGAAATCTTTAAATCATGCTTAGTAAACAGTATCAGACCCGCTTGCATCTTGCTTAGTATACTGCTCAGTTGTACTTGAAATCTCTTGATTTTTATGCTCAGTTGTAATTGAAATCTCTTGATTTTTATCCCCCGAGGTCTTGAATTTAACGTGTTTAGCTACTTGAAATAGCCCGCTAGCAAGTGCTGCCAATCTTCCTGCTTTCAATGCTAAGAGACCTACAATGTTTGTTAGTTCACGATTAACCAAATCATCATTCTTCAAATCCTTACAAAGAGCCTCTATATCATCCACAGGAACAATATAAGAAATGACTTTAGAAACTAATTGAAGGGATGAATCTACCAATCCACCGCTAATTTTCTTTCCTAATACCGCTTGATAGCGATTATAATATTTTTCTACATCTTTTTCTGATAATTTTTTTACATCTCCCAGACTCATATCTACCCCCAAATATTCCTTTGTAGTTCCAAGGGATGCTAGAATGGCTAGTGATTCTTGTTTTATTTCAAGTTCATTATCATCTTTTACCCCAGGTTGTTCTTCTATATCGGCGGAGCCGGGCCCGCCTTCCAGACGGATATAATCTTCAACATTTGTCATCTTTTTTGATAATACATGGGTTATTTTTAAATCGGCTACGCCGGTCCGAAGGAAATCACCTCAGGGATCTCCAAATAACAATTAAATGGGTAACGCAAACTCAAACATAGCCTAGAATATTTTTCTTTTTTCAGGAGTTGAACAAACTTTTTACCTAATTCATAATCCAAATCACCACCGTAATCTTCGAAAAACATTTTCATCCCCCTTTGCGAGGGGTTATGAAAAGTAACAACGCAGGCAACATTTTCTCGGAAAGGTTTTGATATCGATGTTAATTGTTGAGTGAGAACCCAAACTGATAAACCATGATGCCTTCCAGAGAATGCTAAATCTATAAACTTATTCGTTCGTTTCTTCAGATCACTCGAAACGGCGCAATCATCTAAAATTATTAGTGTATTTGTTCCCGAGAATAAAGTTTGACAATCAGTTAATAACTCATTAATCTCATCAACGTTACTTGCATCCGGTGATAATACAAAGAAACGTTTATCTCCTCGAGCAAAGTCGCGGTAAGTTTTGTTTTTAGAATAAGTTGGGCATATTAAAACAATGAATTCAAACAATTTTCGAAATGGCCCTCGAAGCTGTTCAATGAGATACTTTGTTTTCCCACAATTTGTTGGGCCAGTTATTATACAATGAAAAGGAATTTTATCTCGTAATTCTTCCATTTTTGTATCATAACTAAAGGTTTTTAAGTTAGATTCTTCCCTCACTTCGTTCGGTCCGCGCCGATCAGTACATGATTGATCTTAAGTTTGAATTCATAACCTCCATTAATGCATCAGCAACCACAAACATGTAACAAGTCATAATACCAGAACCAATAGCTATTCTTTTAATTTCTATTTTTATACCATCTTGTGCGTTGTTTAAGGCTAAACCCCCTCCATGAATGTTATTATCTGGGTGTGTTCTCAAATCTATCCATAGAGCAAACTTATTACCATAAAAATCCTTTTCTTTCACCGACCGACCGAAGGGAGGAACTCGAAGGGAGGAACCTTCATTTCTTCCGACCGAAGGGAGGTACCCAAATCTCTTCTTTATCGACTCCCAAAGATCAGACGGAACCATTCCCTTTGAGTAAAAACGATTTGGAACGCCATTAACATCGACATTGATTGATGTGATGTCCGGATTGAAAAAATTCTCAGAATCTCGTTTTCCTCCAACGTATGGTATCACAAACAAACATAATATCCCCGTAATTGACCTTCTCGGGAGATTAATGTGCTGGTTTATAACACTATCAGTGGGCCTGGATATGGTGAAAGTTTTGTGTAGAGTGACATTTTCATAAAAGAATCCTTTACCAACCTGATAAGCTGCTTGTGCCTCGCGAGCTAAGTATTCGCTTGATATACAAGAATACTCCATCTCAAGGTTTGTGATTTTGTAATTTGGAGTCTTTGTTGTATCAGAATAAAAAACAATATCCCGAACTGGAGCTAGAGTAATCTCAAATATTAGTTGATGATCTAACGCCTTTGGGTAGAAAACCCCGTGATCGTTTAGAATAGGATGATTTAGCGGGATTTGGTACTTGGTGTTATGTACTACTGCAAGGGCTACTTCTTTTGCGTCTGTGTCTACCTTATCGCCCGCATTTGACCTTAGCTTCCTCATGTTAACAGAAGAAATACCTTGCCTTAATCCATCCTCTCGTTCTTCATCCGATAAGAATAAGTCGTGGTAAGTTTGAAATAAATCGTATCTTTGAGTATCCTGTAGTGTTTCACCTCCAAAAAGAACCTTGAGTCTGGATACAAGGTTACTACCTACATTATTCACTAGGGTGTTATTTTCATGCCCCTCAACAGTCAATTTAAATACTAGGTATACGCTTCCTGGTACAATCACTAAATTTTCAGAAAGTTTTGGGATATTTATGTAAAGCGTTTCTCCAGGATTGGCTGATGAAGGGTTTAGTGTAATTCTATGCAATGTTGATTCCGCTTTCAAACCTAGTGGTACTCTCGGAATTCTGTTTGGGCTAATTTTTTCAGATACGGCTGTCATATTTATTTTAAGGAAGTGAGGATTAATCTTTAAATGAGTTCAGGCTTATCGAGCAAAGCTCTCCCCGCTTTCGGCGGATCGAAAAATTTAAGTCGGATATTTTATTCAACCGAGGGATATTGGAAAGGATATTCTGCAATTCCTAAATTAGCTGAGAAGTCAAAAGTAGGTGAAGATGTGGCTAAAAAATGGTTGGAGAAACAAGCAATTTAGCAAATCTATCTTCCAGCTCCCAAGTATATTCCTAGGCCACACTGGACTGTGGATAAACCTAATCAGATTCACCAAGCAGATTTATTATTTTTACCGCATGATAGAGTTGGAAGAAAAACGTATAAATACGCGTTAGTCGTGGTTGATGTTGCATCAAGATACAAAGATGCGGAACCATTAACCTCAAAAGAAAGTAGAGAAATATCAAAAGCTTTTAGAAAAATTTATTCCAGGAAAATGAGATACCCCAAAACATTAATGGTTGATCCTGGGAAAGAATTTATGGGCGAGGTTTCCAAACTTATGAATTATCATAATGTGAAAATACAGAGAAGTGAAGCCGGAAATCATAGAGCCCAAGCGTTTGTGGAAAGAGCAAACAGAATATTAGGCGAAAGATTATTTAGCCATCAATACGCGCAAGAAATGATCAGTGATGATCGATCTAGAATATGGGTGAAAAGATTACCTGTTATTCTAAAAACTTTGAATAATACACCAACTAGAATAACCGGTAAAGAACCAATTAAGGCTATAAAACTGAAAGAGGTTGGCATTGAACCTAAAAAATACCGACTGAAAGGAGGAACCCGACGAGTTGTCGGTCTTGATGAGGTTAGATTGCCTCCTGGTGTTAAAATTCGGTATTTATTATCTCCTGGTGAACTTGAAGGAGGAGAAAAAAGGCGCGCTACTGATCCTATTTGGAGTATCAAAGTTTATGATATTTCTAGAAGCGTAGTTTCACCAAATCAGCCGGTTTTGTATTATTTATTAGATGGCCCCAGACGTGGATTTGTTAGGGAAGAATTACAGGTTGTTCCTTATGATACAGAACTTCCTCCAGATTCTGTTTTAAAAGGCCCCGCCCGATAATGCCCGTAGGCAAAAGTATTTATTCCATCTTCACAAATTATTCTTTTGTCATCATCGCAAGACAGTGAAACTTTGTTAACAGTTTCAGTGTAAACATCATGCAAACGGCTTCTAAATACATTCATCTGTCTCATTTGAGGCTTTTTATTGAAAAGACAATCCTTGTAATCTTCAAATCTTATGGTCTTTTTTACTACTGCCTTTTTCATTCCCTTACATTTCTTTTCTTCTTCACCTTCGTCCATCCTGTATGAGTAAAGCTTGGCCCTCAGACCCACAAATTCCGCTATCGTTTTTCCCCCAGCCTCATCTTTGAACATATTTATGACTTTTTTGTTTACTCCAGTCTCAATGCCTGATGGATGGTTTTTAGGAAAATTACTTGTATCAAACATTTCTCTTAAATCCGGGGCAATGTCCTTGTAGAAATCTTCCGTTTCTATCAAATATGCTAGACTGTCCGTATCTGTAAAAAGTAATTTTACCATTTCGCCGTATTTGGGTTTGATATAATTGTAGTGAAAGTTGTACATTATTGTTTTACTTAAATCCAGAATGCACATGCCCAAGTAAACGGGTTTATTGAATACTAACTTTGTTTTCTTCATGTGAATGGCTACAAGATTTTCACAAAAGATAGTACGATGCTGGTAGTTAGGTTTTGATATTAATTTTTTCGCGCCTTTTTGATTTGTAACTAATTTAATGACAACCCTATTTCTAATGTTTTCCATTGTTTTACCAAACACAGAATTGTTCATTAACTTGAAGAAATCTTTCTCAAAATCGTTATTTCCTTTAGCTCTGAGGTTAGTATTCAAGTCAATGTAAGGTTTTAACCAAGCTGACTCTTCAAATGTAATTCCTCTATGAATTTTTGTAACTTTCAATCCCAAGGATTGGTAAAGTTTTAGTGTTTCACGATGAACAACATACTTTACCTTATTGTTTAGGTTTGGTATTAATTTCTCCACTTTATTAACCACAATCCTTTCTGGTGCTAGAGGATAATCATTGTGTAAATCATGAAGGTGGGTTGGGTATTCTAAATCAACCTCTAGTATACATGGCGTATTTTCCCAGTCTCTAAGATCTTTATTAGACATCCATCTAAAACCGTGGGTGGGTAAAGGCCTACTCATTCCTCCTCCATACAAATTATTAGCGTCCAGATATTGAATAAACATTTTGGGTAGATCGGGGTCATAATTACTCATGTATGGGTTGTTTGCTTTCCCATATCTGGTGGAGATCATAGAGATGCCGCCCCGGATACCTTTCTCAAACATAAGAAGCATATCAACGTCGGTTAACAGTTCCAAATTCACTTTTGTGTACTTTAACGCGGCGTCCCAAGCTAGTCCTGGTGCTGTATAATAGTGGGCGGGATCCAAACCATAATGGGTTTGACAAACATCTCTAAAGTTCTCGAATACATCCGCTAAAAGTAGTACATCCGTCTTGAGGTATAAATCGTGGTATTCTCTCATTGTTTTCATTTTGAAGGTTTTCCATACATTTTGTGCGTGCTGGTAATCGCCTTCTTTTATTTCTTCGTCGTTGAGTTTAGAGTAGAATTCATCCTTTGGCGGAAGTTGGTTTGCGCTGAGTTTTTCAAATTTGTCGAACCATTCATAGGGAAATACGCCCTTTCTCAACAACAGCTTTAATTGTTCGCCTTCATAGTAACTCGTTAAGTTTTTGAAAGATTCTTTGGGGAGATTAGTTACTAATTTATCAAGACTGGTTGCCATAAATTTAAATGAATCAATGAATCTAATTTCTCGCTTCACTTCAACCAGCTTACCTTCTTTATTTGTAAATGTATCAACCACAATCTGTTTTGTGAAAGAAATGTACTTTTCCTCGTTATTGGGGATACAATTTACTTCTCCTTCTGTTACACCAAGGTTTTTGATAAAAAGATGGGCATCTTACCCAGATAGGTTGTGAAATATTACCGGGAAATACTTTGGAATCTTGTAATTTAACTCATTTCTGTCACGCAAGTAAAATTTGGGTACATATATACCCAAGGAAGAAAAAAATTCGCAAAAAATTGCGTTACATCCGATTCCCTCCATATTTGGAGAACAGGGAGGTTATAGACTTAGCCAATCACCGAGCGATTTTGGGCTAAAACACTTAAATGTGCCATACACGACGAATTTTTCATTTTTCACTTTCCGACCGTGAGTATGGCGTCCGTGTCGAAGAGAGCGCGAGTCGAGTATGTCGATCCAAATGACGTTCTAGAGATGATTTTGGATGGCGATGAAGATCCTGGTGGTATGTCTAGTGGCGAGGAAAGCGATTTAGATCGCCAGCTCGAAAATCAGAGCGAAGAATCAAGGTAAGCGATCAATAAACTTTCGAACACGAGGCTTCCCCAAAGTGACGCAGTTGCCCAGAGGTTTTTGAAATGCGAGGATATGCTCTTTAGCATGCCTTTTTTGCGTCTGAATTCTTGCCTATGTCATAAAAGATATCTATGAATTCATATACGGGAGTACACAGCTCAATAATTTTGGAGGAAAGCTTCTTTTTGAGCGATATTTTGGTCTAACAAAAGGGGACGCGAAATACGAGCCGACGCTAAAGTGATGTTGTGTTTCCATGGAGAGATGCGATCGGGTCGTGTTGCTTGATTTTGTTGTGTACGCGTTTGTGAATTGGCATTTGTTTTCTTATTTTTTGTGTGATTAAATTTTAAATAAAGCTAAGTAAAAACAAAGTGTGTTTGTAATCATCTTAGTGCTGAAGAAGAAGAAGAACATGAAGAAGGAGAGCGTGTAGTAATTGAAGAAGATGAAGAAGGAACGCAGGAGGATGCCCGTGATACAGATGTTCCTGGTGTGTCAACTATTTTTCAATTGGCATAAATTTAGCCTAAATAGTAGAAATTTGAAATTATTATATAAAATTCTTACTTTCATTTGCACATTTGCACATGATTCCAGCATATTTATTTATTTACATGGTGATAAAAATATTTCAATAATTATTTTTATGTTTCCATGTAGTCCCCCATGGCTTTGCTACTCCTGCTCCTGCTGGTCGTGGTCCTGCTAACCCTGCTGTTCCTCCAGGTCAGTATTTGAACTGTATAAGTACTATTTATGCAAGAGAAAGTTTATTTTTTGGCCCATATCAGCATATCTGTGGATTATACACACATCCAATTATAATATTATTTTATATTTGTATAGTACCCCACGCCCCTGCTTCGTTTTATGGTGATCCCCGTCCCCGTCCCCTGTTTAGCATTGCAGTGGGTGGATAATAAAGTCGTTTCAATGTTAACAACCATAGATAATGCTAATGATCAGGTGCAGGTGTCCCGTAAATCTAAGACTGCTGGTGTGTGGAGCACTAAAGTGGTACCACAGCCCAAAACTATTAGTAATTATAATAAATATATGAATGCAGTCGACAGATCTGATCAGATTTTAGCTACCAATAATGTCTTACGTAAGTGTATGAGGTGGTGGAAAACTTTGTTTTTCCACCTCATTGATATAGCTGTAGTTAACAGTTTTATTCTTTTCAAAGAGCACCAGGCTAAGTTTCCTGACAATGAAGCCCTTCGTAGGTCACCTGATTATTCACTGGCTCAATTCAGGGAAGAGCTTGTAAGACAATTGTGTGATTTCCCTGAATATGATGTACCACCTGTACATGGCACAGCGAAACCAGCTCCTCCTCCTCCGGGGGAGTTCGAAACTGTGCATATTCCAGTTTTCTCCAAGGAGAAGAAACGCTGTGTCGTGTGCTACAAGAAAACCAAGGCTGACAATAGGGTGTATTCTTTTTGCAGAGCACCACAATGCAACAAGAGCTACATGCATGTGACGGGGGATAAGAACTGCTTTGCGGAGTTTCACACCAGGGAGTATCACAACACTTAAATTCATAGTTTATTATCTCTATTATGCATTGTTCTTGATATATAAAAATAATTAATAAAAAAATAATAAAATAAAGAAATACCAAAAAAAATACTGTAGTTTATATGACTTAGGTTAGTACCAAATTAACGTTATTGTGAGTTAGGTGCAGCATTAGCAGTGGGGCCTGCCAATGATTGGCAGGGGTGGAGGAGGGTCCCTCGGGGGGAGGGGGGGCCCTTTTTCCTTTTTCAATGCTTTCAGACCCAGCCCTAAACAGATACACCTGCAAACAACATTTTCCAAAAAAAAAAAATTTTTGCCGATTTTCATGTACTAACATGGTTGTATATAAAAAATCATATCTAATTCTAGATTTTATCTTTTTCAGCCAGATTTTCAGGACACTCTCCTGATATGATGAGGAACATTTTTCTTTTTAACAGTTCTGTACAATAACCTATCATTCTGGAAAAATTTCATTTTTTCCACAAATCTCATGAATAATTATGCAAATTTATGCTAATTAGGATTTTTTTACTGAAATATTATTGGATGTCATGATGAGATTCTTTTTTTTATAAGAAGCCCATTTTATCCCCTTTCAATTGAGATATAGTAGTCCACATTGCTGTAAATACCTGTTGAGATATTAAATAAAATGTCCATTGTGGTCAATTTTGTGCTTTTTGTGCCTGACAAAAATGAGTTAAGTTACATTCGCTATGGGCTGCTCCTCTGTAATTTCCTGTAAGATGGCAGTGATCTATTACCTTATCTTCCCCCAATTCTTTTTCACAAATGTGGCAGTTAGTAGCAAGGTTGTGCCTTATTTTATCGTCTCCGGTCATCCTAACTTTCTTTTTGTATCTAAAATCGTTGTAAATTCCCCTAATATCCGACTCTAAACTTTTTACAAATATTTGTGCAACGTCTTCATCCGGTGATTTGGCTGTGTATTGTCTAATAACAGTTCCATAATTTTCGCCAAGTACCTCCCGTTGGTCGGAAAATTTCACAAGATAACTGAACCCTGATGGTGTATGCTTTTGATATTGTTTGGTAAAGCTTTTACGAAGGTCTGGTGAGCATGTATCTATTTTCTCTGTAAAACTCTCAAAGTCTGCGTATACAACAAAGGGTACTCGCATTTTTCTATTGTGATTGGTGAATTTAACAAACTTTGGGTTACCATCTTTATCCTTGGGCATAACAATCTTGACTTCTTCATTTGTGTTACAATATCCTAGATGTTTTTCCAATGATTTTTCTGTGGGAAATGAATTGTAACATCTACGACAAAATTCTCGTTTGTGTTGATTATTATTTACTTGTGAAGATGAAAGTCTGCTAAAATTCTTTATCCAACAGTAGTGACTATTTCCTTCATCATTCGTTATTAGAAGTAATTCAATCAAATAGCCTTTTTTCTTACTTATTCTCAGAGGGTATACTTCTCCCTTATCTTTATCAAACCCATGGACGCTAATCATGTAATAAGGATTTTGTTTTTCAAACTTGCCAATATCTTTCAATTTAACGGGGAACTCCATTCCTGTCCAGTTAAACTTTTCAGAGTTCTCCCTCATTTGTTTATTTAATCTTTGTGGATCTTTCTCTTTTGGAAACGCGGCGGAAGTTATTGACCACTTGAAACATTCATGATCATTCTCATTTTTAACGTTTATGTTTGCTTTCTTTGATTCCAATATTCGCGGCAGTGGAATATAGGAACTTCCAGAAATGGGTTCATAAGGATCGATGTTAATATCAAAGTATTCCACTCGATCGAATTGCCATCCAGAACCTTGTTTTTGAAACTTTTCAGCCTTTTCAAGTTGGTGATTTGTCATTGTATTGTATAATTCAGAAAAATCGGTTGACTCTGTTATGATTTCCGCATTTTTTGAATGAAAGTATCCTGAATTTTCATCAATCAGTCCAGTATCGGGATTCTCTTTTGTGAATTTGCAAGTAAAGATGAACTTAATTTTGATGGGCTTCTTTTGCTCATTAATTAGATCCAAAACTTTTGGTTTGATTTTATCGATAAATGTATTTGGGTCGTACCCTCTTTGGCCATCTATCCTGTGGGTTTTCAGATATCCCCTCAATGCTGTTTGTTTTTGCTTTGGAGTTAGGCGTTTGTTTGAAATTCGTTCAGAAACCATTCTTTTTAAAGTAAATATTCTGTTAACTTTTTTCTTCAAACCATCAATTCTTTTGTTTACAGTCTTTTTGATGGGTTCAGGGATATAAGATAATATCCAATCCGCAAACTTGTTAAGCTCTTTATTTACCGTTTTTGCGACTTTGCTTGCTAAATTTTTAAGTGACGTGGGTTGAGATGTGGGTTTGAGAATGGGAATATTAATCTCGGGCACCAGTTCATCAAGAATTGGTGTCTGTTCCATTTTTTATGAATTAATTCTTATCTTTAAATTTCAATTTTTAAAGTGTTGAGGTCCTTTCATCGCTTTCGTATCGGTTTTGTTCAGCACAAACTCATCAGTTTCACCGAGGGGATCGCCCTCCACTCACACGTCTCGCTCCGCCTATCGGCACGGCTTGTGAAGGGGTTGGTAAAATCAAATCAAAACTTTCCGATACTTTCCCGGTACTTTCCTAAAAAAATTTGATTTTTCTTTCCAAAATCCAAGTTGTTATAGAACCGTATCCTTTCCGGCTTTTTAAAATCAATTTGCGCTCGGGATCGGTACTTTTCCTATTTTCCCAAAATCCAAGTTGCGCCCAGGATCGGTACTTTTCCGACTTTTTAAAATCCAAGTTGCGCTCGGGATCGGTTTTTTCCGGTTTTTTAAATAAAATTGATTTTAATTTACAAAAATCCAAGTTGTTCTAGAACCGTATCCTTTCCGGCTTTAAAAATCCAAGTTGCGCTCGGGATCAGTACTTTTCCCGGCTTTCCCAAAAAACTTGATTTTTTTTTAATTTTTCGAATTGCGCCAGAACCGGGGATCTACTACTACTGACTTTAAGGTCGCCATGTTGAATAGTGAATGAGGTTGGAAGCTCTGTTGAATATTTAATGAGTTTTGAAGACAGAAATGTGTTGTACCGTGCTGTCACGTGTCCGCCCAACCATCCGGGTGGTATCGCAAATACATAGCTATCGAGAACAATGGAAAAAGCTCGGATCCAATAAGAGAACGATGACATCACGATCAACCAATGAGAGAACGATGACATCATCATCGACGAATGAGAAGTCACTGATGTTATGAATGTATGAAGACGTTAGTTCTTTTGGGAACCAGACAGACAGGATTCTTGAAGATCAGATACAGGTTTGTACGAGAAACACTTTTAGGCGGTTCCGTCAAGACTGGTACAGGTCAAGACAATATTTCTATCGGTGTGAGCTTAACACGCTCAGGGCAAAAAGTAATCCATGCGTGTTCAAAATATCTGTTCTTCGACGACAAAAAGGAGTCAATGCTTGTTTGTCACGCCCCGTTAGTCAGTCGTTCCTTATGTTAATATATGTTGCTTGCGGGTACTTGAATTTGCATGAAGGATTAACACACCCTTTTGTTTAAGGCGTAAATCATAGAGAACACTATTAACAAGCTTTTAGACGATGAAAGACAACAAGAGTTGTCGAGTAATGAAAAGGGTAATTGTAGTACGCAAGATACACCGCTGGAGCGATGGAAGTATCTTTCACAAAACTGGAACTGTAAGCAACTACAACCGATTATTTCTCTTGCAAGGAGAATAAACCAAAACCGATAACGGTAAAAAAAAAGGTAAAGACATTTATCTCATGTGACCATGAAAGTGAAGACAACCAAGTGTAATGAGTATATTGAAATGCGCTCATTCACGCGGTATCGAGCCATTTTTATTCAAAAGCAGACAAAGAAATGCCGGAAAAAACTTTACTTAACGTGTCCGACGCAACTAAATTAAACACACTGTGCACCTTAAGAGCTTTGAAAAAACCCCGTAAACCTTTGTCTGCAATTGCAATAGAAAAGGGTAGTTTCAAGCCAAAACAAATCTTGTTTCATCTAGTTTTAATTTCTGTTATTAGCAGTGCGTACGTTTGGAGCAAATTAAACTTGCTCTTTGAAAGCAGTTTCACCTTACGGCAGAACTCGGAGGTACTTTTCTAAATTGTTTACAAACTATCCTGCTCACTCACGATGGAACATTGCTCCTCAAATTCACAATAGTGAGAGTCGGTTTCCCGGACGAAAACAAAAAGGCTTGTTTTACTACGAAATGGTAAGAATGAACTTTGTATAGGAACGTGCTCTGGAATAACTCGCAAAAGATGGAGCATTGCTCTCAAACTGCAGAGTATCGGCATGGATGCTCGCATTAAGACCAAAACGTGTGTTTGAGTGAGGTTTCACAATAAACACCGACCAGAAGATCTCTGAATTTTTTGTGGCAACAAAATGCCCAGAGTGAATTTGGCGATCGGGGAGAAATTTTGCTCTACTGTTAGTTAAGTTTATTCGCATCGTTGGAGAAAAGCTGGAGCCACATAGTTCCAAGTTGACAATAATAGTTTTATTAACTAGCTGATGAAAATGTACAAATGCTCAATGAATAAACAGGAAGGAGATAAGACGAACAGAGATTTAACAGTTCAATAGGGCTCCCATTGTATATTGCTACGTACTCTTGCTACCATGGGTGTTCATCTTTTTGCGTTTGGGAGTGGCAAAAGGTGTTTCCAAAACAAGAGGTTTCTTAGACGCGAAGTGGGTGTCGAGATCATCTGGCGTTCTAACTGGCCTTATGGGGTGAAGATGACGGGGAACTTTAGACTCTTTAGTTCTCTTACGTGTTCCAAGCTTCACGCTCATAGGGACTGTCGGTTTCCCTTGAGATGTTGTTGGAGTAACCGACGGAGCAAACACTGTTTCTGTGGATGGTGGTATAATCACGGGTAGGGCAGCCTTTCTCTCACCCTTTATGTTTGGCCAGCATTTGATATCGTTGTGTAAGGTGCTCCAATAGAACAATTTTCTGATCATCATGCAACTTGGACTCAATGATGTGTTTCATGTCTTGATCCAATCGCGTTTCTATTGTCATCTGTTTAGGACTTGTCAATCAACGTTCCGTTTCCATACTTTGCATTACAATTGTTCCGGAATCAGTACCATCTTTTGTGCCTGTTTCATGTTCAAACCTTGCGGCAGCAGTGTCGCGAAAGTGGTGATCGTTGTGTGTCAAGTCAACAGAGCATTACCTTGTTCGATGTAAACCGTTTAAATGGACTGTTTGCTTCAAGGATGGCCCCTTAGAATTCCTTAGTTTCTGTACTGAAACAAGCCGTTCTGCATGTGTTCAGGGGGTGATCCCTTAGGTAACTGATTTTGCTTCCTTGAAGAGCCTATTCAATAAATGTTTCCGTTTATTCACTGATGCTTCCGTGGCCTCCTGGAAGTCCATATCGTCTTTGTTCATGTAGCGTGTTTGTGTTTTCATGATTTCTTTGTGCACGGGATCCGCTTCCAACTCGTTAAACCATGTGAGATAGGAAATATACAGCTTTCGCATTCTTTTCCTGTAGGCAGGAAGTAATTCATTAAAGGCCTCTACCTCTGCAATATCTTCGGACACCCCTTGTAGCGTGCGGATGTTCACTTGCGCTTGAAATTGTGATTCAAGATCATTCACATCCTCACAGAGCAGCTTCTGCCAAGGGTTCTTTTCAGGCTCCTTGTCGCTATCTAAAGTGGTATCTTCACTCTGCTCCCCTTCGCTTACATTGCGCTCATCTCCGCTACTGTCTTCATCCTCGCTTCCCATTTCCTCCATTTCGTCGTTTAAGGCGAGAAATTCTGTAGAATCCTCTTCAGTTGAAGAGAAACTCTCATATTGCTCTTCCATAGAACGATTGGGACAGTGATGCTTTTCGTGGCGGTCTCTGTTGTAGCTACGATTGAATACTTTTGGACAAAACTGACAGAAATACTCCATCATAGGACTCTGCGTGATGTGAACCGAACGCTCTTTTGCTTCACAATGAGCTCGGTGCTCCTGGTCCTGCTCTTTCTAATACTCTTCTTTTGAGCTGAGCCGCCAACTATTGAATTAATCAGAAAAGACACGCGAGTATATTTTACCCAGGAAAGAGTTTCATTTAGGTATTTGGCATGTAACCGTATTATACCCTTTTAATTATAAGTGGTCTGTACTAAATTTATAGTTGCCTGGATTTCTCTTTCGACAAAGTATACAAGAGTGAGGACAACCACTTGTTATTCGTTCATTCGTTTATTATATACATTATCAAATCAATACATACATAAGTACGCTCACTCCTTCCGTTTCAAAAGTAAAATTCGTTTACAAGCTCGTTCACTAGCAAATCGACATCAACATTTTGCTGCTTTTTCATTAGATTGTCTTGAGGAGTACGAATCTCGATAAGACTGGCCCAATCTATGGGCTCTGTCTCAGAAGATCCAGCACCGTCACAATGTTCTGCAGTAGAAAACGTGGTTACTTCGTTAAAACCATAATATATATATATGGCTGTCAGGATCCGATCCTTTAAGTCACTGTTCTCTTTGCAGTGTTCGAGCTCTAAGACGGAAAGAAAAATTCAGGTCCTTGGAAACTGAGTGAGCTCCGTCAGGTAATCTTCCCAATCGTTGTGAAGGGTGAATCCGAGAGCGGCGCATACTTGCCTTGAAATGTTTAAAACACGCAGCAGGTCCATCTTGTCCATCTCCCGGTCGAAATAATAACTCCAAGCATCCTCTTGATCCATCATCAAGCATGAATGATGTCTTTGGCTTGGGTGATTTGTTTCACAGCCATAACAAGAATCCATCTTTTCTTGATGAACGGCTTCATCACAAACAGCAGCATACGCAAAACGAAAAATATGACCAACCAAGACTGCTAAACGTTGCTGCGTCACTTTCTCGACCTCATCCACTGCAGGTAACAGAGATTGAGAAGGTTGGATTTCAATATGTGATGCCATGTTTGTGTTATTGGTCTCGTATCCAGTTGTATGAAGTAAAGTAGACCTGTACAAGCTTTCTTACTTATATGTTGGGGTTGCAATCCTAGAGATCACTGCCCAAACACGTTTTTGTAGTGTAACCGTTTACACAGTAGCTTTGTGTAAGCTCTATTCTTCATCATCGACCTGTTATCAGCCTACACACCATCACCACACGGTAAACTGGTTTTACAGGAAAAACAGATTTTTCAAGCACACCGTGGGTAACAACTCGGCTTGAAACATTGGAAATGCTTATTGTAATCGACTCTTCTTTTCATGCCATGTTAAATTGCAAATTGGTTGCAAACAAAAACAGCCATAGTCATTCCATGACAAACTCTGTTCGTCTTATCTCCTTCCTGTTTATCCATGGAGCATTTGTACATTTTCATCAGTCACTATCAGATGCTTAATAAAATTATTATTGTCAACTTGGAACTATGTGGCTCTAGCTTTTCACAAACGATGCGAATAAACTTAACAAAAAGTGGAGAAAAATTTCTCCCCGATCGCCAAATTCATTTTGGGTATTTTGTTGCCACAAAAAAAAAATTAGATTTTGTCGTCGGTGTTTATTGTGAAACCACACTCAAACACACATTTTGATTTTAATGCGAGCATCCATGCCGATACTCTGCAGTTTGAGAGCAATGCTCTATCTTTTGCGAGTAGGAATAGATTGCTCTCTTATTCCAGAGCACGTTCCTATACAAAGTTCATTCTTACCATTTCGTAGTAAAACAAGCCTTTTTGTTTTCGTCCGAGAAACCGACTCTCATTATTGTGAATTTGAGGAGCAATGCTCCATCGTGAGTGAGCAGGATAGTTTGTACTAAAAAAGAAGAAATTGTCACTATTGTAAACAATTTAGAAAAGTACCTCCGAGTTCTGCCGTAAGGTGAAACTGCTTTCAAAGAGCAAGTTTAATTTGCCCCAAACGTACGCAGTGCTGATAACAGAAATTAAAACTACATGAAACAAGATTTGTTTTGGCTTGAAACTACCCTTTTCTATTGCAATTGCCGACAAAGGTTTACGGGTTTTTTTCAAAACTCTTAAGGTGCACAGTGTGTTTAGTTTAGTTGCGTCGGACACGTTAAGTAAAGTTTTTAACTGTTTTTCCGGCATTTCTTTGTCTGCTTTTGAATAATCAAAGGCTCCTTTGAGCTACCTCATGGTCTGTGGTAATTATTCTATGAAGTGCTGTCCTTTTTCCCAGACCATAAGGCGTTCATTCCGAATTGTTCGTTTTGTGCACTCTTGCTACGACTGATCGATTACTCGTCGTCTAAATTGGAGACATCGTCACTTTTAAGACTTTAAAACCCATTTCTTTCCACTCGAGCATTCTTGAACACATTTCCTGTTCGTTCGCGAGATCTTCAAAAGTGTATTTTGATCAAAGATGGAGCGAAAGGAACGAAAATCCGGCTTGACAATCTTTGCGTCGATCTCGACACAACAGACGCCATTTTGTAAACATGTGCTGCCGCTTTGTCTCACCTACAACCGCCCCCCCCCCCCACACACACACATATATGTGAACATAAACAGTTGCACGACTTTGTGGACAAAACCAAACCTTGTAGGGGAGCCAGGGGAAAACCTGTTTAATTCACATTTAATGCAGATTTAATGCATAAATTAATTGTCTAACGGGAATGGAGTGACCAATCCAACCATCACCATACCTCATGGTATGAAGTACATACCATGAGGTAGCAACGGCTCGATACCGCGTAAATGAGCGCATTTCAATATACTCATTACACTTGGTTGTCTTCACTTTCATGGTCACATGAGATAAATACCTTTTTTTACCGTTATCGGTTTTGGTTTATTTTCCTTGCAAGAGAAATAATTGGTTGTAGTTGCTTACAGTTCCAGTTTTGTGAAAGATACTTCCACCGCTCCAGCGGTGTATCTTGCGTACTACAATTACCCTTTTCATTACTCGACAACTCTTGTTGTCTTTCATCGTAATGTGTCTAAAAGCTTGTTAATAGTGTTCTCTATGATTTACACGTTAAGCAAAAGGGTGTGTTAATCCTTCATGCAAATTCAAGTACCCGCAAGCAACATATATTAAGATAAGGAACGACTGACTAACGGGGCGTGACAAACACGCATTGACTACTCTTTGCCTTCCAACCACAGAGACAGACAGCGTCTAAAAAAGCAAATCGTTTTATTTCTGTTTACTGGTAGAGCTTATTTTGAACACTCATGGATTAATTATTGCCCTGAGCGCGTTTCATAAAACAAGACCCACAGAAATGTATCCTTCATGCAAATTCAAGGACCAGTAAGCAACAGATATTAGCATAATGAATGACTGACAAGTTGGCTTGATAGCTCAGTTGGCAGAGCACTGCTCCGGGTATATAACGAACTCACAATATGACCAGCTCCCAGTTCTCTTGATAGCTCAGTTGGGAGAGCACTGCTCCGGTATCGCAGAGGTCATGGGTTCGAATCCCGTTCAGGCCTGAGTTTTTTTCAGGCTTTAAATTCACAGCTGCTTAAGTTGTGTACATAACTGCGATGATCATTTAATGTTATTACATATTAAACCGTAGTTCAAATATATGGTCTGATTCATGATTTCCATCATGCATGACTGACTAACGGAGTGTGTCAAACAAGCATTGACTACTTTTTGTCGTCGAAGCACAGATATTTTGAACACGCATGGAGTACTTTTTGCCCTGAGCGTGTTACGCTCACACCGATAGAAATATTGTCTTGACCTGTACCAGTCTTGACGGAACCGCCTAAAAGTAATTCTCGTACAAACCTGTATCTGATCTTCAAGAATCCTGTTTGTCTGGTTCCCAAAAGAACTAACTTCTCATTGGTCGATGATGATGTCATCGTTCTCTCATTGGTCGATCGTGATGTCATCGTTCTCTTATTGGATCAGAGCTTTTTCCATTGTTCTCGATAGCTATATATTTGCGATACCACCCGGGGGTTGGGCGGACAGGTAACAGTACGGTACAACACATTTCTCTCTTCAAAACTCATTAAATATTCCACACAGCTCCCAACCTCGTTCACTCTTCAACATTGCGACCTTAAGTCATATATTCCATATGGCCGTCATAACGTAAAACATTCAATATGGCGGTCGTAAGGTCATTCAATATGGCGACCAACTCCAAACTGGTTAATTATATGCATATGTCCTTGTTCTCCCTACTAGGCCCAAGCCCCGCTCTCTGGACTAGAACGCTGTCTATAACTACTTAGGGATGGAGCATTAGAAAAGTGATGTGGGGGAGGGGTGGGGAATTTTCAGCTTGCACGAAAATTTTTTTCGCTCACTGCTTGTGCAGGAATTTTTTTTTTCAGGTGAACTCCTCTGCACGAATTATTTTTACTACGTGTGAAAATGTCACAATTGGACCTAACTTCTGCATGAATTTTTTTTACCTTCTTCTTTGCATTAATTTTTTTTCTTGGCATTTTTCCTTGCATGACTTTTTTTTGCTTTCCCCCCCCCCCATAACTTTTCTAATGGTCCGTCCCTTAGGAATTAATACATTCTGTAAAGGTGACTTTCATATTCAATTACCTGTGGTTATATTCTACAGAGAAGCAATGTAACCCAAAATTATAAGACGTATTAATTTACACAAAAAAAATATTCAAACAGATTTAAAAAGATTAAGAACCATTGGGGGCACTCGGATCGCTCGGTAACCACGAGGAGCTTTGATTAGCTATTCGCCTTTAACTTTCAATGAGTTGTTATAAATCAGTAACAGTAGTTATCCAAACGACGAACTCCCAGAAACCATTGGGGCATGGTTTGTGCACAGTCTCCCGACTCGAATGGAGACGGATAGGTTTTTTTTCACCTAGTACAACGCCTTTTGGCGTCAAAGCTACTCAAATCAAATTTTCAATTTGATTACCATTTCAAGCACAAATTATTATTTAAAGCACATGACAGTCATTCAATTTTTTTAGACATAAAAAAGTTGTCCTACCCTTATTGCTGTTGTTAGTGACGCTAGTTTATTTTCGGCTGTTTCTCTCTCAGTAATCAGAAAGTCCCAAGCGGAGAACACTCGCCAGCCGAATGGATATTGATCGGTTTGTCCCGAGGATTTCACGAGCCGTTGCTCCCGAGTGATTCTGTGAATTCGAAAGACAACGAGCATATATAAAGTGCTACACCTAACCAATGAGTCACTTAACGAAAGTTATTGGATGAATCAGTAAGTGAGCTCATCAATCAATAAATCAATCATTCATTCAAACGTTCTGTTAGTAAATCACTTAAATCAATCGGAGCAATAGGTGATTGGTCATTTTTTCAACCAATCAGACGCGGTAAGAACCAGTTGAACCAGTTGTGAGTCATCGCAAGTATTTTCCCTTGCCCTATGCTGACAACATTTAACATGAACACATGCATAGTATAAATTGAAAACTGCTCTTAAAAGAGGAAACTCTAGGGCATGTTGAAGATGGACTTACGCTCTTAACACGGTGATGATACTGAAAAGGTATATTCCCATGAACACAACAAAATAGGCCAGCGGTAGAGGATACTTGACCACGCCCACTTGAATGTTTTCGTTTCCATAGTAACCATAAAACAGGAATGAGTACTCCAAATATCCCTCAATTGAAGAATAACCACTATTTTAGTACACACACATGAAAGACGAAAAAGGGCTGGAGCACAAGTCCCAGCAATATTAGAATAGATTCTCGTTATAGTTGAGGTGACATAATCAAAGAGGAAACAACAAGGAAGAAGTGATTAATTATATCACTAATAACATGGAGGGTTAATTACTGAATGCTGATTGGTCAATGGAGAGAGTATTTTTTCTTAATTTTGCTTGTGAAGAGGGCAAAATTACTCGCTTACGATTGGTTCTCAGGTTGCATAGCAACAGCCTATGTTATCGAGAAGTTGTTGCTAAAATTCTTTTGTAACAATGGCGTTTCGTTTCGAGATAGTTGACGAGGAATATATCGAAGAATTAAAAGACAAGAGCGAAAATGAAAACAAGAAGAAAAGCACGGAGTACTGGAAGAACGTTTTCAAAAAGTGGGCGAATGAAGGAAACTTCCAAGCAAAATTTAGAGAAGTATTAGGGCTTCGGATTCAGTAGTTTTCCCCTCTAATTCATTAATAAGTAATCGCAGTGAGCCTTCGTAAAATTAAGGATTAACATCACTTGTGTTTTCAGAAGTTGCTGACTTCTGAAAACACAAGCGATATTAATCCTTAATTTTACTCGGCTCCATGCGATTACCTATACTAATGCGACAGTTTGATACCCAATGGCTTATCGACATGCAAGTTAAACCGTATTTCGCGTGCAGTGTTAATTTCCCGTTTCACAGTTTTAAAAGGTTTGCCACTTACTTTAACATCAAGCACAGTTGTAAGGAGCTGAACTGTGTGCTTCTCGTCTTCGGGTAGGCCGCTTGCAGTGGAAGGACTCATTAACTGATGGAAAAGAAAAACGTTCAGTGCGGTGTGAAAACCGGCCAGCGGTGATCTTGATAGACTCTTGAGTTGGGCGCACGTGGTATTCTGCATCAACATTCTTCTCGGCATCGCATCTTCTTCTCCACTTGTGCTTGTGTTCCTAAGTTCTTGTGTCACAACGTTTCAGCAATCCTGCCCTCCTCAGGTGACTGTAGTGATAACAGTTCTGTTTCGGTCTTATTTCTATAGGTATGACTTTCTCCCACATATGGGAACCGACTTTTTTTTTTTGGTTTTGTTTTTGTTTGTCATGCCTATAGACATAAGACCGAAACAAAACCGTTATCACTACAGTCACCTGAGGAGGGCAGGATTGCCGAAAGGTTGTGACACAAGAACTTAGGAACACAAGCACAAGTGGAAAAGAAGATGCCGAGAAGAATGTTGATGGCCAGCGGTGACTGTTATAAAGTGTAAGTGATGTCACGTATGTTATGATTGGTCAAGCCGAGCTCATTACAACACCATAAAGCACGCAAACTTATACTCTGTGCATTATTGAGTTGTTGTATAGGCAGTTGGGAATCTTCAAAAACGTCTTGAGTAGGCGAGAACCTCTCGTTACGGTTTGTGCTTTTCTGAGCAGTTTTCTCGTTGTTTTAGAAAATTCCCTGGTGTATATACGTATCCCTAAAGACTAAGGAAATATTAGCCCTAGGTTTTTAACAGCACGGACCAATCCCATTCAATTAATGCTTAGCACCTCAAAATAAGTGATTTTACTAACCTGAGGAACGACAACAAAGATTACGATAAACGTAAGGAGAATGAAGTTTATCCAAACTAACGAACGAAGAAAGAGAAAAAAGGACCCAATACCAGCACCAAAATGGCCTGCAGAAAAGACATAAGTCATGAGATTGTTGCATTAACGAAGCAAACTTTCATATCTGCTTTACAGAAGAAGAAGCTTTTATTAAAAAAATACATTTTGCACTCTCACAACTGAATTGCATTCATTTACAAATTACAGTGAAATGAAATATGAATATAATATAAATATAAATGTATGAAAAAAATTAATTCTTTCTATTCGATTATCTATAACTACGTATTGGCTGAAAAGTGCATTATAAATGAGAGAAGGGAGCAGGGAACGCAGTGGTGAGAGCGCTCGCCTTAATTCCACCAATGTAGCTCGTGTTCGATTCCCAGCCCCAACGTCATATGCGGGCTGAGTTTGTTGGTTCTCTAATCTTCTCCTAGAGATGCTCCGAGAGGTTTTTCTCCGGGTGCTCCGGTTTTCCCCTCTCCACAAAAAACCAACATCTGATTTGATTTGATTCAATTTTTTCTTTACAGTGTCCCCAATTAGTGCGTAAGTACTGGATACAGTTGACACTCAAATAAAGTTCATTATTAGTCGGGCAACCGACTGTAGGTTTACCCTCGAGTTTCATCGCAAATCGCAGTCACATGCAATGGGGAATACCGCAGACACGTAATACGGGCGCAAACTTCTTTCTACGATGTCGAAGTAGATGGCGAATATGTTGAAAACAAATGGTGTCATCTATTCTACGCTCAAACATACAGACCCACAAACCGTTCGCGGTAGACCCACTCTAAAAGATGGCGTGTGTAATGAGCGTATATTTCGAAACGGGTCGTTCCGCGAACAGAAAATAGCAAATGAATCAAATGATTTAGCGAATGTCTCACTAGAATCAAACCAGAAATCAAACGAGTTACCAGTGAACAGAAAATGTGGACAGAGTGACAGAAGAGCATTTGCTGATAAAGACAAGGTGCCTCGCGATGAAACTCGAGGAAACGACAACAAAGATGCCACATTGGAAACCAGGACCTTGGTACCCTTAGCATTTCTTTTTTGGACCACTCCGCTCCATAAGTGGTCAACACTCATAACAGCACGTCAGTCTACCTGTTGTCCGACTTACGATCTTAGATCGTCTTGTTATTCTTATATCTATTGGTTCTGATAACGAGAAGTGCAAACAATCGATATCTCCTTAGCCTACGACGGTCGCATGTGGAATTCTGAGGAGGTTATGAGCCGTTCAACTTATGCTCACTATTATCCATGAGTTCCTGAAATAGTTCTTTATGTAAGGTTTCTCGTCTGTCATACAGAGACATCATTTTAGACCTAGTTAACGCTTTTCTATATGAAACATCTGGGAATATTATTCTAAGAGCCTATCTCTGTTGTACGGTCCTGTTAGTCTGCCATATTTCCATTTTTTGTGAAGGCTAGCTAAGGGAGCGTTACACTGAGTTTGAAATTACGCCGTTTTTCGTTATGTCTAAATTTTATTTATTGGTATTGCAGTATTACGAGAGTCTCAATGGGGTTAACCGTAAGCCGTAAAACAGGCCAAAAAAAATTAGCCGTTAGGCGTAAATATTGGAAAAATTTTAGCCGTAAAAAATGTTAACCGTTAGCCGTAAAAGTCATCACCCCATTGAGACCTTCTATTACTGATAAAAAAGTAGGTTAGCAATTTTCAGAACTTTTGGCAAAATTTGATGCGATAATGCTCCACAGCTGACTTAACGTTTTTCGTTCCGTGTATTCTCACATCTCTCCTTGCTTCTCCTTCCTTGAGGATACTATTTCAGGAGTCATTGTGTTTTGAAGCACTTATCAGTTACTCTCAGATTAGTGTTCAGCAGCTGTTAGACAAAGCGGCCCTGGGTTTAATATTAATATATTAATTAGTCACAACAGAGGCCAACACGCACCATTTGAATGTTATACATCTTATGCTAAAATGCTGCCATTTAAATTATCTTTTGTTTTTATTCAAATTATCCCTTGATGCCTCGTTCTTAAGCTAAAATTCAAAAGAATATTTTACCTTGAACGAGGCATGGAGGTCTCATTTAAATAAAAACAAAAGAATATATAAAAGGCGGCCATGGTTGAATAACGTGTATGTTCACGAGAGAGTTCAAGGTACATGTTACCTTGTATTGTTTTGACCCTCTTTTCCCATGGAATGAAGAACCCGATGAAATTTTGAAACTGTCGTTTCATCTGTCGTAAAAGCTGTTGATTCAAAAGGAGAAAACACAGCAATAAAAGGATGGTACTATTAAGTTAAAAATCATGTTTATCAGTGTTCTTCTCTCACAGCAGTTTTCAGCTCTCTCAAGAGAACATAAGGGACAGAGAGGGACACTCCCAGTCAAGAGAACATAAGGGACAGAGAGGGACACTCCCAGTCAAGAGAACATAAGGGACAGAGAGGGACACTCCCAGTCAAGAGATCATAAGGGACAGAGAGGGACACTCCCAGTCAAGAGATCATAAGAGACAGAGAGGGACACTCCCAGTCAAGAGATCATAAGGGACAGAAAGGGACACTCCCAGTCAAGAGAACATAAGGGAGAGAAGGGGACACTCCCAGTCAAGAGAACATAAGGGAGAGAAGGGGACACTCCCAGTCAAGAGAACATAAGGGACAGAGAGGGACACTCCCAGTCAAGAGAACATAAGGGACAGAGAGGGACACTCCCAGTCAAGAGAACATAAGGGACAGAGAGGGACACTCCCAGTCAAGAGAACATAAGGGACAGAGAGGGACACTCCCAGTCAAGAGAACATAAGGGACAGAGAGGGACACTCCAGAGGTCCGCATGCCTCAATGTGAAGCTCATGGATGCTCACAGTCTATCAAGTAGGACTCTTATTTGTAAATTCCGCCTGACTGAATCATTAACGGAACTCATGCATATTCAGGACCTCAAGCGGCCATTAAATAATGATGGCTACAAGGATTGGGTTACAGTGGAGTCATGTGGACCTCTCATTTCTATAAATAACTTTGCTGAAGTTTTCATATCCCAGCCGACGCCCTGAGTGTCCGTCTCTTGGTTCTCTTTTGGAAGTAATTTTGAGATCGTGACATGACGGCTGTCGGTTAAAGAACATTGGACAACCTTCCCAGCCAATCAGAAGTAAAATTTAAAACCAATTGTCACCAGCTTGTTCACATTTCTCCCGCGGTTGGTTGTCGACGACAAGTATGACATTGAATTTTGATTGGCTCATTAGACTTAAGTGCATCTGTTGTGATTGGTCAGAGAACATGGGATTACTCTGGCTTTCTTTTAACGAGAGCTCAAACAAACGTATTTGATTATATTCATGGACAGTATCAATAGAGAAGTTGAGAATCGATAAAAAGCCTTCCAATATTCGGAAGTATTGCAGTGACTTGTTGCGTCCTTTATTTTCCATAACTATTGTAGTTTTAAACTGTCTTACCCTTATGCGAGATTCATTAAAATGTTGCAATTTGTTTAGAGCTCCTGAGTGTTCTTCCATGTAACGCTTGGCATCCCTGCAGTACAAAGAGAAGAACAACGCCACCTTTTAAGAGTGCAACACGGCGGTTTACTTTATAATGACCTCGGTTCTTCCCCCTCCTCATGCATGATGGAAAATATCCACAGCTAGATGAAAAATTTAGAACCGCAGTGCTGAGTTGTTTTTAAAAGAATGGCCACACTGTATGGTTTGATCCACAGACGAAAAAGTTAAAACCACACTGTGTAGTAAAACAGACGATTGTAACTTGCTCCTTTAACTCGTCATGGAGGTGAGGCACGCAATGTGCATGTAAGCAATGCAAATATTACTTTTCAGAAATTCATTTCCAGGTGTTCCACATAAATGACAAAAAAACGACATAGAAAAACAAAAACCACCAGGCACAAGTACAGTACACGGCATGGTTTCATCGACAGATGAAAAGGTTAGAACCACACTGTATAGTAGACCAAACAGTATCACAGTACAATACTGTTCAGCAGCTTTACAAAGCCGAATGGTCACACTGTATGGTTCGATCCAAAGATCAAGACGGTAAAGCCCCATTACATGGTAAAATCATTATTACAGTACAGATATATTCAGTAGCTTTCTTGTAACAACAAATGGAAAAGTTTGCAACAACCCCGCTTGTTGTAATAAGATTAAGTATTTTCTGCACGTATCTACCTCAGCAGTTGTAGTTTCTCATCCATAGTCCACGGTTTGTCCCGCAAGCTCTCGATAATATCAAGCTGTAATTGGATATTCTCGAAGACATCGACAAAGGGCTCTTCTGTCAGTGTGCTGCCTTTGTGTTCACTGGAAAAGAAAAGATATCGAACAAAACAAACAAAACAAACAAACAAACAAACATAGTCGTCTCTACTAACTATGAAACATCAAGCAAACAAACGTACGACAACAAAACAATGAGCAAACATCATTACCATAACTCAAGAGTTATGGGTTTCTGGTACCATAGGAGAGAGGTATTAATTTTTAGTATAAATACTCAGGTGATTATACAAAATCGATTGGTTCGCTATCTCGGATAATCATAACTATAACAAAATTCTCAAATCTGATTGGCTATCAACTGCCCTGATTTCAACCTTAATAGGACAGTTAAATAGGACAGTACGCGTCATGCCTGAGTAATTGGACAGTACGCGCCATCACGCGCTTGCTTAAATGGCTTTGTTTTCACTGCTAGCAAAAAAAAAAATTGGAATTTCATGTGTTTTGATTTAAAAAAAAGGAAGTTTATATATCACAAATTTTGGTAAAGTTATGATTATTTTTGCTGCATTGCGCGTGGGCAGCAGGCTTCGTACAACCAATCAAAATGCCGGGAATAGGCCTTGATCAAACGTCCGGCATTCGGCCAAACCTGTTTCATAACACGTCTTATTTTCGCGTTCCTTAAATTCCCTTAATAGTCAATTGATTAACCACTATCTCTCTTGTTTGATATCTTTAATCTAAGCGTACCGTGTCGGAGTTAGATTGCCTTGTTCACTGCTTCTTCCTAACTTTTCTTTATTCAATTTTGATTTCCCATCAGATGACTTTGTTTTACCATGTCGAAGCCTCAGTAACCTTGATATTAGGGAGGCATTGTTTTCACTAGATTTGTTAAGGTTTGATAGTTCTCCATTTGTATTCCCCTCGGCACCCAGAAGGAGACCTTCTTCAAGACCTAGAAAATGGAAAATAGAATGTCAGTTCCAAATGTAGTCAGATGAGGTGACACAGTATCTAACAGCGGTTGTCCACTTTGGGCGTATCGTTATTCGAGTGCAAGACCTGTGGAAAAGAAAGTAACATTTGAAATTTTCATTTGAGATCACGTTGAGAGGTTTGGCATTGAGTCTGTTAACGGTTACCTGCATAGAATAAATTAGAACACTGACCTAAAAAAAAAACTTTATTTAAACACCGTAACTATATCGAACTTACATAAAGAACATCTGTTTCCCCTGGAGGTCGTATCATGAGAGACGAAACGGTTGAGGTAAAATTGGCTAATTTTATATCTAAATATCTTTGAAAGAAATATACTGATTTGTAGTTCCCGGTATTAGTAAAGGTAATCATACGGTTTCGAGTTCAATTTGGAACTAATTTGCACGAGTGAGTTTTTCAAAAAGCTGAAATTGCACGAACTGCTTCGGCGAGTGCAATTTCAGCTTTTTGAAAAACTCACAAGTGCAGATTAATTCAAAATTGAAAGAGAAAAACCGTATGATTACTTATTCATACTATGAACATGAAAAAATTCGCCTGGAGGAAGTGCCGGAAGATCTCATTGCCGACAGGAGGTGAGCATTTGAAGCGGATTTGACACTTTATTTACTGATTGGCTGATGAAGATCAGCTGATTACGCTACGAACTCAAAGCGGTTCGTCCGTTTTTCGTAGCGGGTTCCTGGATCTGATCAATTTTAACTTTCTTTATCATCACGTAATGCGTAATCGGTCGTAAGTGCGTTAGGTCTGCCGTATTCGCCGTATTATAAACCACTGACTTGATGTTTATTTCCAAGCTTACGGAGAAAGCAGTGTTTCATCAGACGTATAACCACTTGGCTGCCAATGGTCTTTATCCGGATCTGCAATCATCCTATAGAAAAGATCACAGTACCGAAACGGCTCTCCTTAAAGTCAAGAGCGACATTATTCTCAACATAAGCAAGCAGCACGTCACCCTTCTCGTCTTACTGGACTTGAGCGCCGCCCTCGACACCGTGGATCATGGGATCTTACTAATAGCGCTCAGCAGGATTGGGATTGGGGGAGTTTCCCTTGATTGGTTCAAGCCCTACTTGTTTGGGCGTGGCCAACGTGTGTCAGTGTATGGTTGCCAGTCGGAAAGATTTGATCTGAGCTGTGGGGTGCCTCAGGGCTACTGTCTCGGTCCTCTTTTGTTTACTATCTACTCAAGGTCTTAACTCGATGTCGTTAAAGATCACCTACCATCTGTTCACTGCTACGCTGACGACACACAGTTGTATGTCTTGTTTAGTTTTAAGGCGGAAACAGGGCAGTCTGGGGCTATTTCTTTCATGGAAAGTTGCATCGAGGATGTCGGTCGCTGAATGAGTAGTAATAGACTTTCGATGAACAATACCAAGACTGAATTTCTTCTGATAGGTACTAAGCAGCAGCTCGCTAAAGTTAGTGCAAATCAGCTTAATGTCGTGAACAGTCGATGTACCATAAAGTTGTCAAATTCGTTTGGAGACACGTCGTTCCCAATTGCAGCGCCCAAGTTATGGAACAGTCTGCCTAGTGATCTAAGGGCCATTAGCTCCTTAGGTAGTTTTAAACAGGCATTAAGGACATTTTTATTCAGGAAAGCATTTGGTTTGTAATTTTGTATTTTCATCACAGTTTTATCATTCTTAGTCAATAATAATTATCTTATATAGGTAGTACTCAATGTAATGTGCAGTTGAAAATTATTGTATTGATAATTGCGCAATATAAATGTAATAAATTATTATTATTATTATTATTATTAAAAATAAAGAATATCATAATCCAAAATATCGATGTGTAATTTAAACTGGTGTTACACTTTTTGCACCGGTGTTACATCTGAACTGCACTGCTCTCAACCAATCAGAATCGAGTAAAAATTTTTTCATGTATATCATTAAGAAGAGAAGTACTTGTTAACGCGAACTTGATAACACATATCAGAATTAAGAACTTTGGGAAGTTCTGTACATTGCTTGTTACATTCTTTGTATGTATGCAAGCTTTTATTTAAACACGGAAAATCATCAGTTAACGTTGATTATTACAAGTTAAAAACTTAGACTATTTACAACTACTTTACATGATTGCCGTGTGGGAATCCGATATGTCGGACACCTTCAGAATTCGCCTAAATTGCGCAACAGATCCGGCATTTTTAAAGCTATTTGGCAAGTTATTCCATAATGTGGGCCTGCTATAGGAAAGGCTTCGTTTCAAATAATTAGTTCTTGGTTTTGACAAAGCCAGCTTTCCCTCGGAGTTTCTCAGGTTGTAATTAGAGTAACACTGAGAGAAGAGTCTTTGAAGATATTCCGGGGCAAGACAGTTCTTTGTTTTATAAATCAATAAAGCTTTCTGTTTCCTTCGTCGAATTGATAGTCTCTCCCAATTAAGGGTGGATAGGAGAAGGTCTGTGTTTGTATCAAAAGGTAATTTTGTAATTACTCTAGCCGCACGATTCTGCAATTTTTGGAGCTTATCACTCAAGTAGCCACCGAAACAGTCCCAAACCGGGCTACAACAGTCAAAATGTGGCAAAATTAAAGCGTTCTTAATTTGAACGGCAGTTTCTTTCGAAATAAAGCGTCGCACCCTTTTCAGGGCACCTATAGCTGAGGATACCTTCTTCAGTTCTTGCCTATTTCGTCAACGTGTTTGCACCAAGTAAGTTGAGCATCTATGGTAACACCCAAGGATTTGGTTTGTCCAACTTTCTTGATGATTTGATCTTCAATTCAGTTTACTGAAATTCCATTACAGCAAAAACAAAATACGCAAAGCGGACAGTTTCCATTATGATGGCCCGCCCACAGAGTAACATCCTAACCGGAAACGTGCCAATCAGAGCACGCGTTATATCAGTTACAAGCGCCAGCCATATTTAGTATATTGAACCGAGCATGCGTGCACAAGTCTCCGCTGATTTCCTTTGTTCTGCGGACAAAAAAGGAGCTGCGGCGCACAAGCTGCGATCTTACCTAGCTGTGAGTTGGAGAGTCCGTTGTTATTACCGGCCATTAAGTTTAACAGTCCCTCGCCATCCCAACAAACACAAGACGGGTTATCATTTCTGTATAAACAAATGAAAAGTGGTGGTTCACTAGAACTGACCGATCAAATATATAAGCATATTGAAAATACAATTGAGGGTTTGATCCTCGCAGAATGATCGTCAAGAAATCGAAAACGTGAAGCGTGCAACTATGCACGAGGCTGCAAAGCACGAAAGAAGCGTATTAAGAGATGCTTCTCGAGCATCTCACGCTAGCTTTTTGAGTGCTTAGCAAACCCCGCAATCATAGCGCACGCTTTACCAAAGCTATATGTTAAAGCAATGTTTAGGGACGGACCATTAGAAAAGTGATGGGGGGGGGGGGGGGTGGGGAATTTTCAGCTTGCACGAATTTTTTTTTCGCTCACTGCTTTTGCAGGAATTTTTTTTTTCAGGTGAACCTCTCTGCACGAATTTTTTTTACTAAGTGTGAAAAAGTCACAATTGGACCTTCCTTCTGCATGAATTTTTTTTTACCTTCTTCTTTGCATGAATTTTTTTTTTGGCATTTTGCCTTGCATGAATTGTTTTTTGTTTTTTTCCCCACCCCCCCCCCCCCCCATCACTTTTCTAATGGTCCGTCCCTTAGCAACCCTGTTCTTTATTAAGGCTAAATCAACTTCTCAAGTCAAACATTACTTACTAAAGAATTTGAAACAAAATTTTGGAAAAAAAAGTAGATTATGTGAAAGTTCTGTGGTTCTAATTAATGCTAAGGACACGTGGAAAAGGAAACATTGAAATAAAAAAAGTATTAAAAGGAAACATTTTGCCTCCATTTGCAATTCACATACTTTTACCAACTGTTTTCTTTCCATTATATAAACTGCAGTGATTTACAGGAATTTCTGCCACTGAAAATTAACGTATATGTACACACGTAAAAATACGGTATGACTTATTCTCTTTGTATCTTGTAACCCAAGAATTCGTCTACTATTTCAATTCCTGAGGCATGACAGTGCGACGGTGTTGGGTTCACGCCACGGCATAACAGCAAAATGCACTGAAGTACACTGTACTTTAATCCTCGGTTTTTAAAGAATCGCTCTGCTTGTTCAAGTGAATAAGACCAGTAGTTGATCTGGCCTACCAACGATCTCCACTTGCACGCTTACATATGTCCGAACAAGCCAGGAAGTAGCAAATCAGCGTAAAAAAAAAACATTACTTATTCAAACAAATCTATGGTGTGATTCAGACGTTTGCACAAAATATGAACAGTGGAGTACATTTTGAGCAGGTTTAGTTATTAAACCAACGGAAATTACCCCCGAGGAGATTCAATAAAAAAAGCTAACGGCTTAAAGGAGTAAACTCTGAGGAAATTTGTAGAGCGATATATAAGTCGCACTTATAAATTTCGAATGCAAACTTAGGGAAAGAAAACCTAAACATTGGTTCTTAAGGTCTCCGAACCAAGAAGATATTTAATGGCAAATGAAAAGTCACATTCATTTTTAGCTGAGCACAACAATTGAAATCGTCCTCTTCAGCTAGGTTTGCATGGATTAGGAAATCTCATGTTTTTACCTAGTCTTGTAAGTTTTTTAAGGGAACTCAAAGGGAACTATTTATTAAATAGGGGTTTAACAGAGATGTTATACACAATCAGATACACGTACTAACCACAATCATAAGCTAAGCTTTGCGAAGAAGCGTTAAATAATCTTTCACCTGCTGTAATAACATGCATCATGTCGATCTCTGTGGATCCCTCAATTCGATTCTGTCACCAAAAAATAAACTACGATCGAAAAACTTGTAATGTTGGTCAATGAGTACGCACTGTTCAAACCATTAGTCCTTTTCTGTTTCGGTTCTCCTTGAGTCGTAGGCTTTGTAAAATTTTCAATTTCTATGATTTACAAACACGACCAGTCCGATGGCTGATATCAAGAGCGGACGCCAAAATACCTTACATTTATCAATTATTAATTATATGAGAAAAACTGCAGTTCTTAATTATCTCCAGTGCTGTGAAGTTCATGTTACTAAAGCCACGGAAATTGTAAGGCTTGACACGTACAAGAGATCGTGTATTTAAAGAGGGATTTTTCAAGATACAGTGTTGGACAAGGGTACAGAGTTTCTAATTATTTTTGAATTATTTCCCTTTTTGGTTGTTAAGAAATATGCCATAAATATTTGAATCATAGTTACAGCACTGAATACAAAGGAAAGGCGTTTCCAGAATATATATGCAATTGCTCGATCTTGCTTTTAAATCAGTTGAGTATCATGAGTACAATGATCTTATCGCTTTAGGAGTGAACGGCTAGTATTGTCATAAAAAAGTCGCAACAGAGAGGCTAGGCAAAATATATTTTGCAACGAGTATTCAACCATGTCTATGATAACAATCAAAACAAGTCGAATCGATCTGGGTAGCGTTAAATTTAACTTTGACAGTCTAAATTATAACTTAACGCATTTGGCAAAAGAGTTTTGGATTGACGACGTTGCTCAAAGCAAAGAAAAAATAAGCTCTGACTTCGATTAACGTGGCTGCAAGGTCAGTACAAAACGAGCGAAATGAAAACACCGATTAATATTTTAATATAAACAAGTCTCAAATTTACACAATGAAACAGGACTGCGTGAAAGTTTTCTTCGGTAGTCTTTCAACGTATGGTCACACTGTTTGATGTCATTTATGTTACAGATGAAAAAGTTACAACAACAAACTGTGTAGTACAAGGAACAACGCAATAGTACTGTTAAGAAGAGCGTGACTGTTTCAGTTAAGAATTCGTTTCGTTACGTTTACCTTTTTTGGTATTACTGATACGTGTCCATCAAGTAGTTTTACAAAAAATATTGAGAGCCACGCGGTGGTAAGTTACCTTGGGCGACACGCGTTTTAAAAATAAATATCAAGTTGAGTTTATCAAACAATGTTGTCGTATCGTCCCAACAAGTACGGTATGGTTTCATTATGATTCTGAAGTTTATTACGGGACTATAAACTAACTCAAATACTACGCGCGCGCTGATTGGTCGAAAACCTATGGGTTATTGTGTCGCTAAACCCATAGAGAGGAGAAACATTTTCTGTTTTTATTCAAAGTTAGTTTATAAAAGCAATAAACTGCAGTTTCTATGGGTTTACCAGTGTAATAAATCACTTAGGATGTTGGGAGAACACTCTGAGGGCTTGTAAATCGTTCGCCTGCGGCTCGTGATTTACAAGCTCTTCTGGTGTTCTCCCAACATCCCGCGTGGTTTATTACTCCGGTAAACCCATAGAAGAGGGTCTCAATGAGGTTAACCGTTAGCCGTAAAACGGGCAAAGAAATTAGCCATTAGGCGTAAATATTGAAAAATTTTAGCCGTTAGCCGTAAAAAATATTAGCGGGGCTCCCGCGCGCGAAGCGCGCGTGGAGCAGAGCCCCATACTCATGGAATATGGTCAACCTCTTTTCTTTTGGTTGTCACGTGACTGACCGAGCGTACGTACGTACGTACGCGTCTACAGATTGTACGGGTAGGGTAGGGGAGTCTCAGGCTTGTCTTGGCAAATCCACATCTTTTATATTGGACATTCACAAATATGGTCAATTGACAGCTGTCAAAACGGGATAGCCACTGACCAGCATCACATGACCATATTGTGGGCCCATGTGTCAACTCATCGAGGTGACGTGATTTATTTGGAAGCTGTTCTGGTAGCCCGCATATTTTTGGCGGGAAATTGCGTTGACGACTGAAAAAGAAATTTTCAGTTCATTGTCTTTTTGAGACACAATATTACTACTCTACACTCTTAAAGTTTTACTAAAGGATAAACGAAACAATTTCTATTGCTATGTCAACAAACAATAGCAGAAAAAATATAATTTGCAGAACACAGGGTTCAGGTGAAGAGCAAAGGGAAAGAGAGCAAGAATTAACTGAGGAAGAATGAGCGAAGTAGATCGCCAAAGAAGGCGCGCTCGGGAAAGAGAAAGGAGACGAAATTATAGCGAAGAACGCCGACAAGCAGAAAGAGTCCGGGCTCGAGAAAATAGACAAAATGTTAACGAAGAACGCCGAGAAGCGGAAAGATTCCGTGCTGTGGAAAACAGACAAAATTGTAGCGAAGAATGCCGAGAAGCGGAAAGACTTCGTGCTGTGGAAAACAGACAAAATTTTAGCGAAGAAAGCCAAGAAGCGGAAAGACTCCGTGCTGTGGAAAACAGACAAAATTGTAGCGAAGATAGCCGAGAAGCGGAAAGACTCCGTGCTGTGGAAAACAAACAAAATTGTAGCGAAGAAAGCCGAGAAGTGGAAAGACTCCGTGCTATGGACCACAAATTTGCATAAGTTTTGTCTGCATACTTTTTGCAACCGACTTCTAAACAAACCTTCTTCAGAAAAATGATCTTCTGAATGCACTTCTTTTGAATGAGAAGCAAACTGATGAAAGATTTCAAATTTTTATACCCTTTAATCATATAAACATCTCCCCTGTCGACGGCTAAGAAATACTCCCGCGGGAATTTTCTCTTGGCGGCAAATTGCAGAATGTAGCGCTTTCACTGGCAGCTTTTCGCGTTGTCGACGTTGTCATCTTTAGTGTGTCGATTGAGAACTTTGGTTTCAACGCCGTTGTTTTCGTAAAAAATGTTCTTCTAAATTGTAAAATGTCTCAAATGTATGTTAGTCATTCACGTGTTGCGTTGGACCAGGTCTAATAATAGTTCACACTTTTACGGTTATTTATTTCTTATGTTAAAGTAACTACAGCTGATTGTAGTGAATAAATGAAGGCAGTAATTTTTTAAACTTACAATGTAATTAAGAAAAGAATAATTAATAATTATTTTTTCATTCTCGTGAAAAATGTTTTTCGGGCTGGTAGATGTTGGTTACAGCTTGCCCGAAGGGCAATCTGTAAAATTAATTTTCTTTGCACCCTGCTTGGAGTAAACATTTATTTTACCGAGGTGTTCGTTTTAACACGAAAATGACAAGAGTTGTGTCCTGCATTTCCCAGCGTGTACAAATCTTTTAAATACATTTACGCAAATAGAATGGTTAATTTCATCAGGAATAGAATACAGTACATTGATAATTTTTGTTTTTTGTAGAATATACCCCATGACTTTGAAGGTAGAAAGACCGTACTTATGGCAGACGAAAGTTTAGACAAAAATCATAGCAAGTTAAACGACCTCGACACTTAACTATAGTTAAAAACGTTTGTGAATTCCTTCGCAATATTTTAGAATGCTTTTACAGTTTAAAGTGAAATGAAAGTACTAATGGGAGCCCCGCTTTTAGGCTTGGCTAAATCTATATATTAACCGTTAGCCGTGAAACAGCCAAAAATATTAACCGTTAGCCGTAAAACAGTCAAAAACATTAACCGTTAGCCGTAAAACAGTAAAAAATATTAACCGTTGGCCGTAAAAGTCATCACCCCATTGAGACCTTCATAGAAACTGCGGTTTGTCATACGCTCCTGGATCGTTTGATATCAATGAAAACACCCGAGTCAGCAGGGTGGGGTATTTTCTCCATCCGAGTTAAAGCTTAGCTCGGCTCGTACCCTATCATATTTGCTTTAACCTTTTAATTAGAGTTTTAAATTCTGCCATGCTGTCAATACTACATGAAAAATCTTTATCTATGAAGGTTATTTCTCGATGCTATTGAAACGTATCGCGAAGTACAGCTTCCAGAACGGATGAACCTAATTTCGCAATATCACGGACCATTCTGTCGAAAGCCACTGAAAACTGCTGTTTTTGGAAATCACTTTTCTGTGGTACTTATTCGAGTAAAAGGTAATATGTGTTACAAATGTAAACCTTACCAAGATGTTTCATTAAACGTTGTATGCTGTGGAACTAACTTTAATATTCATCTGTGGATCAAACTATGATTGACAATTACTGTATTGTGGTACTGCTTGTTCTACTTCAAAGTGTATTTCTAACTTTTTCAACTGTGGAAAAAAAAACAGGGCTTAATATTTGCCTCTGCAGCATAAGTTAAAAAACATTCATCTTTGCAACTGTTTGGTTGCTTGCTTTGAAAACGCTCAGATGCACCGCTCGGAACAATCGGCAATATCCGTAAAAGGTCGTTGAACTTCCGGATATCCGACGCTTCACGATAGCTACCACTTGATGAATGCGAAGCCAAAAAGTTATCTTCGCACCGGTCAGAGGGTGGTTTTATGTAGGTGTCTAGTTGAATAGGGAAGAAGCGATCTCTGCACGCACTGTATTTCAGAATGCCGGGAAAATTACGACGTAACGACTACGACCTCGTCGAAGAAGCGTACGATAGCAAGTCTCCAGTTCACAGTGAAGACGCCTTCGAACATGGAATCACCTTCAAAGTCAAGGTGTTTGTGGGTGTTTATCCAAATGTGGTTTTAGTCTTTGTAGAGAACGAATCAATTAACTGTGTCTGAGTATCAGAGGACGCACCTCAGATTAATTTTTATTCTGGTTAAATTAATTTCGTGGCTTGTTTTCATAGTTTTGCTTCATCTGGGCGGTTGATTGTTTACATATGCACGACGTTTATAACTTTGCGTGCTCTGTTATTTAGAGAATGCTTATCGTTGTAGAAGGTGTGAATATCATATATTTGGTTTCTTTTATGTTCTCTCATAGTATATTGGGACAAAGGAAATTCACAAACCCAGCAGCAGGGCTGAGATTGTGGCTGCTATGAGGAGAATACGGGTACGTTTTTGCACTTTGTTGTTTTGATGAATTTTCTTGCGTCCCTTGTTATGCAAACTAGATACCTGGTATTGTTTCATGAATCTCTTTCTTCACCTCAATTTGCGTTAGTGTTTGTAAAAAGTTGTGACTGTCCGAGTCACTTTCACTGTTAATTTGGTGTGTTTTTAATGGAGCTCTTAAGAGCTACATAAAGTTAAATTGTGTCGACTTGAATTTGAACTTCATTTCCTGACGGCATCATTGCTTACAGGTTTTTATCATCAAATATTTATTGTGCGATTTTCAAGGTTAGTCAAACACTGGAGATTCATTTTAATTAATTACGTTCTTGAATTGACGACTAATTCCACACAACAGAAGATCGATTCAATTTGTTTTCGCAGGAAACTGCATAGACATTGCTTCATGCAAATAACTATTTCTTTGTTCTTTACTCATTGAAAGTTAAAGATTTTTTGGGTCTTTTAGGGTCGATTATTTTGAACAAAACGCCCATAATTATAGATCGATCGATACACGCCACAGCACTGTGGGTGGTGATTGGGAATCAAAGTGTTCGGGTATCTTGGGAACTGCCAATATACCCGCCGGTGTTAGAATTTTATATTTTTCGCGAAAGCTTGATTTGTAAAATTCCACTGGAAACATTTGGTTGCTATTGTGTAAGAATTATTCCTGTAAATTTTCTTTGATGCAAAAACATATCTTATTATCAACATGCACAAACCCAAATAACATGCTTGTAAAAAACTTTATATATACACCAGTCTTGCAAACTTTTTGTATAGACATATCACTTCTGCTTGGTAGATTCATATTATTGTCATTATTTGCCATTACAAGAAATGTATTATCTATAACAAGAACGATTCAGTGACGAAAAATATATTGAAACTAATAAGAAGCTAAAAATTATGTCCATGACGATCACCCTATCTAGTGCATAACGTGAGATATTTTTCTGTACAAAATATTTGCGTTAAACTGCTTGCAAAGAGATTAATTCCCTGGGATGCTTGGGTACAGGACAATTAAACTTGTGTAATGTTAGTAGTAATTTTGGAGGAAGTCTGTTTATAGGAACCCCAGTCTTATGGATCGGACTTGGGATATACGGCATGGGTTGTTACAATGATTTTGCCAGTTTTTTTTTGCCAAAGTTATTATTGTAATCGAACATACAGAATATCCTGCCTTCCCACTGGCTCTGAGCTACAGTGTAATATGTCATATCTTGTAGGAATGCCTCCAGGGTTATTGTCATCCATATTAAAAAAGTGAAAAGAGCACATTGATGAAAGAATGCTATAATTCATTCTCTCTCTCTCTCTTTCTTTATATACATACATACATACATACATACACACATATCTATAAAATAAATAAAGAAAAAAAGAAAGAACTAAAGTAAAGGTAACAAAAGTGCAAGGATCTTTTGAAATTATCGGTTAAATGAAAACATACAATGCAAGACAGCTCTGTAAAATTAATTTGGGGCAGTTAGCAGGTTTTAATGACTAGCTAGAACAGTTCACAGCAAAATACTGATTGCTTAGGATTTAAATGATAAATAAATAAGAAAGGAAATATCTTTACTAACCACAAGGTAAGAAAATCGTATCATATGTTACACAACTGTGTTAAAACATAAAATTTGCAAGGCTTAAAATTGTAATTAGTGACAAGTCTAAATGATACAAATCCACTCTTGAATATAGGTATGTGACGATTCCTAAGTTTGTAGTTAGTGACCTGGTCCACAGGTATAATGGTTTAATAGAGTGGAATTCCAGTTGCACGCTCTTTTAAAAGTCTGTTTATCCTAGCTTTTGAGTATATATAATATATATAATATATATATATATATATATTATATATATATTATATATATATATAATATATATATATATAATATATATATATATATATATATATATATATATATATAGATAGATATATATATATATATATATATAGATATATATATATATAAAGTGTAAAAGTTGATTAAAGTGCTCAATACGTGAACGTAGAGCGAAGTAGTTGTTGCGGGAGAAAAAACACAAACAATATATATATATATAGATATATATATATATATATATATATATATATATATATATATAAATAGTTGTTGCGGGAGAAAAAACACAAACAAACGACAGGTTTATCCCTACAAGCCTGTTTCGTGGTTGCCCACTCATCAGGGCAACCACGAAACAGGCTTGTAGGGATAAACCTGTAGTTTGTTTGTTTTTTCTCCCGCAACAACTACTTCGCTCTACGTTCACGTATTGAGCACTGTTTTACGATTAATCAACTTTTACACTTTATATATATATATATATACCTGTATGCTTGTACTGTAGCAATGATCTAGTCCTGAGATGTTGAACATTGTTTAACTCTGGCTGTGATCGATGCACCATAACAGATACAGACTACAGGTATATCATGTACAGCTGTATACTGGTAATTGGGTATGACACTTATACTGCAACGCTTGGCTGAAATAGAAAGTTCAACTTGAGGTGATTGTAGCCTTCACTTCTTTTATATTGTGACTATTTTACATATACGAACTAGAGTAACTGCAAGTTAAAACGCATTCATACTTGTTTCTCTCATCCTCATGGATATTATTTTTTTATGTTGAATACTATCATGCTCTTCCTTAAATGATCTATTTTACCCCTTGGTGTACTATTCCACCACAGACCAACTCAACAGTTTGAACAACAAGCAAAGCAATTTCATGTTGAATTCAGTCCAGGGATTTGAATGAAGGTCAAGTGATTTCCAAAATGACAATATAAATTCACATACCTTCTCAATCAGCAAAACTTGAGGCCTAAAACAGCAAGACCGCATGTACTATAAAGAGTAAGGTCAAACACACAATCAATGTAGGGGGCTTAGTGATATATGACCCCATGCCACTGTTTTACAGATCTCATGTTTGGGTTAGCACCGAAAAGAATTAGCCAATCAAAAGCCGACCGCTGCAGTGTTTCTATTGGAAACCACAAAAACAGCACGTCACTGAAGATCGATAAATATTAGCCATTCCAGAACATCAAAACAAGGCTTTTGGCACATCAATGCTCTTGAACTCTCGAACGGATACAGTATGTGCCATGGGCGATAAGACACAGTACTACATGGGCGACATGGGCAGTAGGACACGATTAGATTTGCGTTCTTGCTTATGCTCAAACGCAACAACGTTTGTCAGCTGTAGACTTTCCCTTGGAAGGCAGCAGGTCCCAAATTAACAAATAAAAAATTGCACTCTACAACCATGTAGATGATCTGACATAGTTTGATGCTATGCTGGTAGTAACATCAAGTCGGTAAATTGTAACTTTTAAACATTCATTCTTTGAAACCAGCGTGACATCAAACTGTGCCAAATAAGAAGAAACCATCTTTCAAAGTTGTGAAATCATAATAGATCAGGTTCAGTTAGGCCAAATTCTGACCGGCAACACAGCCCTGAAATGGAAACATGAAGGAAATGAAATGACAGCCAAAGGCAAGGACTTTCATTAAACTGCAATGTAACTTCTTGGCCTTGTAAGATGTATAGAGTTTTTCATGACCAGGTGGGGAAAATACACTGTATAGACCCCTACCCCTGATCTAAATGTTCTTTTCATGTCCCCTGTCTTTCAGTATGAATATAAAATGTATGGTGCAAGAAAAGAAAGGACAGAGCTCACTGTTGCTGTCAGTGGGATAAAGGTTATCCGCAAAGAAGAGGTAAAGCGTGGCTGGATGTCACAGGTGCGTCAGTGGTAGCCAATGATATCAAGATATGTTACATGCATTATTATCAAATTAACAAATTGACCTCCGTTTTTTATGCGTCTGTCCTCTTATTGATGATAAATTGCGTCATAACATTGTCAAAGTTTGTTGTAGATCCACGAGCCTATCGGCTCGTGGATCTACAACACTTTGACAATGTTATGACGCAATTTATCATCAATAAGAGGACAGACGCATAAAAAACTGACGTCAATTTGTTTTTTACAATAACAAAACGCGAAAAAGGTCAAATGAAGACTTAAATGAAAAGAAAACGCAAGTAAACAGCAAGTAAACTCGAAAAATGCTGAATTTTATTTAAATTGACGCAATCAGGGCGCAACTATTCTCAATAACTTTTCTCGCCTTCTCATTGGCTTGTGACAACACGTAATACAATTTGATTGGGTAAAAATCTGACTGTTTGACAGCTCACTTATCACGCGAAAAAACCTTGCATAAATTAAAATTTTATGTGTCTGTACTCTTATTGATGATAAAAATTAGCCAATCAGCGCGCGAGAATTCATTCAGTTATTGTAAAAAATGGAATCGTTATCATTAATCCCCTCTCCTTTCTTAAGCCCACGTCTTTGCATCTTGATTTTGCGGTTATTATTATGGTAACACAGTGGCTTTCATACATTGCAAGCTTTATATTTGACTGGATCTCTATCAAAAACAGTATCGCTATCATTGATCCACTTCCCTTCCCTGAGCCAATTCCCTTACTGTACAAGAGGAGTGCTCCCTTGATTTTGTGGTCAGTATGGTAGTCTAGAAGCTCTCATTATTTCACTGGATCTGTGTAAAAAGCAGTATCATTATCATTAATCCGACATAGAATGCCACCTTGGTTTTCTGGTCATTATTATGTAGGGTAGCAGTTTTCATATGCTTTTTGTTTTACTGCATCTCAACTTTTTCAATGTAGATGGTTAGCAGCTCCATTGTTTTTAGGGTTATTGGTATTGTTTGTTGTTCTTCCCACGTGTAGCCACTGGAATTTCATTGTTTGTGTTGATTGTACATAATATATATTATTTGTTTCATGTTAGTGTTAACTGTATCCATGCAATAGCGAATTATGTCAATCCCAGCGTGCAAATTTGTCTCTTCTTACATCATTATATATTTGTGCATATTAGTCAGTTCCTATTTTGTTTATTCATGCCTGTCTGTTTCACATAATTTATTCACTTGTGCATTCTGTTGTGCATTTCTAGTATGGAAGCGAAATTTGCATAGTGTCTTCTGTATAGTTTTTTGTAACCAATTTCCTGGTATCAGATTTTCATTTAGGGTTCCTACATGTAGATCTGATCAATTTAAACTTTCGTTACCATCATGACATAGTGTGTACTAGGTCTTCAGCTGCCATGTTCGCTGTCATATTAATATGACAATTGCAGTATTCAATTACATGTACCTAGAATGGACGAAAGTTTCTATAACCTCTTCTTACAATAATTATTGATTTCTTTCAGAAAAAGAAAGATTTTGGTGAAACAGAGGTCATGTATCATCCTATTAACAGGTACAGATTGAAGGCTTGATCCTTATTTTTACTTCAACAAAAATTAATGACCAATTAAATGTTGCAGCTCAAATAAGCACTACACTTTTATCTAAAATTAATGATGTGGCTCTTGACTAAGCACTGTGGCACCAAGTCAGTTGTTTTTAGATGGGTTGCACCATGTTTCGAGCCAACAGAATCTGAAGTGCCGTAGATGCATTGAGTTTTTATCAAGTTATCTTCATCTTAACCTGCTTTCAACTAAGCAACTGCTCCAATCAGATGGTATGAAATGAGCGTGGCAATTTAATAAAAAAGAAAAATGGAAAATATGGACAATATTATAGTGCATTTCAATTACCGTTTTTAAAATACATGCTCAACATCAAGGTACTGTATTTTAATTAAACATCTCTTGAATTATTTTGCAGGATATTTTATGTTTCACATGACTCACAAGATTTGCAGATTTTCAGTTTTATTGCAAAAGAAGATGATGTGTTCAGATGCAGTGTATTTAAAGCAAATAACAAGGTGTGTAGTTAAACATATTCCAGACTCTGATTACTTATACATGTAACTCTTGTTTAATACACAGCTTCAAGTTAATAGTGTCCTACAATAACATACTGCTAACCGGTTAGCTCAGTTGGTAGAGCATCAAACTACCATGCAGAAGGTCACGGGTTCAAACCTTGGCCGGACCATTACTCAGGGTCCTTAAATAACAGAGGAGAAAGTGCTAAGTGTTAATGGTTAGACTTTCTAGTCTTCTTGGATAAGGAAGATAAACCGTAGGTCCCAATCTCACAACCCTTGTTCATAATAATGTAGTGGGATGTTAAAGAACCCACAAATTGATCATAAGGAGTAGGGGACGTAGTTCCCATTGTTGTGGTCTGGCCTTTGGGTTGGCACTTCACATAAGGATAACCACATTGCGCCTTTCCCCCGTGGACAGAATTGTCCAAGAAAGATAAGTACCATATCTTCTATGTTCACTGTAATTACTTATTAACTACATGTAGTTTTTGGGCCTTAATGACTCGTGTGCTCCTTTGCTTTTGCTTTTTACATGTAGTTTATAATTGTGGACTCTGTTATTAATTTTTTGTTATTAATCAGTTATTACAGTATTCATTGAATGTCTGTTGATTCATTTTAACACATTTTTTGCGTGCAGTCAGATGCTGTGCACATTGTCAGAACAATAGGACAGGCATTTGAAGTATCCCATCGGCGGACCCTGAGCCAACAGGAAGATGTTCCAGAAAAGACAGAGTCAGAGCAAGAGGAGAAAAAGCTTGGTACAATAAATCTTTACACATTCCACATTACCTATCCAGTGTAATTGCTTGTGGTGTTCGTGTAAGCTTGGGGGTAAAATAACTATTGAATTAACGAGAGCATTATTTGGTTACGGTTAACAATAAGATTAACCTTTTGAGTGGAGTAACATTACCGGTATTAATTGGTGGTAGGGAGCCAAGTTCACTATATAGCCAGCTGTCCATCAATGGTAGCCACCTCCTTGAAACTTCTATGTTCTGTTAACAAGAGACCAAACACACCATGCTGGTACTCGGCATTATAAATGTTCAAAATTAATGCAAATAAAACTAGGAAATCAACTGAAAACTTACTTCTTGACTGCCTCCTTTAATAATTGAAGTACACTGTGGCAAACGGTCAGGTAAAACTTACCGGTAAGCGAATAACTGGTTGGCTTAGTTGTTTTTGCACAACTGAAAATTTTAGCTAGATTACGTGGCTTTAAATTAAACGCTTTACACAAAAAGCATTAAGACAAATAAGTTCAAGTGGAGCATGTGCGAAACATTAAATGTCAACAGTGTGCGCATTTAACTCAACTGGATAATAACAAAGCTGAATGTTCAGTGATAAACTCTGTATTGTGCTATTGTATAATAATTATTGTTGTTTAACCCTTTAAGGACTCTACAGGACTCTACTTAAACTAGCTATGCTAAATAGATGTTCCTGTTAAAATATTGAAATAAAATAAAAAAAAATAAGCCCCGATAGTCTCTACAGATTTTACTCTGGCTAACGCCAGACGATTTTACTCATCACAGGGAGACCCCTCAGGGCTTAAAAGGTTAAAAACTATCTCCTTAACCCTTTAAGCCCCGATAGTATCTCTACAGATTTTACTCTGGCTAACGCCAGACGATTTTACTCGTCACAGGTAGACCCCTCGGGGCTTAAAGGGTTAACAAGTTTGTAGGTTATTGTTTAACTTAGTATTAATCTTGGAACAATTGTCTTGTGCATCTTTTGACAGACATACCAATGGAAACAGCATCACCCTCTCCTGAAGGACTGGTAACTGATTTAATTTTATTCTTTTAAATTGCCATAGTTAAGATTGCAATTATGATTCTGATGATCCTCTTTATTTTTTACTATTGTTATAATTATCATATTGATTTACAGAATCAATAAAGTTTTGCTGTTTGGCAGTTGGTTATACATAGCCAATCCATTTCCGGATTAGCTTTCCAGTGGCAGTTATATTATTTTAAGGTTTAAAGATAGAGGTAGGGAGAGTAGTGGTCCATGAGTAAAGTTGTACTTGTAGGAATGTGAACTATGCACATTAATTAACAATTATTCACCGAAGGTGAAGTGATTATTGGTGAATATTCACTGATAATCACTGAACCCAAGGCGAATAATTGTTTCAGTATGATGGGTGATTATTTCAAAAAAAAAAGAAAGAAAAAGCATTGTACGACACGAAAACAGACACACATTTTATGACTGGCGGCCATTTTGTTCGTTGAGGTGATTATCGGTTGATAATCCGAGATAGTGAACCAATCAGAGGGTGCGATTTTGTATAATCACTTGAGTATTTATACTAATGTCAGATAATACAAAAAAGAGAGAATGACTTAGTAATGGCCTGCCACACTGGTTGCAAATTTATAAATCCAACTCATTCATGCTTAGCAGTGAAATGATTGGTGAGGGCAAGGGCAGTGAGCAGAAGTTGAACAGATACACATATATTTACACTCGATGAGCGAATGTCCCAGGCTCGAACGTGGGCTGGGCAGTGGTTCTCCTTTCAGCTTTTACCTCTGGTTTAAGTCACAAATTAATATACATTTAATTTCCATGTACACTGATTAAAAATTCAACAACTTCCATCCACAAAGGCCCGTAATGGGCAATAAAGGCCATGTTTTTTTTTGAAAGTGAAAGGCATAATTTGTCTTGTCAGATGGATTTGTCTGGTGACCTCTCTTGGGAAAACAAGGACCATCTGTTAATCAGTGATCCAGGAATGGCAACCTTAACAATCCAGCAGCTGCGTCAAATATATCAGCAGCAGCTAGATCATCAAAGACACGAGACACAGGCAGCCCTGGCGCAGGTTAAACTGCTGACTCAGCAGCTTAATGCTGAGGCCGAGACAAGGCAGGAACTACAGGTACTGATAGTAATAGGTAATCATTAACTAGTCGCTATAGAATAATTACTTGCACTACTACTGTATAACCTGAAGTATGACTTGATGTATTATAATAAGTACTATAAATTCAATTTAATCATTGATTCATAGTGGAGAAGTAGCCTGCAAGACTGCATTATTCTAAACCATTAATTTTAAGCTTAACTGTCAGGATTCAGAAATCAATTCTCCTAGTTGGCCTCCATGCAGTTCATACAGTATGGTTATAGAGAATGTGTTAGAGCATCAACAAAGTTTAACGTGGGTGATTGATAATTCCCCTACCTCCTACATGTATGACTCAGGTGTAGGTCTCTTGAGCACAGAGCAGGGATCTGATGCATGGCTCATGGTTTCTTCTCTACCATAATTATTGTTTGAATCCAGTCCAATAGGCCCTTTGCAGCTGGGGTCACGTGACCAAATTTTTCCGAGAAAATTTTCATATTATGGGCTATAACTTTACGAATGCCAGAAATGGAAAGAGCGCATCGAAAACACCAAAATGGCCAAGTTTGAGGCCCCTGGCATTAAAGAGTAAGTTTATACGACAGCTTGCATTTTCGGAAAATTTAGAGGATTTGTATGGAAAATGTTGCTGGAGAGCAAGACCTTGCTCTCCAACAACATTTTCCATACAAATCCTCTAAATTTTCCGAAAATGCAAGCTGTCGTATAAACTTACTCTTTAATGCCAGGGGCCTCAAACTTGGCCATTTTGGTGTTTTCGATGCGCTCTTTCCATTTCTGGCATTCGTAAAGTTATAACCCATAATTTTATGAAAAGTAGGTCACGTGATGGCTTAGCTGCAAAGGGCCTATTCTTGTTTTCGATGGTTTTTTGTCCCTAGAACCAGTTAGATCAAGTACTTAGACAGAACAAACAGCTGGTTATAACCATTCAACAACTGGTTGATCAAGTCCAGGTGCTACAGAGCCAGGCACGAGGGCGTGGTGACTCTGGTGTTAGCCTCAGTCTTGACATGGATGGTAGGAACACGTCAGTAACCTCTAACTCTTCACAAGCACCAATGTTACCTGTAGTTTTGCCAGTTAAGACAGGGTCAGTGGTGTTGGCTCCATCATTGAAGTTGCGGAATCTTGGCGAACCAGTTCTACCTCACATCCCTCCACCAGCAAACACTCCAAGCCCAGTGATGTCGCATCACAGTGACACTGATGCTTTTGATGGTAGCTTCTCTTCTTTGCAGTCCAGTAGTAAAGTAGAGAGTGTGGACTCCTTTATCCGTAATGGTGGAGCTCCAGAACACAGCCCACTTCCTACTCTTGTTGATCTGAGTTCCTCAGAATCTGAAATGGTTGAACCAAGGAAGGAGCCTATTCCCCAACAATTTCTTCAGTTTGTTTTTGATAGCAGTTGTTCTCCATCAACACCTGGGGTGGTCACTCCTGGGAATAGTTTGCAGAGGAATAACAAAAACAAAGCAGGAAATGCATCTTTGGGCCAAAATATGGGAGAAAAGCCAACAGTTCTAAATGGTACATTTTGATGACAATCGTGGACTAACGAATAATTTAAAATTTCTGTGTGAGCTAAGGAATATATATTTTTTATTATTATATAATATTAAATTTCGTACAAATTGCTATGCAATATTTTGAACTCCTGGAGAGCAACCAATGAAGTTCATGTTCAATCCGCTGTCAATATTCACCATGCAATGTTTTGTAGATTATTCCAAAATCTCGTGTGTTTTTAAAAATTTGAATTCATTCATTTATAAAAATTGTACTGCAATATAAAAATTTTGCTTCCGGTACTTTTCATTTTTTTTTGGTTAGCAATGGCAGTTCTGTAGTGTGGCTGTCTTTTAAAAAAACAGATGAAATTTGGATGTTTTAAAAGGGAATATTTCAATTTTCGAGTGGTTTTGTAGATTCCAAGGTATCTTGGTCATATTTATTTTTTTGGCAAAAGGTGCTGTCTGTTATGCTGAGGAATGATATTATTTTGAATTTGTAGAGTCTAGCACTTACAAATGCATCACCAAAAACTAGGTTTCAAATTTTGATGTAGTTTATACACCTCACCAAAGAAAAATGTAGTATTGGCAACCACAATCTTTTATCCATACGTACTCTTTGCAGTTATAAAACAACATACACATAGCTTTATATTGACACTTACACTCACCAAAATGTAGAGGATTAATATAATATTTTTAATTACAAATTTTGTATAGCCAGTGTTCTCCAGAGATTTAAGAGTAGCCAGCCTCCAAATGAAAGTAGCCAGTGCCTGGTAATCGAGTGCCCAAAGTGCACAAACCCCCCCCCCCCCCGGAAGATTTGTAAAAAGTGTGGCCCTGCAGATGCAATCTGGCGCATTTTGAGGCCAGTAACAATAGGGAAAATCGAGGTCATTTCGTGTGATAAAATTAGCTGGCACTTCGGAAGTGAGTAGTCGGCGAAAACGCCGGCAGCCGGCGCTTCTGGAGAACAGTGGTATGGCATGGCCTGATTGACAGTTATCACCTTTGGGTCAGTGTATACCAGAAAAGCCAGGCAATGTTAACTAGCTTCAGTCTTAGTTATTGAGAAACTTTGTGATAGGACTGCACAGTTTTTAACTACTAGTCATTCTAATACATTTTGCAACACTATTTTTAGCTCTAGAAAAAAAAAAAAAATTTAAAAATACGAATTGATAATTATTATCATCATCCCCCAGCTTGGAGGGAAAAAAGAATTTATGTCAACTTTTCCATAGTTTTTTCCCACACACATTTTGCATTTAGGAGATAGAGAGGCTGTACTTTCTTAAGCAAGTGATAAAGTGCTTTTGACGCTTGAGCACTGGCGACTATTGAGCTGTTGAGCCTTACCATAATTAAGCTGTAGTCACAGACCTTTTTAAAAATCCCAGTGTTACTATAGGGTCAATTTTTCAAATACCTTTTGTACCAGGAAGTACATTTATGGGAAAAAATGGTTCTTGTTTATAAGTATCTATTATAATTGCATTGAGGCTTTTGTATTTTGATTGAATAATTTAAAAAAGTGAAACGCTGTCAGAATAATTAGTCCAGGGGCACTGTTGGGAAGGATCTCCCGAATAATAATAATTTATTATAATAATAGAATTAATTATCATAATAATTGTTATTATGATAATCTTATTTTCCTATTTGTATGAGAGGCATATGGGAGGTTTATTTACGAGGCTCTTTCTGTACTGCTTAAGTAGTGAACTTTATATTGACAGTATTGGGACAGGCTGTTTGATACACTTGATTTCAGTTATGTATTATAGAAATAAAAAACGCGCCCGAGTGCATTGTTGAGTTATATAAGCACGCGGGAATTTTTAAGAACACGAGAGAAGTGCATAGAGAAGCACGAGGCGCAGCCGAGTGCTTCTCGCACTTCTCGAGTGTTCTTAAAAATTCCCAAGTGCTTATATAACTCAACAATGCACGAAGGGCGCGCTTTTTTATTTCTTTTATAAAATGTAAACCACCACATTAACATAAAGACATATTAAACAAGAAAAGGATTGCGAATTTTAATTAATCAAAATAAGTATTCTCCATACATGTACATGCTTTCTTTTTATTGGCTTAAATGCTGAATGAAAAGTAAAACCGTTCCCTTTGTGGCAAGAAACAAACGTTTTCTTATTTCGTGACGTAGCTTGCGTGCATATGTTGAGTTATAATGCACGCGCGTGACGTAAGCAGAGTGCTTTATGGAGCTATAATGAACTCGAACTGACCAATCACAGCGCGCGCAATTACTCGAACATTTTATAATATTTAATAATTTTGCTAAAAGGTATATCTAGAATAAGTAGCACTTCTTAAATCTTTTCCAAAAAAAAAAAAAGAAATAAACATGCTTCTTGAATCCAGCTTTTCTATCTTCCATTTGTTTTTACATATACTATTACTGGTGTAATTATTCTTAATATTATCATGTATTAAATATTAAACCAGTTGACGCTTTGCTCTTCTAATCATCTTGCATACAAATGCACACTTTTTCTGTATTTTTATAAAATCTCCTGTCTGCTAATACACTCAACAGCAAAATTTTCAAAATCCTAGTTAATAATTACATATCATCTAGCGCTTCTCTTTGCAGACAGGAAAAGCACTGGTACATTCTGATGGTACAAAAACAACAGCATGAATTATTTACACAATAGGAATACAGTGTGACCTCTATTAAGCGGCCACCCTCCATTACACGGTCACTTTCCAAAGTCCCGAATTGTCACTAAAATGCTACATTCGATACCTCTATTCAAGGGCCACCTCCATTAAGCGGCAGTGGCCACCTTTTTGTTGTTGCAAGGTCATTATTTATTGCTTTTTTACCTCTATTAAGAGGCCAGTAACTTATCCTTTGAGCGAAATGATCACAGGAAGATGGCAATAAGAATAGGTGATAACTGATAACAACAAGAACTGCAATTTAATCTTCATTGTAATGAAAAAGCCACAAAATGTATACACGTGGAAATCTTTCACTCAAAGGCTTTGAACTACAACAGATTTTGCAGACTGTTGCCGTGAAAAAAATGTCAAAGTTTTGTTTCATGAATTTATTTGAATGTATCTTCAAGTATTTAACTCATTTCAAAAAGCATTTTGCCACATAGAGTCAATAAATCACGTTGACTGCCATTTCTGTCCAATTTAGATTTTAACTCTATTTTGCGGCCAACCTCTATTAAGCGGCCACTTTTCAAAGTCCCCAGGGTGGACGCTTAATAGAGGTTGCACTGTAGTTACCTCCGCCAAGGAGGTTATGTTTTCAGGCCTGTCTGTTTGTTTGTCTGTCTGTCAATCGTTTTACGCAAAAACTAATCAACAGATTTGCACCAAATTTGGTGGAAAGGTCGCAAATATACCCAGGATCAATTGATTAAAATTTGGGATTTATCCGGATTAAACTCCAGATCTCAGATCCAGGTGAGTGTAATATCAGGTGTACATATGTGGCAGGGCGGAGGTATGCACTCTACCGAGTGCCCTTCTAGTTTAATATACAATGGGTTAGAACATCAGACATAGTTGATGCTACGCTGATTTGAAATAATGAATGTGACTTGAAAAGTTACAATTCACCGACTCCTGCCTAGTATCATCTTCAGGGGTGACTGGGCGAGGCTGTGAAGCTGCAATTATACCCACAATGAATGCTGTCGCATATTTTTTGGGCAAGAATATGTTTTTTTTATGTTGTTTGAAGGTTTAAGTGTAAACAGATTCCTTGGAGTTATTCAAAATCATGGAGAACAAACCCTCCCTGGGAACAATGGATTGCTTTTTCTCTTGATAAAGTTGCATAATTTTTTTTTACAGCCAAAACTAGACCAATTCACAATGTTGAAGTAGTGCATCGAAAAACTCTTTTTGACTTTGATAATGTGTTTGATTCTCCTTAATCTTTCAACATGAGGTTGAAAATTTTGTTTCTCCTGAACCAGGTATGTAATTTTCACATGATGTCATTTAACAAATCATGACAAAATATTTCTTTCAGATCAAAATATATTTGTAGGACCAGATTTTATCAGGCAACATTTAACAGATCAGTTATAACTTTCACAGAATAAAAATTCTCTCAAAACTAATGACATACATGTATCAATAGGATTTGTTACTTCTCAATATTTGAACATTAATATATTGCAAGATAAAGCTACCATCTGAAGAGAAAATAACTACTCTGATAAGATTTTTGATCAACATAAACTTTACAAAATAAGCAGACATTTTCATGGTGACTGAAGGTTGTCAGAATTTCTCCTTCCCATACTGGCTCCATTTTCTTTCAAGCAGCTAGTGCATTTATACAGTGTATACCATGTCTGGAAGGGGAGTGCTCCAAGAAAAATTGGGTAGGAGTGTGAAGCCCTCTTCCCAAAACTCTTAAAAAATTTGATAACCTATTTTATGACCTGACCCTTAAATAAATACCCTGCTTCAAACCTGGTTTATAATTATTTCTCTTTTTCAGGCCAATGTTTGAAGTTAAAGTCAATGTTTATCTGCTTTTATTTGGTAGGTTACAAGTTACATGTGCAAGGTGTTGAGCTCAGAATTCCACACTATAACGCACGTGTAAAAATCGGTACCCTAAATATTACCAAAATGGCAAAAAATGATACCCAATGTATGACCAAATTGGCTGAAAAACCATACACTTTGGGGCTTCAAAATCACCCATATCAACCATATAAGGAACTACCCCCCCCCCCCGATAACATCAAGTCTCCGCTGTTTTTGTCATCATGTTTTCAGTGACATAGACTGTTAACATAGATTGAAAACACCTGACAAAATTACCCAAAAATTAAATAGCAGATGTACATTCTAGGCTTCTTCTAAAAAAAGAATTACCTAAAATGTCCTTGACTATGTGCTAGCTGGTTGAATGTACTCTAATGGACTATGTGACGAGGACATTGAAGACGCTGAAGAAGGCTGTTCCACTGACGAGGATCCTGGTGTCAGGGGGTTGCTGTTTGCAACACGATCAACTAGTGAAGCATGGAGGTCATAAATGGCCTCCGGGTGCTAAGGAAAAAACAAATTCAATTTTTAGAATCACATAATTATTGAGCATTGAAACATATCAAATTTCTAATGGTTACTTAAGTATGGGACTCTGTCACTTTGATACTTACATACCTCACTCGATGGCTGTGTCACAGTCAGAATATGTACAATCTTCTGTGGGTCCATCTTTGGAAGCATGTACCACAAAAGTCTAAGTGTGTGTCTCAACACACTCACTTGCACAACAAGAAGCAATAGAAAGTTCTCAAACACCAAGTCACAAAAATCAACTTGTGAAAACTCTTCTTGCCAGGTAGCCATTGCACTAACGAATGTGTGTAGGCTGACATCGTCAAGGTGTCGTTCTTGACAAGGGGTAACAAACCATGGTAAGATCTGGCACAGAGTATATCTGTCAACAAGTAATAAAGAAGTCAAGGCTTTATAAGCAGTCTGCTGTGTAATGTTAAAGCTGCTTTAAATCCATAAAAGAACCTCCTCTGGGGTAATTTGGTTTCGTGCTGGGTTCTTGTGTAACTAGCTTATGGACAAAGGAAGGAACTCCTCTTTACATGCAATTGTTAACACATGTGGACCATAGAATACATTGACATATGTGATGAAATTGCTACCTGTTGGTACAAGCTCAGCACTGTAAATCCTTAAGTATGCCAACCCCCTCATATAAGCAGCACTTGCTAATTAGCCACCCCTTTCTAGAAGAATTTTTTTTTACCCCCCTCCCCTGAAGAAAAAAATTATCATGCATAAGCAGTGTTGCATCTAGGTTTTACTGGGTAGGGGTCCTCTGGACCCCTTGGACAAATATTTGGGAGTCCAGACCAGAATTTTAGGGGCCCTATCATAAATATTGATTTCAATCACCTCTTAATAATAAGAGTGAAAAATTGCATTGTCTCTGTCTGCCATTTTGAAAACTAAGATTACTGTGCCAAGTAAATGCTTCTTCGTTCACCTCAGCGTGATACGGCTACCTCAGACTAAAAAGCTTTTGTTATGAGAAGTCAAAACTCAAAAAAGACAGAGCGAATGAACAAGAAAATCCTTCATCGGTAGCAATTGTGCATCAGAAGGCATGACGCTCCATTGTTCATTTTCGGAATTTCGTTGTTCCGCATGTGGCTAGCGGATTGTAACAACTGTATCTTATCGCAAACTGAAGTCAGTAGATATTGACATCTTTAACTCTGATCTGATCAATTTGAAACCTATGTATTTAGATGCCTGATTATTTAGATGAGCTTTTAACATGTTATCACAACACTCTACAGGCTGCAATGGATAAGCACACGCCTTTACAACATAGAACTATTGTTACGCACGCTAGAGTTCCTTGGTTTACTGATGAGATTAGAAAAGCTAAAAGTGAGCGAAGAAAGGTGGAGAATATTTGGAGGTGTTCGAAGCTGGAGACTGATTTTCAAACTTTCAAAGTAAAGCGTAATACTGTAAATAATTTGTTAAAGAAAGCACAGACTGATTTTTACACCAACTACATTGCAAACAATAGCTGCGATTTAAGAAAGCTATTCTGAGCGAGTAAGCGGCTGTTTAATCTGTTGCGTTAATCTGTTGCGTGCGCCGACGTTCACTGGTGATCTGGGAAAATACTTTCTGAAGAATACTGAGTCGATCCAGCATAAGATTTGCACCAGCAACCCTCCCTCTGCGATTTGCACCAGCAACCCTCCCTCTGCGATTTGCACCAGCAACCCTCCCTCTGCGATTTGCACCAGCAACCCTCCCTCTGCGATTTGCACCAGCAACCCTCCCTCTGCGATTTGCACCAGCAACCCTCCCTCTGCACCTCCATTGATACCAGCTGTGGATGCCCTACCACTGACGTCTTTTACAGAGTTACGGGGCAGTGATGTGAAGTCTCTAATAGAGCAGTCGTCGCTTAAATTCTGTACACTCGATCCAATGCATTCACAATTGGTGAGCAAGTGCGACTCTTTGTTCCAATCATTACAGCTATCATTAATAAGTCATTGCCAGAAGGCACCTTCCATGAATGCTGGAAGGAGGCATTAGTAATACCCCTTCTCAAGAATATAGGTCTGGACATTGCATTTCTGAATTTTCGTCCAGTCAGCAACTTAATGTTTATTTCCAAGCTTACGGAGAAAGCAGTGTTTCATCATACGTATAACCACTTGGCTGCCAATGGTCTTTATCCGGATCTGCAATCATCCTATAGAAAAGATCACAGTACCGAAACAGCTCTCCTTAAAGTCAAGAGCGACATTCTTCTCAACATGAACAAACACCACGTCACCCTTCTTGTCTTACTGGACTTGAGTGCTGCCTTCGACACCATGGATCATGGGATCTTAGTGATGGCACTCAGCAGGGTTGGGATTGGGGAAGTTGCCCTTGATTGGTTCAAGTCCTACTTGTCTGGGCGTGGCAACCGTGTGTCAGTGCGTGGTTGCCAGTCGGAAAGATTTGATCTGAGCTGTGGTGTGCCTCAGGGCTCCTGTATCGGTCCCCTTTTGTTTACCATCTACTCAAGCTCTTTACTTGATGTCGTTAAAGATCACCTATCATCTGTTCACTGCTACGCTGACAACACACAGTTGTACGTCTCGTTTAGTCCTAAGGCGGAAACAGGGCAGTCTGATGCTGTTTCTTCCATGGAAAGTTGCATCGAGGATGTCAGTCGCTGGATGAGTAGTAACAGACTTTTGATGAACAATACCAAGACTGAGTTTCTTCTGATAGGTACTAAGCAGCAGCAGCAAGTTAGTGCAAATCAGCTTAATGTCAACAGTAAGGTAGTCGCAATGTCCCCAGTCAAGAACCTTGGAGACTGGCTTGACTCTAATTTATCGATGTCGGACCAAATTACAAAAACATGCTCTGCTGCGTTTTATTATTTATACAATATAAGAAGGATTAGGAAATATTTAACTAGAGGATACACAGTGACACTAATTAATGCTTTTGTTACTAGTCGCTCAGACTATTGTAACAGTCTACTTTGTGGGAGTCCTGGCTATCTTTTGCATAAACTACAACGTGTGCAGAATGCTGCGGCAAGAGTTATTTTTATGGAAAGTAAATTTTGCCAAATATTGCCACTTCTAGAAGACCTGCATTGGCTACCAGTAGTATATCATACTGAATTTCAAATTTTACTGATAGTGTTTAAAGCCATCCATGGCAAGGCACCAAGCTATATAAGGGACTTTATTTCAGTCAGCAATAACTTATCATATAGTCTAAGATCTAATCACAATGTCACCCGTCGATGTACATAAAGTTGTCAAATTCGTTTGGAGTCAGGTCGTTCCCAATTGCAGCACCCAATTTATGGAATAGTCTGCCTGGTGATCTAAGGGCCATGAGCCCCTTAAGTAGTTTTAAAAACTATCTCCCTTAACCCTTTCACTCCCAAGAGTGACTTTATAGATTTTACTCTGTCTAACGCCAGACGATTTTACTCGTCAAATGGAGACCCCTTGGGAGTGAAAGGGTTAAAAACTATCTCCCTTAACCCTTTCACTCCCAAGAGTGACTTTATAGATTTTACTCTGTCTAACGCCAGACGATTTTACTCGTCAAATGGAGACCCCTTGGGAGTGAAAGGGTTAAAAACTATCTCCCTTGACCCTTTCACTCCCAAGAGTGACTTTATAGATTTTACTCTGTCTAACGCCAGACGATTTTACTCGTCAAATGGAGACCCCTTGGGAGTGAAAGGGTTAAGGGAGATAGTTTTTAAAATCTATAAAGTCACTCTTGGGAGTGAAAGGGTTAAGGGAGATAGTTTTTATCCCTTTCACTCCCAAGAGTGACTTTATAGATTTTACTCTGTCTAACGCCAGACGATTTTACTCGTCAAATGGAGACCCCTTGGGAGTGAAAGGGTTAAAAACTATCTCCCTTAACCCTTTCACTCCCAAGAGTGACTTTATAGATTTTACTCTGTCTAACGCCAGACGATTTTACTCGTCAAATGGAGACCCCTTGGGAGTGAAAGGGTTAAACAAGCATCAAACAGGGCGAAAAATTGGTTGTCACACGGTCGCCACTGGTGAGTTAAAACTGACAAGGGCTACCAAAAACTAAGGTTTGAATGCTCGAGGTGCGACTATGCTACAGAATTTCCGTAAGTTGCAATGTAAACTATGCAAAAATAAAACACTTTACTACTGCATTTTTAGTTCTGAAGTGGAAATTCTGAGCCGTTTTAGCAGTGATTTAACGAGCGATCCACATTCACAACACATAGATGCCATTTTGATTTTGTGATTGCCATGTGACTCTGAAAAGAAAGAATTTGGGGATACTTCATTTGGGGATGGGCCGCTAGGAATTCAAGGAAACTGCCCTGACTGGCCACCAAGAAATGGAGTTAATTTTTAGCCCTGCATTAAAGATATTTTTATTTAGGAAAGCATTTAGCTTGTAATTTTAAGGTATCATTATAACCCATTTGACCATCCGTACACGGTCCGCTCTAGCATTCTTGGTTTTAACAAAAACTCATAAACCGCATATTTTTTACGACCCAATCTGTTTTAACAGTAAAAAAAATACGCTTTTTCGAAAATGTGAATATGTTTACAAAGCTTCACGAACCCATGAATCAAGGTATACGCCCATTTAATTTAGGTTGGAGAAAACGATTAAAAGCATCTGTTTCGTCACACATTGACCTCAAAAACCGTGACTGGTTTTTGGCACATGCGTTTGTTATTTTTTTTACAAGAGGATGAAGTTTGAAAAGGATAAAAAATAGAGCTGCCTGCAAAAAAAAGGCATAACTTTTTAATGAGAAGAATAATTGGAATTCGCAGACACGGTTTTTTGTTGGCGAACGTTCTGACAACATGCTCTCTGAATTTCAGCCAATTTGGTCCAGGGGCTGACGACTTGGAACTCGAAATGTACGTACAAGTCGCCTATTTTTTACTTTCGAGAAACAGAGAAAAACTAAAATTTGGCAGCATCCAAGTGTTATGAGATTATCACACCATGGGAGAAACCGTAGAGGAATCAACTTTCTGTATAACAATAGGAGTGTGACAGTTAACATGGAACAGGTACAAATTTCCCGCAACGGCTTTGTGAAGTCTTGTGAGTTGTTGTGAAGGCTGAATTAGTGCTTTGGGGTGGGCAGCTTTCATTTTGGCATCGTATAATCCACGATGAACCAAGTCCATTTCACGACAGCATGTTTTCCTTAATGTTCACATCTCCTTGACAAACGTGACACGAAACCGCATCCCCAAGATGTTCTTGCAGCCTTTCACCCGAAACAATTGACCTGCCTTTCAACTTTGTCCACTTCTTTTCCTCCATTTCCTCTGCTTCGACAGTTTCTTGCAATTGTATTTTAAGGTGACTTGCACTAATTTTGGCTTGCTCTGCGGCGCTGGCTTTGCGATTGCGATCGAGTTCATCCAGCAATTTTTCTTGGTTGTTATAAGACCCTATGTTGCTTTCCACTATTTTAGCGTCCCACTCTTTGTCAAAAGTGTTTTTTGCCTTCTTTGGCCTTTCTTAAGCCGATGAAAAAGTGCAAGATCGCTTTTTCTTCCTCAAAGACATCCGTGCACTGATTATGGCGTACGAAATTTGTGTGTCCAACTAGGATCAAACTCAGCATGTTATTGATGTCATGTGACACCTTGCTTCAATAATTAATTCATTTGACAGAACTTGTCAACTTTCACTTAAGTAATTAATATGCAAAAAATCTTAATGGCGCAATGGGTCAAATTTAGAAAACAAATTATGTTATGGTGTTTGATATTTCATTTGGCCGAACTACAGAATTATGTTCCAGCGTTGCATGGAATTATGTTCGGCTCTTTTAACTTCAACAAAAAATGATATTAATTATTATTGTTCGGCCCTTTTAGAATTGTGTTGGGAGTATTTCACTTATAACTAGGCTGGCAGTTTTTTTTGAGTTTAGTCCAATTTTGTTCGGCTCCTCCGCATTATGTTCGGAACGCGGCTTCTCGAGTTATGTTCGGCAAGTAGACTGGTAGCCTCGCGATAAGAAATTCACGAGGAGTCCCAGGGTGAGAAACATTTCCCGCGCTCTCTATAATTTATTCTAATTATTACCAGTGTTCGTGTACTGTTCTGTCAAACATGGCAGACGAGTCAATTTCTGACATTAACTGATATCATAGCTTTTCATTTCATCCTGGATATAAAAACACACTTTACGCCAACTGAAACCTTTCAATACACTCATTTTTAACTCACTCATATGCGTGCAGCGCAGTGAATGAGTTGTTGTGGGGGCCGGATTTGTGGACAATTAATTGCGTAGACAGAAATCAAATTGATATCAAATTCCTTCTGGCTCGCAATGCTTGCTGGATCCACGTTCTCTCATGGCAGCCATTTTTTGGAGGAGTTCTGCTTCCAGCTGCTTTGCCCTCTTTTTGGGTGAGTAACAATTGCTTTATTGTGCTTTAAATACTGAGCTCTAAAGTATACAGCGCACACATCAATCATAGCGGCCTGCAGTCACACTAAAACCTTAAAAGAGCTCCCAATTTGATCAGACTTGACGGTTGCTGCGTTCAATTGCTATATAAACGGCTATCAAACTGCGAAACAATACCGCATCAAAATACGAAATAAGCCTTCTTCATAGATGGGTATCAGTCACATCTTTTTCATTTATAGACAACGTTACAAATGTTCATTTGTCAATCACAGGGACATGCGAAGTCGAAAGAATCTTAACACGGAGTGGAGGACTTGATGACAAACTCTGAAGATACTGATAATTATGGTGACAGGCAAAGAGGTTTGCGGCTTTTCTTGTCCTCACAAGACTTTTATATTCCTCAGAATGTTATTGTTGTTGATAGCAACTAATTGTTGTTGTTGTTGATCACAAGTTATTCTTGCGATCAAAGAGGACAAAAACTATGTAAATGAAGATATAGAACTAAATATACTAAATATACTTTGTAATCCTCACTGTTCCTGTTATAATAATTTAGTAATGCCACTTGAGGCAAAGAAGTACGCAGGTTTTCTGACCCTCACAAGACTTCTCTATGGAATGATTTCCACACGGGCCCCTACTTCATTATGCATGTTGAAGCTGTCTTTTCTGGTGCAATGCATGTGCAAATATTTCTTGTGTTCGAAGAACGAAATAGTGTAGTTACAGAATGCGTAATGAAGTAGGGACCTGTGCAGAAATCTTACCCTTCTCTATTCCTGATAATATTATTGTTGTTGATCACAAGTTATAATTGTTGTTGTTCATCTTAAGTTATTCTTGCGATCAAAGACAACAAAGAAATTAAGTTAGTAAAAATAAAAAACTAATTATACTTTGTTATCTTCACGGTGCTGTTGCTGTGATTTAGTAATACCACCTCTCTGGGGGTACTCCCTCCTATAAGCTATATAGGTGTGCTGCCCCAAACAACATGGTTTTTCAGCCGTTTCGGTCAAAAAACGCATATGGATTTTTGACATTTTGGTCTAAAATTGGGTATTTTTGCCTGCTTGTCTGAAATAGAGTATAGATCTGTGCCATTTTTAAGAGTCAGCTCCAAGATCGGGTAGGGAAAAGCGCATATTTTAGTCTAAAATGAGTAATTGTTTTAAACAAGCAGATGGCACAAGAATTTGTAAAACTGCAAGGAAAGCAAACAAATGGTAGTATGTTTCACTTCTGCTCACTTTCAGTGAAATGCATGACTCCAAAGCACCAAAGAGCTAATTCCCTGTGTACATTACCATATCCTTCCACCTAACCAATTAACCATCCCTACTCATTTTCAGCCCTCAACTATGAAGAGCATGGTTGGCGCAGTGGTGAGAGCGCTCGCCTTCCACCAATGTGGCGCGGGTTCGATTCCCAGCCCCGGCGTCGTATGTGGGCTGAGTTTGTTGGTTCTCTACTCTGCTCCAAGAGGTTTTTCTCCGGGTACTCTGGTTTTCCCCTCTCCACAAAAACCAACAATTGATTTGATTCAATTTAATTAAATATGATTTGATTTGATTTCTGCTTTACAGTGTCCCCAATTAGTACGTCAGTGCTAGATACATTTGATACTCAAATAAAGTTCATTATTATTATTATTATCATTATTATTATCCATGTACACAGCATACTTATATGAACCTAGCAATGCATGACACTGCACACATTCATGTATTTCAATAAAGGGCAAAACTGAAGCAAACCATGAAGTGCAATTACACATAAAAACTCAATCTCATCCCTCAAATAATATGAATGAGTTGGCTCACAGAGCCTTTGATTCCTCTAGCCACCCATCGGGTGTCAAAAAGGGATTCCTGAAAGGCGAAGCTCTAAGACTTTTACGAACTAACTCTTCAAGAACAACATTTGAAGAGAACATTTACAAATTCAAATCATGTCTTCTTGCTAGAGGTTATCCAAAACATCTGATCGAGACACTCCTTTCAGATGTCAAATTCACAGAAAGGGAATTGGCGCTACGACAGAGAAATGGAAGCCAAAAAGAACTCCTGCTCTTTGTAACACAATATCAACCATCAGTGCCCAACCTCAGAAATGTTTTAATGGAGAAATGGCACTTGATACAAAATTAGCCTTCTCTACGGCAAATTTTCAAAGAGCCACCACTAATATCGTATAAAAGAGGAAAATCCCTAAAAGACATACTCGTAAGAGCAAAACTCTCAAGTGGGTTGTCGTACACGGGGAGTTACAGGCGGTTCAGGGGCGAATGGGTCAAGCTGAACCAACAAGCCATCCCCTCTTAATAAGCCACCCCCTACCCTCTTACAAGGCAACCTCCCAAAGGTAATTTAAATAAATAAACCATCCAGGTGGCTTAAAAGAGAATTTAGTGTATCAAGTAATCATTACCTGTCCTTCTGTTGGATGACATGTAAAAGATAACACCAAGCTAGTGTGAATGCCACAGAGTTTGAAGTAATTATCTCCTCAAAGAAGCCAGTAAACTGATCCATACTGTTGACGCCATTACTATTCTCACTGCTCCCTGTGAGTTTATTACCAAGTGAGTTCAAATTGCTGTCTACCATGAGGGACATAAGAAGTGGTAAAAATTTGTGGATCAATTCACCACCCTATAAGGCAATCACAAATAATATCACGATCACCTCCTTTTTGAGTATATCAACATGTTAATTTTCAAAATGTTTCCCTTAAATGTAAAATCACCTGGCATTAGAGTAAAATCTTTAAAGTCACTCTTGGGAGTGACAGGGTCAACCTACAGCACAAATTGAGTACATGTACAGGCTGAATCCTTACCAAGGCCAGCTCTGTAAAATGCTGGTTGCTAATCATTTTCCATGCACCAACTCCGAGGTTCAAAACTCGTAAAAGAAAGCTGACATCTCCATTGGCCTGAAAAAAGAGAAAAGTTATTGCTTTGCACAGGCAATCAAATGATTTAGAGTGCAGTTTGGAATAAAGACGTACAAGTAATTTTAAAAAAATAGCTCAAGGTAACAAACTTTGTAAGACAGACAGAACCAAGCAAAACAAGACAAAAGCAAACTTACGTACCCTTGGCAGTGACTCAGTGTTAACAAGTCGCAGTAGAAGCCTCACTACACTCTTGGACACAGTGTTAATAGCAAATGGGTCACACAAGATCATTGCTATATCCCTAAAAGTTTCAATAGAAAGGAGTATTAATAGCGTTATTAATAATGTCCAATCTCCTGTATAGTCTTAAAGGCAGAACATACTGGAAGCTGGAAGTACAAGGAATAATAGCCAATTAAAGACCCTAACACCAAGCAGTATGTGACATATGACATACGAAGTGACATATGAAGAACGATGCAAATTACTAAATTGGAACTCACTTCAGCATTGACGAGAGTACCTGTCCTTAGTAGAATGTTATAAAACAGTGTTCCGATTACATGGTTTAAACTTTAACGATTATTTTGAGTGTTGTAGAAGCAAAAGCACTAGAGCTAACCACCCGTTCAAGATCCAAACGAAATCAGCAAGAATTAATGCCTTCAAGTATTCCTTCTTTGTTAGAATTATTAAGGAATGGAACAATTTGCCAAACCACTTGTTCAGACATGACATCAATGACATTAATGCAAACAGGTTCAAATCAAGCCTCAAAAAGTGGCTGAATATTCATTAATTATATGCCACAGTACCTAATATTATAGATATTTTAGATTTTAAATTTTGTAATAGATATTTTAAAATTTTAAATTATAATTTTAGTTAGGGGACCTTAATAGGGATAACCCCATGGTCCTCCTTTTCAAATACTCTTTGTACTCTGTATTTGAATAAGGTATCATTATTATTATTATCATTATTATTATATACTATGTGGCAATTGGCTGGAAAAAATGAAAATGATCCAAATCAGCTTAATTTTCACATGGAATTCCTAATTTACAGCACAACTACTCAAACCAACGCCATCAAAATACATTTTCATACAAATTTTGAATACATGTCTGTTTTTGGTGGCAAGTTTCTACAGTACTAAGATGATTTTTTTCCAGTCTTGATGTGTTTTGTACAGTTATAGCACAAATTTTATGCAATTTAAGTGAAATATACATGCAAAAAAACATTCGTAGAGATTCTGTTGTTTAGATACTCGATTGTGATTGGATAATTTGTATGAAAATTTGTTTGGGTGGGCTTGGTTTGAGTAGCTGCACTGTAATAAGAGAGCTGTGTCTTGTACTTATTTTCCTATTTTAATTTTAGAACTTTGTTTATGATAAAGTATGCATACAAAAAGCTTAAAATTTTGACCTACCCACCCCAAAAAGGCATATCTACATGTAACTAACAGACTACTAACCAGCGCCAGGAAAATCACTGATTTTGGCATATTTTATTTCTCCAAAGAAGAATGCCTATGAAATGGTTGTGCTTATGCAAATTTGAGCTTGTATGAAGAATTTTCAAGTTTTAGTTCCAAAGCACAGTACTAATAATAATAATAATTATAGCAAGGGGTATTTCTTGGCATCCCTAAGGCAACTTGTTGTTACCCAGAGCCAATGAAGAAACCAGCTTCTATATTATCAATAGCGGTGTGAATCTTTAATAACAATGATAACATTATTAATATTATTATTTTTATGATACTGGTAATAATGATAAAAAATAATACTATTCTCATTTTCATTATTACCATTATTGATGTCTGCCGGGAACACACCTGTAGTAAATTGCTGTATGTACACTGCAGATAACTGCTTAACAACACTGCCAAACTTGGTACTCTTTTATAAGTCTTTTGAGGTGGAATTATTTTGTCATAATTTTGTCTCAAATACTCACTCTTGTATTACATGTATCATGTTCCTATTGTAATGCAAACCTTAACTTGCATTTTTTTTTTGGTTGTGGTTTCCTCCGTGTGAAAATCAAACGGTAAGATTTCCTCACAGGTCCCTACTTCATTATGCATGCTGTAGTTGAATTGTCTTGGGAAGTGCGCGTGCAAACATTTCTTGTACGGCTACAGCATGCATAATGAAGTAGGGACCTGTGCGGAAATCATTCCAATCAAACTTGGTTTAAAGGGACAGCAATCTTAAAATATGTTTCTTTTTACGTGAACACTGCATTCTTCCTTACCCAAGAACTTGTTCCTCACTGTGCTTGGCACCATCCAAAAACCCTTGCAGTTCCCTTGTCCGCTTTCCTTCTATAACCTTCTCTCTAATGCAAGCATCTAAACACCAGGTGAATTTGTGGCAAGGATCAACATCTTTGATGTCCTTAATTTCCAGGTCATGGACTGCCATAAGGAGCTCTGACCTTAGAGTACAATAGTGCATTTCCTTCGTTCTTAAGAACAATGTTCTCAGGAACTGCAAAACAAGATTGTACAGTTCTAAAGACTTTCCAATCATTTTGGCTAGACTTTGAACAACTTCATTTTGTCTTCTTAACTTAGAAGGCGCCGAAAAGAAAGTATGCGAGTTTAGCGGATCCGTCGAAAAGAGAACATTGTACTTCATTTCCAAATATTGATTTAAAAGAGGCCCCACAGCATCGCCAAACAAAGCATGATGTTTCACCCATATCTGTCTCTTGACTTCAATTGAACATTCCTCATAAAGGCGGGGATCGCTTGCAAGTTGTTCTAGATAGTCCGCAGGGACCTTAGAAAGGTACTTCATCACCTCCATAATGACAGGCCGAAGATGCGACACGTGCATGAACGGAAAACTCTGCTCAAGCATGTTCTGAAGTTTCTGTTCATCCAAGTTTTTTATCTGCCCCAGTAACTTCTCCCGCAAGTTATCCATAACAAATCGGTTGAATTCTAGTCTGTGTACGTCATGAAGATCTAGAAAAGGTAATGCTGGCTGTAATGACGGTAGCATTATGCTGTTTTCATGTTGAAAATTCTCTATAAAGTTAACAATATCGAAATCTTGAGCACCGCTTAGTCCGCGATTAATATAATCAGATCCAGGAAGCCCAGCTTGATCAAACCCGGCCATTGTAATCCACGGAGGTTTAGCTTCGTCTCATTATCTTGAAATAACTCTGCTGCGTTTTAACCGTGAATAGAGACCGTTACTCTTCAGCGGAGTAAGAACGCCATAATATGGCGGACATCGGCCGAAGCCGAATGCGCACGAGTATTCAATTCGCCGCAACGCATGCAGGGTCTTTTATAGCAGCCATGTTGTTTCCTCTTCCCATAGACCTTTGCAATCGATCTGTCACCTCTAGAAAATGGAGGAAAAGGTAAGGAAGTACGAAGAATTTCTCAACGAGAAGTTACGAAAAGATTTAGAGACAGTACAGAAAACCCAAGAAGAAGTTAACTCGAAACTTGCGGAATACTCACAGTTAAGAAACATTATAAAAAGCATCCAACATCGAGAAGAACCGATAGAGAAAGTACTGAAGACTCAAGTTGACCTGGGATGCAACTTTTATTGCCAGGCGCGAATCACTGATCCTTCAAAGATACTTGTACTGGTCGGTTATGGTTTCTATGTGGAGTTCACCCTGGACGAGGCGCTCCATTTTATTGAGAAGAAGTGCAATCAACTGACCACATATAGCGGCAAATTAGGAAAGGACAGCGCATTGATTAAAGCGCAGATCAAGCTTATGTTGGAGGGTCTTCGGGAATTACAAGGGATTCGACCCTCACGGGAAGAACAGAGACCAGTCTGGTGACGTTTGGCAAGCTCACTGACTAAGCTCAAACGTCAACTTAAGTCTTGTAACCTTTTCACTTTTGTAGACATCTCCATATAATTCCATTCATATTCAAGCAAGGAGTTATATGCATCAGTCAATTCCAGCAGTGCCCATCCCACCCCAGGGCATTAGGAACACAGAAGCTGTCTAAATGCCCCGGGGTGGGGACGAAGAATGAGGGCAAATGCCCTGCCCCTGGCATCGTTGCCCTCCAACACCTCTGCAGTTTTTTTATTGATCTGTGAATAAAATGTTCAACTGTGAAGAAACATCCAAAATTGAGAAAACATACAAAATATACCTTTAAAAGCATCGACCAGTTTTCTAGTCCCTGACGGACAAGCCATTGCTCGACAAACGCCTCGTCTTTTCCGCTGAATTCATCCATGGCACTTTCAAAAACGTGTGTCAAATGCCCGGGGGTCGCCCTGGGGTACGCAAATGCCCACCCCCGGGACTGAGAATGTGAGCAAATGCCCCACGGTTGCCCTGGGGGGGATGGGCACTGCTGAAATTGACTGATGCATTAATGAGAATTGCGAAGGTGATACTGACTTTATTTAACGCAGAATTCTTCGATTTAATATCAAAGGGAAGGATGTTGCAAAAGAAACCGGTGCTACATAAGTGCTAAATGAAACAAAGATAGGTTTATTGAACGAGTTGATAGATGTAATTTGTACCACTGCAAGATGAGGAAGTGACGCTTTGAGCAGAAGCCCTATGTTCACTATTCACCCTGATAAAGGTTTATGCTCAAGATGCCAACTTTCTTATTATCTTACAGTGGTACAACGTACATTCATTTGTGGGCTGAGTTTGTTGGTTCTCTACTCTTCTCTGAGAGGTTTTTCTCTGGATACTCTGGTTTCCCCTTCTCCACTAAAACCAACATTTTGTTTGATTTGATTTCATTTGTGCTTTACAGTGTCCCCAATTAGTATGTCAGTCCTAGGTAAAGTTGACACTCAAAGTTCATTATTAAATTATTATTTCATAAACCCATTTTTGGTAATTAGGAAAGTAAATATGGCACTCGATTAGGAGATGTAACATAATATCTTGAGACTGAAGGATAACTGATTGCTGATAACTTCAGATTACCTGTAACCAAAGTAGAAGTGGATAAGTATGAGTTGATTTATGTGGGACTGTCCACTTGAAACCTATAAAAAGAGAGGGTTTTGACCAGTAGTACCACCTATGTGGGGAGATTAATGTGGTAGTATGATCAAATTGGCACAAACCCTTGGAAAGAGTAGGGTGTGTTCCTGGTGTCATTGGTCTGAGCAGGTGGGGAGAGATCATCTATGGACTGAGGCAGCTGCCAGAAGCACCTTCTATATGCCAATGTCCGATATCACCCCCTGGTTCCTCCGCAATTCAGCTACTAGCTGCAAGTGAGGATAAAGTGGCACCCATTCATTTTGTAGTATTTAAGAGAAATGCATTCTAATCCTGTTTCAAGCATTTTGTTAATAAAGCATCTATTGATGTTAATTAAGAAAGTAAGGGTGGGAGGGTGGGGAGCAAGGGGAGAGGCCAAGTGTATCTGAGGTATTTGACAAAGTAACATGGTCCATTTGAGGCACTTTTGAGCAGCCCAGTCCTGGAAACGTCTCTATGACTGTTATTTCGAAAACTGATTTGACTTTCTCAGTTTTTGGTATGTTGCTTGTTTCAACAAAACACATTTGAAAGTAAACACAACGAATTGGGAAAATCAAACGAGTTCATTAAGTAAGTTATACCACCACAAGGTAAAAGGGAGGTGCTGACCTTTCGAGCGTTAGCCCTTCGTTGGAGCTACAACGATACAAATTTTAGCCCTTCGTCAGAGCGACAATGAAGGGTTAACGCTTGAAACTTCAACACCTCCCTTTTACCTTACGGTGGTATAACTACTTAATCAACTCGTTTGGTCAATTCCTTGTGTTTCAATTTCCCACCGATGCAGCACCAGTTTCTTTAGAAACTATCCCCACAGCATTTGAAAGTAGTTCTCTTTTGGCCAATTTTGCCCCTGTTGTAGGGGATTAGACATGAAAAAGTGCTTTGTGTTCAAATCCCCTGCCTTCTCCCCCTCCAATTTCACATCAAATATCTCTCTCACTTTAGATACTACTTATTAACCGAGAGTGAGGTCATTACAGGGAAATCTTGGACCAAGACCTACCTAAATGTACTGACTGAGCGATAGCTGAGGACTGAGACTTCCCTGTAATGACCAAATGGACCAGGTTAATAAGTTATTTATCATATGGCCTTTTTAGCATTGGAAGAAAGAAAACAGCAAAGGTTTTTAATATCCCCCTCCACGTGCAAGAGATCATTCAAGGTCATGTTCACTGAACCAATACACACCTGGCCATGCAATCCAAACCAGAAGTGACTGAAGAAACAGTTTCTTTAAAAATGAGACCACTTTTGTTTATACTAATAAAAAAAAATTTGAAAAATTTTCATAACACCTGGTTATTACAAGAAAATCTTGCCCCATCAGCAGCCAATCAGAGTGCACATACTATTGTAGTCATATAATAAACCACTGTTATTTCAAAATTATTGGAACAATACTATACTTATTGTTAGAAGTCTGACCAATATCCATAAAAAGGAGAAAAGAAAGTATCTCTCACTCGTTAGCTTTGCATCACTTGTGAGAGACACTTTCAGCACTCAAAGATAAAATTTGTATTGCCGCATGGCCATGTAATATCCTCTATGTCCACACTTGCTGCCCACAGAGCATGGCCGAGTCTGTTGGATAGTCCAACTATAGAGCATTTGCTAAGATACCGGTATATCACATATAAGCCCAATTGCAGCAAATGCAATTTAAAGATGTAACAATGTGTTTCATTAGGGTTACAGAAATGTAACCCTTGACATGCCTGAGATACAAACAGTTTGCATAACACAAAAATGGTAATAAGGAGTTACTATAAATATCATGGCTAAGAATTTAAATTTTGGGATATTTTTTTACAATATTGGAATAAGGATTATTTCCAAAATTCGTCCAGTATTAAAAATTATTTGCCTCAGGCTCAGTGATAATTGGTGAATATTCACCGAGACAAAGTCGAGGTGAATATTCACCGATAATCACTGAGCCTGAGTCGAATAATTGTTTTAGTACAAATACCAAGGTGATTATTTTCAAAAATAAAAGAAAAAGCACTGCACAACACAAAAAATTTTTATTTCTTCAAAAGCGCGCAAACGACTGGCAGCCATTTTGTTTGTTAAGGTGATTATTGGCTGATTATCCCAGATAGCGAACCAATCAGAGCGTGCAATTTTGTATAATCACCTGAGTATTTATACTAATACAGATTATTCAGACCCCCCTAACAGGCCCTCTAGAATAGTGATCGTCATGATCGGTCAACCATCTTGCTGGCAATTAGAGACAACCCTTCAGTGCTTCTTTTCATTTAATGCTTGTAATCTCTGGGCTATAAAAAGTGCCAAAATATTGTACTTGCATATATTTGTTTATGGATAACAATGTTTGTGGCACAAACTATTCCACACATGGGCTCCTTATGGTTGCAGTGCAAATGTAAAAGTCTTTTTTCTAGATGCTGAAATTTTTAATTTGCCTTTGCTAATTTCAAAAGTGCCACACCTCCCTCATCGCAGTCCGCCTTTGAATTCCAAAACTCAGACTCTAAATTTCCATAAGCCTGATGCGGGAGACATTCATCGTGTAATGCATCACAAATGCTACATCCAACGAAACGAAACCAATCCCGCCGCCGAGTGGTGAATTTTTGACGCCATTTGAAATACTCGTTGTAAGCCGTGTCATTTTTGTCCAAATAAAGGAGATATTTAGCCAGTGCTTTCACACTTGGAAAGTCTTGTACACTTATAAATGAACCTGGAGGAGCCACGTGTTCATAAGAATTTCTCGTGAGTACAATCGGTACAACTCTCCAATCCAGTGTTTGCCAAAATTTTTCAGTAATGTAGTCGCTGCATAAGCAATTTTCGAAGGCTAAGTAAAATTTGTAACTTTTAAAAAGTCCATCGCACGCAGGAGAGCCTCTTGAGCATATGTTATTTTGTCCGTAAACGTAACCACATTTACCGTAGATGTCAGTGTTGATATGTTTAATCAACTCCTTAACATATTCCTCTCTAGGAGTACCGCAGTGAGAGACGGCCCATGCTATAAATTTATCCTTACCTCTTGCAAAGTTTGAATGCAGCTCTTGTGCCCCTCCACCAGCAGACGAATGAAGAGGAAAAGAATGCCCGTAAGGAATCGTAAAATCCGAGTTCTTCTTGTACGTGATGGTCCAATTAAAGAACCCGCTAGGTGCATATTTAGGCGCTGGTGAACTTATAGGAGTTTCATGGCTTAAGAAAGCCATCCTTTGATGAGGGCATCTGTATTTGTGGATGAGACCAAGCTCCTTCCAACTCGGCATGTCTCCGGCGTGAAATATCGCCAGATCACTTTTTCCAGTATCGCGTTTGTCGTAGAAGATGATGCATTTCTTCGACGGACAATCCGTAAGAAAATCTTCTGTTGAGTCGATGTCTTTCCAGGGCTTTCTTTGAAAGAGTTCAGTATAAAAAAGTATAAATTTTGTCTTATTCGAGCGACACAAGTCCCGCCTTTGGTTTACATGCAGTTGGCCGTTTTGCGAGTAGTTGCAAGGCCACGGCTTGATATTTATCCAAAATGTTCCTGGAACAACCAGCTCCTCAAACAAAATAACAAGTAAAGCAATATTCACCAAACAAAGCAAGACCTTGTATTTTCTGTTCTGGAAAAACACAATTCTCATGATTTTAAGAGTAGTGCTTCGTTTGTTTCGCGTCTAGCAATGTTTTTACTTGGTAACAAGCACTATCCACGCACTCATGGAAAACTATTTGCTACATCTATGTTAGCAAGTGCACCTTACTTAAAGGAGAAGTTCCATAAAAAAGGCGCCTTGTTTTCTTTTATCCAACGGAGAGTTTTAAAACGCCGCCATCTTGCAATAACTTTGCAGCCTGGCAATGTACGCATCCCTTCGAACAAGGGCTGACCGAGTCTGCTGAAAAATAGATCCGCAACGCGTACTTGTGTGGATTAACGAGCCACTTGTGCCTTTTGGCATTTTAATTTAAGTAAAACTGAGGGGAAAATTATAAGCAGCAAGTAGGTGGTGATAAGTCGATTGTAACATTTGGATTAAGTTGGCGACAATTTAAGCATCGTCAGTCTTACTCTCATTTTATGACAAGTCTGTAGACTTTCGAAAATCTGTGATTTTTGATTTCACGCTTAAAGAACATCTACTGGTTACAGTTCATTGTGAACAGAAAGAAACAGAAACCAACCGCAACGACGTGAAAAACCTTAGTCACGTAGTAATAATAGTGCAATGAGAATGCGAGTAGGAATTTTTCGAAATAAAATGATAGCCTTTCCATGTTGAAAAAATTCCCAGTGCAGAGTTTGTAGTTGTGACAGCAATAATTTATATTTGATATGAATCATTGCAACAATGAAGTCATTTTCAATTTTACTAACAGTAACGTAACACTGAACATTATGTTCAGTAATTTTAGACAAGACAGTAAGCACGGAGCACTGTATACTACGAGTAGTCTGTTTTTACCGGGGTCCAGCCGAAGGCTGGCACCGGTCATAAAATGCAGACGGTTTCTGTCGCATTTTCAACGTTACATTGTTGATTTGTTAGGGATATATCGCTGACTAAGATATATCGCTGGCTCGTTACTTTTGCTCGCTGGCTCATTGAAGGAAAGCACTACACGGCATTGATTGAGACCATGTGAGCCCTTGATATTCCAGCGGTACAGAGTTTTCTATGAATCAAAGGAAAACACTGCTATTTCGCTTTTATTTAGATAAAACATTATTGTTTTGATTTATGAGTGAGACTACGAACATTGTGCCACAAACATTATTGCTCTTTCACCGACAGAGTTTGTATGTTGTGGTTGTTTACGCTCTGGTTGTAAGCAATGCTGTCGAGTGTTCGGTCGCCTTTGCGTGATAAACGGCATTGGCCCAGACCATGTGAGCAGTTAAGCCGGAGTTGTCGTCTCATGTATACTGATAATACAGGAAGAGACAAGAGACAACGTTTATAAGGGATCCATTGAGAAGTGGACACTTTGCAAACAAAAAGATACAAAGATGGACCTAAAGGAATACTAAATCGTAAGCACTCATTTTATTACCACTTTCACTCACAAGGTGAATGATATAAATTCTTCTTACTGTCTGCCATACATTTCTTGTAATTTTCGCTCAGAGAATATGGGTAATTTGATTGAGGTATGAGACTGCAGAAAATTAATTCAATGAATAAATGAACGAGGCATATAACAAATGTGCTATTTTGTTTTTTCTTTGTTATTAAATTTTTCTGCAATCATGCACCTTAGGGGAGAATTCAGTGTTAAATCAGACAATACCCTTTAGTTCATATTTTCACCTTTTTTCACCTTTCCCTATGTATTGATTTTGTAGGAATTTTTACTTGTTAGTCCTTGCCTTGAGTGAAAGGGTTAAGTTTTAATTTTTATTTGTCAGTGGAAGTGCATATTCAAAATTTTGACTTAAATCTGTGGGGATATATTTGATCAGAATGTCCCAAAAAATTAAAATTCAAAAGCAGGAACTTGATTATGACAATAACAGGAGACAATGCAACTCTGCTGTATAAACTGGATCCATATGGATTGTAAACAAGGCATGCAGTAAATTCATGCCTGTGCTCGTAGCAATATCATTGCACTTTACTGGAGTTGCATGTGTGGCATTTCCATGATCTCTTTGAGTTAATGGCCCATGCTGGTGCCTTGACACACTCTGGGTGGAACCATTCATGGCACATGTAGCATGCCACGTAGCGTTTACCATCATCTGGAATTCTGCATGTGCAGTAGATTGGCACAATGGCTTTTGATACTGATTTAAGCATAGGTACTCTATAGCAGTGTTTTTCTTTCAATTAATAGAAAACTCTGTACCGCTGGAATATCAAGGGCTCACATGGTCTCAATCAATGCCGTTTAGTGCTTTCCCTCATTGAAATCAAATCTTATCCGCCATTTTGAAAAGCACGAGGCATGGAGGACAGTCGAGAGAAAGATTATAGCTTTTTGTTCCCCAACCTTTACGATGAACTAGTAAAGCGAAAATTTAAGAGTGAATATTTGGAGAGACAAATTTACAAGCGATCACTTCGTGAAACTTATCGAGAATAAGAGCGACTTATCAAAGCTACCTACATTGAGTGAACCTTCCATCGTGAGAGGTGCGAGAGGTTAACTATATCTAGGCAATCCCGTGTCCCACTGGGCTCCGGTAAGTTCCACGTAGTGGTTCTCGTTCTGAAATCCGCGCAACATCAAAAGTTACTATGTCATTATGCAAATTAGGGAAAGAAACGAGAAGGGAATGGGGCGAGACTTTTAGCGCCCACGTTTCTCGAGGCTCACTGCTTCGCCGCTCGCTTTCTTTTATTCCCGTCACAAGCTAGGAAAAGAGACTGCTCGCAGTCAAAGAGCACTGGTTCTGCAATATTGTTATTGATCAATGCAATTATTTATCTATAAAGCAGTTGTTATCACTAACTTATGAGTAGTATTTCGTTTTGCTATATATCTGATAAAGTTATATATTCTGATTGAAATATTTCAATATTAATGGTGTTTTGTGACAAAAAATTCCCATACCCTTGCGCAAAATGTTCTTACCTTTGAGCTCCAGGAACCTCTGGGAATTGCTCTCTCATCCCACTCCCCTAGACAGAAATATCCCTTTCCATGGAATTTTGAAATAACATCCTTGGGTTGGGTATGGGTACTTTCAATGTTTCTGCAACAGTACAGTTGAGTAGTCAATGGGAAATTTGACATAAAATGTGAACCCTTTTCCTTACTGTTTTTTACCTCATGTTTATAATCTCAAATACCCAGAGCCCAATATCCATGGGTTCCTCCAGCAAATACCAATATTCCATAACAACCAAAAACCATACAGTTGGCCAGCTCTATTGGAAAACCCCTATTAAAGAGAAAAAAATCTTTGTAACCTCCAAATTTCTCATGATTCTTGTACCTGATACTTACATTTTATGTGGCATCTCTATTCAGGAAAAGGGGACAAAACTGAATATCCCTTAGAGCATCACGGAGACCAAACAAGGTTCACAAAAAAACATACATTACAAGTGTTCCGTATGTAATAACAAGTCTTTCAAGTTTCTTAAATGCCCAATGCACTCAATTATGACTGCAGTAGACTCCAACCATCAAAGAAGAAATGCATAGTATGTTTCAGAGCTGTTTAGTTATTACCACCTCTGATAAATACCCTATTCAGAAGAAAACTTATTGCATGTAACAGTGAAGACCCAATACCTTTCCCCAGATCATGATGTACAGCCTGCACCCCCATGAGAAATATAGTATATTATAATTAGTTATAGTAATTAATAATAGTAATAGTAATAATAATAACAATAATAATAATGATGATATGAGATCAATAGCAAAAACCATTATAAGTTCATCAAAAAGCTAGCTCTGCAAAATTAGGCAGGAGTTGCATTTCTAGTAGCTTTATTACAAACCTCTAAAATCTATATTGCTACCATAAGGAAGTTACAAGTAAAGCAATGTTCTTCCAAGGCACTGCAGTCACAAATATCTGTTATTCTGAAAAATCTGATAGATATTTGTAAAACAGAAAAAACCTGTGTGTATCAGCGACTGATCTTGAAAGTGAAAGGGTCTAAAAGCTATATTAAACATGTTCTTTAGATACAGTCATATATTATAATATATAGTTAAGTAGTAGATATGGACATTTCTAGATTTGCTGTCCTCAGAATAAAGGGTTCTTAAAGGAGTACTACTGAAAAGGCAGGTTTACCCACTCATGAAACGTCTGAACCTAGCTGTTGGATAGTCCAACAATAGAACACTTGCTATGGTACAACACAAGCCCATGCAGTAAATTTGGAGTCAAGTATCTTGTAATTATATATGCATCTTTTTATGGGGAAATAAACCATTCTTATGTTCTCTTTTCTTTTACATACTTGTCTCTGGGATGAGAACAATAATATGTTGCACCTTTACTACTAGAATTACTTTATAATATATTCCATAAATACAACGAACCCTTTATGCTTATTTGTTTATGGATAACAATTTTCGTGACACACACCTATCCCATGAGTGAGCTACATTAACGGTCGTTGTGCAAACGGACGAAAGTCGGCGAGATTTCCTATGGCGTTCCATCACCGCCAAAATTCAAACTTTCAAATATTCAAATATCTAATTGAAACTTTCAAACCTCCACTACAACATTCAGGTCAGGCGTTTAAATTACACTCACAACATTCAAACATAAACTGCAAACATTCGATCAGTCAAGTGAAACATTCAAAGCAGGCAAGCAAAATCCACTTACAACATTTGGACATGTACTTTAAACAAGCGGTTATTCAATTCCAACTTTCATTTCGGACATTCGACTTTCAATTCAGCATTGCATTCAAACATTCAATTATTCAATTGGAACATTCAATACGAATATTCAATCGAAACATTCAATTGGAACATTCAATGCGAACATTCAATCCAAACATTCAATTCGAACATTCGATTATTCAATTCGAACATTCAATGCGAACATTCAATCCAAACATTCAATTCGAATGTTCAATCCGAACATTCAAACCAAACGTTCAATACCAATATTCGACCCAAACGCGGGTCAGCATTGGCCCCAGCCCTTCGACCGAGAGCGGTCTGAAATCCATGTGTAGCATCTGACACAAAGTAGTCAGTAGAATCGTATGTTGTGTTACATGTAAGTCCGACCACAAGGTTTTAACATCAGAGACGTTTAAATTTAAAAGAAAGGCCAATTTTCGTATTTTCTGTTCGTATTACGGATATGAAGAAGGATTACCGCGGCAGAATCCGCAAATGGATCGATTTTACGCAGCAAAAGTATGGAAGGGTCCTTCGCCGATGTTCTCTTGCATCGGGCCAGGCTCGATAACTTCAGGGAGTCGACTCGATACAGCAGGTATGTATTAAAGTTAATTTACCAGATATATTTCTATAGGAGGTCATTCTCCTTACGAGATGTGTACGTTGTCGCCTTCAAATAAGGCGATTGTTCTCTCTTATTAAGTGATAACTAATCATATAGTGGTGTTGGCCGATGTTATAAACATCGACTTGAGCACATAGGGTGTACTACTGATTGGGGGTGCGAATGTGACTTAATTGAAACACCTACAAGAATTCCTTAAAGGCCAAAACCAGGGCCAGAAAAAGGTTTAACAACCGAGAACATTATCCAAGAATATTCCTTCTTTTCTCTGCATAAACTTCAGTTAAGTCACTGGAAAATTTGTAACCCCTAAACCAACGTACACATCTCGTAAGGAGAATGACCTCCTATAGAAATATATCTGGCAAATTAACTTTAATACATACCTGATGTATCGAGACGACTCCCTGAAGTCATCGAGCCGACTCCCTGAAGTCATCGAGCCTGGCCCGATGCAAGAGAACATCGGTTTAAAAAAAGTTGTGACAGGCCTACACGACTCCTGCTGTTCGCAAGTGTAGTTTCTTTGCCTTTAGAGTTTGGATCTCACGAGTATGTCCTTGAGCGATTTTCCTCTTTTGTACGATATGATGGGTGGCTCTTTGTATATCTCATTCAGTAAAGGTTGATCCTGTATTAGATGCCGTTTGCTCAATAAGATTTTCTTTAAATTAGGCACCGCTGGGTGGTATTGTGTGACAAAAGGAAGAATTCTATTGTGCGTTCTTTTATTTTGTTCAAGAGCCAATTTTCTCTCTTCGAATTTCACTTCTGAGAGGACTTTACCAGATTATCTGGGTAACCTCTCGGGTAAAGGCGTGATTTGAATGCTACAATATTCTCTTCAAATGTATTTTTGGAAGAGTTAGTTCGAAGCAGCCTGTGTGCTTCGCCTTTGATGAAGCCTTTACTGACCCCTGGTGTATGGTGGCCCAGGATTATCAATTCATTTTTTGCAGCGATAAGTGAATACCAATGTTGAATTTGATTATCATTACCGATTCATTTCAAATTCAATTTACAATGTATACTGAATCTTTAATTCATTTATAATTTCACTTCTGTTTTAAAGTTAAAATTGAATTTCAAAGCAAAAATGAATCAAAAAGGCAAATGGGTTTTAAAATTCAATTTAAAAGGATAATACATTTGAAAAAAGAAAAAAAATATTCTTAAAATCTACCGAAATAACAAAACAGAAAAAAAATTGATTTCATCGAACGGACCAGCGTTATCATCTCACGCGGAAAGGACTGGGACTTGTTTTCTAAGATGGCGAACGAATACTGACCGCGATTGATTACGCTAATCATGGCCTCAAAGAGAGAATGGAAGGAGGACGATCAGTTGTAACAAGACTTAAAAACATACAGGAGCAACTTTAGAATACCCTGCCACTTCATTTACATGTGTCGGTTTCTTTTAAAGAACGAGGCATATTACTGTGGTGTTTCGGGCCCAAGTAGAATAAAAGATTCCGGCACTTAAACAACGATAACAATTTTTATTTCTCTGTCTCCGAGCACATGCTCCCGTTCTGCATCCCATAATGCACTAGGGATCATGTGACTCACACGTCACAATAGAAACACTACATCTCCCCCTAAGTTATTACAAATGTTAGTACTAGAGAAAAACTAAATGAAAGGTATTACGAACCTAATTGAAGTCTTTAAAACAAACATACAGTCTCTCTCTTAATGTCTCTTGCACAATCTAAAAAAACTAAGTGCATACGTAGTCTTTCAAATAGGTGGGTGGTTGTCTAGAACGCGCAGGTCGCAAAACAACTGAATCGCCTGGCAAAGGGTTGGGTGGAGTCTCTTGCACCTCTGCTGCTGGCTGGCTTGCGCCTGTCATTGGATGCGCTTGTTTCACCTGGTCTGGTTCTTGGGGTTGTTGTGTTGGCTGTACTTGGTCTTCCCTTTCAGTGGATTGGATTGGAGGAGTTACTGAAGCTTGATGTTATTGAGAAAGTAGAGGGACCTACCAGCTGGGCCAACCCCTTAGTAGTGGTCGAGAAACCTAACGGGGACATTAGAATCTGTCTGGATATGAGACAAGCGAACCAGGCCATTGTGCGGGAGAAACACCCAGTCCCCACCGTAGAAGAAACACTCCAAGAAGTCTCAAATGCCAAAGTTTTCTCTAAATTAGATTTAAATATGGCTTTCCATCAAATTGAGTTACACCCAGACTCAAGGGACATTACAACCTTTGCTGCCCCTAATGGCCTTTACAGATACAAGCGCCTGCTTTTCGGTGTAAACATGGCCACGGAAAAATTCCAGCAAATTGTGTGGCAGATCATCCAAGACTGCCCAGGGGCATACAACCTCCATGATGACCTGCGAGTTGTTGGCACAAATGATGAAGAGCATGATAAAAACTTACAGAGGGTCATGCGCAAGCTTAACGAAAGTGGGCTTACACTTAACTATGAAAAATGTGAAATTGGTGTCAGCAGCATGATCTACATGGGTGATGTGCTCTCTGGGGAAGGGCTGAAAGTGTCTAGTGAACGTGTGAAAGCTATTGTTGAGGCACCAGCACCCCAAAACCCATCAGAAGTAAGAAGTTTTCTTGGCTCCGTGCAGTTCTGTTCAAAGTTCATTCCTAACTTTGCAACAATATCGAGTCCATTGTGGGACCTCACTACGAAACATGGAAAGTGGAAGTGGGGAGTAAAGGAAGCAAAGTCAGTCCAAGAGATAAAAGACCGGTTGACTCATGCACCAGTGATGGCATATTTCAGACAGGGCGCAGAAACTCGTCTGACAACTGACGCTTCACCCGTGGGAGTTGGGGCGATTCTGGAACAGGAGCAAGAAGATGGAAGCTACAGGCCAATATATTATGCCAGCAGGAAGCTGAGTAAGGTTGAAATGAGGTACTCCCAATTTGAAAGAGAAGCCCTAGCTGTAAGGTGGGCTTGTGAAAAATTCTACTTGTACCTCTATGGCATTAGCTTTGAAATCTGCACTGATCACAAGCCTCTTCTCATCGTACTCGGAGCAAAGTCCAAGCCCCCATCTGCAAGAATAGAAAGATGGCTTCTCTATTTACAGCAGTTCCAATACAAGCTGACACATATCCGGGGCAAGGACAATGCTGCAGATGTCCTCAGCCGCCTACCGGTTGGTTCTACCCATGATCACGAAACTCAAGCTACAGAAGAGTTTGCGTACAGCGTAGTAAGTGAGGCTGTACCAGCTGCGTTGGTACCAAAGGAAGTTGAAATCGCTTCTGAAAAAGACCCAACACTAAAGATGCTACGTCAGGCTGTAATGACAGATGATTGGAGCCAGTTACAAGGCACAATTTACAAAGCAGTTAAAGATGAACTGTGGGTGATAGGGCAGGTGGTGATGAGAGGAAGCCGCATCATCATCCCACAGAACCTTCAAAAGCGCACCATAATGCTGGCTCACGAAGGACACCAAGGTATGGTCCGAACTAAAGCCAGGTTACGAGAAAAAGTATGGTGGCCGCGAATGGACAAGCAAGTAGAGCAAGTAGTACGAACATGTCACCCCTGCCAGCTTGTCGGACCCCGATCCAAACCAGAGCCAGTGAGATCAACCAGACTACCAGACTCCCCATGGCAAGAAATCTCGGTTGATCTTCTAGAGATTACAGGTGGAGATCACCTCCTGGTAGTTGTAGACTACTATTCTCGCTGGATCGAAGCTGTCCTTCTCAAGACAACAGATGCAAAACATGTAATCAAGTCCATGGAGGCTATTTTTAGAACACATGGTCTACCAGAGACTGTCCGTAGTGACAACGGACCTCCATTTGCATCCAAGGAATTTGAGGGATTCCTAGAATATCTAGCAATCGAGCACAAAAAGGGCGTGCCCTTTTGGCCCCAAAGCAATGGCGAAGTAGAGCGTTGCAATGAGACCTTACTGAAAATTGTGAGAATCGCACGTCTAGAGGGTAAAGATTGGCGAAAAGCACTTGCAGACTTTCTCTTCCAGTACAGAGTTACCCCTCACACTGTTACCGGGATATCACCTGCAGAACTACTGATGGGGAGGAAGCTGCGTGACAAACTTCCAAAAGTTCAAATCCCCAAGGATCGAGCCACTGAAGCACAATGGCAACTGCTCTTAAAAGACAGGGATGCTCGTGCTAAACTTAGACAGAAGGAGTATGCAGACAGAACACGCGCTGCCAAATTCAGCGACATTGAAGAGGGTGATCAAGTCCTACTGAAACAGGCTCGAGAGAACAAACTTTCACCCAATTATGAACCTGAGCCATACAAAGTTATTCACAAGGATGGAAATGCTGTCATACTTGAAGATACAAATGGAAACAATAAAATGCGAAACATAGCCCACATGAAGAAATTTGTTGCACCTGAAACCACTACCAAGGGGTTGACCCAGCTGGTAGGTCCCTCTACTTTCTCAATAACATCAAGCTTCAGTAACTCCTCCAATTTCTCTGTGACTTTTTTTCGTCTACTAAAAGGAATTCTGCGTGGGGGTTGAGCAACTGGCTGCACCTTTTCGTCAATGTGTAACTTGAGTTGGTATCCTTTGAGCTTCCCCAGGCCTTGGAAGACTTTGGGAAACTTTGCCCTTAGGGAGGCCTTTCTATCTGCTTGTTTTGGATTGTTACTAGCACCATCAGATTCAACATCACAGCTGTTAACAGGGATACCAACCCTTAAAACACCAAGCAATTCAGATGCATCGCGGCCTAATAGCGTGGCAGCTTTACTATGCGTAACATAAAACTCAACGCTCAGGGACTTTTGGGTTTGCGGTACACGTACATCAAGATTACATTTTCCTTTGATTTGGAGTGGCTCTTCAGATGCATAAGCAAAAACTCTTTTGTTGCACTCCAACAATTTAACATTACCCCCCGTTACAAGGTTAAATACTTCCTCGGACATCAAATTACAACTAGCACCAGAGTCTATAATGACATTAATAGTCTTATCTGCAATCTCCAGCTTTAGAGTGTTCCTGTCATCTGTCTCCCCAGTGTAAAACACGTAGAAATCATCCTTTCTTGCAGAGTTCCCAGCAGTCTCGTCCTCAGTTACTTGGCGTACATCACGTTGGCACTGTGAACTTCCTCCACGACTTTGTTTTCTGCCAGAGTTTCCACGACCGCGACTCGAACTCCGACTAGAATCTCGCCCTTTACTCTGTTTGGAGTGACAGCACACTTCGAAATGACCCACGTTGCCACATTTCCCGCATTTGTGGTCACGTGAACGAAAGCATTCCCTCGCGAAGTGTCCCGCTTTATCGCACCGCCAACATTTTCCCTCTTTTTTGACGCTTGGAGATATGTTATTTACTTGGCCATTACGGTTAAGAACGAGTGCTTCTTTGTCATGGTATTGGCTAACGATTTCCATTAGTTTGCTCAATGTTAATGTTTCTTCGCGATACAACTTGGCCTTGAGGTTTTTGTCGTGAATGAAAGAAATCGCACGATCTCTCACCTGGTTATCCCTTTCACCTTCGTATTCACAATGTTCGGCTAATTTCTGCAAGCGTGTGATGAAATTGTTAATGGTTTCTCCAGCGGTTGGTTGAGCTGCGAGAAACGCCTGTCTTGCCATCGGCGCGTTTTTTCTCGGTTTGAAATGTTCGGATAGGCTGTCCATAGCTTTCTTGTAATCCTTCGCTTCGCCTCGTTTGTCGGCAGGAATTGAGTTATTAAAAACGTCTCTGACTTGGGGCCCGGCGAGGTGAAGTAGAAGCGCCCTCTTCTGTGTTGGGTCGCTGATTCCCGAGGCAGTCACGTACAATTCGAATTCGTCTTTCCAAGTTAACCATCGTTGTGCGAGTGTAGCTGGCTCGCCCACAGCGTCGAACGCTTGTAAACCTGGCAGTCCGCTCAAGGATACGGCCATCTGTGCGAGTTTTCCACCGTTTAAACTCGTTAACCACTTTTTATCCGCTTTTCGTCTTTATACTCGTCGCCAAATGTGGTGTTTCGGGCCCAAGTAGAATAAAAGATTCCGGCACTTAAACAACGATAACAATTTTTATTTCTCTGTCTCCGAGCACATGCTCCCGTTCTGCATCCCATAATGCACTAGGGATCATGTGACTCACACGTCACAATAGAAACACTACAATTACAATGGACTGTATTGTTACTCATTAGTATGTTAATGAAGTGCGGGGTATTCTAAAGTTTAGCCTGGAGTCTTGCCACCCTCTACAGACGTCTTCGTCACTTTAGTATTAATTACTTTTGAGTTTGAAACCCAATAATGTTGCTTGCTATGACCAAACAGAGATAAATTTGTTTTTGTAGAATGTTCATTTTTAGTGTTTCTGTTAAAATTAAATCAATCACAGCTTAACTGCATTGAAATTGACTCATTCAGGAAGTGTTCAACTACCAACAGCATAGCCATAATGAACGATGAAAAAAAGCAGCAAATTGGTTGTATTCTTTGAAACATTTTTAAAAGTGGTATCTGAAAACAGACATTTTGGGGCACCAGGACTAATAGTTCACTCCATTTTACTTCAAATATAAAATCAGTCTGAAGACTGGACACAACATGAAAAAAGTTTAATTACCGGTAATACAGTCGAGCAGCAATTGACACTGTGAACTGACCATTTGATTATGTTTTAAAAAAAACAAAAAGTATTTTTACTTAAGTAACCTGAGAAGACATCTTGAAGAACAGTGCCATATGTGACTACAGGCTGGGAAGGTGGAATTTGTCACGATGACAGCAAATCGCATAACACCAGCTTAAAAAACTAAAATACAGTCCAAATACTTCACTAAGACAGCAACAAGTGTAAAAAAAAGCCTGCTTACAGGCTATAACAAACAATGCTAGCCATAAATAAATGTTAACCATTTTCATGATCCTTCAGGCACATAACCTCTTAAGAACTTACAGGTCTTGTGCCAATTCGTTTTCCTCTATATGCTACCATAATATTACTCAGGGGCCTTTCTAGAGAGCAACAGGGAACAAAACTCAAATAGTGCCAAAATGGTAAATTTTTATGAAGAACAAGAACACTTTGGGGGTGAAAGTCAATATAATACTACCTGTAAGTAGAGAAAACTTATACTAAATGACTTGACACATTTCAAATATGCCAAAATTAGTCAAATATAATAGGGTTGTGTTTTGTTACCACTGGGTCTTTGCTTGCAGTAGTGCCACCTTTTTACAATCTGAGGCCAATTTTCAATAGGCCGACTGATAGCAGATTTTCTCAAGGCTGTATTACACTATGTACTCCAAGTCCTTCTCCTGTTAATTTCATCACAACCAGTGCCTGGAAATTCAAATATCACTACCATTTTAATCAAACACTTTCAGAGACATCATGTCACAATCCTTGTTACAGGTGTGCTTTGATTTGAATTCATCAATAGCAATACAGGAAAGGTTGCCAGCACAGAAGTTGACCTCCTTTGAATCATCAACAAGAAGATCAGTGGTTGCAATTTCCGGATCGTACAACTTATAAGAGGAACCCTGGATGTCAAGCAGCATAAGCTTCTTTTCAGATATCTAATAGTCGTAATGCACAAGGCATTGAGCCTTTTCATAAATCTCATCAAATTCCACTGATGGGGAGGGGATGTGGAAACCATAATTGTTTACATATTTGTGAAATTTACCTTGAACAAACCCTTTAATGGTAACTGGTTGCTTTTTAAACACAGCAAAAAAAACTTTGACATACTCAAATGTACCACCAAATTCAGGTGGTACGCTTTAAGCAAATCGTTTGGTTAGGTGCCTTGCAACTGCACTCATTTGGACATGCTTCCTTGTGTGATCCTCTAGTGACATACCCAGGTCATCATTAATGGTCTTTGCTGCTTCCTCCTGATACTGTTTTACCACCCATGCGGTTTGTGCAGCATCTCTGCCGATGATAGTAGCACGAAATGTATCTCTAAATGCCCCATGAGCAAATCTTTTTTCTTCAATTTCGAGTGTAAGTGAACCACTTTTAACCCACTACATTTCTGCGACATCAAAACTCTCCAGATCTAACACCGTGATATTTGTTGCTGGTGGCTTGACGAGTTTACCAGCTTTCAGAAGCTCAGTTACTGACACTGACTTGGGGAAAACCATCGAATACAAGGCAAGCAGATTTCCAGGCGTTTTCACTGGACTTGGTACGGACATAGTAACCTTAGCTGGTGCTAAACTATCCTCAAACAATTGCTGTCCTAACTTTGGAGTGACATCAGTGGACTTCGGTGGAAGAAAACGAATAAAATAAACCTTTTTACCTTTGATCTGCTCGAGCTTGGTGCATGAGGGTCCCCTGTCAGACGCCAAAATATCGCATGAGCCCTCTGAGCCTGATAATACTTCTGAGTTCTCGCAGGCTTCTTTGATATTAACCATTGTTAGATCATCAAACTTTTTAAGTCTGCCTGAAGCGGTGCTGGACATACGCTGCACAATAATGTCGTTCGGTGCTGCCTTAGCATTCGCTCCCTTCTTCCCCTCACCTGCACCCGATCGCTGTCATGCCCACTCGTGCCTCGAAATCTTTCCACTTTTCCTTTCCTTCTTTTCTCCGTTTCATTTCCAATTGAAACCAAACGGCAAAGGGCTATTACTGTCCCGAAGAGCTTACACCAGTGCAACTGACAGAAGGAACAGGCAGCTGTAAAATCTCATGGGAAAATCCACCACCGGCCGCCATCTTGGAAAACAAGGCCTAGTCCCAGTCCTTTCCGCGTGAGATGATAACGCTGGTCCGTTCGGTGAAATCAATTTTTTTTCTGTTTTGTTATTTCGGTAGCCTTTAAGAATATTTTTTTCTTTTTTCAAATGCATTATCCTTTTAAATTAAATTTTAAAACGCATTTGCCTTTGTGATTCATTTTTGCTTTGAAATTCAATTTTAACTTTAAAACAGAAGTGAAATTATAAATGAATTAAAGATTCAGTATACATTGTAAATTGAATTTGAAATGAAATCGATAATGATAATCAAATTTAACATTGGTATTCATTTATCGCTGCAAAAAATCAATTGATAATCCTGGGCCACCATACTGGTGGGTGGCAGGAAGTGAAATGTGTGTACTGAAATGTTTCTGTCGGCTTGTAGTGAGTTCGCACGTCAAGGATAGATCTAAATCTGTCGCCTTTGTAGACGGAAGTATCCAAGAAAATGGTTTCTTTGTCTGATATTTCATCCGTGAATCTAATGGTTGGGTGGTGTCTGTTAGCCTGTTCAACGAACCCATTTATATCCTCAAATCTTATGTTCCACAAAGAAAACACATCGCCGATGTATCTTTTCCACACCAAAGGCTTTTCTGTGCTCTTAGGCTGCATTCATTATGTATCCTACAGGAAGGGGGGGGGGGGTACATATTTACGAGGCATATTTGTTTCATTAAAAGTCTGTTCCTGTCTATTATCCTTTCTTTTGGAAAGTCTTCTTCTCAGCCGCTCAGACTGAAATCACGCAACGCTCCCAGGTTCGGGCTGCGAAGAAGACTTGCTTTTCGCCCGCCATTACGAAGACTATAAAAACTCAATGGAAGACATGAACATGTTTTACGACGTGGTTCAATTTCATTATAGGTACTGTTATTATTTTCCTGTTTAATCAGGTTCTATACTTGTGTATGATTCCTTAAAAACAAACAATAAAGGGCATCATTGCCCCCCGGGTGCATATAGTAGGTGTGTCGCTGTGAAGGGGGGGGGGGTACTCCCATACACAATTGAAGGAAGGTTTCTATGTAACAAACTTTTAACTATTTTATTCACTGTGGTCATGGCGACCTAAAAAACTGAATCGCTCCCATCTTGCAACAATATTTCTTTTTTTGTTGTTGTTTAATAACAGCAACTAAAGAAGCTTGGCAAATGTATAATCTAACTTCCATGGAAAAAACTGAATTGCTCTTGTCTTACAATTTCTAAGCCACGGTATAAAAACTTGTACGTTAATTTGTTTTGATTTTTTTTCTAAGTACTTTAACAAATGTATAATCTTAACACAAATGTAGGGGGAGGGGGTGGCTGACATAAAAAAACTGGATTTCTCACATCTTACAAACAATTTCTTAGCCACTCTTGGGGAAAATGAAGTATAACAGCTTGTACATGTAACGTAATTTGTTTCCCCACACTATATTTTGATTGTTTCTTTTCTTTCTCATTCAACAACCATGGCACACGCCTACAGGGAATTATGGTAATTGCATTTATCATTGCTTAGTCTCGCGCATGGTTTGATGAATACAATTGCCGCGATTCCCTGCAGGTGTGCGCCATAGTGGGAATTACCTCAGGCATTACCTCAACAAATGTATACCTATCTAACAACACTTAAATCTGGGGGGGGGGGGTGCAGGCTGAGATATAAAAAAACTGGAATGCTCACATCTTAGTATTAGCGCCCTGTGTATCTAAAGTTGCTCATGGCATGTTTTATCTAAATCTAGATCCTGAAGGGGGGGTTCCATATAAAAAGAATGATGAACTTGTTGTAACACTTCAAAAAAGTACCAAAATAAAAATTAATGATGAGTCACACTTGTTGTAAAACAGCAAAAAGGTATCAAAATAGAATTTAGAAATTATTAAGCAGTTTCTCGATTTTTATCATTGATTATGCTTTCATTTCAAATTTTGGATACAGTGACTCTCTCTTAATACCAGAATGGTACATTCCCAACATAAAGCTGCATTTTTTACTGCCAACAAGGACAAGCATTTCCATCTCTTTTATACAAACAACCCATCCCCTGGGCTTCAACAAAACCTACCTAACATGCTTGAGTAAGCATGGAGTTAAAGGCAAAACAAACCTAACATGCTCAAGTTGGCAAGAAGTCAAAGTAGTCCTAATAAGTTCAGCAACAGGAACAACAATAAAGTGTCATAAGTAAAAATCCCCCAAAATTAAGTAGGAGCAAGGAGATTAAGACCCTGCACATGCTTGGTTCCCTCTTACAGGGAAGGCAGCCCTTTTTTCAATTGGAGACTGACTAGTGTCTTGAAGTGGGTGGGTGGGTTGGGGGGGGGGGGGGGGCTAAGGTAACTCTTTTCTTAGAAAGTTCATTTTTTTTTTGTAAATTTTGGGGGGTAAAACCCCCAGCCCCGACCTCCTGGCTCCGCTTTCCCTGTCGCAGCTTAAGCTTATAATTCTAGGTTTTAAATGCAAAAAAAAGAGAAATATAGCAACTTTAAAAAGAAAAAAGCCTAGTTTTATGACACATTGTCATTCTAAAAATAAGTCCAACTCTAAAACGAGCTGAAGCTTATGCTGCTCACGGAGAGCATTCTGCACCACTGACACATTTAACATAGAGGTGTTGAAGTAGGGGTGCCTGTTTAAGAAGCAAGCTTTTCTTGCATGGTAATAAAAAGCTCTTTCTTTGTTGATAGTGTACTTTATGGGCTCAAAAGGGTTACCAGTTGGGTACTGGTATCTCTCCATATGCTGGAGTACCAAATTCTTTGGTGAATTTTTTTCAATCAATTTAATGAAACAAATACACCTCATAAATATGTACTGTACTTTACTCCATCGATTGTTTAACCCGTGATGGATAAGGACAAGTAGATATACTTGAGACTGGATACAACCAAGTGCTCACTACCGAGGCTGAGATGACATCCGCCAAAACTTGACTTTCTGTCTCGATGTTTTGGTCAAACATGTAGTAGCACGAAGTGGACCAAGTTGTATCCGAGGCATTGTATGGCTCTGACTAAAAGTGATAAACCGTCCACAGAAGCAGAAAGCCTTAGCATTGGCCGCCAAACTCTTTTCGTCAAATCCGTGAATTAGAACAGCATACGTGAAAATCAAATCAAGACGCGATCCATGCTTGATTTTTTATCATGTTTGAGCCCGCGGTTTTTTAACAATGCGGCCTCTCTTAAAAAATTGGCGTGCTTTTTTAGTATAATTTATTTTTAAAAAATTACATTTGGCATAATTATGCCATTCTGCAAGTATAATTATGCCATTCCGCAAGTCATGCCACACACATGCCATTCTGCAAACTCATTCCTCCTTTTACCCTCACCGTTGAATGTTTCAATTGAATAGTTAAATGTTTGAATGCAATGCCGAATTGAAAGTCGAATGTCCGAAATGAAAGTTGGAATTGAATAACCGCTTTTTTAAAGTACATGTCCAAATGTTGTAAGTGGATTTTGCTTGCCTGCTTTGAATATTTCACTTGATTGATCGAACGTTTGGAGTTTATGTTTGAATGTTGTGAGTGTTATTTAAACGCCTGACCTGAATGTTGTAGTGAAGGTTTGAAAGTTTCAATTGGATATTTGAATATTTGAAAGTTTGAATTTTGGCGGTGATGGAACGCCATAATTTCCGCACGGGTCCCTACTTCATTATGCATGCAGCAGGTGAATTGTTTAGGGTAATGCACATGTAATTATTTATTGTCATTGCAGAATGAAACAGTATGGCTACAGCATGCATAATGAAGTAGGGACCTGTGCGGAAATCATTCCAGTCTTTCTTTTTGGTGTCAGAAGTTTCAACTTGCAGTTATCAATTTGAAAAGTGACGCTTCTTCTTCTTCGCAGTCCGCCTTTGAATTCCAAAACTCAGACTCTAAATTTCCATAAGCCTGATGCGGGAGACATTCATCGTGTAATGCATCACAAATGCTACATCCAACGAAACGAAACCAATCCCGCCGCCGAGTGGTGAATTTTTGACGCCATTTGAAATACTCGTTGTAAGCCGTGTCATTTTTGTCCAAATAAAGGAGATATTTAGCCAGTGCTTTCACACTTGGAAAGTCTTGTACACTTATAAATGAACCTGGAGGAGCCACGTGTTCATAAGAATTTCTCGTGAGTACAATCGGTACAACTCTCCAATCCAGTGTTTGCCAAAATTTTTCCGTTATGTAGTCGCTGCATAAGCAATTTTCGAAGGCTAAGTAAAATTTGTAACTTTTAAAAAGTCCATCGCACTCAGGAGAGCCTCTTGGGCATATGTTGTTTTGCCCATAAACGTAACCACATTCACCATAGATGTCAATGTTGATATGTTTAATCAACTCCTTAACGTATTCCTCTCTGGGTGTACCGCAGTGAGAGACGGCCCATGCAATAAATTTATCCTTACCTCTTGCAAAGTTTGAATGCAGGTCTTGTGCCTCTCCATCAGTAGACGAATAAAGAGGAAAAGAATGCCCGTAAGGAATGGTAAAATCCGAGTTCTTCTTGTACGTAATGGTCCAATTAAAGAACCCGCTAGGTGCATATTTAGGCGCTGGTGAACTTATAGGAGTTTCATGGCTTAAGAAAGCCATCCTTTGATGAGGGCATCTATATTTGTGGATAAGACCAAGCTCCTTCCAACTCGGCATGTCTCTGGCGTGAAATAACGCCACGTCACTTTTTCCAATATCGAGTTCGTCATAGGAGATGATGCATTTCTTGGACGGACAATCCGTAAGAAAAATTTCTGTTGAGTCGATGTCTTTCCAGGGCTTCGTATGAAAGAGTTCAGTATAAAAAAGTATAACTTTTGTCTTACTCGAGCGGCAGAAGTCCAGCCTTTGTTTTCCTTGTAGCTGGCCGTTTCGCGAGTAGTTGCAAGGCCACGGCTTGATATTTATCCAAAGGTTTCCTAAATAGTTAATCTTCTTAAATAACGTAAACAGTGAAGCAAGAATCACCAAAAAGACCAAAAACTTGAGTTTTCTTTGGTGTAGGAACACAATTCTCATGATTTTATACGCGGCAAGTCGTCCGTTCCGTATCTTTCACCTGCACGAAGACTCTCAACCAAACTTGTCGTTCGCAGAGGCCGTGATTACTTTGACCAGCGGAAAAAAAGAAAGGTAGAAATAGAGAATGTCGTGGAGTGTGAGGATCGAGGAGTGCGGATTGCGAAATGTTTAGTGCAGAAAATGACGAGCGTGGCAAATATGAAACTAAAATAAAAGGAAGGAACTTTTTTGAAAACACGGAGTATAATAAAAAAGATTTGATCGAAAGGGGGAAAAAGGCTAGAAATAGGAAAGAAGCGCTATATTCTTTGAAAGCAATTTATTTAAAGGAAACAAACAGTCCCGTGTTGTTTACAAAAGAAAAAGATAACACGAAAAAGACAATAACAAATAGAGACAATACCCAAGAGAGGATGAGGTATGGTAAACCGGATTATCAACGCACGCAGTATCATCAGAATCAACAATCAGTTATTGTACAGTAGAACCCCGGTTACTCGAACTCTCCCGCTAAATCGAACTGAGTATCAATTCCCTTGGATTTGACCCAACTTTTCAGTCATTTTACTCGGTTAACTCGAACTCAGATAACTCGACAATCCCGCTAACCCGAACTAAATTTCGTTTACCTTGATCAAAATTTACCCCGATAACCACGGATTTTCATTGAGATATCGTGTGCCGATTTGGGGCGAAGCGCAGTCGTTCGTGCACCTTAGACATGACAGCCTCTTGGAAAGAATCCACCCTTCCAACGCTTCTCTCAAAGTACGCCCTGCACGACATATTCAACACCCATGAGTTTGGCCCATTTTATAAAGCCTTACCAGATAAATCGATGCATCTGAAATCTGAAAATTGTGTCGGGGGGAAATGCAGTAAAGTACGCCTAACTGGACTTGCGGCTGCTAGTGCCGCTGGAGAGAAACTACCCATGTTCGTGATAAGCAAGTCACAGAAACCAAGGTGTTTCTGTGGAGTGCAAAATTTGCCCTGCAGGTACCGGGCACAGAACAAGAGCTGGATGGACAGCCAACGTTTTGAGGAATGGGTAAGAGAGCAAGACCGGAAGTTTGATCGAGAGGGTAGAAAAGTAGCCCGGGGGGGGGGGGTACTCCCCTATATCAGGTATATAGGTATGTGCCGCCCCAAAGGGTATGGTTTTTGAGCCATTTTGGTCTGAAAACGGGTATAGATTTTGAACATTTTGGTCTGAAATTGGGTATGGTTATCGGGGGAACGTTAACGAAAGCTTGTAAACTTATTTTTCTTCCCAGCAACCGGGGCGAGTAACTGGTGAGAGAGAAAGAGAAATTGATGTAATATATCATTCCAGCTAAATTTTATCTACTCATCTTTGTTACGTTGACTTCCGTTCAGCACTGATGCATATGCTATGCTTAATCACGTACTACAATCCAGTGTGATATATAATGGTAATTGAACTGAGTGGAGTGCAATTTGGTCTGAAATCATACGCGTGATTTCAAATATCGAACGAGCGCATAGCGCGAGTTCGATTTGAAATCACAAGTATGATTTCAGACCAAAATTGCACGACACGAAGTTCAATTACCACTTTATTACACTCATTTTGAAATCACAGTTTTTTGTCAATACTACTTATTAATTTATCCACTTCAGGAAGCCCGGTTTTTGAAGAAAAGTAACTTTTTTAAAATGATGCGATTCAGAGCAAAAAATGGTGCAATTTATGATTAAATCACACTGCTATGAGCCAATCAAATTGCAGGGATCTTCTGTGATTTCAAAATGGGTGTAATAAAACATATAATAACGAGTTGTTAATAATGTAACGACTTTCTAAAGCCATGTCTGAAAACGGGTGTATATTTTCAATGTCAGGTCTGAAAACGGGTATGGATTTTTGTGGCCAGGTCTGAAAACGGGTGGGAAAAATGGCATGTTTTGGTCTGAAATTGGGTCTGGATTTTGAGATGCGGGCGGCACACCCCCACCAAAAATTCCAAAGAGTACCCCCCCCCCCCGGGAAAACCCTTGTAGTCGACAACTGTCCCGCCCGTCCGCACGTTGCAAACCTCAAGGCCATAAATTTAGTGCTTTTACCGCCAAACACTACATGCAAGACCCAACCTATGGACCAAGGCGTCACAAGGGCAACGTAGGTATATTACCGTGCGTCTGTGGTGTGCAAGTGTATTGATGCATTAGAGATGGGCAAGGCCGCTCCAAATATTTCTGTTTTGGATGCCATGACGATCTTAACAGGGGCATGGAACAAAGCAACGCGTGAAACAATCCAGAATTGCTTCAAAAAGGCAGGTATTCGCAGTGAAGCACCGAAAAATGCCATTCATGATCTAAGCAACCCTTTCTTAACCCTTTACTCCCTGAGAGTGACCAACATGCATCTTCCCTTAAACATATTACTACAAAGGCAACTGTAGAGCTCATGAGAATATGCAATCTGAAAACTCACATAGGTTTTTTTTGATATAACATCAAAATCTCCACATTGATGTAATGAAAGATGTTTTGAGATCAGTTAGAAGAATTAAGATTTTGATCTCAGGGGTTAAAGGGTTAACCCTAAGAGAGGAAATACAGTCTTTAAGAGAAGCCTATCCTGAAGCTGTACCAGCGAATGTTAACGCAGACGATGTAATCGGCATTGATGACGCCGTATCCACCTCGAAGTCGGGTTCGGTAACAGATGATGAGATTCTGGCAGAATTCAGTGGTGATCAGGAGGCGATGGTAGAGGACGAAGACATAGATGAAGTTGAGGTCGTAGAAGAATGCCCTAAGAAACCTATATGCAAGCGAAGTCAGATCCGTAATTGATGTGCTGACTTTATACAGTCTGTTCGTGAACGAGGGTGCAGAATAAACCAGAAGCCATGCACAGCAAGTAGAGGCATTAGCAGAAAGAATCTTCAGGAGCTCCCTACGACAGCAGACGCTGCATTCCTTTTTTGTGCCTAAGCAATAAGAACTTTACGGACAATAGAACGACCCCGACGCAAAAGGGAACATAAATTGAGCGTATTAAGTAAACTACAAGTAACATTCTTAGTATTGCATTCTCGTAAGAGTGCATAATCGTTACAGTTGTTACAAAATGTATAGTTTCCCGTGAAATAAATTTAATTTGCACTGTATTGTATACCGAACTGCTGAAAATCAATAACCTATTAATTATTAACCTGGAAAATTGAATATTCTAATCGACTCCGATAACTTGAAACCAAGCTAACTCGAACAGTTTTTCGTCTTCCTTCAGAGTTCGAGTTACTAGGGTTCTACTGTATTTGCATCATTGAATATCCATTTCGTAAAAAAAATTCCTAAATTAACTTAAGAACAGTGGCGGATTGCTAAGTAATAGGAATCAATGCGCGCAGCCGATTACAATTCCGGTTACGGCTCATCTTCCCAGGAGCTCAGGGATAAGCTAAATCGCGACTTGTTAGTCGTAGTGAAATGGCTAAACGATCACAAGCTAACCTTGAATCTCGAGAAAACCAAATGTATGCTTGAAGGTAGTAATAGAAAATTGGAAAGCAAAATGGCTCTAACAGTATCATTCTTCGACCACAATGTAAATAATGTCAACAGCTTGAAATACCTTGATCAAAGATATGCCTCATTTTAAACGGTACAAAATAGGCTTTCCAAACATGTATATTTCACTTTCAAGTGAAAGTAAAAAAATTCCCCATAATGTCTAATTTGCATAATGTATGCATACAATTTGCACATAAGTCCCCATAAACCAAGATGGCAGCCAATTGCTGAAAAAGTTAAAAGGAAAAATTTTTCCTTCCTTAGGCTGGTATCATTTCTTGCAAATCTGCTTGAAAAATAACAAAATCTAATACAATTTAATTTTTATAAGCTATTTTTAACTACAAAAATTGGGTAAAAGTTTGTTTTCTAAAATTTTCAGGCAGCTATATCCATATGAAAATGTCTATCAGAGAATGAAGTCAAATGATAGAAAAAACCCCTCCTCTTCAACCCCTGCTCACGTTCTTAAGTCAGAATTAAAAGATTCGTTCGTCATGTATCCGTCACTAAAGTGTACAAGCTAAAATTCAGTAACTGATTGGGTGCGTTCGTTTACTTCCTGTGTGTCAAATTGGGAAGCAACCATCAAACGTAACACTTTCTTTGGCAAATTTCCTAAATCCGGGGTCTAATTAGACCAGGCAGCCGTGAGCCTGCTGGAAATGAATTATAAAAAAAAAACCCCTCAATGACATCCTAAGTTTAATTTAACACGGTTTGAAGTTGTTCTAGCACATAAGTTAAAGGTTATGGTTCCAATAATAGAAGACGAACATGAGTGCCCAAACAAGTGAGCCAATATCCGAGGTAAGTGTCCCTATTTATGGGCCTTTACCAATGTCTAGATTGTCATCCATTGGTCGTTTTGCGTACAGAGTCGGTGAGGAGGGTGGTTGGTGGACACTGAGGTGAGTGAGGAGTGGTTTCACGCTTTAGAGAATCTCGTGAATGAGAGGGCTAACGCCTTAATGGAGGAGATGGATCGGTTCACTCCTATACAACATCAGCCTGCCCTTCGCGGTTATGTAAACACGTATAGGATTGAAGGACAGCCGGGGTATGGCCCAATGACGTTCTTAATGGCGGGTCGGTCAAGGGTCATCAATCTCATTAACCAACAAAATACTATAAATCCCATCAAGGTAAAATTCTAGTATCCTTACTTGTGGCTTTGTCAAGGTAAACACAGCGACGGGACGGAGAGATGAAATCACACAGCCCTTTAGTTCAAAGACACAAACGGTGATGGGGGCAGGCGATATTCCCTTCATGGATGACACAAATATACATGACTTAGTTGAGAAGGTGGATAGTTTCCAAGGACAAGGGTCTTGTTGGAAATCATACTCATATTGAGTACTATGATATTTACATTGACCCATACGAAGCACTTGGTGCAGGTTCTTACTTTCCATTCCCAAGGTTTTAGCTCTCAAGAAAGCTATCATTAATCCAAAAAAATGAGAAAGACCGGCCACCGCTCCGCTATTTTCCAAGGGTAAAGACCCCTAACGGATAGCCAAGCAGGCGAGAGAGGATTCCAAGAACTTCAACTGGACAGACATTGAGTTCCCCATAAAGCGTGAGGATATTAATAGGTTTGAGAAACAGAATCCTTATGCTATTAATTAATGTCTATGTGTATAACCAAAAGGTGTATCCCTTAAGAATCAGTAAGAAATCTTGTGTTAAGGTGATAAATCTGTCACTGATAACCAATGATGGAACGAAACACTATTTTTGAATAACGAGCATAAGACGGTTAGTTTTATCGCACGTGTCGAGACACAACGAGCAAAGACTAATCTGCCTTAGAGGCGTTTCATCTTACACTACCAAAGCAGCCTTGGAGATTCATGAGGCAGATTGTTCTGAACATGAACCATATTATTAAGGATGAGAATGGTAAGCCCATGTTTATATCTTTTAAGGATCACCAAAGAAGTATGCGTGTACCCTTTGCTGTTTACGCTGACTTTGATAGTTCCCTAGAACCAACCGCCAATGGTCTTCCTGATAAAAGTAAACGTTTTGCCACAAAATACCAAAAGCAAAAACCCTCTTCGTATTGTTATCTTCATAAATGCTTCGATAATAGTATTTGTCCACCCAAACTTGTAAGGTATACAGCCACACCATCCGATGAGGATGTTGCACAACATTTCATAGATTCCTTAGAGGCAGACATTAATGAGGTTTATAGGAGGTATATATTGGTTCCCTGGGCCTATGATAATAGGCCCAGGGGGATGAGGGAAGAGGATGAGAAAGCCTTTTTGGTAAGGAAGGGATGGACGTGAATGTGAAAAGTGATCTTAGGTTCATTCATAACTTTAATTAAATTCTTAGCATTCCCCCTAAAATAGTTGGTGAAAGATTTACATAAAGAATTTTTTCATATACGTTAAACATTTCAGTTACTCCAAAGGAAAAGGGCGTTTCCCTATGATTCAGTGGTTTGATGGGTTCGACAAGCTTACCACCCATCCATAGCTCAGTCTTATTCCAAACTCAACTGAGGAGTGTAAGATTTCCGTCTGAGGAAGATTATCAACATGCACAAAAGCTTTGGGATGCATTTGGCATGAGGACGATGCGAGACTATCAGGGTCGTAACGAGCTATTTGGGATCAGGGATCAAAGGCCTGCAAAGGGGTGGGATCAGGGATCACAGCCCGTGGGATCGGGATCAGCGGTGTTTTTTCATGGAATCAGGGATCAGGCTGTCCTAGATAACAACGAGGATCGGGATCAGGGATCAGAATTCTGATCGCTTTTGGGATCAGGGATCAAAATTCTGGGTAAAAAAAAAATGGGATCAGCTACGAAAAAATATACCTCGTTACGACCCTGAGACTATCATGACAGCTGTCATGGCCTCTATCTTGAGTCGGAAGTTCCTATTAGCAGATGTCCGAGAGTTTTAGAGATTTTCGCTTAGGTAACTATAGGCTAGATCCCGCCTGGTATTATACTTGACTTCCCCCGGGCCTGCCTGGGATGCGATGTTAAAGCGAACCAAGGTCAACCTGGAACTTTTAACCGATTATGATATGTTACTTATGGTAGAAAAGGGAGTTCGAAGTGGAGTTTCCATGGTTTGTAAACATTATGCTAAAGCGATTTAACAAGTATATGACGGATTATAACCAAGAAATACCATCAAAGTATATCATGTATTTGGATGCGAATAACCTGTAAGGTGCAGCCGTCCCAAAACCGAGTTACGGCTAAGGCAGCAAAGCGAACAGAGAATGAACCAATGTAGGGAAAATCGTATATGTTCCACCATGACCAGAAGAGACGGTATCAAGAACTGGAAGGTGACACTAACAACAACATTACACCGGACCCCCAAGAGAACTGGGACTTTTGGAGTGGAATATTGGATAATCCACCTCAGTATAACCAAGAGGCGGAATAGTAAGATGATGTGAAGGAGATGCTCGAAGACCATGCAACTCAGGATAATGTCATTATTACAAAGGAAAATTTCAAAAACCAGCTAAAGAACGTAGCCAACTGGAAAGGGCCTGGGCCGGATGAAGTTCAATGGTTCACTGAGTTAGCTGAAGAATTTCACTAATTTTCATGAGAGGATTGCAGACCAACTTAGCATCGCAACGGAAACAGGAGACATACCCAGATGGATGAAGCATGGAAGAACAGCGCTTTGTATGAATGATCCAACACTTGGGAATGCTGCTCAAACACATTATGTTATGGAAACTGTTTAGTAGAATACTCTTAGAAAAGACCTACTGGCCCCTTCGATTCAGAACAATTAAATCCGGAAGATAAAAGGGCTGTTGTAAAGGGACCAGAAGAACAAAACATCATCTCCTTATAGACAAGATGGTTTTGTGTAATTGCATGAGAAACTAATCTTGTTATGGCCTCAATAGGATATCGCAAGGCATATGACGTAGTACCACATTCATGGATTTTAGACACTTGTGGGGGTATCGTGGGGATAGTTTCTAAAGAAACTGGTACTGCGTCGGTGGGAAATTGAAACACAAGAAATTGGGTAAATCAAACGAGTTGATTAAGTAAGTTAAGTAATTCGCGCCGACAAAGGGCTAATTTACGCTCGAAACGTCAGCACCTCCCTTTTACCTTACGGTGGTATAACTTACTTATTTATCAACTCGTTTGATTTACCGGATTAGTTGTGGGGGTAGCTTCCAATATTCTACATATTATTGAGATAAGCAGGCCAAACCGAGAGAATCAGTGATACTCAAATGTTGGGATTGAAAGGATTTAGAAACTTTTTATTCCATTAAGACATCAAGCAATAGCCGTTTTATTTACGATTGTCCTACGAATGCAAGTTATTTCATTTCCGGTCACCACAAATTTTAGTGTTTTTTTTACGAAGGTGGGCGGGGGGGAAAATCCCCCTGCATCTTCCTAAAAGCTCGACCCTTCGAATTTTGTCAGCACCCTTCTTTATACAAATTCGTCTGCAAATATTTTCCCGAGAACGTAACCCTTCCTACTATTTTAATAATTAAACTGTTGAATCTTATTTTCACCTTATTCATGCCGGACTTTGGACTCCCTGAATCATCGTGAAAACACGTGCTGATCACGTAGGAAAACATACTCCCATCCGATAACAATGCTCGAACTCGCTCAAACTGGTCAATCGTGTATACCTTTGTATAGGCTTACGTTTTCCGACGAAAAGAATGGCGAAGGCAAACATTTCTGGTCATGCCATCTGACGAACTTTTTTTTGGATAAACTTTGATGCACGTGCACAAAAATGGCCTCAAAAATTGGAAGCTACTCGCTCTTCGCTCGGGGTTGTTTCGGGCGATCGACAAAGTCTTCTTGTTTACCTTTTGTATTCATCCGACGTCAGCACGAGCAGAGCAGAGTAAAAATACCTGATTTTCAGCAAGAATTCAAGGGTTTGGACAATTCCTTCCCTTGTTTGACGGAACAATCTAAACGGTTTGTATATATTAAAATTTTCACCACTTTTAACCTTTCGTGCATGCAGGGTGACAACTTCTTGGGGCAACAATCACGGTATTATATAGGAATATGATATTTATCAGTTAAAACAGCTATTAATAAGTTAATTGATCACATCAGGAAAATAACTAACTACAGCTCCATCCCTAAAGGGAAAATTGCAGTGGCGTGACACTATCCACTGTGAAGGAAATAAAAACAGCGAAAGGTCGAGCGAAATCTGATGTTTAAACAAACGCTTTGTCATGATATGGCATGTTCTGAGTGAGATCAATAACATAGGGCCACTTGATAAAAAGGAATAGTTAAACCCTTTCACTGCAAGATGAGTCTGGTATGCAACATCCCCTGACAAGGTCAATGCAGTGTCCAGCAAAATTAAATGAAATATCAAAATCTCCCAATCATTATTTAAGTCCATGTATGGTGTGTCTTAGGGAGTATTGCTATTCATATCTTGGGAGTGAAGGAGTTGATGGCAATCGTGAGAATATTTCTAACTGATGGATTGATCATCCCTCCATAATGTGGGCCAGGGGTGTGTGAAGGGAAGGAAGGAGGTTGGATAAAGAAGGCTTTGTGCTCTATGCGAATGTCCTAGTAACTTCACCCTAAGATCAGGAACCCCCCCAGAAAGAAACTAATCTGGCAAAGAGGTCACATTTAAAAAAAAAAACAGACTGCTTCCTGTACAGATGAGGATCTTGAATCACAAAAAGTACATATATACACATGTAGTTTCCAAATTTAGCATATGCATGTGTGAGGTATTAACAAGCTCTTTGATTAAAATTCAATCCATCCTGTTCTTTTTTTCAGATTAAGTTATCCAAATTAGGTAAATAATGTAAAGGTCAAACCTTGAACAAACTACTCTGCATTTCAACCTGCAGTGACAATACACTGTCTGTGATTTATTTCATACACTTTAATTGTTAGTACACTGAGAACTTCTCTCCAAAACCTTAATTAAAGTTTCACCACTTGCGCTGTTTTAAACCCTCCAGATCCAGTATATTTGGTGTGGATCCAGTGTATTCCAAAGTCAATTCAGGCTTCAAAAGATTTGTATATGATCAGCCTTTTTACTTCAAGTACAGCAATGGTGTTATACCAGAGTTGAAAGTGGCATATGAAACGTGGGGAGAGTTAAACCAGGCAAGAAATAATGCAATATTGCTGTGTACGGGTCTCTCTGCATCATCACATGCCAGGAGTCACAAGGTAAGCATTCCTCCATTGAAAGCATTCCTCCATTAAAAATACACCCCTGCCAGGGTGCAGGGGTGTAGTTTTGTCTACCAGTGTTTCCAAGCCCCATTGCATTTGCTCTAGTAAAGGGTGAATGCTTGAAATGCCAGCTTTCCCTTTTATCTTATTGTGGTACAAATGACATTTATTACTGTGGTATCTTATTGTGGTACAGATGATATTTATTACTGTAGTTATTTGGCTACAGGACATGGCCTTTTGTGTAAAAGAGTTGCCACATCTTCTGTAAATTTGTTTTAAAGGCATGGGCAAATGTTTTCAATGCTTAGTAATTTTTTTTTTGTTGCCCAACATCTGAAAACATTCTGACATTATTTGTTGGGGTGTTTTCAAATGTTGAGCCTGTCCCAAATAACCTTCAGGCAAAATCTTTGTAGTGAATGTCAAAATGCATCACATTAATACAACTTACATTTATGTTAGACTACCACAATATAGTGTAAGATCTCAGGAACAAACTGGTCATTCACATTTCATGCCAGAAAATTTTGACATGGAGGTTTGATGAGAAATGTAACTTTTCTAAAAAAAGGAAATATCAGCTACAGAGTAACTCATTGTGTTGTGCATTCACAGGTTGTCATCTCCTCTTCTGGGAAGGACTTGTTAGAGTAATCTAATTCTTATGATATTATTTCTCATTATGTAGCAATTCATGCAAGATAACCTTAGAATTATTGGTCAGTTTTATAATTGAAAAGTGTTTTCTTTAGGAAAACCCTGATCCTGGCTGGTGGGAAAGTTTTATTGGTCCTGGATGCGCCCTGGATACAGACAAGTTTTTTGTCATTTGCACCAACAATATAGGAGGATGCTATGGTTCAAGGTAGTGGTACACACTATTCATGATAGCTAATCATGTCCCACGCTCTGAAAATGATAGTTCATGGTATATTCTTTTTCAAATACAAAAACATCAAACTGCTGTGAACAAGTTGCAAATTTTGTTGAAGAACTCTACAGCAAAAACCCTTTTTCTACCTTTGAATGTTGATATGAAATTTACTTGTATCATTGCTGTCTTTTCACCCTTCTTCCCATTTCAATGTTGTGTGTTTAAGTTTTTTAGCCTGGTTTGGGAGTGACAGCAACATTTCATATGTAGGGGAAGGGGTGAAAGTTGTGAAAGGCAACAATGTGTGACAAAGTGGCTTATTTAATCAGGCTTTGGATGGGTACAGTGTCCCAAGTAATCAAAAGCAGCTAGATGTATTGTACAAGAGAATCATTATTAATACTACACATACTTTTATGGGTGTGTAATCCATCTATTCCTTAACAATGTCTGTGCAGTTATTGTTCTTTACAATATCAATACATTGTAAAGCAAGGAGATGGTGAGAACAGAGAAATATCAACTCAGTGTTATTGAATTGATCAAATACCATATCCTCCAAAATAAAATATAACTTAGTTTATGGTATTCAGATAGGAGAGGTATTTCCAGATATTGCGAATGAACAGGCTAAGATTTCAGGGGAACCTGGAAACTAACTGGAAACTGTGTAACTACAGCTGTAAGCATTCTGACTTTAGGGGTTTGAAAGTAATGTTACTGTAAGAACTGCTACATGTAAATACCATTGATTTTTGAGCTTTTAACACCATCCATAGGATAATTTATAAGATAATTTATATTGTGTAAACAAAACAAATCTCAGAACACACCTGGCTATCCCTGAAAACAGAAAAGCTGCAGCTAGGTGAAAGGAACTGGAATGTTTTAACACACCAATATTTTGATACCCCTTATTTTGTGTGTAGCTGTAAGCCATAATTATCATTGGTTGATATTGCTTACCCCACTATTATGTGACTTGAGCCATTTTCACAAGACAACATTATTTTTGGTGCATTGTACTATAGGGTAGTTTTCAAATGTTTTTGACTGATTGTCAGGCCTGTTATTATTTTATGGGTATAGGTTTTATGCAGCAGCCCTCCTTTGGTCTTTTCAGATAACGCCCTGCTTGAGCTGCATTAAATTACACCATGTAAAATTTAGCCCCATCCAATAATTGATAATTAGTTTTTTTTGCTGTCATATTTCACATTGGATTAATAATTGTTGCAGTAGTTCTGTAGCATTCAAGATTTTGCATGTACATGTACTCTATAAACTGTGATAACAATTTTGGTTAAGTATAGTTTAACTGGTTTCAATACATTCTTACTTGCAGTGGCCCCTCTTCAGTAAATCCCCTATCTAACAAGGTTGGTGTGTATCATTTTAAAAATATTTTTGTATTGATCTTTGCTTGGGCAGTGGGAAATTTTAGTCATAAGTGGTAATGATCAATGGTGTGTATTTTAAAGCTAACGTAGCTATTTATTTATCTACACATTTGGTGCGACCAGTAGACTCTGATCTGGGCAATTCTTAGGAAAGTTAATTTCCTTAACTTACATCTGTACAGCACTGTACATTTTGAATGGCAAAATTTACTCTTTGTTTGAATGTGGAACAGTTTATCATTGATCAGCATGTTGGAGACTTTGCTATAGGTTCTATTCATTTAGCTTTGAAAATCAGTTTCATAATGTCAAGAAGCCACTGATGCTAGATATTATTTTATGCTTTTCTAGCCATATGCAACAACGTTTCCCATCACCAGTGTAGATGACATCATTCATGCCTTTTTCCTTCTACTGGATTCACTTGAAATTAACAAGGTACTGCACTTTTCAGCTAATTCATTCATGTCTTCCTCAATTGCAACCACTTAAATTGAGGTTACCTTTCAGTAATTATTGTAGGCAATGCCGTTCGACACAGCCATAAATATAATCACACTACAAACTGACAACACATTTCCCCTGAAGAAGATATTAGACTGGAGTATGGAGATATTGGGCCGAGGAATTATGTTTTGTAACTGCTAAAGTTGCATTTACTTACTTAACCAGCATAACTTCAAACTACAATGTTTGTGTGGTCGTACGTAACCGCCGACTGGTTAGCGCAGTTGGTAGAGCACCAGACTACCGTGCGGGAGGTTGCGCGTTCAAACCCCGGCCGGACCAACACTCAGGGTCTTAAAATTAACTGAGGAGAAAGTGCTGCCTTTGCAATGACATCTGTAAATGGTTAGACTTTCTAGTCTTCTCGGATAAGGACGATAAACCGTAGGACCCGTCTCACAACCCTTGTTCCTAATAATCTGTGGGACGTTAAAGAACCCACACACTGTTCGAAAAGAGTAGGGGACGTAGTTCCCGGTGTGGTGGTCTATCTCTACGTCTGGTTTCATCTGACAATTCTTGCATGGGTTGGGTGGGTGTGTGAGACCATATATGGACTGATAGCGGCAGCCAGAGGCGCCTTTGCATGCTGACGTCCGATCTCACCCAATAGAAGTGTAAAGCGCCTTTGAACATATTCATATGAAAAAGTGCGCTATATAAATTCATTATCATTATCATTATCATTACATGTACCTGGTTGCAATGTGAACATATCATGCGACTACCCATGGACTTCATCACTTGTTCCTCCAGAGATGCAAATAATTGGCCATATAGCTAAGTGATAAGTGTGAAACTTCTTCTTCCAATATCAATACGTTTTCAAGCAAATAGATAATGAGAATTCCGAAAATCATCAATCATGCAAGGTAATAAAATTAATAATGTAACACCAAACTGTAACATTCAACTGTCAAAGAAGTGTTACTACTGAGGTCATGGAAGTGAGATAGTTTCATGTACTGTTCTACATAAAACCTGATTTACTTGGTGGCACCTTCATTGACTTATGCTATGCATGACAGCATTTTCAGTTCTTGATAGGAGAGAACTTAGCTTCATTTCCCATTCAAGCTGTTACCATGCTGGTTGTGTTGCATGCGTTATGTGTCCCCTGTTTTGCTTACAGATTCATGCCGCTGTTGGTGCATCACTTGGGGGCATGCTCTCCTTGAATGCTGCCGCCTTGTACCCAGATAGGGTGGGACGGTAAGGATTTTGTCAGTAGTCAGTGGACTGTGCAAACCACCTTTATACAATGTGGACGTGAGAATTTGTCACATTGCACTGAATTTTTCGTTAGTACGCTGTCAGTATTAAAGAACATTCACGAAGCTAAGCCTGCAGCGAATAATTGTTTTAGGAGCAAGAACGTAAATTTCTGTTATATTTCTTTGCTTGCAACTTGCTCCGCGTCAGAGAAGAGAGACAGAATCCGACGCTCACTTTTTGGGGCCGTTCGCAATGACAAGCTACGTTTTTTGCAAAACTGCCGTTTTATCTCCTCAAGGAGACTGAAGACTTCGGCAAACATTTATTCACTAGGCTTCCTCCCATCTGCTTTCGAATTCTGTTCGGATTGCGCAGATTTTGTTACCATTATTTTGAATACTTGTAGCGAGATAAGCATCAGATTCTTAACAGTTTTACTTGATTTTATCAGAAAAAAATTAATATCTTACCTTTTTGGAAGTGTCAAATCCAACCTAGCGTCATCATATTTGCTCTTTGGAACTGAACTTTCTTTTACGACACTGACATGGCGAGAGGCAGCCATTTTTAAATTTGGCGGTAACCGCCGCGCCATCTCTGTAGTCACCTCGCATGAGGCATGTGACGTAAGTCTCGACCAATCACGACGCCAGAATCTATAGATCGTTTTCAAGTGACGTCACACTATTTCCGGTTGCCATATTTGTGTACAGCTTTGAATTGCATAACAAATGCAGATGTGAGTCACCTCTATAATTTTTGCCTTTAGAAATGAATAATTCAGTAGCTGAAGCAAATTTAGGCGGCAATCCCGATGTCAAAAGCCCTCCTCTTTCTGATTATGCCAAGAAGCTTGAACCACGAGTGAAGCAGCGTTATTTAGAAAAAATTTCGGCGATTGGAATCGATCCTGTTCTCATGATCTCATCGAGGGTAAGCGTTTCGAACCGGACTGCTTGCCTCCCGTAGAATCCACAGATCTTCTATTCTATCTGGTGTTAGAGACGAGTTTCTACACACAACAACAGTTTAAAGCTTTTCGGGGTTTATTACTAGCGTGAAAGGCCACATAATCTCAAACAAGTTTGTTGTGTTAGCCAAAGTGAGACATTCACAGAGGATGAATGACTCTTTATTTCTATCTGGATCATCACAGAAAGAGAACGAACAGTCATGTCTGCTCATTGCCTAGGTTGTAAGGCTGGGCTAGCGGAATCTTGCTCACACATCGCAAGCGTTTTGTTTTACTTAGAAGCGTGGACAAGTTTTATGCTCGTGGCTTTGTCCCGCTTACGTAGACCACGTGGAGTACGCGATGGCCCGGGATATAAATTTTACATCGGCTAAAAAAATGAAAGCTGACCTAGATTCGAAAATATCTAATCTTCAACCGAGAGTTCCAAATTCTGATCCTCCTGTCGCTTATTCCACAATCCATGGTAGTACTGCAAAGACAATTCCAGTTCGCACAGAAGAAGAGATGAACGACTTTTACGCGCTCCTCTGATTGTGTGCCGGTGTCAACAACTACTTTTGCGTCAGTTTGTGTTCCTTTCTCTGTGGTTGTCGACGTCGCTAAACTTTCTCCTTCGCTGACCTCGAAGTTCACGTCTAAAATTTGCTGCCCTGGTTCGGTAAGTTTTGACCTCTTCGCTTCCCGCTCAGACTCAAGTTCCTTCTTCCTTTTAGCAAACGCCGGCTTCTTTACAAGTTCGCGTTCCCTCGCCCTCTCGCATCTTTTCGCCGCTTTTTCTCGGTCTTTAAGGCTGGTCTTCTTATTATGCCCTAAATTCAAAGTTTGGACCAAGTCAACGTTGAATTTATCCATGGTTTTGCGGCACTTCCAGAAACAAAGTGCTTCTCACACACCCGATCATTCTCCAAAATGGTATCAGTGAGGTCGTCCCTGCTAATCGCCGAAATCCAGCGCGATCTTCTTTCTTCTGATAATTCTCTGGCTTCTTTCCCTTGATTTCCAATGATGGAAGGTACTTTGGCAAAATGTAATCCTTTATCCCGTCCACTTCTATTCCTACAGCCCACACTAAAACACAAAACCATCTTCGTTTGATGGACGCAGTCGATTTGTTTGCAATGTCTGTACACAAACATGGCGGCATAGCAACAGTTGTCAGGGATTTGGTCACGTGAGTGAAAACGATCTATAATTTACGTGAACAATTCTACGAAATTCTCATCAGTTTAACAAATTGACGTCAGTTTTTTATGCGTCTGTCCTCTTATTGATGATAAATTGCGTCATAACATGTCAAAGTGTTGTAGATCCACGAGCCGATAGGCGAGTGGATCTACAACACTTGACGTCAATTTGTTTTTTACAATAACAAAACGCGAAAAAGGTCAAATGAAGACTTAAATTAAAATTTTATGTGTCTGTACTCTTATTGATGTTACAAATTAGCCAATCAGCGCGCGAGAATTCGCTCAGTTATTGTAAAATTAGTATTTGATTTAGTAGATAGATTTCCCCTGCCTAACACCTCGTAGACATGTGAATTTACTGTACACTGTGGTTCTACCTTTTTCATCTGTGGATCAAATCATGCAGCGTGACCATTCTTTGAAAAGCTACTGAACAGTACTGTACTGTGGCACTGTTTGTTTTACTATGCAGTGTGGTTCTAACTTTTTCATCTGTGGATCAAACCATGCAGTGTGACCATTCTTTGGAAAGGTACTGAACAGTACTGTATTGTCGTAATGCGTGGTTTACTGGATAGCGTGGTTTAAAAAAGAAAATTGACTCGCTGGTTTACACTTATTTGTGAATGTCTTTTGACTTCCTTTAGAGTGGTTACGATATCTTCCTGTGCACAGTCACATCCTTCCTCGATTGCTATGCGTTATGTACAGCGCCGTATATTGATGAGTGACCCCAACTGGAACCGAGGCTATTATTATGATGGCACGTACCCCAGGCTTGGCATGAAGCACGCTCGGTTAGTTAAATTCATTTGTTAGAGAGCTCAGCAGTCTGTTACCTTTTTACGTAATAATTTTGAAGCTGTGAAAGATGTATCTTCCGACACAGTCACAGGAAACTCGGAAAAAGCAAATCCAAGTGCTGCGTATGGGAGTCGAACCTACGACCTTGCGATTACAAGTTTAGACGCTCTACCACTGAGCTATGGGAGATTTCTGGGAGCAAGGCCATTTAATTAACAATTATTCGCCAAAGGCGAAGTGATTATCGGTGAATATTCACCGAGAGGAAGTCGAGGTGAATATTCACCGATTATCACTGAGCCTGAGCGAATAATTGTTTTAGTATAAATACACAGGTGATTATTTCATAAAAGAAAAAAAAAAGAAAAAGCATTGTACAACACGAAAAATTTTTATTTCATCAAAAGCGCGCGAACGACTGGCAGCCATTTTGTTCGTCGAGGTGATTATCGGCTGATAATCCGAGATAGCGAACCAATCAGAGCGCGCGATTTTGTATAATTACCTGAGTATTTATACTAACTAGCTTTATGGGACAAACATGCTGCATACTGCTAGTATTTGAATGTGAAACTGAAAAAGCTGTGAAATAATGAATGTGGAATATTCTGGGCTTGGAAATTAATAGTAATAGTAATAATAATAATGAAAATAAAAATAAAAAAATTATGATAATAAATATTATTATCAATAGTAATGATAATTAATGTTATTATTAAATTATTACCTACTAATTATTTAACAATTATTCGCCGAAGGCGAAGTGATTATCGAGGAATATTCACCGATAATCACTGAGCCTGAGGCGAATAATTGTTTTAGTATAAATACGTAGGTGATTTTTTCAAAAAAGAAAAGAAAAAGCATTATGCAACACGGAAAATTTTATTTCATCAAAGGCGCGCGAACGACTGACAGCCATTTTGTTCGTCGAGGTGATTATCGGCTGATAATCCGAGGTAGCGAACCAATCAGAGCGCGCGGTTTTGTATAATCACCCGAGTATTTCTACTAATACCTATTATTATGACAACACCATTTTAAAAACTAGGTTCATTGAACAAACATCCTGCATACTGCTAGTATTTGAACGGGTTTTGAAATTTTGAGGATGGTATATTTTGGGCCTGGAAAATTTTTGAAAGTTGCATTTTTCAGCCTGTCATTGGCAAACTGTAACAGGAGTCGAAACTACGTCCTTTCTAGTACTAGTTCAGACGCTTTATACTACCAGTGAGTTATAAGTGTCTCGTGGCAGCAAGGCCATCAAACCAGGCTCACGGGACAAACATCCTGCCTGTTACTATGGCTGCCATACTGCGCAATCAGTGTACAGTTTCGCTAACATAACAGATTGGAACCCACGACCTCTGCGATACAGGTCCAGTGCTCTACCAACTGAGCTATCAAGCCAACTGGGAGCTGGTCATGTTGTGAGTTCGTAATATACCCGTAGATGGAGAAGAATGATGCAAATGAATATATGAAAGATCATATATTTGAACTGCGGAGTAATATGCAATGACATTGATTGATCATCGCAGTTATGTACACAACTTAAGCAGCTGTGAAATTAAAGCCTAAAAAAAAACGTGGTTCGAATCCCGTTCAGGCCTGGATATTTTTCAGGCTTTAATTTCACAGCTGCTTAAGTTGTGTACATAACTGCGATGATCAATCAATGTTATTACATATTCATTAGTGTCATTGTTAGTGCTGTACTTGTTCCAATACACTACAGTCTGTTTTCTGTGTCAGAGAAGTAGCCACCATCACGTACCGTAGCGGTCCTGAGTGGGAGGAGCGGTTTGGCCGCAAGCGCATCGATAACCCGACAGTGCTATCACCAAACCTTTGTCCCGAGTTCGAAATAGAAAGCTACTTGGACCATCAGGTAATGATATCCATATTAACTCTCTTTTAACCGAGAGATTTCCACTTGACCTTACTTTCCTGTTGCGTTGGTTTTCCACTGCTATGATAGGTGATTGGTTAGAGAACATCGTGCCATTAGCCAATCAAATGTAAAACTTACACCTGTACAGCCCGCACGGGTTTACCCGCGTTTGTTGCTGACGACATGACCTTGGTTTGTGCTCTGATTGGCTTACTGGTATTTTTGCCTCTGCTGTGATTGGCCAGAGTATTTCCTCTTGGTTTTGGTTTTGTGACGGTCATCTGAGATCTGATAACTAGTGTATTCCTACTTAACACAAAAGGGTAGCGGTTCAATTCTCTTTAGGGCTAAGGGCATGGCTTTTTATGTATCTTTGTCTAATCTATGCGCGCGTACAATGAAACTTGCAAGTGACCAAAAATCTACCTCATTGACTTTTGAAAATGTGAGAAAGGAGACAAAGAAACCTAATTACAATGCAAAGGAGACGGCTGTACGTAGGCTACTTGGGAAGATACTTCTTATTAATTTTAGTGAAACAGTGTTTTCGACACTTCGAGCATTCTGTTCTTAGAGGGACCTGGAGGGGTAAGATGGGAATTGGGATTGGCCGTGTTTTGGCCTGGGAAAATGGGATTTAAGTCACTGGGACTGGGAATGGGTTTTGAGCACTGAGAAGTGGGATTTCGAAAAAAGAATTGGCTGGGAAATGTGATTGGTACCCCCCACTGCAGGAGCCTCTACTTATGTTAGGCATAATAGGAAGGCCTTCATGTTTCATCCTAAGTGCTATTACGCTTGTTATTGTGCATATTTCCACTCTTCGACTGCTTTCCGCATTTACTGCAATACATAAAATTGCCTTAAGGTCCCTGTTTCTTCATCAGGGCGATAGCTTTTGCGTCAAGTTCGACCCGAACTCGTTCTTATACCTATCAAAGGTGAGTTGATTTGACAAGTATACTGTTCGTACCTAGTGGTTACTTAAGACTACAACAAGTTGCAAAAGTAGTTGAGTCGCTTCACCCAACCGACAGCCTAACTCAAGGACCCATAACATTACACTTTACCCACCCCACCCCCCTTCTCAATGTTGCTAGCAATCCGAAGTCAACTTGACCACATAACATTGAAACGGGAGGGGGGAGGTCACCAATGACAACAGTGGGCGAATAGCAACATTCAAAGTTAGAAAGGTGTTTTTTTGGATGAAGTGTCTCAACAATTTGGCATGTAGTTGCAGCTACATGTAAAGGGCTAGTTGGAACCCTGCTGATAATTGTGTTCACACAACATTCGCAGTTTACCAGTCGTAACGGTCACTAGGTAGAGAGATAAGCACTGTTGCTAATTCTAGACCTAAATTCGTTTGTTTCGTTTTGTTTTCCGAAAATAGTGATCGACTGCAGCGCGCGTGGAGTGAAGTATACCATTGAGACGCCCGCGCGGAGTTCATTTATACCTCTTTTCTATAAGTCTCTATTATGTTTGGCCAACTTTTTAAGAGCCCATAATCCTCACGTCTCTGGCTTTTCGATTCTGTTGTCAGATCATTACGATCCTTAATTTTAAACATGTACAGAAAACCCAGTCATTAAGTAATCATTAATATCTGTGGAATTTGTTTAGGCGATGGATCTGTTTGACTTAGGAGAAGGATTCAGCTCTCTCGTGGAGGGGGTAGCACGCATTCAGTGCCCAACTCTTGTAAGTAAATAAAGGCATTGAAACTTTGAGTTGTCTCGGTGCTAGACCGCAGTAAACACCATGTAAGATAGGTAGTTAGATAGATAGACAGATAGATAGATAAATACATAGATAGATACTTAGATAGATACTTAAATAGACAGACAGACAGACAGAGAGACAGATAGACAGATAGATAGACAGATAGAAAGATAGATATATATGGTCTTTCATATATTCATTTGCATCAGATAGATAGATAGATAGACAGACTCTATTTGCTTCACAGTACAAGGGAGACTATTCCACAAGAAAGCGCCTCTGTAAAAACTATTTTTATAATAATTTGTGCGTGATAATGGAATGCAAAGTTTATTCTCAGAGTCCCTAAGGTTATACGGAATTTACAGATCACTCCAGATGAAGTATCTGCGAAACAATATTATTTGCTTTTTTTTTATTCAATTGCTGGTCTGGCACACTCATTTGGTTTTCGAAAATATCGTTTTCTACAGTACTGCGTTTATTGTGTACCTAGTACTGTTTTGTCTCACCATTTTGGTTCTTGATTTTATTGAAGGTTTTGGGAGTACAATCCGACGTGTTATTTCCCGTCACTCAACAAAGGGAACTTGGAAACCTGTTAGAGGAGGCTCGTACGTTGAATTTAGTCTCATTTTCCTCCTACTCCACCTTCCTGACTCAACCCACTCTTCCTTCTGCCCTGCCTTGTTCTCTCACTCTCTCTCTCTCTCTCTCCTCTCTCTTGCTCTGTCCTTTTTCTTCTGACTTCCGATCTCCATCCTCGTTCTGTCCTTCCCCCTTCCTCCCACCCCTTCGTTACTCTCCTTCCGACCTTACGACCCCCCCCCCGCCCTTTTCCTGTCTTTTTTGCTAAGATGAGCCTTTAATTCCATTTGATCATATTCGGTATTCAAATACTAATAATAATACTAATAACAATAATTATAATAACAATAATAATAATAACAATAATAATAATAATAATAATAATAATAATAATATTTCTTCTAAAGAGCCAGACACTTGAGTATTATTGGACGTATAACAGTAATCAACCAAACGATAGAAGTAAGAACACCCCCATGGAGACTAACTGAAGGAGGGTAGTTCAAATGATCCTAGAGTAAACTCCCCATCTTCCCCTCCCCCAAAGTGGCTTCCTGCTTGACTGGCTAAAATGAAACTAGTAAACCTATCTTAAGACTGAAAGCAATGTTTCCACCGGCCCACAGAGAACCACGACGTGACTTACTATGAACTCCCTTCCATATACGGTCATGATACATTTTTATTGGACGTCGTTGCCGTAGGAGCCGCTGTTAAGGTACTGTAGGCCCCCAGCCTCTTATACTTGGATCTCTTTTGCTCATGCTCTTCCAATATGGTGCCAATAAAAAAGTCCTGAAACATGGCGAGGCAGGCATAATGTTAAATTTAAAATCATGTCACCATCAGGAGCCCATTACCCGGAGCTTGCAACTCCCATACTAGGTCTGTGAAACGGCGTTTTCATAAGTAAGGTTATTTTTAGATCGTCTCTCCCGTGAATTGGTTTGGTAGAGCCAATCACAAACTAGTGCATGATTGATATGTTGCATGATAACCGTCATAGCGACAACGAACATAGCCGACATACACGAGTCTTCATCGGAGTGTTCGGACAGCATTTCTGACGATAGTCAAGGTATTTACACAGAGAATAGTAGCTCCGATGAGATAATGGAGACAGCGGAAACAACTGTTTTTCGGGTAGGTACGTGGTGTAAGCATCATATAGTGGTTCTCCGTTAGTGAATATATGGCATACATTGCTCTCCATAGCCATACACGATGCTTACACCACGAACCTACCGTTTTTCGCGGGAGAGGCCGCTCTAAAAATAACCTTACTTGTGAAAACGCCGTTGCAAGAACCTATAGCAGTTGCACCCTCCGGGTAATGGGCTCCTATTAGCATTGATATCTGTCTACGCAAACGAGTGACTGTGCAAATTAGTTTGTAGTAATTTCTGAGTTGCTCTTTTCTTCTTGGACAACTGTACCGTGCTTTATATAGTATTTAACCCCTCAGGTCAAGTGATAAGATTTCTGTCAGTGGTTATCATCTACCTTTTAATATTTTTAGGGTCATCTTGAAACGGACTTAGTTCATGCGAAGCAGCGAGGTGACAAGAACAAGAAACCAAGCGGTAAAGAGCCATCTTAGATAATGAAAAGAGACTTCAAGAGATGAATTAGGGAACTGTAAAGCCTCTTCTGATGCGTCAGAGGATGCGAGGCTTGACTGGAGTAGCAGTTTCCACTACTAATGCATAGTGATCAAGATTGAAGAAAGGCAAATGCAGTGAAGTGATCGAACAACAAGCACCCCTAACCCCTTTTTTGTTTGACTATCAGTTCTTGTGTCAACGTTGTAAAACGAGCGTGAACCAAACAGTGCCACAGTACATGTGTAGCGGTATCAGTCGCTCACCCATTTTCTAGGCAGGGGATTTGTTATTTAATTCGGATGACGGAATTTTGATATCAAAATGGAAAATTGCCTAGGTATCGCTATATTCTTTGGAAGGGGACTCCTAAGAGAAAAATGTTATACTGTCCGATTGTCGCGATCGTAGTTGTAAATGTTGTTGTTTAATTTTATCCTTGGTTCAAAATTTATTCTTGTTTCAAACTCATTATCGTTAAATTACCATAACAAAAAACAAAAGAAAACCAAATTTGAACCAAGGATAAAATTGAACCACAACATTAACACATCTGCGTTTATTCAAACTCGCGACGAAAAAGACTTATTCCGCTGGGGAATAAACTTAGCTATAGACACAATAAAATAGAGAGATAGTGCGCATGCTTGCACTGGTTGCTATTTGTGCATTCATTAGCCAGTGCAGACATGGTTTTGGCGTCACCTTCAAAGCGACCGGCGGCATGATATAACGTTTAATTTTACGAGAGAAATAAAACTTATCGACTATGTTTACCAAGGCTTAAACAAAGACTAGGCACAAACACTCGACCATCGGTGTCTTGTTGCATGAAATGGTCTCGAATTCTTTTAACCGCTCCTTGGTTTGTGTACACAGAGCGAATTAGAAACCGCTTTAGAATTATTTTCCTGAACAGCTTGAGCTTTGCTTCCGATCTGCTGATAACTTTTCAGATTAAAAAATCGGTAGTCAAATCAAATTAATAAATTTCTAAATCGCAAAAAGCAAAATCTGGGGTGAAGATATCGCTGACTGCAGCAATTGCGATTTCTAAATCGCAAACGTAAACAGCTTTGCGATTTGTTTATCATCAACTTTAAGTTCCTATTGCTATTTGACTTAAGACACAAGTTGACAGCACAAAGGCCACAGGATATGATTGAACGTGGGGGTCGTGGACGCTTTCCTACTCCCTCATTTGCCTGTTGTGCTCTCCTATGTTGGGCTGAAAACACTTGTGAACAAACAGCAAACTCTTGGAGGGCCAATAACTGACATGAGGGTGCCAACATTCTGAAGCTGGGGGTTAACCACAGGGTCTCTTCTTGGTTGACCAATGTTTTCACGATCTGAAGTGTAGCTTGTTATGAGCTGATGAGTGGCCAGGGTCATCCGGAATTTCCTTGTAGACATCATTTGGGTTGGGTGAAGGGCTTTGTGTAACTGGAAAGCATTGTTGATTGATGTTTCCAGTTGATGGAAAACTATCCTTGGAGGCCATCTCTTACAATTTGTGCCAGTACTGTAGTACCGGTTTTTTTGGTCAGCCCGGTCAATACCACTTATGTACTTGTTGTCATCCTTCAGCACAGTTGGGCAAGGAACCTGTATTACACCCCTTTTTTTGCTTCTCCTTCTAACTTCTTTGTTTGCATCTGGTGTGTCAGGGGCATGCAATGGTTGATGAACAGTACTTAAGAAACACACTGGTTTGTTGTCATACTTCAACTTCAACTTTATTAAACACTCTTAATTTACATTTTTCCATCAATCCTTTCCCGCAAAATAGCCTAGCTAGTCGGGGCGGGAAGGAAAAGTAAAAACGATAACGACAATTATAACAACAACAGGGTTGAAACATAATAAGGGAAGCTGATACACGAACATCAGCATATTGAATTTAAAAACAAACAGTAAATACGATTATATTTGAAAGTAGGTAACTAAAGCAAATGTCGATATTTACTAAATATTTGAACTAAAGTTTGCACGCCAACATAATTATCCTACGCCAGGAACTGGATCCCCGATTTGGCTTAGGTTTCTGTGGAAATGCAAGGTCTCTTGGAAAACCTTTAGCATTGCCTTTAAATGTTCCCAAGCAGTTAATCCCTTTGCCCAGCAATTTTTGTGCTGAGGTGTGGTTTGTACAAAAATTATCAGCAACAACAATGTACCCTTGATTCTCATAACCTTGAGAAAGATCAAGCACAGCCCTGGTACCTAAACCAACTTCAGGGACTCATTGTTCAATGTTCTTTTCAGCATAGATTTCCTGCTGGAGAACGGAACCATTATTTGCATCAGTCATTACCCATGCTTTTATTCCAAACCTCTTAGGCTTGTTGGCAATATACTGCTTGAAAGCTACACAACCCCGGAATGGAACCATTTGCTCGTCAATGGCCAGCCACTGATGGCTGGTCCAGTCAGCAGCATACTTGGGCAAAAGCCTATCTAAAAAATGCCTGACTTTGCATAGCTTGTCAGGTTGGGCTGGAGGTTCTCCAGGGACAGCTTTCCTAGGCTGACTATCAATCTCTTCATCTCAAAATTTGAAGCAACGCAATACTGCTAGAAATCTATTGCATGACATGTTCTGGCCCCAGTCACCAATTTCAAACAGACTGTATTTCCTCTACCAGTAAGGAGAGATTTCTGGTAGCTTTAAAGTACCCATACCTACACAAATACCAAAAAAGGTTTTTAACTCTCGCACATCTACTAGTTCCTTCCATGGGCTTTTGTGTTTGTCAGGATTAGCATCCCATTTCACTGAGGCATTTTTGTTTGTCATCGTTCTAATAAATTCAAAAAGATCATCATCCCAAAATAGATGAAGCAGACTCAAAGAGGTGCACTTGCCACCCCAAACACGAACAGGGGCAGCCTTTGGCAGGGAAACAGGGATTTGATTATTTACAGCTCCTCGGCCCCAAATAAATTGAGTAGGTTGACCCCTGGCCCGTGGAGCGTTCTAGGCAAGATTTCCGCACAGGTCCCTACTTCATTATGCATGCAGCAGATGAATTGTTTACGGTAATGCACAAGTATACATTTCTTGTTATTGCAGAATGAAACAGTATGGCTACAGCATGCATATAATGAAGTAGGGACCTTTGCGGAAATCATTCCGCGTTCTGTATTACAGCTCTAGGAGGACGCTTTCTCACCCTTAATTCATCTTCCCTAGATTCACTGTTGTCTGCCTTTTCATTGTCAACAATTTGCCCTCTTTCTGGTCTCACAGGAACGTCGACATCTTTTTCATCAATAAATACAACATTTGGAGCTACAATGTGTGGCATACCTGGGCTTTTATTTGACTCGTCACTTGTGTTTACATTTGAAACTACGATGGCGTCTGTCGCCGATCCTACTGTTAAGTCACTACAAACCCTTCCACAATAATCGGTCAGGCAGCTGTAGACATTGTTCTCGTCTTCTTCACTTTCATCGGATCCAGAGTCGTCAAAATTTCATATTTCTTCGTCGCTGTCTTCCCAAACCCAACATCATCAGCTGACATCCCATAAGCCATATTTATATGCCGAGCGATCACAGACTGAAATAATTCACAAAGTTGACCAAAATGTCGAGCAAAACGTTGAAACCGTTTCTCGAACAAGACTATAGGACACTTTCTTCCTTTTACATGAGGTATATAGGTTCATTCCTCCTAGGCTTTCATTTACAGAGCAAAATCTGCCTGGAACTAGAATGACGTCAGAGGAGCTAATATATTGGCTCCTGGTAGGAAATGAGTTAATATTGTTATTCCAGATCTGCGTTACGTCAGCTACTTTTTTTGGTTGGAATCTTTGTTGTTTACGACTTGACGCTTTGCGTGACAATATATTTGCTGTCTATTACTTGAGAACATCATGGCGGGTTATCAGCTTCTTCTCTTTCTTAATCTTTTTTCCTGTGCATTAGCTGCTAAGTTTGCCATTATTCCCATGTTTGGATTCAGCCATACGCTTTACCTTTCTAAACTTGGCAGAGAGCTGATTGAAAGAGGTCACAAGGTAGGGAGGGAAAAGTGAATATTTCTTCAGTAGTCGGGTTTATATTTTTAGTTAAGCAACAGTTACTTGGTGACAGAAGAATGCGAATGATTTTCACTTCTAGAGGTGTAAAATACTAAATGTTAGACTACAAGCAGTCTCTCTTTCCCCCTGATTCTTAATGCGAGGAGCGCGATGTACGAAGTCGCGGTAAGAGCGGCAATCGGCGAAGCCGCGAGGCATCAGTGACGTTTTTCCAACTTTTTGAAAAGACTTATTTCGCTGCAGCTGACGTACGTCAGAAGGATCCCAAAGGTAAAAAGACAGACCAGCTACTCGCGGTCTAATTTTAAAAAATGTTCGATTCAATTTGTTGTGACGAAGACATAGCCGATTTCCAAGACGAATTGTATAGACTAGAAGATTGGCAAAAAAAGTGGAAGATGGAATTGAATCCTTTAAAATGAGGTGGTCAGGTGTTACGTGTTATCAAGTGAAACTTGTGGAACTGTCCAAAGTCAGTGAAAGAAACCGCGTTTACGACACTTGTGCGGCCAAAACTCCAGTATGCCTGTAGCGCATGTGACCGACACTACCAGAAAGACAAAGCCGCTCTAGAAAGTACAAAGGAAAGCAGCCCGCTTTGTCACTGGAAATTACGATCGACGAGCGTGACGGAAATGCTGCAAGACCTACATTGGGACATGTAAAGTGCCGAATAGAGTACCGTGCCGAGAAGTCATAATTTATGCAGTAGTATGTAAGCGTGTTTATAAGTAGATTTTTGGCTTATTTTAATTTTTGGCTGGAAAATCTATGTCCTTTTTTTAGATTACGGTTTTTTTTAGCCTATTTTTTAAATTTGACAGAAAAATCTATGTCATTTTTTAGCTTGTGGATATTTTAAATTTGTCAGAGATTTATCAGAAAATTAAACAGAGATTTTTTCCTGATTATAAAATAAAAATGATATTTAAAAGATTAGAGAAAAATAATTATAGAGAGTAATTATGGATCAATTAAATAATTTATGTTTGTATGAACTAAAAAGAATTGCAAGAGAGTTAAAAACGAAAGGAAGATCAAAAATGGGTAGAATGGATTTAATTGATGAGTTTAAAAAATATAAAGAGGGGGAGATTATTGATTTAATTGAAAAAGTTACTATTACTAACAGCGATTATATTTGTATTCATGGAAAAATTAAATATTTTTGCAAAGAATGCGGTGGATCACAAATATGTAAACATGATAGAATTAAGTATGCTTGTAAAAAATGTAAAGGATCAATGTATTGTATGCATAATAAGCAAAAACAAAAGTGTAAAGAATGTGGAGGATCACAAATATGCATACATAATAAACAAAAACAACAATGTAAAGAATGTGGAGGATCACAAATATGCGAACACATGAAACAAAAAGCTTCTTGTAAGGAGTGTCGTATAAAATTAATTTATGATTTTAAGGATTAGAAAAAAATTGTAAATAAAATGAAAATAATAACAAAATATGGAAAAACTTCTATGATTTTTGAATATTATAATGAAAAAAAACTTGGTGTTAATGATTTTTTAGATTTAATAAAGGAAGATTTATTAAAACATATATCAAATATTAGAGGTTTTATTGATGAAAATTATGAACGTTATGAATATTATAATGATTTTGGGTATGATGAAGATTCCGAGGTGGTTGAATTTGGAATTTTGCATGATGATAATGAAGAGTATTTTTATTTTTCTATTTTTGGTATAATGGGTTTATATTTAGATGGTATATCTAATAATGAGTTTGTTAGTGATTTAATATATTATGCTAATAGAGAAAAAGATGATAAGATGAAATATAATATTAATAATTTTATTGTTGATTCAATTTGGATTTCTATAAATGTAAACGCTGATAAGTTGAAACATAAACATAAATTTTATAGAAAATTATATGATGAATTAATGCCTATAGCATGGCACCCATCTAGATATTTAGATTGGTGTATTGATTTTGAGGGATTAAAGTTTTTGAAAGAAGAGGTATTTGGTGAAGAAGATTGATGTTATATAACCCAATAAATGGTTACATAACAAAAATTTATTTAAATTTTAAACTAAAAGTTACAGATTCTCCTTTTAGATCAAACTTTTTCCAATCAGAGTCTAAAATGGTTAAATCAAAGTGATTAATCATGTTATCATATTTTCTAATTGGAATAGATGGATAATCTTTTGATGGAATGTTTGCTAGTAATTGGGATGGTTGTATTTTTGTATTTTTACCTTTATTCGAGTATGACATTCTATTATCAACTATACTGCATAAAAGTCTCAAAGGTTCTTTTATAGTTATATCTATTTGGGTTATTTTAAATAAAACCTCTGGCATCCCTAAAGAATTTTGCAAACCCTGGGTAAATTTAATGTTAATTGTTTTATTGTTGATTATGTAAGCAAAATTATCTCCGATAATCATTGTTATATTTTTACCCTTTTCACTTAGCTCAATTAATATTTTTATATCATTTATGGAATATGTTCCTGGATTAAATATTACTAAAGGCCTACCTTGTTCATCAGTTATTTTTTCTTGATTCTTTAAAGTTATTGGTCTTTTTGTTTTAATATTACAATCTGAAAGTTGTAATTCACTAACGTATCCCATTGGAGGGTCTAAATAAACCCTAGTTTCTGAATTATACATTGTAATGCTAAACATTTTTCATTTAGAAGGTATATGTTTAGATTAATTTTTATCGAAATAAAAACCAAGATAATAACCCTCCGGCAAATATTAAAACAACAAGAGTATTTTGATGAGAAGATGTTTCTATATTACTACTTTTATCTTTTTTGTTTGATTCATCGCTATTTTTTAATTTGGGTTTTCTTGGTTGAGCATTAGTATTAAATAAAACCTTTGATGTTCCTAAACTATGAGTTATTCCAACATTTTTTGTTCCAATATTTATTGAATTATTTACCCCAAATTTCATATCTTCTGTTGCTATTTTCAGATTATTATTGTATCCAATAACGCTTTCTGTATTTATAATTAAATTGCTTGGCATCAACAAAACATTAGGAGCTATAGCCAAATCAAGCCGTACTTTTGATTCTTGAACCGCCATTTGGTATCTTTGATTTGAATTTGCGATATCATTTTCAATCACAGAGCTTTCAAATAAATCTATAAATTCTTGCTGAGTTTCAAATGCTCTTCCTCCATTACCAATAATTGAATTTCTAGTATTAACTTGGGCCCCCAAAACGCAATAAACAAAAGCTTCAACCGATCTATTTATTCTTCCTAATCCAGCATTTGTTAATCCATATCCAGATTCTGGTATAAACCATGCATATTGAAAATCAACAAAATAATCATTTCGAAGCATAGATATTAAATTCCCATCTATTTTTTTACCTCCATCATCGGAAAATCTATTTGCGCTGCTTGGCCATATATTAGCTTCTGTATCATAACCTCTTACAATTCTGACATCTTGATTTCCACCACCTATCGCTTGCCCACTAGCGCTTCCGGGAACACTTCCGGGTGGTACATATCCTTTTCCATAATCAATGAATATATCCCCAACCCCATGGTTTGCACCCCCTTTCCATCTAAAATCAGCCAAGGGTTTATTTAATCCCCTATAATCTTGATTATTACTTAAACCAAATTCTGCGCAGAAACGATTATAAGCATTTTTGTTGTATGGATTATTTTTTAAAGAAAAAGTTTGTTCGCCGGGTAATGGTACAGATAATTCATATAATATTCTTCTTATTGTAAAGTAAATGTGAAATATAAAAAAACTTCTAATAACTTTTGGGTAATTTAAACTATCATTTAAACTTACACCGCATCCAGATGTTGCACACCAAACTGCCATGTTTAGCTGTTGTGGCCAGTGATTAATATTTGGTTTATTCAACCAAGCTCTAGCTTCTTTACCGCTAGTAAGTCCTACAGTCTGATTTTTAAATACATTTTTCATAGGGGAAATGAAGCTGTCTTTATTTGAAACATATATATTTAACATAGTTAACATTTCTGTTACATTTTTTGCAGATTCATCGAATTTAATACCGGGTATTGGATATGTTTCTTTTGTAGATGATAAACTTTCTGGAAACGAACCATTTTCTAACCCTAAATCTTTCCATAATAATGTTTTCAAATTAGTAGGAAGATCATCGGTCCAGGTTTTTCCAGAAGGATCATCATAAGACATTACAGTCATTCCATTAACTTTCCATTTAATATATCCACCATACGAATCATTCACAAATGTAAATTTATTGAGGTTCGCGTTTGGGTAACGATTTTTGAAATCATCCAATAACATCTTATTCTTTGTGTTTCAAATAAACCGGTCTTTAGATTAAGAATAAGATGTAAATTCAATTAATACCCGCAAAACAATTACAACCAACTTCAGTTTTCTCATATGAAATTTTTAATGACCTCCGGTAAGTTCTTTTAATAGATTTTCGCGAACTTCCCTCCTTATCACAGACATATCCAAGTTTTTTTCTGCTTCTTTCCTAAATTTTTGTCGTATTTCAAGTTTTAGTTTTTGAAACTTTTCCAACTCTGCTAAAATTATAGAAAATTCTTGATCGGATATAGCATTATCTTTCAAAGCTTTTGAAACCAAGTCATTTATAGTGTTTAATTTTGATTTTGCAATTGCAGCGGTTTGTTCGTGTTTACTAACTTTACTAGAAAGTTTTTTAGAAGCAATACCAAATCCAACAGACAACCCACCAAAAAAACCACCAACAACTCCCAAAGGAATACCAATAATAGCACCAAAACCCGTGAGGGAAGTTCCTAAACCGCTTGCTGATAGGATAACTGAAATCAAACCACCAGAAACACTAATTTTTGTACATATTCCTCTCGCCCTATTATATTTTTTTCTTACTTCTTCGTAATGTTTAATTTCTTTCTCAAGATTTTGTAATACTTCGCTTGATTTTTGCAGTCTGAAATTAATAGGATCTGGATTATTAGGTAATACAGGGTAAATTCTGTTGTATTCATCCATATTGTATTTTACTACTCAATATGATATCTTTAGACCTACTTTCTCTTCTTTTTTATACTTTCCACAAAATATAAAACCACAGCCATTATCAAAAGCCAAGCATTTTCGCCTAAAAATCCAATAACTTGACCGGCTGTTTTGAAAAGAAAGCTAACTATTGCTCCAACCATTCCCGGTAATATTTCACCCAGTTTTTTACCAAGAGTTTTCAAACCATTACCTACACCCTTTCCTAATGTTGATAAACCTTTAGAAAGATTAGAAACTATAACCCCAATGATAACACCTACTGCACTAATAACAGCAAAGACCGTAAAACCATACTTTTTGAATATATACTTTATTCGCTCTCGCAATGGTAAATTTTTAAGTATTTCATCTTTTCTCCCATCTAAATCTGATAATTGTTCTTCGATTGAAATTGTTTTATTTCTAATCTGTTCTTTTAATTTATCATTCTCAGCTTTTAATCTTTCTTTGCTTTGTTCTAACTTTGTTAAATTTGATTTTCCCTTCTTATTTTTGTCTATTTCCTCTTTGCATAATTTTAGTTCTTCAAAAAGTCTCTCTGCTTGTATTTTTAATTCTATATTCTGTTTAGCGGCTTTATCAAAAAGGCTTTTATTCTCTGCTTCTTCCACCTGTATTTTTTCAATGAATTCCCTAAGTTCTTTTTCTCTTTTTACATATCCATCAATTTCCTCCGTTCTTGTTGCTAAAAGTGAATCTATTCCTTGTACTGCAGAAAGTAATTCATTATGTTTTTTTTTTCTTCATTAAATTGAGATATGGCATCATTATATTTATCTAACATTGTTTCATAATCAGCACCTAGAGCTTTTCTCATTGTTTTTGGTAAATCTTCAATCATAAGAACTTTATCTTTAGTAAGTATGACATGAGGTGCAGAACCCTTCCTATTACTAAATTCTGCTAATATACTACCATCTTCTCCATATGTTACATTAAATGTCGCATCATTAGGATTGAAAGTTGGTAAATAACGTTTGAGTTCTTGACCCGCTTCTCGTCTTCTGTCATATTCCTCATCTCTTTCTTCAATATTTGGTGTTTTTTTCTCTTCATCTTTTATTTGCCATTGAAGTCGTTTTCTTTCTTCCATATATTCGGAGTAACCAAGATATCCTTGTTCAACAGATGTAGATGTGTTTGGGGTTTGGTAAACTGTATCATCCCCATCATCATCTTTTGGTAAATCTAATAATGGTATATCTTCTTCCATGATTTTTTACTCATCAGTAATAAATCTTTAGATTGAAAAATAAAAGTAAAACTTGATTTAAAGATTAAAAAAGAATATATAAAAATAAAATGATGAACGAAACTACACAATTAATAGATGTTAATAGTTATATTCCTAGAGTAAGCATGATTTTTTCTAAACCAATTGTTGGTGAAATTCCTGGAACAAAACCAAAGGTTGAATTTAAAAGAATTAAAATTTTTACAAAAAATGATGACGGAACAGAAGGAGAACTTGTTATTCCAACTGGTAATTTATATTCTTTTGGTGTTTCTACAAACACAAATCAACAAACAGGCGCAATTTCGGGATATGTGTTTCCATTATGTTTATGGAGTGGAAGCAGTCCAACACCCGAAGAAGAAAAATGGATTGATTTATTCAATGAAATAGTTGACAATTGCATTGATCATTTGCTTATTAATAGAGTAAAAATTGGCAAATTTGAGTTGGAAAGAAATGAGCTTGAAAAACAAAAAGGGGGTTTAAATCCTCTATATTGGAAGATGGAAAAATCTTCAATGACTAGAGTTCCAGATAGAGGTCCAACTTTATATGCAAAATTAATTTGGGATAAAAAACAAGACCAAATTTTAACCAAGTTTTATAACTCCAAAAATGATAAGTTAATTGATCCATTAAAATTATTAAATAAAGGGTGTCGAGTTGAAGAAGGTGTAATAAAAATTGAATCAATATTTATTGGTCCTTGTATTGCCCTTCAAGTAAAACTTTATGAAGCAGTTATAGAAACAAACAAAGAAATGAAAAGATTAACTAAATTTAGAAACTTAACTATTTCAGATAGTAAATCTGCTGCTGAAGAAATGGAAAAATCTGAATATGAAGAAGAAGATTCTGATGTTGAAAGTCTCATGTAAACAAAAATAAATATGCTTGTGTTATATAACCAAATTACTGGTTACATAACAAATAATAATTTATAAAAATTTACTGACCGCGTAACCCAAACCCAACATTCCAGCTCCAACATATACCATTTCTCCTGTTTTTTGTTCATCGCTTGGTTTGTAATAATCAGAGAATTTTGGCTCTTGCATTTGGGCATACAATTCAAAAGCTTGGTTTGTAGTCGAAATATTTTTTGATGCTTGATATTTTTCATCTTTTTTCTTCATTTTCCAATCAATCATTTTTTGTCTTTTTTCCTGATATTCTGCGTAATCTTTTTGATATTTTTCTAATGCTTTATCGTGTCGTATTTTTTCTGTATCTACATTATGTCCCGAGAGGGATTTTGCAAGATAATTTCCGCCAACAAATGCTGTTGCATTCAATATAGCCCCACCAATCATCATCGCTATTGCTGCCATTTTATTTTGGTAAAATCTTTTGATCCTCTAAATAAGTTTTTAGATACATACTTCCGGATAATACAGCCACCCATTTTGCATAATTTGTAATACTTGAGGATGGATCGTTCAAAAATGATTCTTTCATTACCTTTTTAGCTACATATCCAACTCCAGCCCCTAATCCGATAAGTACCGCTGAATCAGTTACAGTTTTCACAAGTTTATTTTCGCTTGACATTTTTTACTACATCATTAAGAAACTTTTAAATAACTTTATGTAGTAAAAAATAATTTATAATTACATCATTCCAATTTTAGGTCTATCTGTGGGTTGTGGTAATTGTGGAACTTGCGATAAATCTGCTATCCTATTGGAATATTCAACCCTAGCTTTTTCCTTATATCTCATAAAAAGATCAAATGCTGTAAAACCTAATCCAACAACGGATAAAACAGTAGTAAAAGATAACTCTGGTAGCCATGATTTCGCTTCACTATATGTATTTTCATTTTGCTCTTCTTTCTGTTTTATTTTTTCTTCGCGTTTCATTTCCCTAGCTAATGCTTCTTTTGCTTTTTTATTATATTCCGCTAATTTCTTACCGGCTGCTACTTTTTTAGGATCTTTCTCCCTCTTTTTAGAATCTTTATTTTCAGGTGCGGGATCTGCCGTAATTTGTTCATCAGATTGTTCAGACATTGTTATTTAGATGCTGCAAATAAGTTTTTAGATCTGTTTAATATACAGTATCAATACCTTCAGTAGATTGCTTAGTTTCCTGATCAGTTGTGTTAGAATTTACTGAAAATTGTTGATTTTTGTTGAATTTAACGTGTTTAGCAACCTGAAATAGTCCGCTAGCAAGTGCAGCCAGTCTTCCTGATTTTAATGCTAATACCCCAACAATGTTTGTTAGTTCGCGATTAACTAAATCATCATTCTTCAAATCATTACAAAGAGCATCAATATCATCAACCGGAACTAAATATGAAATAATTTTAGAAATTAATTGAAGGGATGAATCTACCACCCCGCCGCTAATTTTCTTACCCATTACCGCTTGGTAGCGATTAAAATATTTTTCTACATCGCGTACTGATAATTTTTTTATATCACCCAAGCTCATTTCAACCCCCATATATTCCTTTGTTGTCCCAAGCACTGCGAGAATAGCAAGTGATTCTTGTTTTATTTCAAGTTCATCATTATCTTTTTCCTTCGGCTGTTCTTCAATGTAATCTTCAATATTTGTCATCTTTGTTAAATCACCTCGGGTATCTCTAAATAGCAATTAAATGGATATCGCAAACTCAAACATAACCTAGAATATTTTTCAGTTTTCAGGAGTTGAACAAATTTTTTACCTAATTCATAATCCAAATCACCACCATAATCTTCGAAAAACATTTTCATACCTTTCTGCGACGGATTATGAAAAGTAACAACGCAGGCTACATTTTCCCTGAATGGTTTTGCTATTGATGTTAATTGCTGGGTTAAAACCCACATTGATAATCCATGATGCCTTCCGGAGAATGCTAAATCTATAAATTTATTAGATCTTTTCTTCAGATCAGTGGATACAGCGCAATCATCTAAAATTATTAGTGTATTTGTACCGGAGAATAAAGTTTGGCAATCATTTAACAATTCATTAATCTCATCTACATTACTTGCATCGGGTGATAATACAAAGAATCTCTTATCCCCACGAGCAAAATTATGATATGTTTTATTTTTAGAATAGGTTGGACAAATTAAAACAATATATTCAAAAACTTTTCGGAAAGGACCACGGAGCTGTTCAATTAAGTACTTTGTTTTTCCACAATTTGTTGGTCCTGTTATAATACAATGGAATGGTATTTTATCTCGTAAATCTTCCATATTTTTGTATCATAACATTATGTTTTTAGATTCTCAGTACTTAATTGATCTCAAACTTGAATTCATTATTTCCATCATTGCATCAGCCACAACAAACATATGACAAGTTATTACCACTGAGCTTGATGAGCCACTTTTTTTCCTTTTAATTTCTATTTTTACTCCATCATGTGTATTATTTAGAGCTAGTCCTCCTCCATGAATATTATTATCGGGGTGAGTTCTAGTATCAACCCAAAGAGCAAACTTATTTGTATAAAAATCCCCCTCTTTTAAATTATACTCTACTATTTTGGGGAATCGTTTTTTAACAGATTCCCAAAGATCTGATATAATCATACCTTTAGAGTATATTCTATTTGGCACACCATCAACATCAATATTAACAGAAGTTATTCCGGGGTAAAAAAAATTTTCTGAATCTCTTGCACCGCCGGCATATGGAGCAATAAACAAAAATAATATTCCACTCATTGATCTTCTAGGTAAATTAACATGTTGATTAATAACTTCATCAGCTCCAGTTAAAAATGTAAAAGTTTTGTGTAAAGTAACATTTTCATAAAAGAATCCTTTGCCAATTTGATAAGTTGATTGGGCTTCTCTAGCTAAATATTCGCTTGAAATTGATGAATATTCTAACTCTAAATTTTTGAGCGAATATGATGGTATTTTAGTTGTATCAGAATAAACAACAATATCAGAAACTGGGGCTAATGTAATCTCAAATATTAAATGATTTTCTAATGCTTTTGGATAAAAAACCCGATGATCTTTTAAAATAGGATGATTTATTGGTATTCTATACTTTGTATTATGAACTACAGCAAGAGATACTTCTTTTGCATCAGAATCATCCTTATCACCCGCATTTGTTCTAAGTTTTCTCATATTTGGAGAAGAAATACCTTGTTTTAATCTATCTTTTCTATCTTCTTTGGTTAAGAATAAATCATGATATGTTTGAAATAGATCATATCTTTGAGTATCCTGCAATGTTTCACCTCCAAAAAGAACTTTTAATCTGGAAACAAGATTAGAGCCCAAATTATTAACAAATGTATTGTTTACATGACCCTCAATATCCAAATCAAACAAAAGAGATACACTTCCAGGTACAATCACTAAATTCTCAGAAAGTTTTGGAATATTTATATATAATGTTTCTCCTGGGCTGGCTGATGATGGATTTAGAGTAATTCTATTTAATGTTGATTCTGCTTTCAACCCAAAGGGTTCTCGTGGAATTCTGTTTGGATTAATTTTTTCAGACGTCATAATTGATTTATAAGATACTTTGGCTAACCTTTAAACCCCTTTGTCTTTAATTTTTCAATATGTTTTAATAAACCTTCTCTCGCCTCGGGAATTAAAATCATAATATTAAAAATTTTATCGCCATCTTCCATATATAGAATTTTTTTTCTAATAATTTTTTTCATAAGATAAATTTGATATTCGCTAAAATTTATTTTTTCTTCCTCCACCATTTAAAATTTATAAGATACTTTGTTAATTTTTAAATGATGTCAAAAATATATTATTCGGGTGAAGGGTATTGGAAAGGATATTCCGCGATTCCTAAATTAGCTGAGAAGGCGAAAGTAAGTGAAAATGAGGCAAAACGGTGGTTAGAGAAACAGGCAATATGGCAAATCTATCTTCCGGCTCCAAATTATATACCTAGACCGCATTGGACTGTGAATAAACCAAATCAGATTCACCAAGCAGATTTATTATTTTTACCGCATGATAGAGTTGGAAGAAAAACATATAAATATGCGTTAGTTGTGGTTGATATCCCCTCGAGATATAAAGATGCGGAGCCATTAACCTCAAAAGAAAGTCGAGAGATATCAGAAGCTTTTACAAAAATATATTCTAGAAGATTGAAATACCCTAAAACATTAATGGTTGATCCAGGAAAAGAATTTATGGGTGAGGTTAGTAAACTCATGAATTACCATAATGTAAGAATACAAAGAAGTGAAGCTGGTAATCATAGAGCCCAAACATTTGTGGAAAATGCAAACAAAATATTGGGAGAAAGATTATTTAGTCATCAATATGCACAAGAAATGATTAGTGATGGGCGATCAAGGGTATGGGTGAAAAGATTACCAGCTATTCTAAAAACTTTGAATAATACAAAAACAAGAATAACCGGTAAAGAACCTAATGAGGCTATAAAAATGAAAGAGATTGATGTTAAAACTAAAAATTATAAACGTGTGGTGGGGCTTGATGAGGTGAGACTACCAATTGAGGCTAAGGTTAGATATTTATTATCTCCGGGTGAACTTGAAGGTGGTGAAAGAAGAAGAGCCACAGATCCTATTTGGAGTATAAAAGTTTATTATATTTCTGGAAGTAGAATTTCTCCTAATCAGCCTGTTTTATACTTTTTACAAGATGGCCCAAGACGAGGTTTTGTAAGGGAAGAATTACAAGTTATTCCTTATGATACAGAGTTACCCCCTAATTCTGTTCTAATATAATGGTTTTGTATGAATTCCATCCTCATAAACCCGTCTTTTATCATAATATGCGTTCAATGCTTTTTTATTTTGTGTATATGTCACAATTTGATTATCATTAACTCTAAATCCTGTATTTTGTGCCATATCATTTGCCCCTTTTAAAGCACCCCAGTAACAATTCCAGTTTATTTCATTTTGACTATGAATTGTGCCTTTAGCACTATACTTTGCTTTTCCTTTCTCATCCTCCGCATAATAACATTTTGAAGAAAGTGCAATCATTCGTATACCAACAAACTCTTTTTTAAACAAACCGGGGGTCCTTTCATGATATTTAGATGTTGATAGGAATTTTTCTTTTCCACCATTAAAGTATTCTTTTCTCATTTCAGGTTTTATAATATCATCCAAATTTTCATCTGAAATTGCCATGTACATAGAATCTGTATCCATTTGTATCAACTCAAAATCCTTTCTATCTACATATTTATCTAGAAAATCGTAATAAAATTCCAACATTCTTAATTTTGCTAGCTGATATACCGCAATTCCGCATTGATAGGGTCTATCTATTTTTATTAATCTTTTTCGTTTTACTATTTCGTATGTGTCATTTATTTCTGTAAGATCTTCAAAGAAAGCAGATCTTAAGGCCTTTTCAACCTCTTCTTCATCCTGAGTATACCTTGTGTTCTTATGTTTTTCTTTATCTTCTATCATTTTTCCGTAGAATGAATTTCCTTTCAGTTTGTTAGTGTCGGCTAGTTCTTTACAGCCTTTATACTTTGGTTTTAGTTTTTCAATCAATACTTTAATGTCTTTGTTATCTTCAATAATTTTAAATATATCAGGGAATTGTTTTAATTCATTAGTAATTTTTACTACATCATCAATCTTGTTTTCATCAAAAGCTTTACTTAATTTTTCCAACATAACCTCTATATCACCATCTCTTCGAGCGTTTGAAACCTCTTTTGGGAACCATTCAAAAGGCCTTCCCGATTCATACTTTAAAATATTATGAATGGCGGTAATCTCCAAACCATGATTAAGACACCATTTTAATATAGGTGTATATAACAATATCTTTTTTGCCTTGGTAACCCCTAATAATTTTTTATTATCTTTTAGGTGTTTTCTACCCGTCGCTCTTTGATATTCTTTCATGTGCTCTGGTACTAAATATTCAGGAACGACATCTACAATAAATAACGGTGAAAACTCTTCAAACTTTTCTTTTAGGTGAACAGGGGCATGGATATCAACTTGACAAAATCCGAAAAGATTACCATCAAGAATCTCTTTACAAATCTTCTTAATAAATTTAGGATCTGATGGATTTTCAACCTCAATACATTCTTCTTTTCCGCATGGCATTTCTTGCCCTGCACAGTATAAATATAAACCATTTGCGTCATAACCAGCAATTCGATCACAGTTTTTGGGAAATTTATATTTATGGGGGCGAATCTTTGTTTGATCTTTTTCTGAATATCGCGTAAATATAATACTAGGCCCTCCAACCATACCCGTTTTCAATAATTTATAAATCTTATTTTTATCACATATTTTACAATCTTTCTTTATTTTGTAGCATTTTTTGCAAATCTTGTTATTACAACAACTATGAATACAGTATTCCCCAGGAGCGAATAATTCTGGATCACTTTTCTTTTTCATTTTTTGATATTTATTTAGAACATACCGCATTGATACTCCTGGGATAGAAACTGCGTCTTTTAATATATCTATTTCGTCTGGATAATATAAACGCCTTGTTTTTTCTAAAGCTTCTAAAAAAGGTATAACATCGTTTAAATTATACTCTTTCAACCAGTCTAACATTGTAACACAGCCCCTCTTTTTGAATTCAAACAAATATTCTTCATATTCTTCTTTGGAAATGTTTTTCTTTTTCAAACTAGAGTAAAAATCTTCATGTTTCACCGGTCCAACATGAGAAAGCTTATCATAACTATCCAAAAATTCATACGGAAGTACAAGTTTTTTTGCTTCACAATTATTTGCTTTACACCACTTATCAAAAGAAAGTCCAGGTGCAAGGTAAGACATTACATCCAAGAATTTGAAATTAGGTGTTGATAAAAACATATACTTATTATCTTTCTTTGCAATAAAAATCTCCTTAGTTTGATTGGTCATGTGTTTTATAAAATGTCTTTTAATCAAATTGATATCATATTTTCCACTATTAAACCCAAAAACAGGTACTTGATTACACCATCCTTCATATTTTTCTAAAACATGTTTTTGTAAAGAATCTTGATCAGGAAGCGGGTATTCTTCTTTAACTTTTTCAACTATGATTTTTCTTATTTCCTCCAATTTTTCAACGAATTCTTTTATAAGCTCATCAGGGTTTTGGTTGTAAAGAAAAACGCGTTTGTATGTTAAATTATCGATTATTGCAACACTAACTGGAATGTGTATATTTGAAAAAATTAAATCATCAGTAATATTTTTATCTTCTTTTTTTAATATTGACTCAAAATCGAAAATAATATTATATGGATATGGAAAAAATTTCTTTTTGAACCATATATTGGGTAATTCAGGATTTTCACACTCCCAAATTGATACTAGATTATAACCCAAACTTTTTATCTTCTTTTCTCTTTCAATAGTTTCATTATATTTAATTTTGTCGGTTGCTGAACACGGACACCCATGCCATTTGCAACCATGAAACTCAAAAACAGTATTTGTCTCAGGTTCGTATCCATCAAACAAAATCTCATTCCCTCCTTCATCCCTATAACACCTTTCACCACCATGACCACAAAGCCCATGATGAATATGTTTACCTATAATTTTAGATTGGTTTTCTATCCACCTACACGCTTTATAACTAAAATTTATTTTACCCCCATAAAAAACATTATCAGATTCATTCCTGATATGTTTTATCTTTTCTCCTGTGCATAATATTTTTGTCTTTCCTCCCGTGCATGTTTCATTAGTAAAATGCCTTTTTAAATCTTCATGTCTGGTAAATTTTTGTTTACATCCTTGGCATACCCAGTTTTGAGCAAGAAGGTTAAGATTTTTAATGAAAAAACCATGATTATTATAAAGACCTAAATTTAAAGTTGGTAAATTGTCTTTGAAATTGTTTTTTCCAAACACCAGTTTCCAAACTTTAAAATTTGTTATATCTTTCTGCTCATAAACCCGGATATTTATTGAAAAAACTTTTGAAATTTTCTCAAAATCAACTAATTTTGTTGATCTAACATCTTCTTTTTTTAGTTTTTTGTTGCCATAAAAAGTTTTAGCTAAATTTAGAGCTTGTTTCTCTATGAATTTTTCAGGATTTTGTTTACCAGCAATAATATTCATGAGAATAGCTAAACACCTCCATACACAGAGATTATCATCTTTATCATCTACGGAGTAAATACATCTTTTCTTTCGTAATTCATCAGGTAATCTTCCACACCCAACTAAAGGTTGTCTAGTGTTAATAACTTTTATTTGTACTTCTCTAAACTCAACTCCACCCTCATTAACACCTGGTTTATTAATTTTCTTTTCTGGGGGTAAATATGCCCTACTCCAAGCAGCTCCTTCTAAACTCAATCTCTCACCCTCACACCTTTCTATATAATCTTTTATTTCTGAAAGGGAGTTAAAAATTCCCCCACTTCTAAATGTATGTACGTGAAAAGCTATTTCCCCATTTCCTCTTTGAATCAAAGCAGTAAAACTAAAAACAATTCTTGCCCCCATTTCTATTTGGGGTTCCAATTCATTATAAATTGTTTCTGTTAAATCATTATTTAGATTCCTCCTTAATCTAATAATATTTCCATTTATTTCTTCGGTATTACGAATTGGAGGGTCATCTTCATTTTGAATTAATGAAAATATTTTAAGAACTATTGTTCTTTTCTTTTTAGTTTTTTCCTCCAATTCATCTCTCACACTATCAGATATAGTTACCTTTCTTTTTGTTTTAATTTTCCTATTATTATTATTAATTTTTATGATGTTTTCATTTGTTAATTCTTCAAGCTTTTTGAAAAACTCGTCTTTATCCATTACCCTAAATGAATAATTTCCCCAATTAAAATTTTGTTTTAATCGTTTTTTGGGTTTTATAAAAGTAGGTGCGAGTTTTCTTTTCCTTTTAGGTTTTGCACCTTCTTTTTCATAATTTCTTTCCATATTTTTCTCTTCTGTTTCATTCGTTTTAATTAACCTTCTTTTCCTTTTAGGTTTTGCACCTTCTTTTTCATAATTTCTTTCCATATTTTTCTCTTCTGTTTCATTCGTTTTAATTAACCCTTTTTTCCTTTTAGGTTTTGCACCTTCTTTTTCATAATTTCTTTCCTCTTCTGTTTCATGCATTTTAATTGGCGGGATTTCAATTATAAGTTCTGGTCTATTACCTAAAACTTCATTGAGTTGATTTCTGGTCATACTTTTATAATCTTCAATGCCAAAATCTTTTGCTACCGTTTTTAATTGTCTATCAGTAAGTATTTCTGACACGTTAATTCTTAAACCCGGTATATTATTCAAAACCTCGATAAGTTGAGATCTAACCATTTGGTTAGTGTTTCTAACACCATTTTCCTTGGCTATTTTCTTTAATTGATGAACATTTAATTTATCCATAATTACTCTCTATAATTATTTTTCTCTAATCTTTTAAATATCATTTTTATTTTTTTTATAATCAGGAAAAAATCTCTGTTTATTTTTCTGATAAATCTCTGACAAATTTAAAATATCCACAAGCTAAAAAATGACATAGATTTTCTGTCAAATTTAAAAAATAGGCTAAAAAAAACCGTAATCTAAAAAAAGGACATAGATTTTCCAGCCAAAAATTAAAATAAGCCAAAAATCTACTTATAAACACGCTTACATACTACTTATGCATTGTAAAGTGCCGAATAGAGTACCGTGCCGAGAAGAGTACAATGCATAAATTATGACAAATTATGAAATTCGTGAATCGACGCGATGACAACTTATGACATGACGACAGTTGAAACTACCAAAACTTAACAGACCATAGATGACTGCAATATATAATTGACTGACTCAACCAGGAGCCTGAATAAACTCTATAAAGGACGATTTTTTTTCGTTATTCTTTGATTCGTTTTAGTAACATACATTTCATGACTGGTTTTTACGAATATCCAGAAATACCGCGCTGAAATTCTTTGTAAGAACATTTGATAATACGTTCAGCCGCGGCGTCCGTAGGATGAAATTTTTAAAACACGGGATCCAACCAAAGCAAATTTTATTGTCTGTCACACATTCTCTGTTACGCCGCCGTGCTTTGGGCAAAAAAATAGACTATATCAGAGTAAGTAAAATTTTCATGCAAATTAATTTCAACTTCTTGATAATGATATCGGCAAATGCGAAATGCAGGTACACAGGACCGGGAATATATATTTTTTTCTATTTCAGTCAAACTTTAAACGCAATCCGAACTTTTATAACTTTATTTTAGACTCATGCGCGTGCCGAGTAGATTGCGGTCATTACGAGAGGAGAGGAAAAATGTACCATTGATTATATGGAGAAGAGTGTTTTACTGGGAACTAAACCACTCGTAGATTCCATACGCCACTTCATCCGGGACCCGAGTGGCGTATTTTCCGTATGACCTCATATATCGTTCAATGACGTCATGATTCCCGCCTTTTGCTTAAGTCTCCATATAATCAAGAACAATATCTCACTCGTTCGCTTCGCTCACTCATGAGATATTGTTCTTGCCACTCGAACATAAAATTCATATCTTCTCGCCACCGTGTAATATCCTCTATGTATGTCACTTATAATTTACTAGTGCGCCGAAGAGTCTGAAAAGTACGTAATTAAGAACGCACTAACATTTTTAAAGTCTCATCTGTATAAAAACTAAAGGTTGTTTTCTTGAAAGTCTATCAATGCCGAATAAAAAAAACTATATATTAATTCAATGAGAACAAGCCTACCTAATCTTTCACACTCTGATTAACGATAGCCAAAAATTAACGTGCATGCCAAATGTAGTAAATGATTGAGAATGTGCCAGTTAACTTTTCTTAGTATAAATACTCAGGTGATTATACAAAACCGCGCGCTCTGATTGGTTCGCTATCTCGGATTATCAGCCGATAATCACCTCGACAAACAAAATGGCTGCCAGTCGTTCGCGCGCTTTTGATGAAGTATAATTTTTTCGTGATGTACAATGCTTTTTTTTCTTTTTTTGAAATAACCACCTATGTATTTATACTAAAACAATTATTCGCCTCAGGCTCAGTGATTATCGATGAATATTCACCTCGACTTCGTCTCGGTGAATATTCACCGATAATCACTTCGCCTTCGGCGAATAATTGTTAAATAATAAATATTTCGCTTCTAAGCAACTTTTCTGCTACCTGCCGAAATCCCTGCACAATAGATGAAATTAAAAATGCACGCTGTTAACCCCTGTTAATCTGCTGCGTAAACATTAGATCACAAGCGTAAATCAAAGGTCTCTTAGAGCCAGCTCATTCATGAAATGGGTAAAAATTTATTATAAAATAAATGATATCATGGGCTATATTTACATTGCTTTTGGATCCAGAATATTTAGTAGAGTAGAAGTTATCAGAGATTAAAGGAGTACGTTCAACCAGAAGGAACAATTTTATTGTTCTCAATCCAATCCCCGCACTGTGCAGAAAGAGCAACCATTTTTTTTTTACTTTTGAGCATTAATTAAGCATGGAAATTATACAGATGTCCAATTGGGAGGTGTGGTGGCCTAATGGTTTATGCACCTGACTCCAAGATCATTATGTTGAAGAGCTCCAAAGGCAAACCACGATAATAAAGCAATGATTTTACGTATACTCACCAGTACGAACGCAAACAAGCTCCTTTACTTCCCAATATGGCTGCTTTGAAGGTCTGCGACTTGCACGTTGGTAGCGTGTGTAAAAAATACCGCGCAGGGTCCCCTACTCGGCAACATTTCCGCCTCTCAACCATATTGCGATTTCCAGAGGTTGTGAAATTTTGACTTGATGTTTAAATTCAAAATTGCTTAATGCAGTGATATCGAAGTTTATTGGACTCTTGTTAACCCGAAGCAGGGAGGGGTGATGAGGAAACTTTCACTTCCGTCTACGGTCCACAACTTCCGTCCACAAATTTCTGTCCACAAGTTTCCGTCTACGGACCACAACTTCCGTCGACATTGCTCCCTCACGATACTCATTCATTGCTTGCGCATGCGCGCGCATGAATGAGCTAAAAACGCAGTAAATCACCTTTCTATCCATCTAAGAAAAATTATACGCTGTTTGCCCCAAACTAAAAATGCTGTAACTTAACTGTGACGTTTCCTTCCATGATCTAAGGGAAACGATACGCTGTTTACCTCTAACCTGTTGCATGCCAAACAGATACGAGATGGAAAATGCTGTAATTTGACTTTTCCTACCATGATCTAAGTAAACCTGTACGTTGTTTACCTCTAACCGGTTGAGTGCCGAATAGAGTACGAAAATGAAAATGCTGTAATTTAACTTTTCCTACCCTGACCTAAGGAAAGCTGTGCGCTGTTGACCGCTAACCTGTTGCGTGCTGAATAGAGTACGAGATGGAAAATGCTTGAACTTAACTTTTCCTACCATTATCTAAGGAACACTGTACGCTGTTTACACCTAACCTTAAAAATGACAACCTCTTCTACAGAGAATTGTCTAATGCGCTGTTCTGACACACGAAAACGATGTCTTGTGTTGGTTGCAATCATGCGCTCGGTCGCCTCGAGGGCTTGCAATCTTGTCTCCTCTCTTATGCGTGCTTAGCTGCAGCTAATCTCTAACCGGTCAGCGAAGGAATACACTGGATCTTCAAGACCATCTCCGACGGTTAGATGTACATCATCGCTACTAAGATCGCTACGTGGGGAATACGCTTCACATTCAGACAACGCATCATCATCTTCGTACTCTCCGTCGTCTCCATCGGGACCCTCTTCAAAAAACTCCTCGTCGACTGGATAGCTAAACTCAGCAGTGCTGCGCCCTTTAAATACCCGAAAGGGTACATCCTGTATGGTGTGATGCCACGTGGTATTGACCTCCTTAGCTGCAAGGGGTAAAAGATAAGGCCATAGCTTGGCTTGTTCATCTGCTGGTTTTTGGCAGAGCAGTTTTGCAAGTTTTTTCTTGACCCTTTTGTTGAGGTTTTCCACCTGACCTTGACTCTCTGGGGGATATGGCCTCCCGTCATTATTCGTACATTCAAGGATTTACACAAAGAATTAACGACTTCGTTGATAAACTCGGTCCCATTGTCGGTTTGCAGAAATTTTGGCGGCCCTTCATCATAACAGAAGAAGTTATGAAGAATGGAATGCATCTCATCTGCTGATTTAGTTTTCGTCGGTATCAACCAGCAAAACTTCGAGAAGCAGTCTTTAATGACTAGAATGTAGCGATACTGACCTCTGTTGTTGGTCATAAATGACCGCTTCTTGCCAGGTGCCATATCAACAATATCAGCTTGTATCCGTTCAAATGGACCGTAGGAGGGTGTAGGGCGTGGTGGAGGGGAAATGGTAGGAAAAGAAGTATGCAATTGGCACGCAGGGCACGATTTTAGAAAATCTTTCGCTAACTGTTTGATACCATTGCAATGAATCGAAAGAGAAGACCAAACTGCCTTACTAAGCTATTCAAGCCAACAACCTTACACACACCAGATGAAGAGGAATGATTCTCCTGTAATCGCTCAATAGCTTTTTCTTTGGAGATAAAACGCAATGTTCTGTTGTTTAGCAGACCACCATCCCCAGAGTAATGAACACACAAAATGCTTTGCTCCTCTTCGGGTTCACTTGAGAGCCTGTACCTAGGCTTCGTTGTTTTTCCCTTCCAAAACAACCTGTTTCGGTATTTCGTAAAAAAAAGCACGCAACAATGGCCACTCATTCCCATCAAGATAGTCTGGCATCGGCGCATTTCGAACCCTCAAGATGGACATAAATTTGAGCACTTTGAAAAGAGTTGACCGGCAGGCTGAACAAATTGGTCCTACGAAAGTACCACACTCATTGCACCCTTGAAAATATAGAGAATAAAATAATGATAAGAAACCTGTTTTCAGAGAAACAAAAAACTAGACTTTAAGAAATTAAGGAACCAGTTACAGCCAAATTTAATAATTCTTATCTCGAACTCTATTCGGCACGCAGCAGAAAGGTAACAAACATGGTACATTCTGTAGGTTTATCGAGTGGAAAAAGTCAACTTTGAAAATTCCCTACTTCGAACTCTATTCGGCACGCGGCAGAAAGGTAACAAACATGCTACATTCTGTAGGTTTATCGAATGGAAAAAGTCAACTTACTCTATTAGGCACGCAGTGGAAATGTTACAAACATGGTAAATTGTTAAGGTTTCCCGAGTGAAAAAAAGTCAACTTTGATAATTGGCTATCTCGCACTCTATTCGGCACGTAGCTGAATGTTACAAACATGTTTCATTCTTCAGTTAGGTTTACCGAGTGAAAAAAAGTCAACTTTGATAATTGCCTCTCTCGTACTCTATTCGGCAAGCAGCGGAAATGTTAAACATGATACAGTGGAACCTCGATTTAAGGAAGTGCCAAGGGACTGGGAAAATTTGTTCGTTATATCGAGGATTCGTTATATCGAAAACCTCGATTTAACGAATTTTCGGATAAACAACCAAAATGCTCGTTATATCGAGGTTACTTAATAATTAATTTTCGTCGGTGTTACGTTGCACAACCCAGCATTCCGGATCTGAACAATTACTAATAAGCACTCGTTGTTGTCTGTATAGCTATGTACTGTACAGATCTGTACATGGCTACGGCACTAGAAACTGTTCAGGCAAATAAAACTGCTTAAAACTACATATAAGGAAACAAATACATATATGTTGAGACGCTAATGAAAGATTACTTCCAATGAAGGTCATTTTTGTCATGCGTCCTCTGTTTAAGAAAAATGAACATGGTATATTAAACAAAACGTTAGAAAAGACCGAAGAAATAAGGGCATTGGAATGGCAATTCCAGCAATTTATTCCTTTCACCATAAGAAGCCATCAAAGATAAAAAAATAATAGAACTTATAAAAGACAAAGAGGATAAAGTGGATCTGCAGATGCTTTAATGTTTGTATGAAATTATGTTAACAGCTGTAAAGGGCTGTTGTTCTCGTGTTAAAGGATAACATGAAGAAATGTTATCCTTGTTGGCCTGTTTCGCATTCATCTTTCGTCTTATGTTGACAATTATTCGTTATATCGAGGTGTTTTCCACGTTTGGGCTTCTGAATTCTGTTCGTTATAAGGAGGATTTCGTTTTATCGAGGTTCGCTATATTGAGGTTTTGTTCCATACATTTTACTGTAATTTTGGCCGGCCTGAAGAAAATCGTTCGTTATATCGAGGACTTCGTTATATAGAGGTTCGTTAAATCGAGGTTCCACTGTACATTCTTTAGGTTGATCGAGTAGAAAAAGTCAACTTTGATAATTCCTTATCTCGTACTCTATTCTATTCGGCACGCAGCGGAAATGTTAAACATGGTAAATTGTTTAGGTTTACCGAGTGGAAAAAAGTCAACAATCTCGTACTCTATTCGGCACGCAGCGTAAATCTTACAAACATGGTACAATCTTCAGGTGATCGAGTAGAAAAAGTCAACTACGATAATTCAAAATCTCGTACTCTATTCGGCACGCAGCGGAAAATTTACAAACATGGTACATTTTTAGGTTAAACGAGTAGAAAAAGTCAACTATCTTGTTCTGTATTCGTCACGCAGCGGAAATGTTACAAACATGGCACATTCTTTAGGTTGATCGAGTAGAAAAAGGCAACTCTGTTAGTAACCTATCTCGTACTCTATTCGGCACTCAGCGGAAATATTGTAAACACGATACCGAGTGGATATAATTTTTTGTCTTGTACTCTATAGGGCACGCTGCAGATAGCTAACATACATCTTACACGTTTTAGGCTTTGAGAGTAAAAACAGTCAAGTTTGATAAATCTCAATATTTTACGCTTTTCAGCACACAGCAAAACTTTTTAAAAGGACTTACGTAAGTTTTAATTTCACTACGAATATTACGGTTCGGTTTGGTTTGTCGCCCGATCCGTTACGGTGGAGATAACTGTTAAATAGCGTACGTTTTTCTCCAGGACACATGTACAAAATTTGTGCATTTCTAAAACTCACTCTATTTGGCACACACATCAATTGCGACAAATATTTTATCCTATTTAAGCTTTGAAAAATAACTTTTTATAATTATTAGTTCAGTATTTTAAAAACCCATTTGAGACTAATTTGATTGGATTGCGAGGTCATGGCCTGGTCATTAAGTTGTCATCGCGTCGATTCAGGAATTTCATAATTTGTCACAATTTATGCATTGTACTCTTCTCGGCACGGTACTCTATTCGGCACTTTACGACACACTTGAAACAATGAGAAGGCACACAAGGCTCTCCACTGTATACAACTATACACTATATAACAAGCAGAGAAAGGAGGACTCGGGAAAGCCATGATTTGAAATTTATTGTACCGAAAGGACAACGTATCAAGAAATGGTCTATTGTTCCGGCCCAACATCACGAATTAAGTATTACACAATAGTCCTTTTGTTATTGGTAACGCTGAGGGACTTTTGCCGAAGCTTAACGAAAACCTCGCGACCTATCGGAAAGTTATCGGCATGACAATTTAGCTACATTGTTCAGTCTTTCCGATGATTTGAATTTCCCGCTCGTATGTTGATCGGAAAGTTCATAAGCTCCCCAGGGCATTTTGGAGCTGTTGCCGCCATTGTCAAAAAATCACCATATAAGGTCAAAATCATCACTGAACTAATCACTTAGTAGTCCGCTTTTCTTGATACGAAAGATATTTTTAGACTTTCTTTCTTTCCCAGGACAAGAACTGAATCGAACAAAAGAAGAAGAAGAAACTGTTTCCAGCCGATCCCTCTGTACTTTTAAAAGCAAACTAATTTAGTTTAATTTTTATCAGTAGTTCTAAATAGTTTTTTTTTAATACTAGTTTTAGCTTTTACTATTATTTTGTATATTTTAGTATAGTTTTATCTATTATTATTTTAGAGATGGCGTGATGTCCCAGAAGATTTTGCAGACAAACGATATTTAGATTTAGAGTTAAGATTAAGAAACCTTTCAAAGGGAGATTTCGCTTTTTTCGCATGTTACATGTTTAGCAAGTAGTTAATTAAACGTTAGAACGTGTTTTGCATGTATTTACTTACCCTGGGTTTAAATTAACTCCAGTCATTAACTAATATGTGAACAAGTCTATTACGACCATATTCTCGCAGGATTTTACTTCAAAGTTCATTATATCTCATTGCATTAGGTTGAGACTAAAAGAACTCGCGATCTTAGGAGTTTTGAAAGCATGTCTGGCTGTTGCGTGTCTCAAGTCGCCTTGCAATGTGTTTATTGACCTTCGATTTTTCCGTGTTGACCAACACCGGAGTTGGGGGGGAGTATATTTTTTGTAAGGGAGGGTTGCTCATAGAGGCCACTAGAACGATTGTAGGGACTCAAGAAACGTGCAGAGAATAAGAAAACCATTTTCCGGGTTCGATAGCTAATTTACGTGTTTCAGTTGACCGCATTCCTTGTCTTTTAACAGGTGACCATGTTTGTTGGGTCAACTTTTTACAAAGGTAAAAAAGAGGCAATGGACCCCGATGAATTAGCGTTCAACGACACTGAGTTCTTGCGCGTATCAGCGGAGCCTATGCCTCAATCTGCAGGATTTGAAGAATGGATCGTTCTGCTAAAATGCCAAAGTGTGTATTGCGATGCTCTATTATCCGACAAGGCTCTCATGAAGGAAATCGAAAAAGCAGATCTCATAATCGGCGAGTTAATTTACCTTTGTTCCTCATTAGTTGCTGACAAGTTTTCTCTGCCTCATGTGCTTTTGTCGCCATCTCCTCTTAACACACCAAGCGCAGTGGCACTTGGTCATCACCTCCCTCCTTCGTATATCCCTCAGTTCGACTCAATCCCATCGGATAGAATGACGTTCTTGGAGAGGGTCAAGAACATACTCAAGTGGCTTAGAGTTCGTGTATCTTTCTGGTTTGATTTGTGTCCTGCATTTGACAAAATCAAGAAAAAACACAACATTACTGCCGCCAAGAGCATACAAGAAACTCTCGGCAAAGTCGATTTGGTTATCAGCCAGTCTGATTTCACGCTGGAGTTTGCAAGGCCACTTCTGCCAAGTAAGCTGTTGTTGAATTCTTTCGCGTGCATGTATGCATACATAAGGAAGCCGCTACAACTTCTTTCAACAGAAATTGAAACGTTAGCACAACCAACCACCTGAATACAAGGCAAAACAGAACAAACGGTATAACATCAATTTACATTACAGTTAGCCTGCAGAACAGGTGTATTTCAGTGGGCGGAAGTTGAACAGTTTGTCATTCTCAGCTGCCATATCGGGTGACTGCGCCCATCTTCGACCAGTCCCAGTTCTCCTTGCTGCGCTTCCAAGATGGCGGCTGAGCGCAGCGAATTTTAGACGAGCGTTCATAGGCCACGGAACGCCTGCTCTGCAGGCTTCTCTTCTGCGGCTTTAAAAATGAAGGCAGATCTGCAATTGCATTCAGGAGCCTAGGATCTAGGAGCACGAATTCCCCACACTAGCTTTATGCTTCCCTATTTTCACAAGTTAGAATCCTTAATAACTAAGTATCTCACTCAAGAAAGGCCCATGGGAGAATTAGAAATGATAGTTTATATTCACCAATGGAACTGTGCGTGTAAGAACTGCGCGGAACCTGGACACGAAAGATTGGCGTAGCGCAAGTTATGTCTCATTCAGGGTCTTGCGTCGGCGAAGAACTAAATAGTTCCCTTGACGAGGTCAATTGGTGAGTTGTCTTGAGGGGTTTTTTACTGTACCAACGTATTTTTCCCCTTACCGTTGCAGACACCCGTGTGGTAGGTCCATTCCTTGCCAGTCCTGCGCAGTCCCTACCGGAGGAGTTAGAAACGCTTATGCAGAGCTCTGGTGAAGATGGAGTGATCTTAGTGTCGTTTGGAACTGTTGTGGGAGCTTTTCTAGGGATTGATGAAAGCGCATTACAGATGATGGCAAACGCTTTCTCTAAACTGCCTCAAAAAGTCATATGGAAACTCAAGTTGTCTGGTATGTTTGTGAAGGATATGCGACGCTGTAACTGCTGTGGGTCAGAATGGTCTTCACTATGGGAGTAGTAGTCGACTCCCTGCTGACTAAATTAAGTCAAATTAAAAGCTTTGTGCATGACTCAAGCATGATGATTTCACTATGCATGTCAGTCATTGTTTCCATCTTATTTCCTTCGTAACCATTGGCGCAATATTCTCATTTCGTAATTTTATATCGTCGTTGCCATTTATCATTGCATATACGTCATTTCATTCTCCATCCTTTCACTGCATCGTTGTCATTTGCGCAATTGCTGTTTCGTTATTGCCTACTTCTCACTCAACTGCATTAATATTAGTGGGTCATTTCTATTTGCAGTATTTCATTGCGTCTTTGCTTTTACTTCAGCGCCATCAGCGTTGCATCACTACATTTCTTTCATTTTTATTGACATTTGCCTTCAGACTGCAGGATTTGTGCAATTATGCGGATTGGTTTCTACTTATATCAAAGAGACCAGAATGTTTTTCTGGGTTATACACCGCTTGTGAAATTAAACGAAACTACAGTTGCCATATAACCACTAATGAGCATATCGATAACGTAATTGCCCGCGCGCATTTCAAGGGTTCAGTAAATGCAAACCAGTTGACTATTATCTGTGAACGCTGCCGCTTTTCTTTGTCCTTAGATGACAGCAAAGTGAAACTGGGTGAAAACACGAAACGGATGGCATGGCTACCGCAGAATGACATCCTTGGTCACCCAAAGACTCGTCTCTTTATTGGTCACGCAGGATATAATGGGTTAATGGAGTCAATGTACCATGGAGTACCTATGATCTGCTTTCCTTTCTTTGGAGACCAGTTCGAAAACGCTCAGATCGTAAAGCATGCTGGGGCTGGAGAATCTCAGCTGTTGGGTGATGCAAAAGTGGATGAATTTGTTGGTCTCATCCGTAAGGTGTTGACTGAACCCAGGTGGGTGGGCTTGGAGGCGTCCTCTTTCCCCCACCCTCATGCCGCCAAACACTGTTACATGGACGCACTGTTCAACACAGTATTTTACTATCCATTAGCTTCCCTTAGATGTGGTAAGGTCAAACCACATCTTTTCATTCACAAATGGAAAAAGGTCGTCGTACCACACAGTTCAAACATTTGTTACCACACTGTAAAACAGGAGTACTACAGTGTAGCGCTATTTAGCACAGTATTTTACTATCCATTAGCTTCCCTAAGATGCGGTAAGGTTAAACCACATCTTTTCATTCACAAATGGAAAAAGGACGTCGTACCACACAGTTAAAACAATTGTTACCACACTGTAAAACAGGAGTACTACAGTGTAGTACTGTTCAGTCGCTTTCCAAAGAAGGGACTTACGGCATGGTTTGATCCATAGATGAAACAGCTAGAACAACACCTAACAATAAAACAAAGAGTACCAAAATACAATACTATCAGGAGCCGATGATACTGTTCAACAATAAGTAGAACAACATGGCAAAGTAAGAGGCCCACAGTAAATGTCACTACTATTACAGTACAGTAGTGTTCAGGGGCTTTCCACTCACACTGCACGGTTTGCTTTGAGGATAAAACATAGACGATGTTATCGTGATGTTAACCCTGTTAGGAAAGAGACAAGACCTTCTGTTTTCTTTTTTCTTCTTCTTTTTTTCTGTTATAGTTTTAATAATGCTTATTATGCTTGATTTACAGATACCGTGAATCCGCTGGCCGAATTTCCAAAGCCATCAAGCTGTTGCCACGTCATCCTATAAAAGAGGCTGCTGACTGGGTGGAGTACACGCAGGCTCAAGGCGGCTTGCCATATCTTAGACCGCGAGAACTGGATCTACCGTTTTACCAGCTGTACCTGTTAGATGTGTTGTTTGTGGCGTTGCTGACTTTCATTCTTTCTTTCTTTATGGTCAGATTCTTGACAAAATCCGTTGTAAATTGCTTATTTAGACCTTCAAAGAAAACCAAGACAAACTAAAAGTGTTCCATCAATAAGAAAGCCCATCACATATATGTATAAAAACTTTATTTCCGCGTGTAGCGTCCTTCTCGCGGGTCATGGCCTAAAAAAACATGATATATTACATGTGTAGTGTACTAGTCTCGGGTCGTGGCTTAAAGAATGAGATATTTCACAAGTGTAACATCCTTGTCTTGGGTTATGGCTTAAAGAACGAGTTATTTGACAACTGTAGCATACTTGTCTCTGGTCATGGCTTAAAAAAACGAGTTATTTCACAAGTGTAGCATCCTTGTCTCGGGTCATGACTCCCAGGACGAAGTATTTCACCGCGCTAGACTTCCCGAAACTCCAGTGGACTCGAGGCGTCGCGACTGAAATCTAATGGAGTATATTCGGCATGGATGATGGCTCCAGAGGCTAGGTACTAGCTGTATGATGGAAGGCCCAACACGTGCTGGACCGTAAGTTTCCAAGTGCGCGATTCCCGAAAGCCTCGAATTTTTTTCAATTCGTCAATTTAACAAATTGACGTCAGTTTTTTATGCGTCTGTCCTCTTATTGATTATAAATTGCGTCATGACATTGTCAAAGTGTTGTAGATCCACGAGCCGATAGGCGAGTGGATCTACAACACTTGCGCAGGAATGATTAGAGCATTTTTACGAGTTGACTGTAGATTTCAGGTATACACTATCCAGGATACTACAGGAATGTTTCGAGCATTTTTACGAGTTAACTGTAGATTTCAGGTATACACTACCCAGGATACTACAGGAATGATTACAGCATTTTTACGAGTTAACTGTAGATTTCAGGTATACACTACCCAGGATAGTACAGGTTAATACTATGCAGCGCAGATAGCAAAAGCTCAGGAAACAAGGGGACCCAGCATGACCCAGCGAGGTTAATTGTCTGCTAAATTTTTTTGAGAAAAGAGCGACTCTCTCGAGTGTTGAACTAGAATAGAATAATCCAGTGTCGTGACTGCTTACACGGCAAATAAATCACAAGTTCGCAAATTTACCTTCTTTAATGACTCCCGATCAAAGACAACACTATCTTGTTTTCCTTACACTGCCGTACGTATTTCCACGCTTACTCGCATTCTTACTTGATCATTTTTCGTTCACATCACGCTGGCGATCAAAGTTCAACATTGACGTAATTTGTTGTCACGCTAAATGTCACACAGTGCACTCATTTCCGTCATCCAGAATAATAATTTTAAACCTCAAATGCTACTTCCTTTTTTAACTCGTGGATACGCGAAGCGTATTTGCGAGTTTTTGTGGGGACTCCGATATGCAAATTGTCACTCACTCACTCACTCACTCACTCACTCACTCACTCGCTCGCTCACTCGCTCGCTCACTCACTCACTCACTCACTCACTCCGGTGTAGACACACTTCGTAATTAGTCGGATAGAACTCGGGGCCACCGATATGAAGACGACAATTGTCGTGACCGAAGTCACGGAAGTCTGTTGATGAAAGTTCACGCTGAAAGTGTATCGTACCGTTGCCAGAGTTTGTAATGATTTTGTAGCTTAAGAGGACGATTAGCGAGGCCCTGTTAGGGGGAAATTTCGACAAGCAACATGGCCTTGAAACGGCGACATAAAGGACCTGAAATGGCGACGAACGACGAGCCGCTCACGGGAAATTACGACAGCGACCTTCGACCTTCCGAAATTGCGACGTGAAAAGGTTTGAAACTCGGCTTATCCTCGGCGTAAAAACCTCACAACTGACGTCACATGTGTAGACAGAAGTCATACAAGCGCCCACTCGATAGATCGCACTCACTCAGTGAATCGGTAGATCGATGGATCAGCAGATCATTGATTCACTAGATCAATGGATCAGTAGATCAATGGATCAGTAGATCGATGGATCATGATCAGTAGATCAATGGATTAGTAGATCGATGGATTAGCAGATCAATGAGTTAGTAGATCAATGGATCAGTAGATCGATGGATCAGTAGAACGATCGCGGTCACTCAATGGATCGGTAGATCAGTAGATCAATGGATCGGTAGATCGATGGATTAGCAGATCAATGAGTCAGTAGATCAATGGATCAGTAGATCGATGGATCGGTGGATCGATGGATCAGTAGAACGATCGATCACTAAATGGATGGATCTATCAGTCAACGGGTAGAAATACTGGATGAGTCAGTCTGGGGAAGAGGTCTCTCTGTTAGCCCTGCTAAAAGGTTTCCGGCAGAAAGCATGGCGGTCACGGCCAAACTTTTAAAGCTATGGTTTTCACCGTTTTTCCTGGTTTTTCTTACGCCTCGGAGTTCTTTAGTTAAGCTAAATAAGGAAACAAAAGAATTTATTCAGCTTGTCACTGAAAATAGCAACGGACAAGTCATCTGCTTCTCAAGTGGGCCTATTCGTGCAATTCCTCGTGGAACGCGTGTCAAGAATGCGGTTGGTGACTCCCCCAGTGCTTTTCTTGTACCAGATACCTTGTTGTGGGATCCACTGTTACTCTTTCCAGAGCTAGTCCTTCTCTGTCCGTCATGCGATGAGAAAAATACTCAAGCGACTCTCAACCCCATTCGTTGGAAAGATGGTAGAAGGGACTATGACCAGCCACGTCTTCTGTATGGCCTAAGAAACGATGTGCTTCTCGTTGGACGAGTCTACCTGTGTAGAAATAAGCACCAAATTCTTAGTCACGATCAAGGCATTTTATGTCAATTGAGAGCAGACTTTCAGCCGCCATTCCTGTTATTTCACAAGATTGGAGTCACAAGAGAGTTGTTCCAGTTTTTCACCTCGCACATAAGCGCGGGGATGACAATTTCCGATGTCCAAGTCCTTTGGCATCAAAGTCTGTTTGACGAGTATGGTGTACGAAAGATTTGTTTCCTCACTGAGAAGAACGAAATCCCAGAAGCATTTCCAAGTTTTTCACCGAAAGGCAGCAAGGTTGGAGAAAAAGTTTCAACATGCTGTTATATTATGGGATACTTTGAAAAAGAACATCTGTACCATTTAAGAATGTGTCAAATGAGAGCTTCTTCATTAAGTGCTGATCATACATTTAAAGTGTCCGCAAATATTGGCTTTTGGTGTGAGGGAAAGTGGATACAGCTGTATGACAGTTTATTTATAGTTATGAATGAAATTGGCATAGTTTTAGCCTGGAAACTTTGCAAGGGAACAGCTTTTGATAAGGTTGAAGCTCTGTTGACCAGTTTAAAAGAGAGACTTGCCACCAAAGGTTGTGTTGTAAACCATTTCTATATTGACAATTGTTGCCAGTGGAGGCATAAACTGAATTCTGTTTTTGATGGAATATCTATAAACCTTGATCCTTTTCATGCAATACAGAGAGTAGTGACAAAGATACCAAAGAAGGGTGGCAGTGGGCCACTCCAGAAACTGCGCACACAAATGCTGCATGACTTTAAATTGATTCTGAGGGACCCAACAGATCGTGGACTAAAAAGATCAAAGGCAACTCCATCAACAAGTACTATTGAGAAAAACATTGATAACTTTCTTATACAGTGGAAATCTGTTGAATATGAAGGAACAAAAGTTATCCCCCAGAGTGCCATTAATGAAATAGAGAAATTATTAGTTCATGTCCGAAAGGGTTGCTTGTCGGACATTCCACCTTCTGGAGGTACCAGTCGGAATGAAGGAATTCACAAAGTTCTTAACAAAACTCTGAAGAAGTCAAGAATTGGAATCCAATTTGCATTAGCACTTCTTGGCATCTTCTTTTATATATGGAACGAAAAGAAAATAACAGCAACTGAAGACCAAAGAAGAATAAGGGTGACTCCACCAATTGAATCACATTTTGAACATTTGGAAAGCAATCAAGAACTATCTGGTAATCATCATTTTGGAATAACTGATCAAGATGTGGTCCTACCAAAAACTGGAGACTTTGGTTTATCTTCATATTGTAGTAACCATGGACAAGACAACACTCAGGGAGAAATTGTGGAACGATTAAATAACTTTGTAGATGGCGTGTCACCAAACTTATCCTCAGATGAAGATGAACCCAGTATTACTGAAAACAGCTCACCACCAACCTTTCCCAATTGTAGCAAACAGCAGCAGCATAAAGTTCTGAAGTCAGCAAAGTGTATGGCAGAGCTTTGTGAACAAATTCAGTCACTTGGCCAGTATGCAAGATTTAATCCAAACTTTTTGTTCTTTTCAAAAAGTAGCTTGGCGCTCTTTCACTCTGGTTTAGTTAGCAACAAAGAGTCCTCCACACTTGATAATGTTCTATCAAATTTCAACATGGTCCGTGTTAATGTTCCACCAAATGGTAACTGTTTCTTCCAGTCTATTGCATATGCAATAGTCAATAGCATTATTCCAAATAAAGCAATATCAAATGATTCAGTCAGCCATCTGGAGTCACTTGGACTGATGAACTGCAAAGACACAAATGAAATGAGCCATAAGCTGCGAGAATTAATAGTACATGAGTGGATCTCTCACCCAGAGGATTACCAGCCCTTCCTTGGTGTTGGACATTTATTAGACCATGAAGCATCCTTATTTCTTAATGATGGCTATTTTGCTTCAGAGTTAGGAAATTGCATGGCACTTGCAATGGCAAATCTACTCAATTTTCCAATTGTAGTAATCACACAAATGGAAAGTATGTCAGTTGTCCCAGTTACTCCAAGGGAAACTCTTCAGTGCCTACCAATCTTTGTCGCATATGATCATTCAGGTGAGGGTCACTATGATGCTGTGGCACACAGTACAAGCCATTCAGTGGCTACTGAAACACAGTCATGTTCAGTCAGCAACATAGCTACCAATCCTGAATCTTGTCGTTGTGGTCAAGGTGCAAGAAAAAAAGAATCCAATATTACCTCTTGTGATAACTTCAAAAAAAGGTGCAAGTGTTTTCAAGGTGTTAAAGGTTGTAATGACAATTGCCAATGTCTAGGGTGTGAAAATCCATATGGAAAAAAGGCAAAAACAGAGTACAAGAGTTATTCATCCGAAACAAGTACAAGAAAACGACGACCACAGGAAATGACAACAGAGAGTATGTCTGGAAAACACTTTCTGCTTAAAAGACCCTGCTTGGAGAGTGTTAGCAGATGGACACTTCTTGAAGAACTAGCCCTTATCCAGATTGTACAATCCTCATTAACTGCAGCTGGCAGTGATATTGATATTGATGTCATTGCAATGCAATACTCACAGCTTGTTGATAACTCTGGAATTCATCCCAAGTCTCAAGCTCAAATTTCTGGAAAGGTAATTTCTTTTCTGAATGACAATAAAGTTCATAAGACCTTGTTAGAGGAGCAAGTGAGGTTGAATTGGTTCTCGTAGTTTGCTTCACAATAGGATTCCTTGAGTATGACATTCAGGCAAACTTATCAATTTCCAGAACATTGAAAAATGCTTATGTGATTGCATACGTGTATATTTCTAATTCTAAGAACCATAATTTACTGGAAATTAGACATGAATCCGTCTGTGGAGAGAGTATGGATACATGTATTTTCTGGAACTATAAAGACCGGAAAGGTAAATGGGAGAGGGGGAAAAGGGAGGGGAATGCCTGCTATAACAGCCCCATTTTTTATTCTGCCCATCAATTTCAACCTAATCCTTTTATGTCATCTGTCAAGATCACTGCTAATAAGAATATTCAAATACTGAAAAGGGCAGGTACAAGAATGCAGTTTGATACTATTTAATGTGTTACTAATTGTTAGTTTGAGGAATCAGTATTTTGCAGCCGCTAGTGACTGCAGAAACTAGCAAAAGGGGTTTCTTATAGTGGATGCTCGCTGCTCTCTGTGCCAGTCTCCCTCTTTTTACCCCTCTCTCCTTCCCTGGTTATGCCTACTAAGCAGTCAAAAGAATCTGTGTAGCACAGTAAGTCTGCAGGACTGAAACAAACTCAACTTCGAAGCCTATTTGTAAAATTTGGATAAGATGTAGCATTTGTAGCTGATCTGAAGTCTGCTGCATATGGAATGCCAAGATTGGAACCAGTTGCATTTCTGATATGCCAATATGAACATGCCTATAAAACATAGGGCGAGGGAAGTGCAAACTGTTTATTATAAATAATTTGCATTTCATCAACCATGCCAATCAGACTGAATCACAGTCATTATCCCAAGCAGGTTGTTAAACTTGAATGTGTATGAGGTGATCAAATATTTTAGGAACTACCCATCATATCATTCTTTCAAGTAGTCGATAAATTCTGCACATAAAAATCACATTTCTTTTGTTTTGACTGGTTTTGTCCAGGGTTTTAGATAACATGTGGAATAGTTTAAGTGTTTCTTTGTGAAGAACAAAAGATTAGCAGAGGACACTTGCATATTTACTGAAGACTAAATAAACTTGGTAACAATTTGTTTTGCTATAATATCTTTATTTCTGTTTCACTCATCTGCTTAACTGTAACAAAGGTGTTTGTACTAACATCAATATTGATTCATTATAAATAAACATTGTAATAAATCATGACATTTCCCTTATGACAATAAATCAGTCAACATCCTCTATTTGTCAACAGTAAAAATTTCCTGGAAAAATACTGTATTTTAATAGGGTTTATTTTCAAAAACATGTGTAAAAGAATAAGAGTAGGTGAGGATTTCAAAATTCCTTTATTGGCGTTATTTTAATAACAAATTATTTCAAGGCTTTGGGGGTATAATGTTATTGAATTATCATTAATATTTGAAATTGCTATTATGGATGTTATGCACTTGTGGCACAAACGGTGAAAAATAACCTTGTAGACCTCCCAAATCCAGACAAGCTTATATTTTTTTATTATCATGCAATCAAACCATGTTCTTCTGTTAATAATTTCTGAAATGCTTTATACCAAACTATAATCTTTTATCTTAAAACACATGATAATCAATAGCTTAAAACAGGAGCGCAACTTATAGCAAACATTTTAATCATCATGACATACTCGTGGCATACTTAATGCCGGCCAGTAATCGATCGCTGTACTATAAATAACAAATACAATAACTGTAAATAGCCATTCAAGCTCGGGTATTGAGGCCCTGTCCAAATCCATTGAAACTGAAACTGACTTTTACCTAATCATCATTTTGGGGAAAGTACACTAATTTTCCTGAGAAGCAGTGCTATGCAACTCTGTTGTCCTTTTCAACATTTGGTAGGTTCACTAGTAGTTTACCCTGGGTAAGGGGTAGGATAGGGGGCTATTAAAAGGATGTAATTTTGGTTGAGAACTATACAGTCTGACTACAAGAATTAGTCATCTAAAATTAGAGCTCCTTCTTGATGGAGGTATGCCCTCAGTTCGTCTTCCTGTGGATGATTTTCAAGCATCTTATCCCTTTGGGAGGAGGGAAGAAGGTCATCCTTCTTTAAAAAATTTGCTTTATAATCTTCAAGGGACAAGTTAAGAGCACCAAGATGATGTTCGGAAGCAGCAAGCGTTGATGGTAACGCTTTATAGAAGAACGTAGACTTCTGTACCTTCTTGAAAGTGCCAAGAGATTCATTGGCCAATTCCCTAAAACACTGTTCTGTGACTTGAGGGCTGGGTCGCGAACTTGAAGAAAAACTGTTGTAGACGCGTTTCGCATTGCAAAACGGCCCAGATAGGGACAAAATTTTCTTCTTGATGTCTTCTTTCGAAATGTCCATACGTATTGCTGCAGTCCCTTGTTTCAACTGCAAACACTATCATAACAGAAAACAAAAAGAAAAAAATTTGTTATGTGTATTCTCACTTTCGGTGGCCACTTCGTACAAAGAAGGGAGCAGCCCATTCCTGATCAGTAGAAACCACTCAAAAAAATTGTGCCATACGTGGCTAAAACAACACCAAAAAATGTTTAAGTTAAGGATGAGAGTAATTTTTGGAAGTCGTGCGGTGTTGTGCAAAATCGCTGACCACCCAGGAGAAAATGTGTTTAGGTACCTTAAATTAAAAAAAAAAAAGCACTGCAAACTACGTCTGGATAATAAATAATAGGCCCGTTACTGATATCAGCTGAACTGATAACTGCAATTTAGTTACTGGCCGGACTGCGGTTACCAGTAATCGTAGTTAAACTCATTCTTAACACCTTTTATCCTCGAAACAGACCTGCCGTTTTTAGTTTGAAATTTGCAACAAAATGAAAAATATTTCGGAAATGTCACCCCAAACGCAAAAACGTAGTTAAGTGTGCTCCCCAAAATGTAAGATACTCAAAAAAGGTACTGAAAAGTTGGGCTGTACAATCGTGAAAGGCCTAGTGAAGACCGTTTTATTTTGGAAACTTTGACGGTTGAACACGCGCGAGAGACGAAGCCGCGAGAAGCATACTAGTCAATTTTCATTTCAACTCATGATTTCTTTAATTTATGTACATATTTCAAAGTAAAATAAAATTCCTCGTCGTGTGCGTATCAACTTTCATCTCTCGCGCGTTTCGCTTCTCGCGTGTTATACCCGACGGACTAAGAAAAAAAGAGAGGCTGTTCGTAGTCTACATAAAAGAAAAGAAGTGAACACTTACTGCTTCAGCAACTCCTCCGAAGGCGAGAAGGGTGTCGTGCAGAGTCAAAGCCATGTTCATTGTGCTTTCGCTGACTGCCTTTGGGGTTGGTCCAGCAAGTTGATTTAAGGCCTTGTCAAGACGATGCCATAATACGTGAAGATTTAAGGCCAACCTGAGGGCGTTTTTCCCTGTTTTGGCGTTGCACTCAGGATTAAACGCACCGACTGAAGATGACATGTTGGTCTTTCCTTTGCAATATTTTATGTACAGTTCGCGGGCGGATGCAGTTAATGTGTATTCAACAGGGTTTTCCTGGTGGTGCTCTGTGTAGATATGTTCATACACGGTCCCTAGGCCTTTCAATGGACCTTGCTGGATATCAGACGAACACTGTTCCATCTCTTCAATTTCCATTTGGTGGCGATCCTGGTACATAATTAAGACCCGATCCGCAAGTCCGTTGCGGCAAGCGACAACCTTTGGCCATATGTCAGTTAAAAATCTGCGAGGTGTTGTAAAGGTCGCCATACTCATACGCGCACTCTGAACGCCCACTCGCTTTCCTTTGTTGCCCTTAACGGAATACCAGTAATCGCCGTCGTACAGCTTGCACATACGCTCCATTGTCAGACAAGTATGCGATGCTGACTTCGACGTTGAAATCAGTTTGCTCAGGAAGGTATAACCTTCATCAATGCACAAGACGGGAACACATTCCCCGGCGACACCTTTTTGGAAGTTAACAAAGTGGTTAAAGAGACCATTCGACGACGTTTCGTCAACCAGAATGCTTTGATCAATTCGCGGCTCCAAGTGCGAAATTAACGGTCTCACGCATCCAATGTTGCAGGCGGGGGTTTTTCCAGCTCCGGATGGAGCCAGGCCTAACATAAACAGATTTCCCTTCTCTTGAAAGGAATCAAACAGCTTTACTGTGGTGTTGCCAATCAATGCACTGGTGCACGGCAATATTCCAGCTAAGAGTAGCTCCGGTGATGTACCGTGGCTTTTCGAGTATACGTCCAGCCATTCGTGAATGCGGGCCGGAGCAATTTCGTCCCATGGAATGCGGATTTCGGCAAGCTTCCTCTCAAGATCGCTTACTGAATTTACTTCTCCAAGTCCTCCAACAGCAGCCATTGTGCGAAGTGAAGCGAAATGAACGGCATACTAGGGAAAACTCCAAACAAGATACACGTGGCAATCTCACCTTTTGATTGGTTCGTGGAATGTCATTGTCACGTTAAGGTTACACAATACCTTTACGGGTGTCCTTCGAAAAAAACTTCGTACGCGCGTTCTTTCGAAGTCAACTACCACAAACTATATATCAATAGAAAGGTTATGAAATGCAGATTTCCAAAAAAATATCAATAAGAAAATATCTATCAGACCGAGTGTCGTCCTGCTGAATTAATCTGGTATCAAACGCCATCGCTTCTTCAAAAGTACTGCACAGTATCAATCAGCATGGATCAGTCTCTAAAAGTGTGTCAGGATTGCCCTGCTTTCTTATTGGTTATCTTTCAATAGACACGCCAAGATTTAGTAGTGAATAATATTTGCCGACCCTGTTGCGTTTGCGGCTGTAAAATGAGAATTATGTAAATCCCCGGCACACTTTTGTTCGTCGATGCTTAATGAATTTTCGGGCTAAACAAACTGAATGACACCCTGACCGCACACAGCTACCAAGACGATCTTCGCGGGAATTTAAAGGCAGTAATAGTGTGACAGTCACGTTCTCCTAATTATAAATTGAAGCGAGCGATCGCAATGGGGAAATCAGAAGCGGACGAAAAATACGGTTGAGTTTCATTCTGCGTCTTTTCTTCGAGTTCCACGTTTGAAGGTTGATCAAACCAAACCCTAAACAATGTCGAACAAGCTTATCCTTTTGCTTTCGGCAAAATTCGACTTTTGTCGTCTTCACAGGCCTCGGCTTCCATTTTTTTCACTGCGCAAGGACTTTTCTCTATTTTTTAAAACACGTTTCATGACCTCAGTGTAGTCAATTTTAAGTAAAGACGAGTGATAACGACAGTGATAGAGCCGCGTAGCGAAATCACATGTAAACAAAAAAGATGCTAATGAGTTCTCGTCATGACACCTCTCCGGACGAGGCCATTTCGCGCGGGAAAGTTCGCCAGGGAGTCAAGGCACTGTTAGGATTATGACACCTACCTGCTTTATTAAATTTTATATAAAACCCCCTTTATTTTCGAAGTATCTCGTGCGCGTTTTAAGATTTTGCTTTCATTTTTTGGAAATGTTAGATTTTTAGCAAACCTTTTGTTTAGGCGAGAAAAAAAAATGTCGACAAAAGTAGCCCTCTGAAGGTATTTTGTATTCACTATTGTTGTCCATCGATCTACTGATCCATCGATCTATTGATCCAGAGATCCACAGATCCATCGATCTACTAATTCATCGATCCATCGATCTACTAATCCATCGATCCATCGATCTACTGATCCTTCGATCTACTGATCCATCGATCTATTGATCGAGATCCACAGATCCATCGATCTATTGATCCAGAGATCCATCGATCTACTGATCCATCGATCTATTGATCGAGATCCACAGATCTATCGATCTATTGATCCAGAGATCCAGAGATCCATCGATCTACCGATCCATCCATCTAATTGTCCTGCGAATCATCGATTTACAGATCATCGATTTACGATCACTACCATGGGCTCCTGTCACTACAGATCACTTCGACAGATCACTGCGGGTTAAACAATAGATGCTGTGACGTCAGTTGTGAGGTTTTTACACCGAGGATAAGCCTGAAACTCAGACGCGCGACATAAAGAACCTCACTAACAGGGCCTCATTAGCGGTCTTACTAAAATCAAAAGGAGTTTAAATGTTTCCAGTTAGGACAATGACCAACTTGGAGACTGAATTTCATGAGCCTTTTACTCGGCCAGGCGCTAAACGTGAACAGATGATCACTATTCGCTTTTCCGACATCGACCGCCATCGACCGCCCCCAAGATTACAAGCAGTATATGAAATTTCAGTTGGCTCGAAAGTGATCTGAAGATGAGAAAATCTCTTGCTAATGTAGTAAGCTTTGGTGAGAACTCATAGAGCGAAATTAGCACTTGAATGAGAACTTATATGAGCGAAATGAGTACTCGTTATTGAACGAAACTACTATAAATTGACGAATCCATGATGTGAAACCGAAGAGCTTCTGTGGCCAACCTGGATAAGAAACATCGCATGTAGGACTTTTCTACTGATTTAAGTGTTAGTACTAACAGGAATGGAGTTGTAGAAGTATTGGGACGGCCAAGAAGTATGTCAACATTTACTTGTAAATATGGAGGCGGCTGCCGTGACGGAGAACCACGAAGGTTACAATGTAAGAAAGTCATTAAAGGGTTCGAAAACAGTAAGTCATGTAGAAAATGTATTAAGCGTTATATTATATACAATACACCACAAGCCGTTACAATGAAAAGTTTTCTGTCTATTGATTTCCGAATTTACCTTGAAGTGAACTAGATTGTGTTGAAGTAGACATGTTGGAAAAATAGGCTTACCTGTTTTGCTTACTGTTGTGTGACTCATATTTACATTATAAAAACAAGAAGTTATAAGGATAAAAACAAATATGTATTGCTGTATTAATGATGGCAAGTGTGATTTTTTTTAAGTGCAACGCTGAATATATATACCACTGATAACCTAAAATGAGATGGTAATGTAAATAAACTAATTCAACTTGATAAAGGATTGAGAGTCTTAAGGATTTTAAGATCATCACTAACATACTTTGCAAAAATGCAAGAAAGACTTGTTTGGTATGATTCGTCAGCTGGGCTATCCTACATGGTTTTGTTCATTATCAGCTGCAGAATCAAGGTGGATATTTCTGTTGAATACATTGAATAGACTTGTAGACAACAAAAACTATAATGATGATAAAATTGACAATGTCATGGCAACAAAATTCAGACCTTATTCAGGACGACCCTGTTACATGTGTTAGAAACTTTGAACTCACAGACAGTGAGCAGCAGGATACCAGAACTACATTTGGTTTCGGTGCCATTTAATCCTGTACCCTTATGTTAAGTTATCAAATTTTTTAACAACTGTATGCTTGCCACCTGCCTTATAACTGATGCCTAGTGTAGTCAAATGATTGGCGTCATGTACTCACTGTATGTTTATTTCAAAAAGCTACTCAGCTCCCTGGTCACTTTTATGTTGTGATTATAGATTATTAAAATTATCTTCAAGTTCATTCAATCACAACTCTGAAAAAACACCTCGGTAATTTTTAAATTATTTCTTTTTTCTCTGTTTTGTAAACATATCCACGAGTTCACCATAGTCCTACTTTGATTCGTGATTACTGATGTCACTGACCTGGGCGCCAAACAAACACGCGCGGTACATATTTCTCGTCAGAAATAAAATCAAAGGCCTCTTTGAGGCGACGACTATTTTCCATGATGAAGAACATGCATCAGTATAAGCAGAAAAGGTGAAAACATTTTGGTTTTGTTCCAAAAATAAATTTCTTTCTGCTGTCCCTTTTTTAAACCTCTTAAAATCCGCAAGACAATGATGCATAACGTTCTAGACACATATACGCTTAGAACGCGGGAGAGTGAGGATTCAAGAAATGCTGTGGGCAACAACAGAGTCTTTTTTTCCCTCCGACATGTTCATGTCAATATGCTACTATTTCAAAGAGCACATAAACTGGACACTCTTCTCCTCCATAATAATTTGAATTGTTTCATAATGTTTATATTGTGACGCCAAATCCATCGTTACATGAGTTGAATTTTTAATGATCACTACGAATAAAATAAACTTTTGGTTTACAATGCGTGGATCGTACGGATTAAACATAGTCGAACATTAAGTTGCAGTATAGCGCTAAGGAATAATACACCATGCATTTACTGCCAAATGGTTGTCAACTTTATTGTGTACTTCTGTTAAGCGTCCAAAGTTGTTAATGGCAATTTTACTTGTAAAATAGAGTTGCCATTGCTTTCTGTGCATAGTAGTGCAATTTTAATCACTGTTTGATGACACGCTCAACAGGAGTCGGATGTCTGCTTATGTAAATGTATTTCGTGACAAACCACGAGTCTTGACAGCTGTTAAAACATAGTCGAACATTAAGTTGCAGTATAGTGTTACCAAAGGAATGATACACGTGTGATATCCATGCATTTACTACCAAATGGTTGTCAACTTTATTGTGTACTTATGTTAAGCGTCCGAAGTTGGTAATGGTAATTAATTGTAATACCAAGATTTCTTCTCAAACCACATACAAATGCACAAAACGTTTGCATTGATGTCTATTGTTTTAGGCTTAATTTTAAAATATCGAAACTGGGCTATTTCACTAGTACGCTTAGTAGTGCAATTTTAATCACTGTTTGATGACAGTTTAAACACAATCATGGCTGTGCAAACAAAGTCAATTTATTTCTTTACTTAGCCTTCACAGTTTAACAACTGCCTGGGTACACGCAGTTAATTGTCTAGTTGTAGTGCAAGATACAAAAGTAATGTTTATCCCAGGCTAAGCAGGATCAATGACCGCTTATGTCTTTCGTGACTTAGCCATGAGTCTTGACAGCTGTTAAACATACCACGGGGCTTGCGAAGATAAATATTTTGAAAATTCGCGCGTGACAGGTCATACCGTGCGCTTAACCTTTATTATTTTGCTCAATATTCACGCATTGCATGCATCATGTTATTAAAATCCATGCTTGCCAGGATCCCGCGTTCTTTTCGTAACAAGGACAACAAAAGCTTTCTAGGTTGTTTTTAAACAATTCAAAGAGGAAAATGCTCGCACCACATGCTCTTGACATAGCTGTAATTATCTCATCACTCATTGCTTCACTACATTTCACATTTGTAGACATTTTGAAATTTCATCGTCAAGTTATGTATTGGTCAGCGGAATTACAAACAAAAGTTTACGACCCATGGAACGTTGACCGTCTGAGCGAGTGACATCGCGCTCGCTAACTAAACTCCAATTTTGCATTCTGCAAAATAGTCGTAAAAAGCACTTTCATGAGACGGTGATCAAAATGCAAAAGCAAAATAGGAAAGCGCCAAATGCTAGAGGCTAGCGATCGTTTGTTGGGCGGCGTGTGATAGAGCAAAATTGATAAAATATCGAGAAATCTGGACATGATCTTTTTGTAATACATTATCAAAAATTATGTGAAATACATCATCAGAGAACACGTGCAAAAAAATAATTTGCGCTCGGTATATTTTCTCGGTATTTTTCATCAACAAAAAACTGAATTATTAAAAATCACGACTTATCAGCAATAGCTCGGCTAAACAAAGCTAAACTTACCAAAGTCGATAACCAAGTAAGGATTTCCTACAGAAATAGTTTGCCACTCTCGTTTAGCAGTGTAGTGGTCAAACTTGACGTAAGTTAAAACGGATTCGTTTTGCCGGCATCTTCCCGTTAAATTAAAGTAGATTTAACACTTGCCAGGAGTAATTAGAATTGTAGCCATTTTGCTCATAGCTTCGCAAATGCAACCAGCGTTATACAGTAAAACGACAGAAACTTAAGCGAAATATTCACACTAGACAGTCGCGACAACCTCGGTAATGAAACAAGAAAAAAAAGGCTTCATTGATTGTTTCCGGCAAGCGGTGACAAGTAATGTACAAGATTAGAAGACCTCCTGGTCAGAATCTTTTTTGTAGCCTGAGCTAGTGGCATACGTTTCCTTCAGTTACAAGACAAACCATCATGGCGGTTTTTCAGTCTCTGTTTTACCTTGGTCTTCTTTCTTGTGCCTTGGCTGCGAAATTTGCAATGATTCCCATGTTTGGAGGAAGCCATTCGCTTTTCGTTTCTAAATTTGGACAAGAGCTGGTTGAAAGAGGTCACAAGGTAAGTGAAGGCGACGAAGTGAATATTTCGCTTGGTGTTTAGGCAGTATCAGTGCCCTTAGAAACCAATGACCTTTATGAACTCGATTAGTTTATAATCTTGAAATAATAAGAGTTTAGAAATAAATGAGTAGGAAAAATATAAGTCAAGGAAATGCAGTTGAACCTCTCCGCAACGGCCACCTTGTGGACAGAAGAAAGTGGGGAATGATTTCCGCACAGTCCCTACTTCATTAGGGACTTTAAGATCCACTACGGCGAAGCTCTGGTACGGCGGATGCAACCGAAAGAGACTGGGCCGACTACGGTTTCTCCCGCCAAAACTCGAATTGATTAAGTTTTCTGTAGTACGGCAAAGTCAAACTCGATGTAAACAAATCAGACTCGGCTCCAAGTTTTTTGGTTGTGGTATGTTTATTTAGAAGAAATGGTTTCTTGGAAAGAATTGAGAGAGCTTATAGTGCTCTACTATGACATGAAAGTCCTAAATGACGCCGAATTTCTCTTACTATACGACCTTTACAGCCCACAAAACCTGGACTTGCCGTGTGACTTGTATCCACATTTCGACCTCCAAAACCTGACCGAAGATGAATGTGTGGCCGAATTTCGGTTCAGGAAAACTGATATCCCAAGGCTTTCTCAAGCTTTGCGGATTCCTGATGTTATAATTTGTCACCAAGGAACAATTTGTGAAGGAACTGAAGGACTATGCATGCTTTTGAAGCGGTTGTGCTTCCCTTGCCGATACAGCGATATGGTCCACTTGTTCGCTAGGCCGGTTCCTGTATTGTGTATGATTACAAATCAAGTTTTGGATTATATCTATCAAGCTCACAGCCATCGCATTCTGCAGTGGAATCATCAGCAACTAAGCCAAGCCAATCTTGAAAGATTTGCCGAAGTTGTTCACCGAAAAGGAGCCCCACTTAATAACTGTTTTGGTTTTGTTGATGGGACAGTTCGCCCTATTTGTAGGCCCGGCACTGTCAACCAGAGGTTGCTTTACAGTGGACACAAACGTGTCCATGGAATCAAGTTTCAGTCTGTTGTTACCCCAGATGGAATGATTGCAAATATGTATGGCCCTGTCGGTAAGTTGTTGGTTTTTTTTTGAAAATGGAATCTGGGGTTTATAGGGTGAGGAGGCAACTGCTTAAGTGTATTTTTTTCTTTTCATCTTGAGAAATCGCTTGAAATGAAACTTCTTGGAAACATACAACTCCTTTTTATGAGAAATAAAAAAAAAACTCTTACAAATTAAAACACTTCACTTTCATGACCTCATAGCCAAGCTGACTATGTCATAATAAATATATGAATGAACAATTAGTTTCATTTTTTCCTGAATTGTCATAGTTACAAGAAAAATGAATGAAATATTCCCGAGACCCATGATGCTTCAATGTTCCTTTAACAAAATGTTACAAGACTTTTTCACTTATCTGACTGAACTTTAACATTCCTCCTGTCCACAAATTTTGTTGCAGAGGGAAGAAAGCATGATGCAGGTATGCTTGCCGAGTCTCACCTTTTAGATGATCTCCGTCAGTATGCCTTCAGCCTGGCTGGACAACCTCTTTGTATTTACGGGGATCCTGCTTACCCCATCCGTGTACACCTTCAATGTCCATTTAGAAATGGAGTTTTAACCCCACAGATGGAAGCTTACAATGCTGCTATGAGCTCAGTGAGAACAAGTGTGGAGTGGTTGTTCGGAGACATAATCAATTACTTCAAGTTTCTGGACTTTAAAAAGAACTTAAAGTTGGGACTGAGTAGTGTGGGGAAAATGTACATCATCAGTGCTATTCTTAGAAATGGGCTAACATGTCTATATGGAAACACAACCTCAGATTTTTTCCAGTGTAATCCTCCCGACCTTGAAACTTATTTTGCATAAGTGCTACAGTTGAGGCTAACTGTTTTGAAAATTATCTTTAATAATTCAAGCATTATGATTTTATGGTGTAAATTAGCAACACAACAATGAAACCAAGAGCACTTAAACATTCGGAGAAGTTTTGCTGGATTTAATGAGAACTGTTGGAAACATGTTGGGGTCACAGCATCAGTTCTGAAGGGTGACAAACCTCAACATACTATGTATACCTCAAGATTTTCATTATTTTTACAACACTAGATTCTGTTAAGGCATATCACACTTGCATTTAGAATTCAGTCTTATAAAAAATACTGTAGAGTTGATCTCACATATGACTCCTGTTAAAATTGTATTGCTTTTGAGACTGTCAGTAAAAGACCAGCCTTCTGCAAATAAAGATATGAACTTGAAAAATGTGATAGCCAATGAGAAAAGCCTTTATTTTCACCTTTCTGGCCTTGAATTCATGCAAAAACACAAAAGTAACTTTTGCTTGAATTTGAAGTTCGTTGAGAAAACAAGAGCCACATTTGTTTCATATGTTATGTCTTATGGGTGGAATTTGTTTGAGTAACATTGGTTGTTTTAACCTTTTTAAAAACAAATATAAAATAAAGGCACACTCTGATGACCTTCCAAGCAAATCCAAAATGAATTACATTTAAAATACAGTAGCTGACTCCAAAACACAACTTTGCTACAATACTTGGAATGATTTCACATCCCTTTTGATCTAACACTTCTTGCTGTAAAACTCAAATGGAATGAAACTGATCTGTGACTCTTTTGAGTCACTCCTTTGACAAGAGTTTTTCCAAAACAGACATCATTGCCTGACTTTGTTGTGCCATTAACATCTGCATGTGCTGATTCTGTTGCTGCTGTTGAGCCTGCTGTTGGGTTATTGCTTGCAAGAAGGACTGCTGCTGGGTGAACATTGCTTGGAATTGAGCAGCTTTGGTTTCTTCTTCTTTTTTCCTTATCTTTAGCTCTTCTTCTCGGAATGCCTTGTCTGATTCAGCCTTCTCCTGCATAAACTGAAGAGCCTCATTACTGCTTCTCCTGGATTTCCTTTCCTTTGGCTCTTGGCCGTCTTCAGATTTTCGTTTGTTTGTTTGCCCCATCCTCTCCAAAGCTTGGTTTCTGATATCTTCTGCTGTAGCCCTCTCCTGACCTTTCTTTTCACTAGCTTCTGCAATAGCATCTCTCTCTCTTTCTGCTATGTCCTCACGAAGGACATCAAGCTCATCTTGTTCTGGTACAGAAATTCCAGATGCTGCTAATTCTGTTTTTTCATTTTCTTTGAATCTGCCTTGGATCAGGTTAAATCTCTCCCTGACTGCTCGCTGAGATAAATTAGATTTAAATCTCACGGTTTGGCACCCTCTAAGATTCTTGGCAATTTCATCCCACAGACGCCCTGCTTCATTTGTTCCCTTTTTGTGCTTATAAACCTCTAAGGCAAGAACTTCTCGGCAAAGAAGGATATCATGCTCCCTTGTCCATTACATTGACTTCCTAATAAAGATAAAAAGAATAGAAAACAACCATTCCTGTGAGAAGCAAAAACAGCAACCTTTGATACTGGGATTTCTGGAAAAATAAAGGATATCATCATATAACTGGGCACTGGTATCACTTATTATAAAGTGAGGGCTCTAACAAAGTTTTTGTCATTATTAGGGGATAAATTTCACGAGAAAGATACTGCTTATCATCAAATCAAAGTTCCCAAAAAGGGCAAACTCAACAACCAAGTCAAGTGATTTCACTAAGCTAATCGACAGAAAATAAGCAAAATGAAATCGAAAACATTATTCTTCAAGATCAGTTACTTCCAAACCATTGATATTCCAGATGTTACTCGTTCTTCATTAAGCTGCATGAAATTTCGCTAAACTTCAGTGTTTTAGAGATTAGAAGTGTGCAAAAAATAAAAAACTTTGAACTTACGATGCTTGCGACGTGTGCTTGTCCGACTTGTCCATCTTTCGGCTTCACTTTGGACAAGTTAATTGCTAAAAAAACGTAATAAACCCCAAAAAACTATTAAAATATTGTAAAATGAACGTTTTTATGCCATCTGTGCATTTTAACGAGTAAAGATTCGATAAAAATGCAATGTAGTTTACTCACGTAGTGAACACTCCCTCAACCTGGCGTGTTTGCCGTACCAGACAGCCGTCCTACGGCGGGAAAGCTTACTTGGACCACAACAAATGACGTCACCGGAAGTACTCTTTCACACTTTTGCCGTACCAGAGCCTCGCCGTAGTGGATCTTAAAGTCGCTATTATGTATGCTGTAGTTGAATTGTCTTGGGAAGTGCGCGTGCAAACATTTCTTGTACGACTACAGAATGCATAATGAAGTAGGGACCTGTGCGGAAATCATTCCGAAAGTGGCCGTTGTGGAGAGGTGGGCGTTATGGGGAGGTTGTGATGTAATATGACGCCTTTTCTCGTGGAAAGCACTACATGTTTATTGAGGGTCCACAATAGGGTTCCCAAATCCCGCCTTCCCACCCATTTTTTCTTGTTAATCCCACTTTCCCGCCCTTTTTTACGTCCGGATCCCGATCCCGCCCGATTTTTTAAGGATTTTTTTGTTTAACATATAAATAAACGACACTGACCTTTATGGAGTGGGTAGCTTTGTTGTCCAAGGTTTTCAATATCGTAACTGTGAATGCATGTTGCGGTCAAAGTAAGCTGCAGTACAAGACAGTCTAAGTTATGGTCAAAGGGAAAGGAATTATTATTTAAAACGTGACAAATTTTGCGGCATAACGAAATCGCCACCCGAATTATGTCACGTACATCGTGTAAAACGTTCTGGGCCGCCTGTGGCGACACCTATTCTTCCGCGGTATGAAAGTTCATGTCAGTGAGGTCGGCTCAAATATAGAAAACACATGTATAAGGTGACTCACCTGACAGTTTCTTTCAAGGCTTTAAGGGTCTTTACCTCCCTTGAAACGGGTGCTCTGAATTTCTCTTTCCGAAGAAAGGTATTTCCACTGGCACCTTTCTCGTAATAAATGGCGACACAATTTTTAAAATGTCTATTATGTGATTCACGTGATTCACTTCATCCGTCGTCTCCGTCGGCACCGGTGTGGCCATAGTGGCCAGGCTAACAACACAACTTGATGGAAGGGTCGTTTAAGACAGTCGTTTAAGATGTCTAAGATCGAAAAACGCCGGAAAATAAACCATGTGACCGATGTGACTTGATACTTTTTCTTGTGACGAAAACGCCGAAAATAGAAATGCACCAGCTTTACAAACACCAAGGTGTCAAAGGTGTTAATGGATAAGCTAAACTTGTAGCTCGACACAACTACAAAGCCGGTATTTACACGAAGGAGTCTTTTGTACCAAGACATTTTAGACCATTTTATGTAGTCACGCCTTAGATCCCGTATCCCGCTACATTTCCCTTGTGATTCTCGCATCCCGACCCCATAAAAGGTTAAAATCCCGCTCCCGCTCGTGATTAAAATTCCCGCTTCCCGCTCCTGTTTTCACCTCTTATTCCGAATATCACCCCCAAAATAAGCCAAATCCCGCATCCCGCCAAACCTATTGTGGACCCTCTTTATTATGCAAAGTTCATGCTCACATTATCCTATAATGTTAGAAGGACGAAATTAAAAGAGCGAGGTTCGTAAAATTCTCTATTTCAGGCAATTTATGCTTCAGTTCTGCAACACATTAGGAGACACAGTAGTGTAGTGGTTGGCGTGCGGACTTCCGAGCAGAAGGTTTGGAGTTCGAGCCCTGGTGCTGGCACTGTGTTGTTTCCTTACACAAGAAACTTTACTCCACACTGTCTCTCTCCACCCAGGTGTATAAATGGGTACCAGTGATATAATGCTGGGGGTAACTTGTGTTGTTTCCTTAGACAAGAAACTTTACTCCACACTGTCTCTCTCCACCCAGGTGTATAAATGGGTACCAGCGATACAGTGCTGGGGGTAACCCTGCGATGGACTAGCATCCCATCCAGGGGGGAGTAATAATACTCCCAGGTGCTTCATGCTAGTGAAACAGGAATAAGCTGGGTCTCCTGTGGCACCTGCTATGTAATGATGGGGGTGACCCTGCGATGAACTAGCATCCCATACAAGGGAGGAGTAGTAATACTCCCAGGTGCTTCATACTGTTGAAACCGGGATAAGCTCCGGCCTTGTGTGCTTCTTTACCTTTATTGCAACATATACATGGAACACGATAAAAATAATTATATATGTGAGTTTATGTAAGATTTGCTCTTAACTGATATAAAGCTGTCGAGGGTTGTCTGCAAGAGCGACATGACACGCATTTTATTGTAGTTTATTGTTTTTTATTGTCATCAAGTTACAAAATTACAAAGCTGCTAAGCAAAGTGGTGACTCTCTGGCGCGCTTGTATTCGCCGGACAAAGATCGCCAAAATTAGCGACTGTTGCTCGAAATCCAAAAAAGAATGAGCAAAATTCAAATGTTCGTAACTGACTCAGCCTGAGGTATCTACTATAAATGTGTTTTCTCCCGTTAAGGAATGTTCGCGTGTTTTCGTGTTACCTCTAAGGTGTTCTAGTTGCATGAGTATTTGCTGTCAAGTATATAAAACATCTGTTGTGGGTGATGTCACGTTATTAGCGGGGCTCCCGCGCGCGAAGCGCGCGTGGAGCAGAGCCCCATACTCATGGAATATGGTCAACCTCTTTTCTTTTGGTTGTCACGTGACTGACCGAGCGTACGTACGTCCGTACGCGTCTACAGATTGTACGGGTAGGGTAGGGGAGACTATTAAAAGGAAGGGAGGGGTATCTCAGGCTTGTCTTGGCAAATCCACGTCTTTTATATTGGACATTCACAATATGGTCAATTGACAGCTGTCAAAACGGGATAGCCACTGACCAGCATCACATGACCATATTGTGGGCTCATGTGTCAACTCATCGAGGTGACGTGATTTATTTGGAAGCTGTTCTGGTAGCCCGCATATTTTTGGCGGGAAATTGCGTTGACGACTGAAAAAGAAATTTTCAGTTCATTGTCTTTTTGAGACACAATATTACTACTCTACACTGTTAAAGTTTTACTAAAGGATAAACGAAACAATTTCTATTGCTATGTCAACAAACAATAGCAGAGAAAATATAATTTGCAGAACACAGGGTTCAGGTGAAGAGCAACGGGAAAGAGAGCAAGAATTAACTGAGGAAGAATGAGCGAAGTAGATCGCCAAAGAAGGCGCGCTCGGGAAAGAGAAAGGAGACGAAATTATAGCGAAAAACGCCGACAAGCAGAAAGAGTCCGGGCTCGAGAAAATAGACAAAATGTTAACGAAGAACGCCGAGAAGCGGAAAGATTCCGTGCTGTGGAAAACAGACAAAATTGTAGCGAAGAATGCCGAGAAGCGGAAAGACTCCGTGCTGTGGAAAACAGACAAAATTGTAGCGAAGAAAGCCGAGAAGCGGAAAGACTCCGTGTTGTGGAAAACAGACAAAATTGTAGCGAAGAAAGCCGAGAAGTGGAAAGACTCCGTGCTATGGACCACAAATTTGCATAAGTTTTGTCTGCATAATATTTGCTCACTGATGCGTGACTCAGCACTCGCACTTTCCACTTTCCCTTAAACTTGACACTTGACTTGGAAAACCGACTTCTAAACAAACCTTCTTCAGAAAAATGATCTTCTGAATGCACTACTTCTGAATGAGAAGCAAACTGATGAAAGATTTCAAATTTTTATGTCCTTTAATCATATAAACATCTCCCCTGTCGACGGCTAAGAAATACTCCCACGGGAATTTTCTCTTGGCGGCAAATTGCAGAATGTAGCGCTTTCACTGGCAGCTTTTCGCGTTGTCGACGTTGTCATTTAGTGTGTCGATTGAGAACTTTGGTTTCAACGCCGTTGTTTTCGTAAAAAATGTTCTTCTAAATTGTAAAATTTCTCAAATGTATGTTAGTCATTCACGCGTTGCGTTGGACCAGGTCTACTTATAGTTCACACTTTTACGGTTATTTATTTCTTTTGTTTAAGTAACTACAGCTGATTGTAGTGAATAAATGAAGGCAGTAATTTTTTAGACTTACAATGTAATTAAGAAAAGAATAATTAATAATTATTTTTTCATTCTCGTGAAAAATGTTTTTCGGGCTGGTAGATGTTGGTTACAGCTTGCCCGAAGGGCAATCTGTAAAATTAATTTTCTTTGCACCCTGCTTGGAGTAAACATTTATTTTACCGAAGTGTTCGTTTTAACACGAAAATGACAAGAGTTGTGTCCTGCATTTCCCAGTAGCGTGTACAAATCTTTTAAATACATTTACGCAAATAGAATGGTTAATTTCATCAGGAATAGAATACAGTACATTGATAATTTGTGTTCTTTGTAGAATATACTCCATGACTTTGTAGGTACAAAGACCGTACTTATGGCAGACGAAAGTTTAGACAAAAATCATAGCAATTTAACCGACCTCGACACTTAACTATAATCAAAAACGTTTGTGAATTCCTTCGCAATATTTTAGAATGCTTTTACAGTTTAAAGTGAAATGAAAGTACTAACGGGAGCCCCGCTTTTAGGCTTGGCTAAATCTATATATTATGTTATGCGTGACTGTAAGGACGTTATGCGTGACCGCGCATGCGCATAAACAGACTCTGCTTTGATCTTCGAGGGCGGGAGTTTTTCGCTTTCGGACTAGATACTTTGACAGGTGAAGGTCACTCTATGGTAGCTCTTGCTTCCTTTCGCTTAATTTTCTTTCGTTTATCGTTGTTTTTGTGAGCGACAGAGTTGTAAGCTTCTAAAAGTGCTTTGGTTGCGGTTATTCCTTGCATTACAGTTTGTTGTTAAGATTTGTTAAAGTTACTTTAGACCTTCAGAGGTGTCTTCCAAAGAATCATTCGTAAGCGCGCCGCTTATATTATAACCATACAAAGATATCATCGTAAAGCTAAAGCTAATAAAATGTAGAATCAGAAGAAATAATTTTTTTTAAGATTTGATTTAATGGTAAGCGCGCGCAAGCCTTCTAACGCAAAACTGACACTATTTGTTAAACTAAATTACCTGCCTTCCTGCTCACAAGTACGACCAAACAAACTGCACAATGTCAATCAGTAGGTGATAGACTACAAAAGAGAGTGAAACTTTTTCGATATTCCGATTGGTTACCGAGAAAATCTATTTTGAAGTTGGCGAATTAAATATATGCCGATCTTTGTCACATGAGAGCGAGTAAAAGGGGAGTATTTGGAATATTAAAAGATCCTCACACCCTTTCAGTAGTTAAGAAGGGTGTTAGAGGACAGAGAGATAAAGCTGGTAGAAATAAATAATTGTTCCAAAAATTTTCAACCCTCCTCCCAAGAATCTAATTCGAACTTATCCCGACCTGCAAAACTTCCCGCAAACTTTTCACAAACTTACTTGGAACATTACCAAGAAAAATAAAAGCGTTAGGACACACAATCACTTTTTCAGTGTCGAATTAGGGATTTCGTTTGTAAAATTGGATCGTGGGTTAGGCCGATAAAGTTCTGCTAAATTGATCCACCGGTCACAGCAATTTTAATGTACCGTGAACTGAATGCGCCGCAGCTGTATCTGTTTTAGGTCCCGCCGAATATTAGCTCAAGTACAATTTTTAGATAGGTTCGAACCAATTGGAGCTGAACGCTGGTGTACTTCCCGAAAAATTTCCAGCAGAACGATTCGTAAAACCACAGACATAATCCACCCCAATCCAGAATCTCAATCAGATCCACCAGCCCAGCCCCATATAACGATTCTGGCGGAAATTTCAACGTACCAATTGTTGATTAATTATCTGCTTTTCCACTGAAATCAGTAGGCAGACTCGGAAACAAATTTATCATTTTTAATTCCACAACTAGCAAAGATGCATTTAATCATGTATCTACCATTTTTTGTAGTGACATATTCCTCGCTTCCAGGCAAACATTCAGTTTCCTTTCGCCTTTCTTTCAAACAATAACTTAACATATATACACGTTGACACTAATGTCTTTAAATATCGTTCGTTATGTAAAAATAAAGATTCCAGTTTAAATTTTAAGACAATCTAATATTTGTCTTGAAAATACTTAATGAGATATATGATATTATAATTATTATGAGTGAAACACAAACCAATGCTTCCAGATTCATACAATCTATAAATAATTACGCTAGATGGTTATTACCATACGTGCCCGAGTCAATACGAATACCGGTTAATAATGCAGTAGAGAATTTTAGAAGACAAGTAAACAGAATTTACAATAGATTTGCATCTGAACAACAATCTGAGGCAGATGATGAATACGAGACTGCTGATGAAGGTGAACAACCTACATTACCAACGATCGATAATAGTGAAGACCAATTTCAAACTATATTGCCTAACGATACTGCATTTGGAGGTAGCTTAAGTAACTATACGATTGAAGGGAGGAGAGGTATGGATGCAGAAACATTTGAAGTTAAAATAAAACCAAAAGTCGTTCAATTAATAGATTCTCAACAACGGCCGATAAAAATACAATTTATATTAAGCGTCCTTTTTAGAAAGCCTGATCATGATACTCGCGAATGTGATTACTCAATTTACTATTTCAGGTCCGAAATAAAAAAGAAATATATCCTACAACAAATGTATCAAGAATTTACGATACTATGTTTGGCAATCTACGTAATAAAACACAAGATTTTAAAGATCTAGGTTCTGGTTGGTTATTTGTTAGAGTTGAACAATTCGACATACATATTGACGAGTTTAATCCAATTTCCGGTAATAGTTACATAACTTTACCAAAACATATATCGGCTGTAGTTTCTGTTCGTTTTGAAACCAATTTAGTACTGGACAATTAATTATGTAACGGACTCTTTTTTAGCCTTGTTTTCTCCCAGGCTATAGAAAAAGTAGAGCAGTTATTATTGTTGCCCCCCCCTTTTTTTTGTATGCTGTAGCCCAGCTATCTATAAAAGAGTTACACCTACCTGACTTATTAGACTATTGTCTGCGATCAGGGGCTCCTGCTACGATTGATGACATTTCGGATGAAAATGTTTTGTTCTGTTTCACTGCAGAGTGATTAGAGAACAAAGTAGGTTAAAAAACGGATCTTACAAATAAAGTACTGTATTTAGCTCTTATTAACCGAGCTGGAGTTCTGTATGGGAGAATCTTGACCGAGGTCAATATCGATTTCAGCCAATCAAATTCGTGAATTCGGTAGTTCCCAGTCCTTCTGAGACACAGCCATATAATAATTACATGTAATTTTACATTGCGACTACGCGAACCAAGGCCAACCACATAAATTTTCATACAAAATTTGAACGTGTTTTTGACCCCGAACAACCGATTTGTGGCGAGTTTCTAACGCCTAAGATGATTCTATACCAGACACACGTGCTATAAAACAACACCCTTTTCAGGAGTATTTGTGGCGTGGTAGGCCGTGGGCGTGGTAGGCCGTCACTAATGGTTACAACCAAATTGGGAAAGATCTCATGTATATACCCACCACGAGTCCCCAACTACGAAACACACGTTAAATTATTCAATGCTCCATTCAATTACGTCAACGTACCATTCAATTACGTACAGGGGACTCGTGGTGGGTATATACACGAAATCGCTGCCTGCAAAGGGAAACAATTACATACAATGGGACTCGTGATGGCCATATACATGAAATCTCTGCCACCAAATTACATCGTTGCCATACGTAACTTTCTATTGTTTAGATACTCGATCGTGATTGGGTAATTTGCACGAAAATTTGTTTGGCTGGCCTTGATTCGAGTAATCGCACTGTAAATGAATTGAAAGACTTGCCACGATAAAATCATGGACACCCCATATGGATCACATTTCGTGATTATTCTTAACCTTTTCGTCAGTTGCTGAAAAAAAAATCTGGCTGTCGTTGAGAGGTTATTTTGACAGATGGGGACTATCCTGCAGTGCAGGCGTTATTTTGGAGCAGAGCGCTCTGAGATAAACCAGTTTGTCGATGCGGCCATCTTGGATTGTAATTGGAATCTTGACCGGAAGAGGTTTGGTACAGAGGCGGCATGGGGGCTGGGTGGTGGAGGTGTTGCACCTTCCCTCCTCTCCCCCCTTTGCCATTCACGCCTACTTCTAAGATGGCCGCCTAATAAGAAAATGTGCACACGCGCGCTCAAAATACGTTCGCACTGCAGGCTAGATGGGGACGTGCTTTTTTGTGGCCGTTGTAAAGAGGTGGCCATTACAGAGAGGCTTAAACAAGAATTAATGCATGGGCTGTCTGCCGGAACAAAAAAAATTGGCCGTTGTGGCGAGGTGGCCAATAGACCATTTTACAGTTGTTTGCTTAGTACCCTGGCCTTTGAATAGAAGTGAGGCTGGAGGTGACCTTGTTTTGTTACAAACCTTCCTGTTCTTCATATGTAAATAATGTAATTTGCACATGAAATGTGGGGAGGTTTGTAACTAAGCAAGGTCACCTCCAGCCTCGCTTCTATTCAGAGGCTAGGTTCCTAAGAACAAAACTGTAAATTGGTCTGTAATGGACGTTCGACCGTAAAGCAAAGTAAATGTACAGTGGAGTTGGAGATTTGCTTTAATAACAGAAATGGAGTAAATTTGCAGAAAATCTGATATTTACTTTGCATATGCTCAAATGCTACGGTGCTAAATCTGATCTTTGTTTACATTGACATAAAGAGGGTAGCAAATATGATGCAAATATAGAGCTCCAAATTTGCAAATGCTAGCAAATCAAATTTTTTTGCAGTGTTGTAATTTTGAAATAAGAAGGCATGTAATCATTTGAGGTAGTATCTATTTCCCTCTACAGGTGACCATATTCGTCGGATCCTCTTTTTACAAGGGCTGTGAGGGTTTAGATGTGCGAGTTTTCAACGATACTGAGTTTTTGCGGGAGCATGCAGTCCAAGGTTGGCCTGAGCCCCAGCAAATTGCCGAATGGATAGCTTTACTAAATAGGCAATCAGTGTATTGCGATGGTCTATTATCCGACAAGGCTCTCATGAAGGAAATCGAAGAAGTAGATCTCATTATCGGCGAGTTAATTTACCTTTGTTCATCATTAGTTGCTAACAAATTCTCTCTGCCTCACGTGCTTTTGTCGCCATCTCCTCTTAGCACACCAAACGCAGTGGCACTCGGTCATCACCTCCCCCCTTCGTATATTCCAACGACTCTGTTCACGTCTCCAATCTTAAACAGACTTTCGTTCGTGGAAAGAGTACAAAACATACTGCAGTGGCTAAGGATTTATGTTTTTTTCTGGTTTGATGTGTGTCCTGCATTTGACAAAATCAAGAGAAAGCACAACATTACTGCCGCCAAGAGCATACAAGAAACTCTCGGCAAAGTTGATTTGGTCATCAGCCAGTCTGATTTCACGCTGGAGTTTGCAAGGCCACTTCTGCCAAGTAAGCTGCAACCGAATCTTTTCGCTACCTTTTATGAGCAACATGAACTGAAGTAGAACCCCGGCAAAATGTCTACACAGGACTTGAACAGTAAATTAATGCAAATAGTAACACAAACACAGGCACAGTACTGTACTTTTTACAATAATTGTTTCTAGAAGTCTTCCAAAGAATAATCACGCTGTCTGATGAATGAGTTAGAACCACACTATTAAGTGAAACAAACAGTATTACAGTACAGTACTGTTCAGTAGCTTTCCAAAGAATGGTCACGCTGCATGATTTGATCCACAGATGAAAGAGATAGAACCAGACTGTATAGTAAAACAAACAGTGCCACGATACAGTACTGTTCAGTAGCTTTACAAAGAATGGTTACACTGCATGGTTTGATCCACAGATGACAAAGATAGAACCACACTGTATAGTAAAACAAACAGTATTAAAGTACAGTACTGTTCAGTAGCTTTACAAAGAATAGTCACACTGCATGGTTTGATCCACAGATGAAAAAGTTAGAACCACACTGTATAGTAAAACAAACAGTACCACAGTACAGTACTGTTCAGTAGCTTTACAAAGAATAGTCACACTGCATGGTTTGATTCACAGATGAAAAAGATAGAATCACACTGTATAGTAAAACAAACAGTACCACAGTACAGTACCGTTCAGTAGCTTTACAAAGAATGGTCACCCTGCATGGTTTGATCCACAGATGAAAAAGTTAGAACCACACTGTACAGTAAAACAAACAGTATTACAGTACAGAACTGTTCAGTGGCTTCAAAAGAATTGGTCAGACTGCAACAGTGGGTATAATTACATTGTAAAGTCAAACAAACATTACTTCAGTGCAGCACTGCTCAGCCTTTGAACCTTCCAAGAACTAGTTACGCTCTATGGTCTGATCTAAGATGAACTTTTTTAAATACCTTTTAAAATGCATAAATAATTCATAAGTTCCATAGCCAATAAAAGACGGCTAACTTCGTCACGTGCATGACTTCTGATACCCAATGAAATCACAGATGAAAATCATACGTTGTAGTTGTAAATAAACAGGAGAGAATGTGCACTATTATTGATGTTGCCGTACCAGCGGATAAAATAATTGGTGAAAAGGAGAATGAGAAAGTTGAAAAGTATTTTAAAGATATTTTAAAAATATCTTTAAAAGAAAAATTGCAAGAATGTGGAACATGAAAACTGTGCAAGTGCTGAACAAGTGGCTGGGAAAGTTGGATATCAAATTTGGTATTTCACTACTCCAGAAAACTACGTTACTAGGAACAGGAAGAATTTTGGGAAAAGTATTACAGCTGTAAAGTAAGGAGAAAACTACCAGGGATCTTTGGTCATGGGATATGACTCGCTCCGATAGGAAGCAAACAGCAAATAGATCATCCAATTCACAAAGATGGAAGTAATAATAATAATAATAATAATAATAATGTAATGACATTAATTGATCATTGCAGTTATGTACACAACTTAAACAGCTGTGAAATTAAAGCCTGAAAAAAAAAACTCAGGTCTGAACGGGACTCGAACCCATGACCTTTGCGATACCGGAGCAGTGCTCTACCAACTGCAGTATATACCCGTAGATGGAGAAGAATGATGCAAATGAATATATGAAAGACCAAATATTTGAACTGCGAAGTAATATCATGACATTAATTGATCATCGCAGTTATGTGCAGAACTTAACCAGCTGTGAAATTAAAGCCTGAAAAAAACTCAGGCCTTGACGGAAGTTAATAATATACCCGTACGGATATTTTACGAACTCACAACTGACCAGCTCCCAGGTGGCTTGATAGCTCAGTTGATAGAGCACTGCTCGGGTATCGCAGAGGTCATGGGTTCGAATCCCGTTCAGGCCTGAGTTTTTTTCAGGCTGTAATTTCACAGCTGCTTAAGTTGTGTACATAACTGCGATGATCAATTAATGTCACTACATATTACTCCGCAGTTCAAATGTATGGTCTTTCATATATTCATTTGCATCAATAATAATAATAGTAATAATAATAATGATAGTAATAACAATATCATTGCGCCCTCCCTCCGCAGTTATCTCATTATCATCATACTATCAAAAGTAACCCCTACTTCTTCCATGACAGGTTCCTGTCAACTATGTTTCGATCTCTCCATTGCAGACCATCGCGTGGTTGGTCCATTCCTTGCCAGTCCTGCACAACCTTTGCCGGAAGAGCTGGAATCTTTCATTCAGAGCTCTGGTGAAGATGGAGTAATCATAGTGTCGTTTGGCACAGTTGTTAATCTTTATTATGGAATTGACGATAATGCACTGCAGATGATGGCAAAAGCAGTCTCTAAACTGCCTCAAAAAGTCATTTGGAAACTCAAGTTGCCTGGTATGATTTTAGGGACACAGCTTTTTTTTTCAAGGGGAATGAGGGATTGTGGGGGGTGTGTGTGGGGGGGGGGGAGGGGGTCACACTGTGCCACACTTAGGGTACTTTTCAGATCCTCCTGTTGATATCCACACTGTACTTGATGATAGAGACATTCTCTTGGATGAAAGTTGAGCGACAGCGAAGTAGAAGCCAAAAAAGTAAACGACGAGGTTTGAAAGAGAGTGATGGGACATGGGCACCCAAGCACCCCTCCAGCCACGCCCCTGGTATAAGTGAATGAAGCATGGCCGGGTAATACCTGTGTAGAGGCATCAGCGCAAGATGCCTCCTTTGTACCGCATTTTAAAGATTTGTACTCTGTATTTGTAGTGATCTGATGTGAGCGGATCTCTAGCAACTGTTGATTACTTCGAAAGCGGAGGATTAAGAGTCCAAGAAAAGAACTCAAACGAACGGTTTAACGAAAAACATGAACCACTTTACAAAACGAGCACATGGTCGACTACGACCACAAAGTATCATGGTTGAATGGCATGCAGGCACGCAATGCGGACATACTCAAAAGCTAATATATCAACAGCAACTACACCAGACAGTAGGATATTTGCTGAAGTAGCAAAAGTGGGGACAATTTGGAGCAAATGTAATGCTCACATCAGGTTTCCTTATAAATTCCACGGTGACAAATATTCGTGTTCACATTAGCAATGCAACACGCTTGCTAAGTTTATCAGTGCAAGTAAATCCCGCTTTTTGTCCGGTGCAGCTATAACTGCTCTTAAGGGAGATAGTGAAGGGGAATAGTGGAAATGGGGCGGTGGGTGAAAGAGAAATGCCTTATTCCTATTCTTTTGTTTAGAGGAATAGCATTTCTTTAAGATTGCGTCTATACTGCATGTAATAAATCTCCAACATTTCCATCAGCACAGCAAATATAGCCTGTTTTTACTTGCTTTCGCGGAAATGGAACGGGGCATATTTCGCCGGACGTAAATTTTGCGATTTGTCCAAAAATACATTTTATTTCCTATCTAAGTACACCGAGTAACAATAAGGAATCTCGGATGTGTTTAATTTATTCAAATTATGGACTCAATTAACTTACACTAGAATCTAAAGGTAAGCATTAAAGTTAAATCCGAAACTTAGTTTTTGCTATTGTCAGGGTTCAGTTGATGCAAATATTCCAGTTTTTCGATCGTTTCGTGAGAACACATACGCTAATTTTCTCTCCATAGTTGACAGCAAAGTGATGCTGGGTACGAATACCAAACGGTTGACATGGCTACCACAAAATGACATCCTTGGCCACCCAAAGACTCGTCTATTTATTGGACACGCAGGATTGAATGGGCTATTGGAGTCCTTGTACCACGGAGTACCCATGATATGTATTCCTTTCTTCGGAGACCAGTTCGAAAACGCCGAAACCATAAGGCATGCCGGGGCTGGAGAAACTCTGCTGTTGGGTGATGCATCCGTGGATGAGTTTGTTGGCCTCATTCGTAAGGTGTTGACGGAGCCCAGGTCGGTAGGCCGATGGAACAGCCCCCCTTACAAAATTTCCCTTTCAGGCTAAAGCGCAATTGTGAAAAATAGGCAGTCGAGGTTTGCATGTATCTACGGTATGGCCAGCTACGAAGAACATCCCAAAGGTTGCGATTATTTGCCGAAAGATGCAGCCGCGATACAAATAATTTGTTTCATTTATACTAAAATCCTTAATAAAAACTCAGTTACCACAGGATGCCCAATACGCAAAATACAGGATTGATAAAGGTGCGAAGCGTTGGCGCAGGGGCAGTAAAAGACAACCAAGTGAAAATAGTGTTCAAGTGGGATGTGTTACCCACAGATGAAACATCTACCACACAGTATTGATATCTAGCAGCTCCCTAACTGATTGCCAAATCGTGTTCAACTTTTGAATCTCACTGTCATGATTGCAGAATAATAAATACAATACTACAGGATCGATCAGTACGTAGCTTTGCAGTCACTGTTGTGCAGAACAACACACCTTAATTAGCAACATAATTTTGTTCACTAAGTTTCATATAGAATGGTATTTTGAGGGTACAGGTGAAACTTAGCTTATTAATTTAATAAAACGAGGACAGTCGAGAAACCTTGGAGCTTGGACAAGGCCCTCAGTTTCAGTTCGAGTAACATACCTTCCGCTCGCTTTGCAGATACCGTGAATCCGCTGGTAGGATATCCAAGACCTTTAAGCTGCTCCCTCGTCATCCTGTGAAAGAGGCCGCTGACTGGGTGGAGTACACGCAGGCTCAAGGCGGCTTGCCATATCTTAGACCGCGAGAACTGGATCTACCGTTTTACCAGCTGTACCTCTTAGATGTTTTGTCTGTAGCGCTTTTAATTTTGCTTGCTGCTTTGGTGGTGGTTAGATTTCTAGTAAAATCTTTGCTAAATTATTTGCTTAGATCCCAAAAGAAGGATAAAATGAATTAGAGGAATGGTCTGCACTGCGACAACGCACATAGGAAAATTCATCGAACTGGTGTGGAAGCCAAAAAAATTAAACGTGTTTGGTAACAGTTTCATAAACTTGATTTTCAATTAGAAAGCTTTTATTCATAAAGATAGAGCAAGTTCTTCTTTTTATACAGTTGGCCTTACTCAGTTAACAAAGGACTTTACGGAAGGTTGATTCGACTAAAACTTCTGATTTTGTACCTTGATATAAAACTTGTTTGATTAACGAAAGAACATCTGATCACAGATTTAAGTAATGGTCCGGCTAAGAAGCAGGCAGAAAAACAATAGGGCTCGGCAATATGTCAGTTAATTTTGTGGTGCTAATTGGCGCATAGACCAAGAGCCAAATTTGGTCGAGAGAGAGAAAATAAGGATATGGAAAAGACAAGGTCTAAAAATAACGTTTTTTTTAATGTTTTCATTGTTTTTTCGGGATTTTTTTTGGTATTAGCCAATGAGATGAGGCGATTTAAATGGAATTAACAATTAACTGTTCGCACCTTTTTAATGAGTTTTGCCGCACACCTGCCTACCTTTTAGCCGGACCATTCATTACTTAATGTCTGTAGCATGTTGCCATGCAAGGAAAACCCTCTGTTGGTCAGAATACCATTCAACTCTACTATCGTGGATCAGGATGCCGCAGATAATATTATGGGGTGCCAGTTCCGCCAAAATTATTGTTTTATTATTATTAGGCACAATGTTTTATTATTAGGCACCAGTTAATTATTATTAGGCACAATGTTTTATTATTAGGCACCAGTTTATTATTATTAGGCACAATGTTTTATTATTAGGCACCAGTTTATTATTGTTTGGAATTATTTTTTTTATTATTAGGCACCAGTTAGTTATTATTAGGCACAATGTTTTATTATTAGGCACCAGTTTATTATTATTTGGAATTATTTTTTTTATTATTAGGCACCAGTTAATTATTATTAGGCACAATGTTTTATTATTAGGCACCAGTTTATTATTATTAGGCACAATGTTTTATTATTAGGCACCAGTTTATTATTGTTTGGAATTATTTTTTATTAATAATAAAACAATAATTTCGGCGGTAGTTATGTATAGTTATGTATAGTTATGCGGTAAAATGTAGTTATTGAACGCACTGTGGTTACTCAGGCGTTAAAACTAGAAAAATCAAATGAGAAGCAAGCCGTTCAAGATGGAACAAACTGAAACTAAAGGACTGGAAATTTGTAATAAACTTACATCTCCAACGCTCCCAGCGGTCGAACAGCTAGCAGTATGTACTTTACCAAGTAAAAACGCCCTTCTTACTGCAGGTGGATCCGCGATTCAGCCCGAACCGCGCTATATTAGAAAACAACTTTCAGCAGTGAGAGAATATTTGAATAAACGCTTCACAATAAAGCTTATCGCGATGGAATTTTCGGGCATGTGACAAAATACCAAAATGCCCGTTTTCCAGGAATAACTCTTTTGTGACCGAAATGCTTAGAATTCCTGAATGCAAGTTCCAACACAGGTAGCTGAAACTCGAAATATGGGCGTCGCCATCGAAGCAACATTTATTTTTTTCTTGCGCATATCCCAGGGTACGGTTAGGATACTTTCATTGTTGAATTTTTGAACATTTCATTGCCGAAAGTGAAACTATTTTTAATCATATTCGCATCTCTTACTATACGCAGGTAAGCTATATTTGGTGTAAAATAGAGTACTCGGCATCAGTCTTGGGAATGTCCTTACGCATGTACTTATGACGACTGCCTATATAAAAAAATTGTTGTAATTCGTTTGTTTAATGCTTTTAGGTCTGATAATAATGTTGGTAAGATTTCCGCACAGGTCCCTACTTCATTATGCATGCTGTAGTTGAATTGTCTTGGGAAGTACGCGTGCAAACATTTCTGAGAACGAAACCGTACGGCTACAGCGGACGTATACAAAACATGGACCCGGTCCATGGATCACCCCTGTGGACCCGGTCCATGGACCACCCCTGTGGACCCGGTCCATGGACCACCTCTGTGGACCCGGTCCATGGACCACCCCTGTGGACCCGGTCCATGGACCACCCCTGTGGACCCGGTCCATGGACCACCCCTGTGGACCCGGTCCATGGACCACCTCTGTGGACCCGGTCCATGGACCACCTCTGTGGACCCGATCCATGGACCACCCCATGAACCACCACTAATTTTCGAAAGCAAATCGAAGTATAGATAAGAATGGGGACAGGGTATAAAATGACTCACGGTTGCGTTCGATCAGATTCACGGCTTTCTCCGGTAATGATGAGCCGGCACGGTTTAGTGTTCTCCTCGCGGATTTATTTCGTTCGCAAGTACAACGGGAAGGACTGGACAAAGTCACAAACTAATATTGTATTATGGGATGCAGAATATCTCCTCGTACACCTCCACACTATCACTAAAAGAAAGAACATAAAATATTCAGTTGAATAAATTATTTACGCTTATCAACAGATATGTTGAACAGTTCTTACCTGTCTGAATCAGAGCTTTCATTGTGTGAATCGGAGCGTTCATTGTCGCCATACATATCTAGAAACATAAAAGAAAGTAAAATATAATGACCTTGAACAGATCTGAGTACATTAACAAAGGAACGTATCCAAAAATTCAAAAAGCAATGAGTTATCTCACCTTCCTCCATGGCCTCCACGTGCATACGATGAAAAACACGCTCAGCTTAGGGGTGGTCCATGGGGTGGTCCATGGACCGGGTCCATGTTTTGTATACGTCCGGCTACAGCATGCATAATGAAGTAGGGACCTGTGAGGAAATCTTACCATAATGTTCCTGTAAATACCGAACGTTCGAGGATAATAAGTTTTGCATTACATGGCTTTGTTTGGGAAAAGCTGGTTCCACCGGAAGTGATCATTGCCAGGAGCGAATCACCCGCTCCTGTCACCGCTAATTCACATCCGGTTATGCACGGGCTTAATTCACCTCGCATCAATGGGTATTTTTCAGTCTACTTCCCGGTGTTTCTAGTGTGTTTGTCAAAAAATTCTTTATTTCTTTGAGACATTATAATAACCGAAGTAGACTGTAAACTGGAATCAGAATTATTTTCCTGTTTTGGTGTCAACTAAGAGGAACACACTCATCAAGAGTTTTAAGCATTCAACGACAAAATGTCAAAATTGTGCATGATACAAACGGCAGCGACTGGTCTTGTGTGAATGAAATATGTGTAAAATCAAAACTCTTTGCTTCTTGCTTGTACCTTGAAGAATCTTTCCTGAGCCATTAAACTGAAACATAGTTAATCGAGGGACTGGTTATGAAACCATGGAAATTTCAAAAGCAAGAACAGTGCAGGTGCAATAGATGTTGAATCGACCGTGACCCTGCACAATCTTTTGTTTTTGGTTCGCATGTTACTTGCGAATAAATTAGTCGAAACTCTTAATTGGTTATGATACCGAAAAAAGTTGTTTTTATGTAAATTTTCTAAAGTCAACTGTCACCCTACATGCTCGTGCAATTTTTAGAGTCTTTGAAAAATTTACATGTGCGCATTTATTATTTAATCAAAGGCTCCTAAGAGCCAACTCATTCGTACATACCACAAAATTGTGACTACTTGTGGAGGATATTTCAACTTACACCCCACCTGGATTAATAAATCGGTGAAAGCGAGATCTTCTAGTTATTTATTTATTTACCTGGATTGTTTCCTTGATTTGTTTACCGGCGTGTTCGTCGTCACGTTTGCATTCTTGTGGCAGAGTTTTCGCTCCGTTATAATGACTTTCATCAACCTGACTTCGTGATTCATCGTTCTGGTATCAACAAAAGGAAACAAACGAGCGTACTTTGAAAACGTTTGTGTTAAGGCTTTGCATTACACTACATAACTGCATATTAAAAGTTTGTAAATCAACTATGTTTGGCAATTTGATAGCTGGGCCTTGCACGGCAATTGTATTGCAGGGCCTTGTACGGCAACTGACAGTACCACAAATATATAGGCGCGGCCGTCGATTTCATCCAAGAAACAGCTTTAATAAGATTATACGTCGCTTCACTTTTTGTGTATGTTTTAGACAAAATGAAATAATGTAAAGTAAAACTTTATTTAAACAGGGTAGCCCGTTCAGCTCAAAGGGCAGAAATGGCGGTTTTACTTACCGAAATGACGTGTGAAACCCCAAAGTCAAAATTCCTGCTAAAAAATATGGTTGCCTTCCTTCCAAACATGGCTGTCTTGATAAAAATAGCCCCTGGAGGGGAGGTTGGGAGATAGGTATGCGGGGTCATTTTACGAGAAGAAACACATTTATAATTTTGACAAATTTTATTTACTAAAGAACTCAATACCTACAATTACATTACCTTCAGGTATTTTGCAATTTAGGAGGTGCTAATTAGCTTGTTTTTGCTGTTTATAGCAAATTGCTATACGGCTTACTACGCGGTCAGCGGTTGATCCCATTTCCTTGCGTCACTTCCGCTATTTGTGCTAACGCGGCCATTTCCGTCTACGCAGATTTCTGCTAACGCCGTTTTCCCACTGTCCACAACAACTCATTCTGCTTCGCAACGAATGAGTTAAAATTGCACTTGAAACCATTTAATTACCTATACAAATAACATAGGCTAAACTCACAATTCATAACGGTTTTTTTATGGAAATGCATACAGACAATTTTTGACATATACGACACAAAATCACCGTAAATCTTTATTAACGTTGCTACTCTTAAATCAAAGCTGATTACGAGAACAGTAATTCAACTCGTGTTTTTCTCATTTTGTTTCTTGTTTACTGTGTTTTTATTTTCCTTTCTGAGAGAAACATTTTTATCAACAATCTGAACACACTCTTCATTACAAGGCAGATAGCGGTCGTTATGAGAAATGCAACTGTTAGGATGTCCAACAAATATAGTTGGTAAAACGGTAGATCCAGGCTCCGCGGTCTGAGGTACTGTAAACCACCTTGAGCCTGAGTGTACTCCACCCAGTCAGCGGCTTCTTGAACAGGAGTACGAGGCCAGAGTTTCATCGCCTTGGAGATCCGAATTGCTGATTGACGATGGCTAGAATAAAGGAAAAATAACATTATTTAGGATGTTGGATCATGCTTTTTAACACCGTTTTCATTGATAAGATATAGAAGACATAGAGGATACGAATTTTATCTTCGAGTGCTGAAAGTGTCTCTCACGAGTGAGCGAACTGAACGAGTGGGAGATATTCAGTTCAGCACGAGAAAATCAAATTCGTATTTCCAAACAGCCATGTAATGTTCTGTTTATTTTATCTATACCGTATCTTCTCAATTAAACGCCGGCCTCGTATAAACGCCGGGTCCACGAGGCCAATTTTGAAATAAACGCCGGGGGCGTTTAATCGAGGCCCCGGCGTTTATTTGCGTTCGAACCAACAATTTGATTTTTCCCTTATTCAATAGCACTACTGCGACATACTAGTACGCTATGGTTTTTTTTATAATCTTAATAAACGTTCAAAAGGAAGAAAGGGCCGCAGCATTTTTTACTGCACTGTAAGATGCTGCTCCTGTTGATGAAAACGATCCGTTCGCGGATTTAGAGCCAGACATCTGTGGAGAAGAAGTTAACGAGAAATGCGGACGCTTAACTGATAGTATCGAGGAGAACGATGGCGACATTGCCGTTTATACGGAACTTAAAACTTTGTATCCATACTTGCTCCTATTGATTTACATATTTTTGTTCTGGTCAGTGCCACATGTCCTGATTGTAACCTACATGTGCTGTTTATAATGCTGTATCTTTAAGCAATAATCATCCTCCATGACTCAGGGACAGTTAACCGAATGGAAAAGTCATTTTGTTTTGACAAAGTGCCCTAGGTTTCAGAGGATGGGTGAATAAATAAATCTGAAAAAAGAAAAAAAAAATGACACAATATTGCTCTTCATAAATAAACGCCGGGCCCCGATTAAACGCAGGCTTCAAATAAACACCGGGTCAACGAGGCCAATTTTGAAATAAACGCCGGGGGCGTTTAATTGAGAAAATACGGTACTGATGAAATTTCCACATAAAACACAATTTAATTTTCGATATGAAAATTTGGCAGCTCATCGAGAAAGTCACCAGTATGTACCGTCGCACCTCGAAGCCACTTTGTGAATGAAATTTCAATAGAACCGGCCGCGCGCCTGAGCGGGAAGCTCACTTGTAATTGGCTAATCATGTTAGTAACCATGGCGACACTAATATCCTCTCATGTGAAAGATAAAATAGTATCTTCACTGCTCGCTATGAAGATAGGATTTTTTAGTAACAAGAAAAATACTGGTAAAAAGAGTAATCATATTGCACACTGTATAGTAAACAAACAGCACCACAGTACAGAACTGTTCAGTAGCTTTCCAAAAGAATGGTCACACTGCGTGGTTTGATGCACAGATGAAAACGTTAGAACCACACTGTGAAGTAAACCAAACAGTACCAATGTACCGTACTGTTCAGTAGCTTTCCATAGAATGGTCACACAACATGGTTTGATCCACAGATGGAAAAGAAATAAAAACGCTGTATAGTAAAGCAAACAGTACCATTTTACAGTACTGCACAGAAGCTTTAAAACGAATAGTCAAATTGCATGTTTAGTTAGAAATACACTGTTTCGTTTGAAAAACAGGTCAACAGTATACTATATTGTTATCGTTTTAAATTTTATATTGTTATCGTTTTTTTTGGAAGAATGTAAACTAGATTCAAAACTAGATCAAGTCTTACTGGCATTGTCCTAAAAATTATGGTAATAAAAGACAAGACTCCTAGAGGTATATCTTGTGTAAAAACTACAATATTCTTTTTTTTTTCTAATTTTTAACCATTTTGCAAATACATTTGAAATTTGATTTGAATCCCAATAACTCAACCCTTCAAGGGAAATCGAAAAACGTTCTAGTTTTTGAAGTTCCCAAATTATCAGGGGTAAGATCAATAGGAAGTATGAGTTATCTGGATTCAAATGTAAACACTTACATAGTGCTACAGCAAACTGATGTTAGTGCTAATCTAAAATTAAGATAATGACTGACAACACCAGTCCTTCAACTTCAGTCCTCATAAGCACTTCCCAAGGGTTTGGCAAGACACCCTACCCACCCCCCAGCACACACACAAGGGAAAAGAAATACTATGTGATGTGTATTTATGGGGCTACTGGCACATTTTCATTACGATTTCGTTTCAGTTGAAATATAGAAGAAAATAAAAACCTCAATGAAGATGTGCCAGGATTTCCATAAATGTTCATAAGCCGCTTGGGAGGGCGGCTGGACACCTCTGTGAAATTGTTAAGTTTTTGATAAGCACTAATGAGTTTAGGCAAATTGCTGTCAAGACCTGGTCAATCTGGAGTCAGGTATTGTCGAAGCCGTTACAAAAACTAAATGAATTGGTGAGGGCTGGGATCCGGCACATTTTATGAAACTGATACTAAGCTTATGTGAAACCCAGAAAATTTGGTGGCGAGGATCTGGCACATTTAGAAAAAAATGATTTTCAAAAGAAATAAAATACCTATTTAAAAAGAAGAATTATTATACGAAATGGAACAAGAATTACGAAGATTAAATGTACCGCAACTAAAATTTATTGCAAGACATTTGGAAATTAAAGGAAGGTCTAGAATGTTTAAAGATAATCTAGTTAATGAGTTGGAAAAATTTACAGATGCGGATATTGATAAGTTAATTACAAAAGCTATTGAAATGTATAATTATCCTTGTGTGCATGGAATTAAAAAATATTTTTGTAAAGAATGTGAGGGATCACAAATATGCGTTCATGAAAAAATAAAGTATCAATGTAAAGAGTGTGTTGGAACACAAATATGCGTTCATAGGAAAAGAAAGTCTTACTGTGTATTATGTGATGGTTCACAAATATGTTTTCACAACAAGCAAAAAAGTTTTTGTAAAGAATGCGGTGGATCACAAATATGTATACATAATAAACAAAAGTATCATTGTAAAGAATGTTGAAAATTATGTTATTAAACCCATATTTTGGTTTCATAACAGAAGAACTTAACGAAATAGATATTTTTAAAAATGAATTTTAATTTAAAAGATAAAATATAAAATAAAAAGATGGAAGGTCTAACAATTCAAGAATTTATTGAAAATGGTTTGCTTAAATTTAAGTATTTTAATGAACAAGGATTGGAAATTTGTGATTTCATTGATTCAATGAACAAGGATTTGCTAAAAGTAATATCAAAAAATTATTGTTTTTTAGATAAAGATAGCCCACCTGATATTAAAATTACATATTTTGATAAGAATGACGGAGAAATGTTTATCTACTATTGGGAAGATGAAGAAATAGATTTTGATATGGGTTTTATATTATTTGATGAAATTTCTGAGTTATTAATAGATAATGCCGGTTATGAAAGACATAAAAAACAAAAATATTTTATGGATATTTATAATGATGAAGATGATGATGATTATTATTCAAATAGTATGAATGATTTTATTATTGATTCAATTAAAATCACATTATATAAAGATGCACATAAGGTATTACACAAAAAGAAATTTTTTAATGATTTGGATAATGATTTGGCCGCCGCCGCATGGAATCCAATTAGAGTTTTAGATTGGTGCATTCCTTTTCAAGAGTTGAGAGATTTGAAAAAGAGATGGGGAATAGATTAGTTAAAAAATAATTATGTTATATAACCCAATTACTAGTTACATAACAAAAATTTATCTAAATCTTAAACTAAAAGTTATGGAAGTCCCCTTTAGATCAATTTTTTTCCATTCATTGTCTAAGATAGTTAAATCAAAGTGGTTTATGGGACTTTCATATTTTTGAATCGGAATTGTCGGATAATCTTGTGAAGGAATGTTTGCAAGTAGGTTTGATGGCGCGAGTTTCACAGGTTCTCCATATTTGGTGTTATTCATATATGACGACTTATTATCCACTATACTACACATAAGTCTCAGCGGCTCCTTAAACTGAATATTTATGGGATATAATTTACCTGGATCTAAAACTATAGGCACTCCCAAAGCAATCGACAATCCTCTTGTAATTATAATTTTGGTGTTCTTATATGAATAAAGATAGTCAATAGTATCAGTCTCAATTATTACTATTTTTTCAAAACCAGGATCATTATTAAGAAAGATCGATTGAATGCCGTGAAAAGTATATGTGCCCGGCTCAATTATGAAGCTCTGATTCTTTCCATATAATATTTTCTGTTCCTCCTTGAAATTAATCAATCTTTTGGTTTGTATATTACAATCCAGGAGTTGTATCTCCCGAAGATTTTTCAGCGGCGGATCTAAATAAATTCTAGTTTCAGAATCATACATTGTAATACTCAACATATTTTTGATAAAATTATATTAGTTTTTAAATTAAGAAAATGGAAACCAAAATAATTAAAAGGAGAATATATCTTGAACCAAAATATCTGGATAAAAATATTATGTGTCATCTTTTGAGAACAATTGAAAAGAAAATTACAGGGGAAATTGATAAAGAGTATGGGCATATTATTTCTGTGAAACAAATAGTAAAAATTTTGCACAATGAAGATACTATTTTTGTTTTAAAAATTGAGGTGAAAACATACAAACCAAAAATTAAGCAAAAAATTCATGGGTTGGTATGTGGGATTTTTGAAGAGGGTATTTTTGTTAATGTTTTTGAGAAAGTAAAAATTTTAATTCCGAATATTTATATAAAAGATTATACTTTTGTCGCAGTTTCTAGAAAATATGAAAATAATGATAACATAATTGCAATAGGTGATAAAATTAAAGTGGAAATAAAAGCGGTTAGATTTGACGAGGGGGAGTTCAAGTGTATTGGATTTTTGGCATAAATATTTTGTTTTGATTACATCTCCTTCATCTCTAGATTTTGTAATCAAAACATTAACGGAATAAAAACCAGGATAATAATCCTCCCCCAAGCATTAAAATTATAAGATTATTTTGATGAGAAGATGTTTCTTCTATTTTACTAATTTCTTCATCTTCGATTTTGTTTTGTTTAGGTTTTATCGGTTGTGGATTGGTATTTAATAAAACCTTTGATGTTCCTAAACTATGACTTATTCCGACATTTTTTGTCTTCGCGTTTATTGAATTATTTACCCCAAAGGTCATATCTTCTGTTACCCTTTTCAAGTCATTATTGTATCCGATAACGCTTTCGGTATTTATAATTAAATTGCTCGGCATTAGCCAAACACCTGGAGCAACAGCCAAATCAAGTCGGGATTTTGATTCTTGAACCGCCGTTTGATATCTTTGAATTGATTGGGACACATCATTTTCAATCACCGAACTTTCAAATAAAGTTATAAAGTTTTGTTGAGTTTCAAAACCTCCACCTCCTTTACTAACAATTGAAGTTCTAGTATTAACTTGTGCGCCCAAAACGCAATAAACAAAAGCCTCAATCGATCTATTTATTCTTCCCAAGCCCGCCTTTGTTAATCCATGCCCCGATTCTGGCATAAACCAAGCGTATTGAAAATCAACAAAATGATCATTTCGGAGCATTGAAACTAAATTCCCCATATTTTTTCTTCCTCCATCGTCGTAAAATTTATGATCGCGGCTCGGCCAAATATTAGCTTCTGTATCATAATTTCTTATGACCCTCACATTTTGAAATCCGCCGCCCTTTGCTTGTGCGTCTTCACTTCCCGGAACTGCATCATGGTCTGTATATCCTCCTCCATAATCAATGAATATATCACCAGCCCCCTGGTTTGCGCCTCCTTTGAATCTAAAATCCGCTAAAGTTTTGTTCCAACCCTTATAATCTTGATCATTGCTTAACCCAAATTCCGCGCATAATCTATTATAAGCATTTTTGTCGTACGGATTATTTTTCAAAGAAAAAGTTTCTCCCCCAGGTAATGGAATATTTAATTCTTGGATTATTCTTCTTATTGTAAAGTAAATGTGAAATACGAAAAAACTTCTGATAACTTTGGGATAGCCAAAAATATCACTTAAACTTACTCCACATCCTGAAGATGCGCACCAAACCGCCATGTTTAATTGTTGAGGCCACTGATTAATATTTGGTTTACTCAACCAAGCTCTTGTTTCTTTTCCACTGGTAAACCCCACGGTTTGATTTTTAAAAACATTCTTCATTGTCGCAGTGAAACTATCTTTTTCTGAAACATATATATTCAGATTGGTTAATAATTTTGTTACATCAAGAGCAAATTCGTTGAATTTAATTCCGGGTATTGGATATGGTTGTTTTGTAAATGTTAAACTTTTTGGAAAACAACTTACCTTAACTTTATTTTCTAATCCTAAATCTTTCCATAATAATGTTTTCAAATCATTAGAAAGATTTTCAGTCCATGTTTTTCCAGAAGGATCATCATCAGACATAATTGTTGTTCCATTAACTTTCCATTTAATATATCCGCCAAATGAGTCATTAACAAATGTAAATTTTTCAAGGTTTGCCCTTGGGTATTGGTTTTTGAAATCGTCAAATAACATCTTATTCTTTGTTTTCCAATTTGCCTGATCTTTAGATTAAGAATAAGATGTAAATGCAAAACAATTACAACCAACTTCCGTTTTCTCATAAACAAGTTTTAATGACCTTTCCCTCCGGTAAGTTCTTTTAATAGTTCTTCGCGAACTCCCCTCCTTATCACACTCATGTCCAAGTTTTTTTCCGAATCTTTTCTGAATTTCTGCCGAACCTCCTGTTTAAGTTTTTGAAACTTTTCCAACTCCCCTAAAATTATGGAAAATTCTTGATCGGATATGGTATTATCTTTCAGAGCTTTTGAAACTAAATCGTTAATGGTGTTTAATTTTGATTTTGCAATTGCAGCGGTTTGTTCGTGTTTACTAACTTTTCCAGAAAGACTTTTAGAAGCAATACCAAATCCAACAGATAATCCTCCAAAAACCCCACCCACAACGCCTAAAGGAACACCAACAATAGCGCCAAAACCCGTGAGAGAAGTTCCAAGCCCACTTGCGGATAGGATAACAGAAATAAAACCGCCAGAAACACTAATTTTTGTACATATTCCTCTGGCTCTATTATATTTTTTCCTCACTTCTTCGTAATGTTTAATTTCCTTCTCGAGATTTTGTAATACTTCACTTGATTTTTGTAGCCTGAAATTAATTGCGCCATCTCCGCCTTGTGTATGGAAATTATTATTAGGCAATTGAGGATAAATTCCATTGTATTCTCCCATATTGTATTTTACTGAACGGCAAGATATCTTTAGATCGGCTTTGCCGCCCAGCTGCGCCGAAATTCGTTACTTTCTCTTCTTTCCTCCTTTTAGTCGGTCCACAAAATACAGAACAACTGCCATTATCAAAAGCCAAGCGTTCTTTCCCAAAAACCCAATAACCTGGCCCGCTGTTTTGAAAAGAAAGCTAACTATTGCTCCGACCATCCCAGGTAATATGTTTCCCAGTTTTTTACCAAGATTTTTCAAGCCATTTCCTACTCCCCGCCCCAAAGTGGATAAGCCCTTTGAAAGGCTAGAAACTATTACTCCAATGACGACACCCACCGCGCTTAGAACAGCAAAAGCTGTAAAACCATATTTTTTGAAGATAGACTTCACTCGTTCTCGCAACGTCATTCCTTCTTGGATTCTTTCTCTTTCAGCAACATCGTTTGCTATATCTTCATCGTTTTCTATAATTTCTGCATTTAAATTTTCAATCTCGTTATTTTCCTCTGGAGTTTTAAGTGGTTTATCCTCAAGGAATTTTTTTCTTTCTAGCCGCCCATTTTGTTTTTCCTTTTTATTCGCAATTTCTAAATCGATTCGCTCGGCTATTTCTCCTCTGGTTGGGCCCAAGGCATCTTTTAATTTTCCAGGTTTTAGTTTTTCCATTAATTTTCCTTTTTTTTCATCAAATCTTCTAAAATCATCTTCATTAGATAAATAAACATATTTTCCACCCCCCGGCCCTTTAACTGCCGGCAATTCTATACCATCAACAGTACGTTGAAAATATGAAAGAAATTGTTTTAATTTTGATTCTGGTCGTACTTCTTTTATTTCTAGTTCAGCTTCTTTTAGTTCATTAGTTTTTCCCAACAATCTTGTTTTCTCATCTACTCCGTCCAATGGTGTTTCTTCCTCTTCTTCGTAACCATTATTTTGATGACCTGTTGATGTGTATGTTTCAAGTTCTATATGACTAGGATCCCACACCAAATCATCATCGTCATTACCCCCCGCCTCATTTAAATCAGTTGGATCTAAATCTTCTCGTGAATAGCCTCCTTCTGCCATTATTTTTTACTCATCAGTAAGAAATCTTTAGATTACCTGGAAACGGTAATAAAAGTAAAATTAATATTTAAAAAGAAAAAAATATAAAAGAAAAATAAAAAAAGATGAACGACAAAGTTGATATTAAGTATTTTAATGAAAAAGAACTGGGTTTTTGCGATTTTATAGAGGAAATAAAAGAAGATTTGTTAAAAAATATATCAAAAAATCTTGCATTTATTGATTATGATAAAATGTATAATATTCTTTTTAATTTTTATTATATTGATACTGATTATGATATTATTAAAAAATATTCCGAGTGTGATCTTTTATATGATATAGAGGAGTGGGCAACTAGGATTGGTCATTTCTATTTTATATCTGAAATAATAGGCGATTTTTATGATTTTAAAAGATATCCTATTCATTCAGTTAATTTTTCCATAAAAATGAATTCTTATAAAATAAGTCATAAAGAGAAATTCTACAAAAGTCTGGATAAAGAAATAGTTGAGGCGGTTTGGCAACCAAGCAGATATTTGGGGTTTGAAGATTTAAGAGATTTGGAAGAAAGATGGACACAAAGTAAATAACTTATGTTATATAACTAAAATTACTGGTTACATAACAAAATAATAATTTATAATAATTTACTTACCGCATAACCCAATCCCATCATTCCTGCGCCAACATATATCATTTCTCCGGTCTTTTGTTCTTCGCTTGGTTTATAATAATTAGAGAATTTAGGTTCCGCCATTTGCCCGTACAACGCAAAAGCCTGATTTGTTGCCGAAATATTTTTTGATGCTTGGTATTTTTCATCTTTTTTCTTCATTTTCCAATCAAGCATTTTTTGTCTTTTTTCCTGATATTCAGCGTAATCTTTTTGATATTTTTCCATTGCTTTATCGTGTCGTATTTTTTCCGTATCCGCTTTTTTCCCGAATATATATCTTGTAAGAATATTTCCTCCGGTAAATGCTCCTGCATTCAATACCGCCCCGAGACCCATCATTGCTACTGTTGCAAATGCCATTTTATTTTGGTAAAATCTTTTGATCCTCTAAATATGTTTTTAGATACATGCTTCCGGATAATACGGCAACCCATTTTGCGTAATTTGTAATACTCATGGACGGATCACTCAAAAATGATTCTTTCATCATCTTTTTTGCCACATACCCAACTCCCGCGCTTAATCCGATAAGCACAGCTGAATCAGTTACAGTTTTCACGAGTTTGTTTTCTGTTGACATAATTTTTACTCATCAGTAAGAAACTTTTAAATAACTTTATGTTGTTAATCCATTCCCAAAGATTTTGGTGTTGCAGAAAATGGTTGCGGCAATTGAGGAACTTGCGATAAATCAGCTATCCTATTGGTATATTCGGTGTATCCATCTCTAGCTTTTTCTCGGTATCTCATAAAAAGATCAAATGCCGTAAACCCCAATCCGACAACGGATAAAACAGTAGTAAAAGATAACTCTGGAAGCCATGATTTCGCTTCGCCATATGTATTTTCATTTTGATCCGCAGTCTGTAGGGTATCTTCGCGTTTCATCTCCCTAGCTAATGCTTCTTTTGCTTTTTTATTATATTCCGCTAATTTCTTTCCAGCAGCGACTTTTTTAGGATCTTTCTCCCTCTTTTTAGTATCTGGTTTGGGTTCTGCAGTAATTTGCTCCTCTTCTGACATTGTTATTTAGATGCTACAGATAAGTTTTTAGATCTGTTTAATACACAGTATCAACGCCTTCAGCAGATTGCTTAGTTTCCTGATCAAGATCCGCAGAGGAAGCGCCAGCGCGCCGATCAGTTGTGCCATCATTAACTGGTTTTTCTCTTGAAAATTGCTGATTTTTGTTCAATTTCACGTGTTTAGCAACCTGGAATATACCGCTAGCAAGTGCTGCCAGTCTTCCTGATTTCAATGCCAAGAACCCAACAATGTTTGATAGTTCGCGATTAACCAAATCATCATTTTTCAGATCGTTGCAAAGAGATTCTATATCATCAACTGGAACTAAATACGAAATAAGTTTGGAAACTAATTGAAGGGATGAATCTACTAATCCTCCATTAATTTTCTTACCCATTACCGCTTGGTAACGATTAAAATACTTTTCAACATCTTTTGTAGATAATTTCTTTATATCACCCAGACTCATTTCTGCCCCTAAATATTCTTTTGTTGTTCCCAAGGCGGCGAGAATTGCGAGAGATTCTTGTTTTATCTCAAGATCCTCACTTTGATTGGTATCATTTTTTACTTCAGTTTTTTCTGACGGTTGGTTAATATAATCTTCCGGCTTTGTCATATTTGTTAAATCACTTCGGGTATCTCTAAATAGCAATTAAATGGATATCGCAAAGATAAACATAACCTAGAATATTTTTCGGTTTTCAGGAGTTTTACAAACTTTTTCCCCAATTCATAATCCAAATCGCCGCCGTAATCTTCGAAAAACATTTTCATGCCTTTCTGGGAAGGATTATGGAAAGTAACGACGCAGGCTACATTTTCCCGGAATGGTTTTGCTATTGAAGTTAATTGCTGAGTTAGAACCCACATTGATAAACCATGATGTCTTCCGGAGAATGCCAAATCTATAAACTTATTCGATCGTTTTTTCAGATCGGAGGAAACGGCGCAATCATCCAAAATTATTAAAGTATTTGTTCCGGAGAATAAAGTTTGACAAACAGTTAGTAACTCATTAATCTCCTCTACGTTACTTGCATCCGGAGATAATACATAGAAACGCGCATCCTTATTAGCAAAATTATGATAAGTTTTATTTTTAGAATAAGTCGGACAAATTAAAACAATATATTCAAAAACTTTCCGGAAAGGACCTCGGAGCTGTTCAATTAAATACTTTGTTTTTCCGCAATTTGTCGGTCCAGTTATAATACAATGAAATGGTATTTTATCACGCAAATCTTCCATGATTTTTGTATCATAACTAAATGTTTTTAAATTTAGGTTCTTCCCTTCGGTCAGTACTTAATTGATCTCAAACTTGAATTCATAATCTCCATCATTGCATCCGCCACGACAAACATATGACAAGTTATGGTTCCAGTTCCGCCTTGCTTCCTCTTAATTTCTATTTTTACACCATCATGAGTATTATTTAGAGCAAGCCCTCCGCCATGAATACCATTATCTGGATGAGTTCTAGTATCTACCCAAAGAGCAAACTTATCCGCGTAAAATTCCTTTTCTTTCAATGAAATTTGTTCTCCTCCCGTTGGTCGGAATCTTTTTTTCACGGATTCCCAAAGATCGGACGGAATCATTCCCCTGGAGTATATTCTATTTGGAACGCCATCAACATCAATTTCAACGGAAGAAATACCAGGATTATAAAAATTTTCTGAATCCCTTGCTCCTGCGGCTTGAGGCGCTAAAAACAAAAGCAATATTCCTGTCATTGATCTTCTCGGTAAATTAATATGTTGATTAATAACACCATCTCCGGCAATGGAAAATGTAAAAGTTTTGTGCAAGGTAATATTTTCATAAAAGAATCCTTTGCCGACTTGATATGTTGCTTGCGCCTCGCGGGCTAAGTATTCACTAGAAATTGAAGAATATTCCAACTCTAAGTTTTTGATTGAATATGAGGGTGCTTTAGTTGTATCAGAATAAATAAGAATATTGGCGATCGGGGCAAGAGTAATCTCAAATATAAGATGATTTTCCAACGCTTTCGGATAAAAAACTCCGTGATCATTTAGAATAGGGTGATTTATTGGTATTCTATACTTTGAACCATGAACTTTAGCTAAAGCAATTTCTTTTGCATCTATTCCAGTTTTTGCATCTCCAGATTTTGTTCTATGTCTTCTAATATCTATAGAAGAAATGCCCTGTTTTAATCTATCTTCTCGCTCTTCTTTGGTTAAAAATAAATCATGATATGTTTGAAACAAATCATATCTTTGGGTATCTTGTAATGTTTCTCCTCCAAAAAGAACTTTCATTCTGTGAACAAGATTACGACCCAGATTATTAACGACTGTGTTATTAGCATGCCCCTCAACATCTAAGTCAAATAGAAGAGATACACTTCCAGGCACAATCACCAAATTCTCGGCGAGTTTTGGAATATTTATGTATAATGTTTCTCCGGGGCTGGCCGAGGATGGATTTAGAGTAATTCGATTTAGGGTTGATTCTGCTTTCAAGCCAAAGGGTTCTTTGGGAATTCTATTTGGGTTAATTTTTTCAGACGTCATTGTAATTTATAACATACTTTGGTTAACCTTTAAACCTTTTCTAACTTGGAAATATGTTTTAATAAACCCTCTCTCGCCTCGGGAATTAAAATCATAATATTAAAAATTTGATCGCCGTCTTCCATATATAGAATTTTTTTCCTAATAATTTTTTTCATAATGTTGATTTGGTATTCGGTAAATTTTATTTCTTCTTCCTCCTCAACCATTTGATTTATAAGATACTTGTTTATTTTTAAATGAGTAACGAAAATATACTATCAAAAATATATTATTCAACAGGCGGTTATTGGAAAGGATATTCTGCAATTCCCAAATTAGCTGAGAAGGCGAAAATAAGTGAAGATGTAGCAAAACAATGGTTACAAAAACAGGCAATATGGCAAATCTATCTACCAGCCCCCAAATATATACCTAGACCACACTGGACTCTAGATAAACCAAATCAGATTCATCAGGCAGATTTATTATTTTTGCCGCATGATAGAGTTGGAAGAAAAACTTATAAATATGCATTAGTTGTGGTTGATATCGCCTCGAGATACAAAGATGCTGAGCCATTAACCTCAAAAGAAAGTCGTGAGATATCAGAAGCTTTTAAGAAAATATATTCTAGAAGATTGAAATACCCAAAAACATTAATGGTTGATCCTGGGAAAGAATTTATGGGCGAAGTTAGTAAACTCATGAATTACCATAATGTGAAGATACAAAGAAGTGAAGCTGGTAATCATAGAGCCCAAGCATTTGTGGAAAATGCAAACAGAATATTGGGAGAAAGATTATTTAGTCATCAATATGCGCAGGAAATGATTAGTGATGATCGATCGCGTGTATGGGTGAAAAGATTACCAGCTATTCTAAAAACCCTGAATAATACAAAAACAAGAATAACCGGTAAAGAGCCTGATAGGGCTATAAAACTGAAAGAGGTTGATATTGAACCCAAAAATTATAAACGCGCGGTGGGACTTGATGAGGAAAGGCTACCTTCAATTGTAAAAGTTAGATATCTATTATTCCCCGGCGAACTTGAGGGCGGAGAAAGAAGACGGGCTACAGATCCTATTTGGAGTATTAAAGTTTATAATATCTCCAGAAGTGTTATTTCGCCCAATCAGCCGGTTTTATATTATTTAATTGACGGGCCGCGGCGAGGATTTGTGAGGGAAGAATTACAAGTTATTCCTTATGATACTGAGTTGCCGCCCAATTCTGTTTTGGTAAGATAGTGTCCATATGGCAGAGTATGTTTTCCATCTTTAGAAATTATTCTCTTATCATCATCGGCTGATAGTGCAACTTTATTAACAGTTTCAGTATAAACAAAATGTTTGTAACTTCTTATTACTTGCATCTCCCTCATCTGCTTTACTTTATTTTCTAAACATTCCTTGTAATCATCAAATCTTATATTATTTTTAACAACCGATTTCTTAATTCCCTTATCCTTTTTTATCTCTTCGCCATCATCCATCCTGAAAGCGTATAGCTTAGCTCGTAGTCCAACAAATTCGGTTATTATTCTACCACCGGCCTCATCTTTAAACTTGCCAATTACTTTTTTGTTTTTATCGTCCCAAATACCAGATTTGTGATTTTTAGGATAGTTGCTGGTGTCAAACCTTTCCTTCACATCTGGGGCAATATCCATATAGAAGTCCTCGGTTTCTATATCATATACAAGACTATCTGTATCAGTCATAAGTAATTTAGCTTTATCACCATATTTTGGCTTAATATAATTATAATGAAAATCATACATCATTGCCTTACTTATATCCAAAATACACATTCCTAAGTAAATAGGTTTATTGTATTTTATATGTGTTCTATTCATATGTACAGCCATAAGATTTTCAGAAAAAATAGTACGGCGATTATAGTTAGCTTTTGATATTAATTTTCTTGCTTCTTTCTCATTAGTAACCAATCTTATATCAACCCTTTTTCTAAGATTTTCCATTGTTTTGCCAAATACAGAGTTGTTCATTAGTTTGAAAAAATCTTTTTCAAAATCATTCTTTGCTTCGGCCCTGAGTTTGGTATTCAAATCTATGTAAGATTTTAACCATTTTGACTCTTTGAATTTAATTCCTCTATGGATCTTTGTTACCTCTAATCCAAGACTTTCATATTTTTTTAGTGTTTCATGATGAACAACATAATTTTTCTTATTGTTAAGATTTGGTATTAATTTCTCAACCCTATTAACCTTAATTCTTTCCGGAGCAAGCGGGTAGTCACTATGTAAATCATGAAGATTTCGTGAATATTTTAAATCGACCTCTAATATACAAGGTATATTTCTCCAATTTGTTTTCTCATCTTCACTCATCCATTTTAAATCATGAGTTGGTAATGCTTCGCTCATTGCCCCGCCATATAAGTTATTTGCATCGAGATATTGTATATAATTTGCAACCATTTTCGGATCATATTCTTTCATATATTTGTTGTTTGCCTTAGCATATCTGTTTGATATCTGTGATATACCCCCTCTAACACCTTTCTCAATCATAATTAGCATATCAATGTCATTTATCATCTCTAATTGAACCTTAGTTTTTTTCAACATGGCATCCCAAGCCAGGCCTGGCGCTGTATAATACCAAGCAGGATCTAATCTATAGTTATTTTGACAAACATCTCTAAAGTTTTCAAAAACATCGGCCAATAATAACACATCAGACTTGAGATATAGATCAAGGTAATTTCGCATTGTTTTCATATTAAATGTTTTCCATACCTTTTTAGCATGATTGTAATCATCATCTGAAATATCTTTCCCACCAAGTTTTGAGTAAAACGCTTCCTTTGGGGGAAGTTGGGTTTCATTTAATTTATCAAAATCATCAAGATAATCATATGGGAATACCCCCTTTCTCAATAATAACTTTAATTCTTCGCCTTCAAAATACTTTGTAACTTCATGTAGGTTTTTATCTGTTGGTTCAAGACACCTACTTCCTTTTATTACACCTTTACAAACACCACACTTTTCACATTTTGTAAGATTACTAGACAAACTATCAAGGCTGGACGGCATAAATTTTAATGAATCTATGAACCTGATATCTCTGATAACATCTTTCATCTCGCCGCTTTTTTTATCTTTGAAGGAATCAACCACAATCTCTTTTGAGAAAGAAATATACTTTTCCTCGTTATTAGGTATAAGTTTTATTTTACCTTCTGTTTTTGCAAGATTATTAATAAATAGATGGGAATCATACCCCGATAAATTGTGAATTATGGCCGGGAAGAATTTTGGGATCTTATAATTTAAATTGCAATCTTTATGTGCCGCGCCCCTATACTTTCCAGTAAGATGGCAATGATCTATTACCTTATCTTTACCCAATTCTTTCTCACAGATATGGCAATGAGTTGCGTTTTCATAATTTATTTCATCAACTTCCGCCATCATTTTCCTATTAAACTTTTTGAATCTTTTTACATTATAACTTACGCAATCCTTGTAAATTTTCCTAAATTCTTCTTCGATATATTCCACAAATTTCTGCGCCACATCATCTTCCGGCGATTCAGCAGTATATCTATAAAATCTGGATTTGCATATTTTTTCATTAAAACTCTTAATATAACAAGCAAATGCAACCGGTTTGTGCAGCTGATATTTATTAGTGTAACTTTTATTTTTGTCAGGCCAACCCTTTTGTTTTATTTTTTCCAAAATACTCTCAAAGTCGGCATATGCTACGAAAGGTATCTTCATTTTTTTCACAAAATTTCTAAAAGAAAGAAAACATGGGCTTCCATCTTCATTTTTTAGCATATCAATCCTTACTTCATTGTATAAATAACAATATCCTTCATGCCTTTCCAATGATCTTTTTAAGTGAAAATGACTCAAACAATTATCACAAAAGTACAACTTACATTTACGTTTAGTAACTTGCTTACGTATAAGTGCACTAATATTCTTTATTAAAACAAAGTGTTTCTTTGGTTCTTCATCTTCAGTTTCTTCTGTTAATAAAAGTAATCTGATCAATTTAAATCCTCGTTTACTGCTTCTTTTTATAGGATATACCCCTATTTTCTCATCATATCCATATATAGCAATATCATAATCATTTTGGTTTTCAAAATTAACAATATCTTGAATTGCGCTTGGGAAATTAATTCCATTCCAATTAAAATTCCTAGATTGTTCTTTCAATTCTTTAGTTATTCTTTGTGGATTTTTATCGGTTGGATAAACTGCTCGTGTCACACACCACTTGAAACATTCATCATCATTATAATTCTGCGGATTAATAATTGCATTCCTATTTAACAATTCTTGTGGTAATGGTATATAAGATCCCCCTAAAAGAGGGACAAAACGATCTATGAAAATGTCAAAGAATAGCACACGTTCGAATTTCCAACCAGATCCATTCATTAAAAATTCTTCAAATAATACAAGTTGTTGTCCTGTTAATCTATCAAATAATTCTGATAAATCTGTTGCCTCGAGAACAATTTCTGATTTTTCAGAAGGAAAGGATCTATCACAGTATTCATATATACCATCTATATTATCAAATAATTTCTTTTTGAATCTGCATGAAAATATAAATTTAGTCTTCAATGATTTTTTGGATTCAACTCTCTTTCTAATTAGTTCAATAACTTTTGGTTTTATTTTATGTAAGAATGTCTTTTCGTCAATCTTTTCTTTTCCTTCAATCCTATAGCTTATATAATTACCATTAATTGCAGATTCATATTCCCTTGGTGTAAAATCTTCCACATTCTCATTTCTTTTTGTTTTTGGTCTTGCGCCCTCCTTCTCATAATCTCTTTTTGATTTTGTTTTATTTTTCGGGGGTTTGATTTTATTTGCTCTTTTATATCTTTCTATAAAATTTTTGGCTACTTCTTCTACTTTATTTTTTACTTTTTCTGGAATGTGTGGTTTCACAAAATTCCAAAACTTATTTAATACATTTCCCAAAAAGGGGGTTTGTTTTGCATTAGTATTTTTTATTGGTATGGGAGGCGGCGGCCTTGTTGGTTTAGGCGGAGAAGGCCGTTTTTGTTTAGGTTTATTTATTCTTGGTTGATTTGGAGGGGGCGGCCCTGGTGGCGTTTCCGGTATAAATCTATCTGGTGATCCGGGTGGTGTCCCAGGAATAATTAAAGGTGGTAAATTTGGTCTGTTTGCCGGTTGTACAACATTCGGAATTGGGAGAGGTAAATTTGGTTGATTTCTTGGTCTCATTGGTATATTACGCAGCTCACCAACAATTCCGACAATATTATTAATTATTTGTTGAATATTATTAGTTATTTCGGGTATATTAACCAGCGCATTAATAAGTTCTGCTTTATTAAACGCAGATCGACCGCGAATATTATACCATCTAACTAAAGATTTTAGTTGCGGTACATTTAATCTTCGTAATTCTTGTTCCATTTCGTATAATAATTCTTCTTTTTAAATAGGTATTTTATTTCTTTTGAAAATCATTTTTTTCTAAATGTGCCAGATCCTCGCCACCAAATTTTCTGGGTTTCACATAAGCTTAGTATCAGTTTCATAAAATGTGCCGGATCCCAGCCCTCACCAATTCATTTAGTTTTTGTAACGGCTTCGACAATACCTGACTCCAGATTGACCAGGTCTTGACAGCAATTTGCCTAAACTCATTAGTGCTTATCAAAAACTTAACAATTTCACAGAGGTGTCCAGCCGCCCTCCCAAGCGGCTTATGAACATTTATGGAAATCCTGGCACATCTTCATTGAGGTTTTTATTTTCTTCTATATTTCAACTGAAACGAAATCGTAATGAAAATGTGCCAGTAGCCCCATAAATACACATCACTATGCAATAGGACACATTGCTTTCAGGCAAGATTTCATTTAGGAAACTGATTTAGAAAATCATAATCAATATTTGAAAGCATGAAAAAGCTAACAACTTCACAGCTCTAGTACAAATTCACCACCCCTCGACAGCTCCCATGTAATGCTGTACTCAAACAAATGCACAAAATTTGGATTGAAATGTTGGCATTTGCAAATGCCATATTTACCTCGATCAATACTACTTAGGACTGCTCCTGATTTTCAAGCACATCATAATTTTTTAAACAGAATCCTCTCATTATTCATTTTCGAAACTGTTGATATGTGGTAACTAAGGCTATGTCAATTATCAGCTAAGAAAAGACAAAATGTAATTGGACCTCACTTTTCCATTGCACAAATGTATGAAGTACTACACAAATTTTGTGCTGCAAGACATTAATATTTGTTTATACTCAATTATTTCCTGTTTTATAATTGTTCAATAAACTTTAGAATTCTGAGGTAATAGCAATGAACAAGAGCAGAACCCTAATAACACTAGACTACTCAAACTTCAAACAGAAACCAACTACAGGTCACAAAGAAATCTCTTCATATCCTTAGGAAGTAAACTTTCACATATCTTAGAAGTAAACCTCTTCACATTTTGTTTCATTTCTTGGTTCATGTTACATGGAACTTTCATTCAATAAGTGTTTCAAACTCTTTGCCAACATACATTTTAATCAGTTATTTGGCATTATTCTCTTTTATTAAAAGGACAGTCTCTGTGGCTTTTTCTCATGTGAGTTTTGCTACCACACCACTTACAGCTCTTTCCTCCTACTTCAAGACTTGCTCCTTCTGGGGCAGAAACTGGTTGCAGCACGGGAGGGGGTCGTGCACTTCCATCAGCAATTGCTGTTTCTGTCAGCATTACAGCTTCTTCCTCATTGCAGGGGTCATCTTCATCATCATCTCCATAAGTATGCCTGATACGGCAGCTCTTTACATACTTCTTTCTGAAGTAAAACAATAAACAATGCATGATAAATACAGTGTATCTTTGTGTCAAATTTGTGATAATGTTCATCAGGTCAACTATTCCCTCCATCCTCAATTCTTCTTTTTTTCCCTTCTTACTTTACAAATCTAAAAATGATATTTTTTACCTCAGTGTCTGCTCCTCAGTTCTGTCAATTTTTGATTTTACACGCTTCTTTTTACCCTCCTCAGTCCTCTTGTTTTCCAACCTTCCCATTCTTTCCGCATTATCGACTGTACACTGCATGAGATAAAAGTGATAAATAAGGTTAATAGTTTTCATTGGGAAAAAATAAACAATAATGGAAACTTCTAATTCTCATAATTGTTTTGATCTCAATTCACACATTATATACATTTGAGATGCAAGGGAATATTGAAATTAGCTAGTAAACAACTTTAACTGCTCACTCCTTGAAAACATTCTAGAAATTAGAAAACATACCCTTTCTTGGACACCATAGAGCACTGGCAAGCCCATTCTGGAATACAGGTCCACAATCCAGTGGTAAGTGGGTCCCATCCTTGTGAAGCACCACGTCATGTTTGCTTGGATTAAGCCGAGATTAGTTGATGCGTAGTAGTGCTTCTGGTGCAAGTTGATGTCCTTAGCCCTAAACTTAGTGAGGACACTAAAGGTTGACTCTGGCAGGTTCGAGTGCCCCTTACCCAAGCCTGGATCAATCACCTTCTCTGCACCAGCAGCCCTCTCTGCACATTCTATTTCGTAAGCCATAGCATGGAACTCACATTTTAAAACATGAGCAGAATGGTATTGCTCCCCGGGACATTTTAGTTCCTCATAAAACCCATCCTCATCACATTTACACCCTTTACAGCTGCATTTCTTTACCGGGTGGAATGAACAAGAACCCCCCTCCCACTCATGGATGTCACGTGCGTGATATTTTCCCAAGCAAAGCATTGTTTGCCTGTATTTTTCGGGGTCTTTACCTGCATGCACCATTGCACAGTAATGATTCCGCTTTGCACCCTGGATGAAACCTGGGCTCATACATCCACATGAAGGTTTGCTGCTTGTCGCAACATAAGTGTGCTTTTTCCTAGCACAACAACACTTCATTTCTTCCATACCGGGGTAATCCTTCTTGTGATTGTCAATAAATCCCTTGCTAAAAGAACTCTTTGTTTGGAGCTCTTGCAACTTCTTCCCGTGAGCCCTCCCAACGTGACCCCCACACAGCATTATTTTGGACTCTTGTTCATCAGAAAAAGAGTACCTGAAACCCTTTGCAGAAGATGAATCCGCATCCTGCCAATTGACTTCCACTTTTAATCCCTCCTCTTTGGCTTTTCCCCACAAAACCTGGGCCAAGTGTCCCTCTGCAGCCTTTGAAGTACCCTGCCACAACTCTTCATTACAAATATTATCTGCCCCGCGCATTGACAAGTGCCCATAATAGAGGAGACCCCCCGTCAAATAATTCTTTATAATAAAGGTACAGTTTTGGCTAAAATGCCCCCTTATTTGCCAGCACCCATCGCATGTTGTCACCCCCCTTGACCAACTCCCCAACTGACCATCTGGAAGGGCTTTCATATAATCTTTCTCCCTCTCGCACATTTCGTCGAGTATGCCCTTGATGTGGGGATAAGCAAGGTCGATGATTTCTATAAATGGCTTGTCAGATAAAACACCCAAACCCAAACCCTTCCCCAAAGTTTTCCTATAAGAGGCATAGTTATGCCCACTTATGAAAAAAGCTAAGGATAGGGCTAAGGACACCAGATGACGGCGTGACTCTGCGGCTAGTTGGCTGCTTTGATAGCCTATTTCTGCTGTCCAGCATCCATTGCAGCGGAATAGAAATTTCATCGCACCACCTAATCCCCTCTTTTCATTTGCCACAAGCACTAGGTTACCTAAGGGGACATTTAGTTCATTGTTTTTCACATTGTTATATGTATCTAAGAATATACAATAATAATTAAATAATAACATTACTAATGATTTCGAATGAAGGGGATACAGAAATTGAATCAACAAAAACTATTTTCAGAGGGAAAAAATTAAGTATCATATATCAATCAATCAGAAAATTATATTTCTAGTTTGTCTAGTTTGCTAGGAATTCTTAGGCACTCTTTTACAATGCCCCAAAATACAAATTTACTCGTATGGTGGTGTAGCAGATGGGAACTACAGCTAAAGTTCACAGGTACATAAGCTTATGTATGCAGAATTTGGCACCTTTATGGCAAAGCAGTTTTTATTTGAAGAATATTATTATCAGACTTTTTCAAAGGCATAAACTCAAACAAATGGATACGTACCTTTACACCTTCCCTCATTTGATGGACATTTGAAAAACTGATTGAATTGCCTCACAAAATTCACGATGCTTGAGGTCGTAGCAACAAACAGTCCTTCTGGAACTTCGATGCTGAAAACAAAAAGATTTGAACTCTTGTAAACAGGTGATCCACTCATTTGAGAAAACATGTATTAGCCATCTCATGTCGAATGGTAAACAAAAAGGAATACACGAGACCAGGAGCCGAATACAGTATGAATTCTTGGCTCCTGGTGAGAATATACACTGCATTCAATATTCACAGAAACTTATCAGGAAAAATTACCCACAAATGAATACATGTGATAGCTTGACAAGAACAAAAAATAACACTTCAAATAATCACAACTAATCCCGCCAACAACGGAAATCAGGATTTTTTTAAATAAAATTCAGATGACTTACTGTAAGCTACTGATAGAAATACTATAAGATAAAAGCTCACCATTCGTCCTTGATTGCTTGAACACTTCGCTTCTCTGGCGGTTCGTAGTCGGTGTCATCATCTGAGGACAAAGCATCCGACGTCTTCGCTTTTGGATCACGCTCGATACGCTCATCACAATGTCGTACTGACTCACACACAAATGCGTCGAAATTCCCTTCTGCTTTAAGCTGTCTCTCGACCTCTTTGCTGCTTTTGACCGACTTTCCAGCAGGGTTTGTATATCTGTAGAAAACTTTCAGTCCTGTTGACGATGACTTCAATTTTCTTTTGTCTTCGATTACTTTCCAACCAGCTTGTCGCAACTTTTCAAAATCAAGGACAATTCTTGAGTGTGATCCCGAACCTCGAGCTTCGTTAGCACGCGCAGACTTTTCCTTAGTCGCGTTGGAATGCTTTTTTGGAGGCATTTATCGCTGTTCTTGTAATCTCTGCTCGCGTCCCGTTCGTTCCCTCGAAATGACTGCGTTTTGTCTAATTTCAACCTGTCAACGCTGACTGTTGGGGTGCCGTTGCTATGCAGAGGTGTCATTGTTTATAATGCCTTGCGCCTGATTGGTTTCGCGCGAAAAATAGCTCCCCGTAAAAGGATGGAGGGCCCAAAATAGGGCCATTTCAAGCGATTTACCGCTGTTAACTTTTATTGTAGACGTCAAAACAATATGGCTGCCATCGAAAAGAAGCTAATGTGAACTTTTGTGCCCGTTTTCTTCAGTTTAAGCTCGATTTTTGGCCAAAAAAGACATGTTATTTTAAAGGTGGTAGTTTTTGAAATTATATTATTTTTTGTAGTTTTACTGGAAAGACACGAAACTTCGCAGAGATCGAATATATACGTGAACGAACTATTATGTGGGAATACGTCAAATGCCTACAAATATAAGGCCCGTGGCAGGATGAAACATTTTTGAAAGTTACAAAACAATATTTCTTGACATATCTTTTATTCTATTTCTTATTCTTTGACGTACTCCCACATAATTCTTGCTTTAAGTGATACAAATAAATTTACCAAAGCTTATTGAAGTCCAAGGAATTCTCTTTGAGTTATATCGAAAAAAGTAAAATGTAAAGGTTTCGACCACACCCATAAGAAGATCATATTACAGAAATTCTTTTCATTCTTTTGGAATAAAACTATTTTTGAGAAAATCAGCACAAATAAAAGATTCACCTGTGAAGATACGATTGCGATTGAACAATTATTTCTACAGATTTTATGTATGTAAATATGTGCTAAAAATGTTGAAATTAGCCTCCGGTACCACCTTAAGTATCTTAACATTCTTTGAGCAATTTCTGCTTTTCTTGCAGTTCATTCTGAAAAGATGACGAAGAAAAAGCCAAAGTTTGGAGCCCTCCCAACGCTTAATATGCCCAAGAAAAGCCACGATTCAAGGAAGCCTGTGCCGAGACTGCCGAGGTTCATTGTAAGAGATTATGAAGGCAACGAGTCGAACAAACGGATCTACAAGAACTTTGAGGAACTTTGTGTCAGAGTAAAATCTCTGAAAACTCTTTCCACGTGGAAATTAGAACAACTGAACGACAGAATGCTTATTAAAAGGCTAAGGGATTCGTTTTTATTACCAGAACTCGAACTAGTAATCGACGACAGTCTTCGATTCACTATCAAAGTGTATGGGTGCTTCTTACCTGGAGACCACGAACTTTATTCAAACTACTTAAGGTCTGTTATGAATGTGTCCGTTTCTAACCTTGTCAAGGATATGGAGAGTTATTTTATTTGCCCTGGTGTTGATCCTTCAACTTGTCATGGTGTGATACAGCATGTCGTTCCAAAGTATGTAGATCACTTGAAGGAAGAAGAAGATTTTTTCCCAAGTAAACAGTACTGGCGTGCTAAGGGATGTGAACTTCTGTGTGAAGGCAATAACCAGCAGTGCTTGTCTTGCTCCAAATATTCGCATGCAGTGGATAAAAGAAAAAGATCAAAGCTAAAAAAATTATCAGAGCCAGCCCACATCAACTCTCCAGTATCACAAACACCGCCTGAGCGAATTAAACTCACACTCCAAATGCAGAGATTAAAGTGTGCACAACTTGAGCAACATTTGAAAGAGATGAAAGCAGAAATAAAAAAGTCCAGCGTCGAGGTTGGCCATGATCTAAGCAAGGATCTAGTATCAATTCTGGGGAAAACCAGTGCTAAAATAACTCCATTCATGGAGTTATTTTGGCAGCAGCAGAAAAAAATGTTTTCAAGCAGTACGACTGGAGTACGATTTCATCCAATGATAATAAGATACTGTTTGTCATTGGCAGCGAAATCTCCATCCTGCTATGAGGAATTGAGAAACAGCGGAATTCTTGTGTTACCAAGTCAGCGCACACTGAGGGACTACAGGAACTTTATAAGGCCAAAGAGAGGTTTTCAAGAAAGTGTCCAACAAGAGCTTAAAGCAATGACAGACACGTACTTTGATGTACAGAGATACATTGTGTTGCTCTTTGATGAGATGAAAATCATGTCTAATCTTGTCTTTGACAAGTTTACTGGTGAACTTATTGGTTATGTGGACTTGGGGGATCCAGATGTTAATCTTGCAACACTTGATAAGGTAGATGAAGTTGCAACACATGCACTTGCATTCCTTGTCAGGGGTGTTTGCACTGAGCTAAAATTCAGTCTTGCCTACTTCGCAACAAATGGAGTCACAGCCATCCAGTTAATGCCACTGTTTTGGGAAGCTGTTTGTATTCTTGAGTTAACTTGTAACCTCTGGGTTGTTGCAGCCACTTCAGATGGGGCTTCCCCAAACAGAAGCTTCTACAGAATGCACACTGCTCTTGATGGAAATGCTGGGAAAGAAGTATGCTACCGTACTATCAATCTCTTTGCTCCGCACAGATTTATCTACTTCTTCTCTGATGCACCCCATCTTTTAAAGACGACAAGAAACTGCCTGTATCATTCTGGATCTGGGACATGTACTAGGTATGTTTTATGTTCAGGTATCATTTGCTTTACATTTTTAGTGCAATAGGAGACAGCCTAGCTTTGTTTTCTTCAATTCATTATATCCAATTCCAATTCTAATTCAATTCAATCTTTATTTTACACAACGATTACAAGAGAAAAACATAATTACAATATAGGTATTAAAATGAGCCAACAGGAAAAATAGAAGGAAAAAAAAGAGATGAATTACTTTGCTGACGTATCGTGTGCAGTGGCCAAAGGAGCTGTAAGCTTTCGAGTTGGCCACTGCTGTACACTGACTCAATTACTTTATTACTTCAACAAAAAGATCCAATTCTTACTATGATGCTGCAATAATAAAATACTTATATTTCATACATTATTTACATTTATTTACCAGTACCATTTATATTTCAGGTACATGTGGAATGATGGGCACTACTTGTTGTGGCAACATATTGTTCAACTGTTTTATCAAGATGTGGAAAATGGTTTGAAGCTGCTTCCAAGGCTTACTTTTGATCACATCAAACTCACTTCCTACTCCTCCATGCGAGTCAACCTGGCTGCCCAAGTACTGAGTGCATCTGTTGCAGGGGTACTTAAAGCATTCGGCCCACCTGATACAGCAGGTACAGCCAAGTTATGTGAGATGGTTGACTCTTTCTTTGATTGCTTGAATGTATGCAGTACACAGGAGCACGAGAGAAAGAGAAAGCCTTTTCTGGCCCCATACAGATCCACTACAGATCACAGATTTGACTGGTTGGAAGGTGAATTCTTGGCATACCTGAAAGAGTGGAAACAGATTACCCTGAACCGACCAGGCAACTTTACTGCAAATGCCAGAAGCAGAATGTTCCTGTCGCGGCAAACATATGAGGGGATGCAGATAACAACCCATTCAGTTGTCGAAGCTACCAAGTTCCTACTTCAAGAAGGGGTGGAATATGTTTTGACAGAGAGATTTTGTCAAGATCCAATTGAAGAATATTTTGGAAGTCAACGAAAGATCGGAAGAAGAAATGACAACCCAGATATTCGAATGTTTGGATATAATGACAACACTATTCGAATTCAACGCTCTGTTTCTTGTCAGTCTGGAAACACCAGAGGAAGGAAAGATAAGAGGAAGGCATGGGTTAATGTTAGCGATGACCCTCTACCAAAGAGAAAAAAGGAAAAAAAGTGAACTTTGAGAACTAAATGAAAGAATAGAGTGCAAACACTAAAAGCATAAGATCACTAAATCTAAATAGTACTAAATCAAGCAAATTCCTTTGTTTCCTATTGTTCAATTAGTACTATTTTGTACTACTTACTACTATTTCATGCTTTAAGTGTTTGCATTCTACTGAATGAGTTATTAATTTATACACTAGGTGAATTCTCAATAGACAGTTGTAAATAATTTCATGCTTAACTGATAAATGTTTTGTTTCATAGTGATATCATCTTCACTTATACCCTTTCGAAATTAAAATCATAGATTGACAAGGAATCTTGTAAGGACATTTGAATCTAAGGACTCAGAGATATCAAATGTTTTCCACGTCTAATGTCTTTTAATATTAAACAAGCATTTAGCTTTAATTAAAAAATGTTATTATCAAGCTTTTGGATCATAAGCTTTACATATAACTTTAAAAACAGTTTAACATTAACCTCATATGTTTTGCAGAATAATAACTTATTCAATAAGAAATATGAAGGCCATGTTCAGATACTGTAACAGCTGTGAAGTATACAAAATTACTTTCACTAGATACATGGAAAGTATTAAAAATCAAACTTCATTTTAAATTTGGAATAGACTGTGCTTGTTAAAATATCTGAACTTGGTCTACTATATCTCGAAGGAAGGCAGTGTTATGTTGAATTACAGTCATTTGATTGGGATATAAAATGACAACCATTAATATCACCAGTACTCAAATTATTGTTCACATGTAACACTAAAAGTTGGAAATGAAGACATTTGATAAATTTAAATAAGCATTTTTCTAAGGCTGTCGAATCTCAGAATCTTTGCTTGCTCTGCTTATGTGTTTCCTTAATGCCTTCTCCTTGACTAGTTTCATCTGTAACTTATACTTCTGAACAACATCTCGAGCAAATGAAAATGACCGAACTCTGATGTACAAGTCAATAATGTTTTGCAGCACATCCTTGGCCACTCTATCATCTAATTTAAGTTCTGAGTTTGCCTTAATGCATTTGAAAGCTGTTTGTACTTCACTATCCTTAGTTGATTTTGACCTAATCTCATTAATGTCAATCCCTGCTGCAGGACAGTTGGAAGTTAAAACTCTAAAGTACTTTTCAGTCCTAATAAATATTGTTTGTGCAGGTTTTGTGATTCCCCAGAGTCCTCCACGGTTGAGCAATGAAGTAAGCCTATGATTGTCTGTCATTATGTGCTCTTGCTCTTTGCCAGCAATTAGAAAAGCAACTGACTGCTGGCGGGCTGTCGATTTTGATTTGGTGTGTTTGTTATATAATTTGTGCAGCACATATCCACCAACATACTGCAAACCTGCCATTTCTTTATCAGTTAACTTAATGTCAAAGGCCTTGACAGGAACAACAGACTTCTCTTTGCTATTCACTAGCATTATATCAGCTATTTTAGTTGAGAGCAGTGTGGCAGCATTCCTAGACAATCCAGTGAAGTACTTGGTAGAATTTAATGGCACGGTGGAATAGAACATAGTATAGAATTTCTCCTGGTCTTTCTTTTTCATCAGCTGTTTAAAAATCTTTTGTAAGTCGGCAAATTCCATCGATTCTTCTGGCAAGTTTGTGAATTCATAAGCACTGAGCTCTTCTCTGATGTCCTTCGAGAACACCTTGTTGTTAACCAAACGGCGTTTGGCTTCCTTGACCATATATGCAAGCATTTCGTTTGTAAATTCGCCTTCATCAGTCTCTGGATCATTATCGTTTTCCTCTTTATGCTTACAAGTAATGTGCCTTTTCAAACCACCAACACTTTTGCATTTCTTTGAACAGAATGGACAAGAGATCTCTCGGTCTTGTACCTAGTGAAGAGAAGAAAAATAGCGTCGTAGTAGCTGTTAATGCCGACTAACACCCCAAAACTAAATCATGAAGAGTTTATGGAACTTGCAAATGGCCATATTTTTACTGATATTTCGAGACAAGTGGAGCTTAGTTCAGTTCTGTTAGTCGAGTTTCCAAGTGAGGTCGATCGATCTGACCACAAACTCCTGTATCATTACTAGATCTTTAGAAATATGAGCGAATTCCTCCACTCACCTCAGTCACAGCTTCTTCAAAGTATTCATCGACATTGTCATCCCCCTCCAAAGCCTCAAGAACTGCATCCAAATCAACTCCAAAAAGAAAAAGATCGCTATCTTCGGCCATATCGTTCTGGAATGCTACTCGATTGTTTGCACGGTCATTGTCACGTGACGGTCCGGCTCGACATCAAACTCCAAACAATAGGCCGGTCCTTTGAAGTTTGCCGGGTTTCCTAACCAGTCTCCCTCCACTAACTATGTTTACACTGACATAAATTGAATCGCTTAAGAAACGAAAGATTGCCCGCGATTTGGGGTTTGAATAAATCATTGATTTCCATCATGGCTGGAACGTAAATGAAGATTTCAACTCCTTTTTTGGGGCTAACTCAGTTACATTTAGAGTTGAGCTGCACAGATTAAATCCACAAGACTGTGTACTAACCTGGGCTCCTTTAAAACCTTTAGAATAACGCTGACCAACTCATCTGTGGTCGCCTTCTTGAGTTCTATCGTCTCCGAGAAACCTGCCCTTTTTGAAATCACCGCGTTATCAAACTGATCCCCAAAGAAAGGTGAACAAATCATGGGAACTCCATGGTAGATAACTTCAAAAATTCCATTCAAACCGCAGTGTCCAATGAAAAGGCGAGTTTGGGGATGACCAAGTAAGTCATTCTGTGGAATCCATGATAAAACTTTGATGTTGGCACTGAATGGGATTGTAGCCTCCTCTGTTTGAAACGAAAGAATATCATTACACAACGCTGAAAAAGGCTTTTTTTACTTACCTTAGTGTGAATGGTAAACTTTAAGGGTCCCATTTAAGTACTGAGCTATTGGTTAAGGCAGCCGCAAATTCGTTTCTAAAGCTACTTGTACATTATACACTTAATGTCAGTTCCCGAGGGAAACAGTTAGTTTTGTTTTCCCGAGAGTCCTGATGTTTCCCGAGACGAATAAGTGTTTTGTTATATTCCTAGACTTTTACTTCAACAGTGACAAAGGAGTAAAGAACGAATGAAAACAATGTCAGTACTTCAAAGGGCACATTTAATTCAAATGAATTACTTAGCACAAAGTATATGAACAAGTAGTTTCTGGACTTAAAAGCTCAATATTGAGATAAGCTCAAAGAGAATCACTTGGAATTACCTTGATAAAAGTTTATAGTAACAGTTGCTCCTGAAAATGCACCTGCGTTAAAGTTAACCGTTTCCTGGCTTTGCGATGCGAAATTTTGTATCGTGATGGGTGATCTTGGCACTGTGTTTCCGACTAGAGGACAATCTGCCTCTGCAGTTTGCTCTTGCCTCTCTAAACTTTCAAAACATGCAGTACTGAGTGAATGGGAAATTTCCGTTTGTTTAACCTCAGAAAGGCGCCTTGAATAAGAGCGAATGCTGCTCTCAGACTTGTGGCCAGAAACACGCATTATATGGCGGGCTTCAAAATTACACTCGTCTAATAACGATACCGCGGCAGTTGCCCTAATACAATGATTGGTGTACTGATAAGACAATTGTATTTCCTTTGAAATGGAACTCATTAACGTAGCTAGCGTATTTTTTCCGAGAGGAGCATTACAATACCAAACTTCCTCACTTTCGCTAAAACTTTCACGCACCTTCGGCCTTTGCCACAAACACGACAAACTAGGATTAAGCTTTGATAAATACAGTTCAAAAGTTTTTACTGGACAGTACGTACTATTCGCTCTTTCATACATGCGGCCTTCACCTGGAGAATCATCTGGTTGATCCTTTCCCCTGTGATTTTTGTCCAGTTCATCAAGTGCTTGATATACGTACTTCTTACCAGTTGCATCAGCCTGCACGGCAAACGTCTGTTTTGTAAGAAGACGGAGATTTTCTCTCCCGCGGCGAATTAGGTGGAACATGAGATTAAACCAAACCACTTGCTGGAGGGATTTAGGATCTGGAGAGGATGGATTGTAGCAAGACTGAATTTTTTCTAGATCTTCCGGCCTTTGATATCGGCCTGTGATGATCAACTCTGCCAAATCCTTGCCGCTTTAACTCGACAACTGCCGCCTCATAAACTTGATTTGATTTGGAAAACTCGCCGTCATTAACGATGTCAAAATCTCTTTTCAGTAGAAAGTGCCTTTGCAGACCAAATCGTAGTCCCATCAAGGTAGTCTTTTTGTAATTGTCTCCATTCTTTTTCCGGGCATTCGGCCAGAAATTCGTTAGAAGTTCATTCAGTTCGTTCTTCGACATTTTCTCCAGGGACTCTGTGTTTTTCACGGGTTCTTCAGGCGTAACTTCATTACAGAATGCTAGAAAAGTAGCAACGGCATTTTTAGTCGCTCTCCTTGTATTTTCGGAATCCTTGGCCTCAACCAGTTGCTGTATCTCTTCATTTGTGAGCTGTTTGAATCGTTTCCTTACAGGTTCAGACTCCATACTTTTTGTTTTGCTGCGTTCATTCACAAAAGTTAAAATTCCCGCGTTCAATCACGCCACTTTGCACCATGCTTTGATCACGTGCTGTAATGTATCCCGAGCGGGGTACATTGCGTGATGTATCACGATCGGGATACATTTGATTTTAGTCAAGGCCACGTGACCAGGAATCAACCAATGATAGCCCCTGTTTAGTTGATTGAAAGTCTAGGAATATAACAAATATATTTAGCATATACCAACTCAGCAGCCTTGGCATTTTGAGCAATCTGATTGGCTCACTATCTCAGGATATTTAACACTATCCACCTTCTAGAAGGTGGATGGTGTAGGGGCGTCTGGGTAATCCTTGTGCCAGTGAGTGTTTGTTTGGAGAAAAAAAAACAAAACAAAATGGCGTCCAAGCTACCGAAATATGGCTACCGTTGATTCACGCTTTTCAGCTTTTTTGAAGCGGTTTTACTAGATAAATAAAGCAAAACACTACCAAGATGAAACGTTGACCAGGGCAGGACCAAACAATAGCGCAAATGAACGACACAAAATAAAGTCCGGTAAGTCTCTTCGTTGTACGAATTACGCTTCAACAATTAAATTTTTTCACCGGTTGTGTTATCCTCGGCGTCGTCGTCGTGTTTACTTAAGCGTCGTGTCGTCGTCGTGTTTGCTTAAGCGTCGTGTCGTCGTCGTGTTTGCTTAAGCGTCGTGTCGTCGTCGTGTTTGCTTAAGCGTCGTGTCGTCGTCGTGTTTGCTTAAGCATCGTGTCGTCGTCGTGTTTGCTTAAGCGTCGTGTCGTCGTCGTGTTTGCTTAAATTCCCTATTGAAATTGCTTCATTGGTATTTACTAAAACAATTATTCTCTTCAATCTCGGTGAATAGTGGCTTTAGGAGTATTTACTTCGCTGCTTCGCAGCTCGGCAAATATTCTGCCACTATTCACCTCAATTTCTGAATCCACTAGAAATTACAAAAAAAGAAAGTAATGTCTTTCTTTGCTTTTGCGCTACGGTTTTCAGCCCTTCAGGCAGAGCAAAGTATCTTTATTGATTCATTACGTCATAGGAGTAACTTCTTTAATTGCAATTCATGAATGCTCTTTAGGATTGACACATCAATTCACCATCTTTCCGTTTTACAACATTCTCCGTTCCTCGCAGAACGCAAGAAAGTACAAAGAGAGGTTTTTTTTATCAAATTAATGACTTAAAATTACACTGATTGCTCGCGTGTGCCTGAAATTATAATACAATTACGACCATAATTGTAAGCAAAAAGATTACTGTTGTGAGGTGCTGAAATCAATAAAGACTCTTTTTTATGCCTGAAGAGTCGCAAGAGCGGTGAAAGTAGTATCTTCATTCATTTGCCTCATCTTGTCAAATTGGGGAACCAATCAGAACTCAAGATTCATCTCATCTTGCCCACTCGGGGAACCAATCAGAACTCAAGATTCGTCTCATCTTGCCCACTCGGGGAACCAATCAGAACTCAAGATTCGTCTCATCTTGCCCACTCGGGGAACCAATCAGAACCCAAGATTCGTCTCATCCTGCCCACTCGGGGAACCAATCAGAACTCAAGATTCGTCTCATCTTGCCCACTCGGGGAACCAATCAGAACTCAAGATTCGCCATCACTTTTCTAATGGTCCGTCCCTTACAGGACCTTACACTTATGGTGGTAAAACGTACTTAATGAAGTTGTTTCATAATCCCATTTTTTATGTGATCAATAATATGCCTTATTCCAAAATGGCCGCCTTTTTGTTTTTATTTAAATTAGACCTTAATGCCTCGTTCAAGATAAAATACTCATTTGAATTTTACCTTAAGAACGAGGTATCAAGGGATAATTTGAATAAAAACAAAAGAATATTT